>CM055123.1:248080983-248680983 GCA_029206835.1 Rana muscosa | reverse complement strand
AAGGGGTATGAATACTTTTTTTTAAGGCACTTTATGCCTGGTATGAGGAAAATGCACAGACCACTATGTGTAACCTGCTAGAGACCTCCGAACAAGTATAAGGATCGGTAATTAGGACTTGCATTCTTTTTTGGTCAGTGACTCAAGTACTAGGCGCATAAGAAGACCAGCCAGAATCTCTAACATTTTCAGAAGGTCGCAAGTGACAGACTCCATATTTCTTTATTAAAAACAATAAAAAAAAAAAAAAAAAAAAAAAAGGTATAATCCACCTGGATACACTAGTAGTTGTGACGATATGTACAGTTTTACTAATACATGTCAAACTTGCAAAATTGTGTTTAGGCATTTAGATTTTATTTTTTTTACTAGTAATGGCGGTGATCTACAATTTTTAGCGGTACTGCGACATTGCGGCAGACAGATTGGATGCTTTTGACACATTTTCGGGACCACTGATATTTATACAGAGATCAGTGCTATAAAAATGCACTGATTACTGTGTAAACATCACTGGCAGGGAATGGGTTAACACTAGGGGGCAATCAAGGGGTTAAGTGTGTTCCCTTGTTATTGTTTTTAACTGTATGGGGATAGGACTGACTCGGGGAGGAGAGAGAGAGAGAGAGAGAGAGAGAGATCGCTGTTCTTACTTAGTAGGAACAAACAATATGTCTCCTCTCCCCTGACAGAACAGGTATTTGTGTATTAACACACACAAATCCCCATGCTGGCTCTCGTGCCAGCGATCACGGGTAGCTGGCGGCGATTACGCCCGCGTGCATCCTGTCACCCATCGAGCAGCGCGTGTGCGCGCCCCCCTGGCGGCTCTTAAACAACATACCCATAAGAAGTTTCACCCAGCAGAGCCATTCTGCTGAAGTATATGGGCTTGAGCTGGTCGGCGAGTGGTTAAACATGTAAACAAAAAGTGCCAGAAAAAGCCTGGTCTTTATGTGGATATTCATGAACAAAGTATCTCAGTGCTGCAGTTTGATACAAAACAATGGATAATGTTCCACTCTGGCCGATTGAGTCTAAGTAAAATTTGAGCCTAAACTGATCGAAAGGAAAGATAAAACTGCCTATGCAGATAAGGGGCGTATGTAGATAAAAAAAACAAACTATGCACCTTTGACCCAAGGTGTAGGCCATTTATGTAACTCATAAAGCCTGGCTGAAAAACTCCCAAAAATGGCATCATCCCGCCCTGCCTTGTTGCTGGGATGTTGCCAAGACACTTCCAACTGATTCTAATCCGCTAATCTGTGTTCTCTCTCCCCTATGGTGGTAGATCTGAGCTCAGCAGCCGGAAATCGCAAGGGTCGAAATGCATCAGGGTTTTTCATGTGAATACATATGTTATAAATACAATTGGCAAGCCATGCTTGTACATAGGGTGTTCTTTGCTATGAGCGATGTTCCATGTCTGTTTTTGTGTCGCACCACCATATGGATGATTCATTATTGTTCATTTGAAATTACTATTGTCTGTAAAATAAACTGTTTTTTACATCAACCATTTCTATACAAATTCTCTGCTGCTAAAAAACCCCGGGGGAAACTTCCCGTTTTTGATCTGAGCTCAGCAATGCCGCAGCGAAAGAGATAGGAGGCAACACATGTGCGTGGGTTTGACAACTCATTCTTGTGCTGGTTTGAGATGAGCAGTAATGGCTGGAAGTGTCTTAGCAATGTCCTAGCAACAATGCAGGACGGGATGATGCCATCCTTGGGAGTTTTTCAGCCAGGCTTCAGGAAGCATGTAAATTGCCTACACCTGCATGGGCAATATTCAACTTTGGTCAAAGCTGCACAGTTGGTTTTTATCTATAGGCTCCCCTTAGCTGCTTAGGTAGTTTTTTGGTAAAGGTGAACTAACCCTATAAGGCTCTTTGATTTCTTGCAAATTCAATCGTTTTGATGAAATCTCACATTGATCGTATGAAAAAAAAGTGTGAGAGAATGAATTACATAGCTGCCTGGATGCCCAGTCCCCACCGCCTAGATGGGGTAAGTGCCGTGGACTAATCGGCAGACAAAGAGGGGGATGGTGGTGGGGGTTCGGTTGTTTGCCGCCCTAAACAAAAAACCACCAGCCGCCACTGTATATAACCAGTGTAGGACAACGGTCCAACATGAACATACTCATGGCTGGAAAATGATTGAGCCATGATGGCCTATTACTGTAAATAGCGGACAAAATCCACAGTAGGGAAAGTGGCACTGCTGCCTTAATAACAACAAGAAAGAGTAAAGTAAAGATAGTAGAAGACTACAAGAAAGGGAAAGGAAGCAAGAGAAAGTATACTTCACCCTACCAGGCATTTAAAGTTTTTTTAAGCATGATGTAGGCCTTATACCTTCTGTATTCTTATTGGTATGGTGCCCTTAAAAAAAAAAAAAAATTATAATATGGCATTCCACCACCTTCATATATAAATATACTGCGTTTCATATTAGTGCAACTTGGAACAATGTCCAAGGCACTGCTACTACAGTGAAGGTCCAATAATGAGCAGCCTCCCTGCTTATTGAACAGGAGCCAGGCATAGGCATCGTTTAGAGCAGCGGTCGCCAACCAGAGGACTGATGGTCCACGAGAAAATTCTGGTGGTCCCCAGGGGTTCTGCCGCAAATTGTTCCCAGTGTTCTCAATGCACACTGACCATCAATACTGTCAGCGCACATTGATACCCGATGCCTCCTCTGTAGTTCCAGCTCCTGTAAACTCAGAGGGAGGTGCTGGGAGTAGTGCAGAGAGCAGGAGGTGAAGAAGAAGGTGAAATCCAATGGAGTTACTGATCACAGACTGTGGGAGGGAGCACAAAGCTCAATCACATGGCTGGATAAGGAGGTGAGATCCAATGATGAGTCTGTGTAAGGCAGCAGTGTGATGCAGAGTGTGGGGGGGAGGTGGCAGAGGACTGCAGAGAGCAAGAGCATTGTGTGTATAAGGCAGCAGTGTGATCCAGGAGAGGGGGGCAGAGAGCCAGAGAATTGTGTGTATAAGGCAGCAGTGCAATCCAGGGGAGGGGGGCAGAGAGCCAGAGCTTTGTGTGTATAAGGCAGCAGTGCAATCCTGGGGAGGGGGGCAGAGAGCCAGAGCATTGTGTGTATAAGGCAGCAGTGCAATCCAGGGGAGGGGGGCAGAGAGCCAGAGCATTGTGTGTATAAGGCAGCAGTGCAATCCAGGGGAGGGGGGCAGAGAGCCAGAGCATTGTGTGTATAAGGCAGCAGTGCAATCCAGGGGAGGGGGGCAGAGAGCCAGAGCATTGTGTGTATAAGGCAGCAGTGCAATCCAGGGGAGGGGGGCAGAGAGCAAGAGCATTGTGTGTATAAGGCAGCAGTGCAATCCAGGGGAGAGAGGCAGAGAGCCAAAGCATTGTGTGTATAAGGTAGCAGTGCAATCCAGGGGGAGGGGGGCAGAGAGCCAGAGCATTATGTGTATAAGGTAGCAGTGTGATCCAGGGGGAGGGGAGCAGAGAGCCAGAGCATTGTGTGTATAAGGCATGTAAAATTCAGGTTAGTGCTCTGCGGGAATCAAAATTGTGAGGTTAGTGTTCCGTGAGATCAGAGAAATGGGCGACTACTGGTTTAGAGAACACTTTGCATTCTCTCAATTAATACAATGTGTTATTTGATTGGACAAGATGGAGATCATGACATCATCACGCTACTCCTCTACCATGTCCAATCAGAGAATGCTTTACATTTATTGAAAAAAAAAATGCTGCCTGTGCCGAGACAGCAACATCTTGTGTTCACAGGACCGGGAAGCTAGTGGAAGTCCCTGTAGTAGCAATGCCTACTACACTTCAGTGATTTCCAGCTTCCACGGGAAATTGGTCTAAGCTGGACCAATTTAACTATGGAAAAATTGCCACACCTAAACTTGAGCTTTAACATACTGTAACACAATGTCCCGCACTAGTGATATAAAATTGTTGAGCATTTCAGACAGTTTTGTGTTGCCTTTGGCTTGTCCAGTGTTGCCAACCTACCAGATTGAAATTTACTGACACAACACCCAAAATTTACTGGCACAGCCGAGTTTTTACTACCATATCCAAAAGTTACAAAATAACAGTTTTAAGTGCAAATTAAGAGTATTTAGGCTACAAACAAATACAATATGCAATTAGCAATATGATTTAAGGTAGATAATAAGGCAAAAAAACATATTTCTTATTTTATTTTCAATATAGTAAGTAAGTAGCTCAGGGACAGGAAAATGGAGGGCAAGAAATTATAATGGGCGGCACATACACATAAAATTGACTCTCCCAGTGACACTGACAGCAGTGTGCAGCAGCACAGATGATGATGAGACCTCACTGATACATCACATCCCAGTGACAGTCTCTCTCCAAGCTGATTGGTCCCTCCAGTCCACTCCATTCTAAACAGCACTGATGGTCCCGGTCCCAGCCTGCCTTGCTCCCATACCTCAGACAGGCACACGAGGCTCTGGCCGATACGGCTTGGCTCCATTGACATCACACAACATGCTCAGGCCCGCCTCCACCAGAGCCGCCTGATCACACTAACAGGCACTCGGATGGTCTCAGCCAGCTCCGGACCAAGCCAAGTGTCACAGCCATATTTTTTACTGGCAACCTTTTACTTTACTTTTACTCATAGTTGCCAACATTGCAAAAAAAAAACATCTGGGACACTTTTTTTGTATTGAGGCGGAGCCTTGCTATAATCAGGGGGCGGGGCATTCGTTTGTAGGCGTGTCATGCCGGAGTGAAAAATGCGGCGCGCGAAGCGCTCCGCGACGAAAAATGGGCGTGGTTTACGCACGATAGTGGGTGTGGTTTAAATGGGCGTGGTTCAAAGGGGTGTGGCTAGAGTCCGAGGTGAGAGAAAGAGAGGAGAAAGAAATAGAAAGAAAGAAGCCAGATCCTACATCACAATAGTAATGTGTAACAAAATTGGCAGATAAGGATACTCCAAAACACCTGTTGGCGCTTCAATCATCCCGGCACCATGGTTGTTACGGTGTCAGGATGATTGAAGTGCATTATTTCTATTTTTACATTGTAATATAAAATGAAATCATTCAACTCACCATAATGCTGAATCAGTGGAAGCCCTGAGCGTGTTACCTGCCACGTCGCCTGCCACCAGATGGCCTCCCCAGCAGTCCGTCCTTGCATCAGGTGCCTCCCCAGCAGTCCGTCCTTGCATCAGGTGCCTCCCCAGCAGTCCGTCCTTGCATCAGGTGCCTCCCCAGCAGAGCCCCCTCCACACTTGTGGACAAGGGTCCAAAAATCGTGCTTGTCCCGGGAAATTCGGGACTGTTGGTAACTATGCAGGCGTCCCCAGTGGAGTCCCTCCTTACATCAGGCGTCCCCAGCGGAGTCCCTCCTTACCTCAGGCGTACCCAGCGGAGTCCTTCCTTACATCAGGTGTACCCAGAGGAGTCCCCCTTACATCAGGCGTCCCCAGCGGAGTCCCCCTTACCTCAGGCGTCCCCAGCGGAGTCCTTCCTTACATCAGGTGTACCCAGAGGAGTCCCCCTTACATCAGGCGTCCCCAGCAGAGTCCCCCCTTACCTCAGGCGTCCCCAGCGGAGTCCCCCTTACCTCAGGTGTCCCCAGCGGAGTCCCCCCTTACCTCAGGCGTCCCCAGCGGAGTCCCCCCTTACCTCAGGCGTCCCCAGCGGAGTCCCCCTTACCTCAGGCGTCCCCAGCGGAGTCCCCCCTTACCTCAGGCGTCCCCAGCGGAGTCCCCCCTTACCTCAGGCGTCCCCAGCGGAGTCCCCCCTTCCCGCAGGCGTCCCCAGCGGAGTCCCCCCTTACCTCAGGCGTCCCCAGCGGAGTCCCCCCTTACCTCAGGCGTCCCCAGCGGAGTCCCCCCTTACCTCAGGCATCCCCAGCGGAGTCCACCCTTACCTCAGGCATCCCCAGCGGAGTCCACCCTTACCTCAGGCATCCCCAGCGGAGTCCCCCCTTACATCAGGCATCCCCAGCGGAGTCCCCCCTTACATCAGGCGTCCCCATCGGAGTCCCCCCTTACATCAGGCGTCCCCAGCGGAGTCCCCCCCTTACATCAGGCGTCCCCAGCGGAGTCCCCCCTTACCTCAGCCGTCCCCAGCGGAGTCCTCCCTTACCACAGGCGTTCCCAGCGGAGTCCCCCCTTACCACAGGCATCCCCAGCGGAGTCCCCCCTTAACCACAGGCGTCTCCTGTCTCGGCCGCCATTATTGTTTCCCCTACCCCGAAGGGGAACAAAATAGAGGCGGAGCCGACAGTGTGGCTGAAAAAAAAAAAATTAAGCTGTGGCGCTGCCGACCCCCGCCCCTTTCCATTACAGACAGACCTGCAGCGGGGCGGGGCGGGGGGGTGGCCTGCCGGCCAGCCAAAACACAGATGTAGTACAATAGAAGATAAAGCTGCTGCGGCGCCGCCCACCCCCGGGGAGGTGCGGGGTGTGGGCGGCGCCGCAGCGGCTTTATTTTCTATTGTACTACATCCGTGTTTTGGTCTTCTTGAACATGGCGGCCGGCCAAGACATTGTCTCCGCCAGCCGTGGACCTCTAGCGGCGGCGGCCTGCGGCGTCCAAATTCGGGGAAAACGGGAAAAATCGGATTGGCCGGGACATTGGCCGG
This sequence comes from Rana muscosa, assembly GCA_029206835.1. NCBI lineage: Eukaryota > Metazoa > Chordata > Amphibia > Anura > Ranidae > Rana > Rana muscosa. The sequence continues at coordinate 248,674,363 of CM055123.1, read as the reverse complement.
GACAAAATAAATCCGGGAAAAGGGTTTGAATCCCGGCCAATCCGTGACTGTTGGCAACTATGCTTTTACTGGCAGGAGAAAATTGCCTGTTTTTTACTGGGCTTGTCACATTTTCTTGTTTATTAGAATGAACCAGATTGTACAGGTCTAAACTACAAACCGAATATCTTCAGAATCAACAGTTTCATCAAAGCCAAAGGAGGCCAACAAACTGGTTCATAACTTCAATGTTGGGAGTCCCAGTTTGTGTTCTTAAGAATGTACCCATGCAACTGTAAAAGCTTTCAGACCCCTTTCACACTGGGGCCGCCCCCGTGCATTAGAGCTAAAGCACAGCTGGTTTTAGCAAGGCGTTAGCGCTGTTTAAGCAGTGATTTTAGGCCGCTAGAGGGGCACTTTTAACCTCAAAGAAGGGGTTAGAAACGCCCGTGTTGTGGCTCTTCCGAAGAGCTTTTCAGGTGCTTCGGAAGCATTGCCCATTCATTGCAATGGGCAGGGGCGTTTTGGGAGCGCTGTATAAAGTGCTCTCATCCGCCCCAAAGATGCTGCTCGCAGTACTTTTTCTAACGTCCCACCAGCGCATTGCCCCAGTGTGAAAGCACTCGAGCGGCATGGGAGGCAGTTTTCAGGCGCTTTACAGGCACCATTTCTAGCGCTAAAAAGTCTGAAAACTGCCTCAGTGTGAAAGGGGTCTAAATAAAGGGATTTTTATAACAGCTTACCTGTAAAATCCTTTTCTTGGAGTACATCACGGGACACAGAGCGACTTAGTCATTACTAATGGGTTATATAGATTACCTTCAGGTGTTGGCACTGGCCAATTCCAAACCGGAAGTACCCTCCCCTATATAAGCCCCTCCCACCCGGGAGCACCTCAGTTTTGTAGCCAAGCAATAAGTGTCCCAAAAAGAGGGGTGGGAGCTCTGTGTCCCGTGATGTACTCCAAGAAAAGGATTTTACAGGTAAGCTGTTATAAAAATCCCTTTTTCTTTTTCGTACATCACGGGACACAGAGCGACTTAGTCATTACTAATGGGACGTCCCAAAGCAATGCCAAATGAGGGGAGGGATACATAAGCTGGGCGCCATCAGGCATGAGGATCTTTTGCGGCCTGCAACACACTGCGCCCAAAGGCGACATCCTCCTGACTTCTAACGTCTACCTGGTAGAACCTAGTAAACGTGTGTACCGAAGACCATGTTGCGGCCTTACATACTTGAGCCAGGGAGGCCTGGTGATGCACTGCCCATGAAGTTCCAACTGCTCTTGTGGAGTGCGCCCTAACTTTGAACGGAGGCGGTCTCTTTCTCAAGCCATAGGCTTGTATTATGACCTGTCGAATCCACTTGGCTAAAGTAGATTTTGATGCTGCCTGACCCTTTCTGGGGCCTTCCGGCAGAACAAATAAAGAATCCGTTCTGCGAATCTGAGCAGTGGCTTTTAGATAAGCTTTAACTGCTCTTACTACATCCAAAGAATGTAATAACTTTTCCTCTACCGAGCTAGGTTTGGGGAAAAAAGAAGGAAGAACCACATCTTGGTTCAAATGAAACCTCGATACCACCTTAGGAAGAAAGGCTGGATGAGGACGTAATACTACTCTGTCCTTATGGACAACCAGATATGGCTCCTTACAGGACAAGGCGGCTAATTCCGATACTCTTTTAGCCGAACAAACGGCTACTAAGAAAATCAATTTCCTGGTGAGAAGAACCAAGGAAATGTGTTGTAATGGTTCAAACGGTTGTTTCTGTAGAACCGACAGAACCAGGTTTAGGTCCCAAGGACATATGGGAATACTAACCGGAGGGCTAATACGCATCACTGCTTGTATAAAGGCTTTGACTAGTGAATGCGAAGCCAAGGGCCTTTGAAAAAATATTGACAAGGCCGAAATCTGACCCTTGATAGTACTCAAGGCAAGCTTCCTATCTACAGCCCACTGTAGGAAGTCCAAAATCCTCCCTATCACGTACTTACGTGGATGCCATTTCTTGGCCTCACACCACGTAATGTATGCTTTCCAGATCCTATAATAGATCTGCCTGGATACCGGTTTCCTGGCATTGATCATGGTAGATACCACAGAATTAGAGAGCCCTCTCTTTTTCAGAATGTGGGCTTCAATAGCCAGGCCGTCAAACCTAGGGCTGGTAAGGAAGGGTGGTATATCGGTCCCTGCGACAGCAGGTCCGGACGATGTGGGAGGGTCCAAGGACTCCTCACTGACATTTTTACAATCTCCGCGTACCATGCCCTTCGGGGGCCACGCTGGAGCCACCAGAATCACTGGTTTCTTTTCTACCCTGATTCTGCGGAGTAATCGCGGTAACAATTGTGGCGGTGGGAATGCATATATCAGCTTGAACTGATCCCAAGGGAACACTAGGGCATCCGAGCCGCAAGCTAGGGGATCCCTTGTGCGAGACACAAATCTGTCCACCTTTGCGTTGAATCTGGATGCTAGCAGATCTACATCCGGTGTTCCCCACCGCTGGCATATTGCCTGAAAAACCTCGGGGTGAAGAGACCATTCCCCCGGGTATAATTGTTGGCGACTTAGAAAGTCCGCTCTCCAATTTTCCACTCCTGGGATGAAAACCGCGGATATGGCTGGGACATATTTTTCTGCCCACTCCAGGATGCAATTTGCTTCCCTCTGGGCTGCACGACTCTTGGTGCCACCCTGGTGATTGATATATGCCACTGCCGTGGCATTGTCTGATTGAATTCTGACAGGGGACCCTTGGAGTTTGGATGTCCATGCTACTAGGGCATACCGGGCTGCTCGTATCTCTAAGAGATTGATGGGCAGGGCCTTTTCTGCTTCTGACCACTTGCCCTGGAGAGACCATTGCTCCAGTACTGCCCCCCAGCCTATGAGGCTGGCATCTGTAGTGACCACCTTCCAAGAAACCGGACTGAAGGGTTTCCCTCTTTCCAGATTCTGGGGCACCAACCACCAATGGAGGCTCTTGCGAACGGAAGGGGACAGGGACATTGGTAAGTCTAAAGCCTGAACTTTTTTGTTCCAGGCTGACAGTATGGCCCTTTGCAAATTCCTTGAATGGAATTGACCGTAGGGTACCGCTTCGAATGAAGCCACCATCTTTCCCAGCAGCCTCATGCAGAGGCGTATGGATGGTTTTCTTTTTGTACCCACTAAGTGGGTCAAATCTTTTAAAGACGACACCTTCTCTGGAGGTAAGAAAATCTTTCTCTGATTTGAATCCAGCCTTAGCCCTAAGTATTCCAGACTTTTGACTGGTCTTAGAGCTGACTTGTCCCGGTTGATAATCCAACCGTGATATTCCAGATACTCGATTGTCTTGTGAATAGCTACTTCCAGCTTTTCCACTGAGTGGTCTATTAGTAGCAGGTCGTCTAGATATGCCATTATCGTTACACCCTGTGTTCTTAGATTGGCCAATAATGGGGCCAGAATTTTTGTGAACACTCGTGGTGCTGTGGCCAGACCGAAAGGTAAGGCTCTGAACTGAAAATGGCGCCCTTCTACTGCAAAGCGTAGAAATTTCTGGTGGGCCGGAAAGATGGGAATATGCAGATAAGCATCCTTTATGTCGATCGAGGCTAGCCATTCCTGCCCTTGTAGGGCGGTGGCCACCGATCGGATCGACTCCATCCGAAAAGTCCTGATATTTAGGAACTTGTTTAGCCCTTTTAGATTTAATATGGGCCTCACGTCCCCATTTGGTTTGGGGACTGTGAAAAGGTTCGAGTAAAACCCGAATCCGCTTTCTTCCAGGGGAACCTTCATGATTACACCTTGGAGCAATAGTTGTTCTAGTGCCAGAAGGAGGGATCCTCTCTTTTGGGGATCTCTTGGCACGTTTGACCTCATAAATTGGGCAGGAGGAGTGCCTTTTAACTCCAGCTTGTATCCCAGACTTACTGCGGAGAGCACCCATCTGTCTCTGATGGTGTCCCGCCAGGTCTCTGTGAACAACTGAAGTCTTCCCCCCACCCGATTGAGTGGGGGCAACGCTTCATGCCTTGGGGGGAGGTTTTGTACCTCTCTTGATCCAGGGCTTCTTGTTACCCTGTGATTGTCCCTGATTTCTGCCCCCTGAATTTGACCGCGGAGGCCGTCGGAACTGCTTCACAGCCGATGTGCCTGGGACTGGAGAAGTAGGCCTCTTAAAAGAAGGACTTCTACCCTTGTTCTTAACCGGTAAGAGTGAACTTTTACCGGCAGAAATTTTCTGGATATATTTGTCCAGATCTTCTCCAAATAAGCGTTCTCCATGAAATGGGAAGCTAACCAGCAGTTTTTTACAGGGAGCTTCAGCAGACCAGTTTTTGAGCCACAGAAGCCTACGCATATGTACTATAGACAGCGTAAAGCGGGAGGCCTGTTGGATTGTATCCTTTATGGCTTCCACCGCAAAACACAAGGCTCTAGGCAGGTCAGCTAGGGCAAGAGCCTGCTGATCTGGTAAGTCCCTTAAGACTTGTTTCAACTGATCTTTCACTGCTTGGCAGACTCCAATCGCTGCTACCGCAGGTTGTGTCACCATGCTTGCTGTAGAGAAAGCAGATTTTAGTAAAGACTCCAATTTTTTATCTATTGGGTCTTTGAACATTGGAACATTATCTACTGGACATGTCAGTGATTTGTTAACAGAAGAGATGGCTGCGTCCACTGTAGGGACCCTCCATTTTCTTATGAACTTATCCTCCATGGGATAGATCACCGGAAATCTCTTGGGGGGAGCAAATATTTTATCAGGATGCTCCCAATCCTGGTAAATAAGCCCTTCTAATAAAGGGTGGATTGGGAAGGAACAGACAGCCTGGGGAGCTTTTAGCGACCCCAGCGAGGAAACCGTAGTGGATGGTGGTTCCGCCAGAGGCATTTTAAATGCTGATCGGACCATATTAGTCAGAGACTGAACCCATAATCTTTCAGCCTGAGAAGCTGAGAAAGGTTCTTCCACTGTTGATTCCTCCATAACTGAATCAACCTCATCCTGATCCCCTTCAGGTAGGTCGATCTCTGTGTGGGGCTGTTCCTCCACTAACAGGCACTCTGAAGGAGGAGACGGAGATCGGACGCGCTTTTCCTGAGACAGGGAAGCAGCGATCAATGCTGTTAATCTCTCTTCCAATCCTCCCAGAGTTGAGGATAAAACCTCCTCTGTTATATATACAGGAGCAGGTGGACTGGGGACAGCCGCAGCACCAGGCATGCCTGCGGGGTTTCTACGGCTACTGACCTCTGAATTCTCAGGGGAGATTGGTGCAGTACAAGCATGCCCAATATCCTCAGAGCCCGATGGAGACCCCTTTGGCTTCCTGGAAGATCTATTTCCGGAGCGTCTGGACGACATATCCTTTAAGCACAAAGCTGAGGTATTCCCGTCGTCATACACCAATTTTGCTGGTAATAGTCTAACACAGGTGCTGCTATGTACCAGCTGGTGTCCACTAAAGTGCCTTTCTATGGGGATGCCTGCATCAACCGCCTCTGTGTGCCACTGTTTGTTGCTAGCTCTGCTTGCATGCAGCTGACACTTGTACTGTGTCTTTTAACCATGCTGGGACGCCCGCACATGCGCAGAAGCGCCGCGGCGCGCATCGAGCGTCATCCACCCGCCCCGCCCCTTTTTTTCATAGGAGGCGCGTGCACGCGCCCGCGCGCCCGTGCGCCATTGGCGCCCTTTTCGAAATCAAACAGGGGACTAGGAGCCAGGGCCCTTTTTGCCGGAGGGCCTGTGCGGTGGATGAGCGCAGCAACAGGGCAGAGGAAGTGGATTCCCACAGAGAAACTTACCAGCTGCCTGGATCTTTTGACTTGAGAAAACCAAAGATCCACATGACAAGAAAAATGGACTACAGCGGCCTCTAGTGGTTTAACACAGGTACCGCGGTCCCTGTTTTTTTTTTTTTTTTTCTTGACTACTATTAAAATTTTACATTTTCAGTAGTTATAGGCAAACACAGATATTTAGCGGGAATACCGTTAGGTAACAGACAGAAAGACAAATTAGGCTTGGGGGTCCCCCAATAGAACCAAGTTCCTGGGGGCCCCCACTTACCTGATCCCCGCCGCAGGACTTTGTTTGGTCCACAGAAGTCCAAACTTCACCTATCACGGCAGGCATTGTAATTAAACCTTCAGGGACCGGGTTCCCAAGGATTCCACTCCCCTGGACCTGTATAGCACCCTGCACAGACAACATCTTGGTCGTGGGTATGACCAGAGCTCTGGATCCCAGGGTCCAGCCCTCCTAAGAGAAGCATTACAGGCAAAACCTTGCTCTTCTGCTGCAAGGCCCGGGTACCGACCGTTTAGCTATGAAGCTTTTTTGGTGGGATCCGGAACAGCTTACTAAGGCCCAAAAGAACCTGTACGCAAGCCCAGTGAAAACACATGTTACTCTTTGGCCAACACCTTAGACACTGGCAAAAAACTGAGGTGCTCCCGGGTGGGAGGGGCTTATATAGGGGAGGGTACTTCCGGTTTGGAATTGGCCAGTGCCAACACCTGAAGGTAATCTATATAACCCATTAGTAATGACTAAGTCGCTCTGTGTCCCGTGATGTACGAAAAAGAAAAAGATGCTGACTAAACTTCTGGGGTTATTTGTGTAGCGGGGCCTTTAAATCTAAGGGAATGTTTGAGTGGTAGTTGTACTCAAACACACTATTTGATAGGGTTCTGTAAAACCATTTTTGTGCTACAGGTGGGATACTGGTGTATAGTTCCCTGTGGCCTGTTGATGGCGCTACCATCGGAGGCTAGGGTTGAACCGCTGGTACAGTGCTGTGCCTTGGATGTCCCCTCTCGGCGGTGGTATGCTGTGTATGCCGGGAGAGGATATAAAAGGGTCAGACCCTGTCTGTAGGGGGTGAGTTCCCGGGGGTCCGACCCCGGGGAGTGTGTTGTCCTGTTCGTGGCTACCCCAGGAACCTTTAGCCCTGGGATAGAGTACCAGGCTCGGTACACTGGCGGATCAGTCCCAGGCACCTTTAGCCCTGGGGCTGCAACTGAAGGCCTTGGGTCCAGCACCTTCGGCTGGAGCCCACGGAGGGAAGAGGAATCCCAGGGATTGCGAGGAGACCCGTATCTGGAGGAGGAGGCCGGGGGAGGACCGTTCCGAGGGACTGGTGAGAGGTCACAGTGAAGGAAGGGGCACGGTAACTCTGGAGGGATGTCATCTCCCTGATAGAGGCCTAATACCAGAACCATCGTTCACCAGGTCTGTGGCAGAGACCTAATGTTCACCAGGTCTGTGGCAGAGTTTGTGCAGAGACGGTATGTAATCTAATTCGAGCATCACTCCGGCTGCTAGGATCCACTCTAATGGGAGACTATCCGGGTGAGCTGAGACTACCTGAAGAGATAGGTAGTGAATATGTATTAGTTTGTGCCTGGACCTACTCCAACACCTCTTGCTGTCCTGTTCTTCATCCATCCTTTTCTATTTAATGACTATGCATATGAGAAAATAAACTCTACGTTGGAGTTGCAATTGGTGTGGACCTTGGAGTTATTGGGGGATAAAGACTTGTCTTTATTGCAGTGAAGACGGGAACCATTCTCTGGAGAACCTGACCATAGAGACCCAGGTACATTACACCGCTCAACCTCTTCACACAGGAGGGTACGGGCATGTGGCATTGGTGTGCCCCTTTTCCTACAAGTGAGCCAAAAGGTAAGGAAGAGGGGTCTGTGTGCTACATTTATAATATTGTATATAGGGGAATGCAGGTCAAATGATAAACAATGCAATCCAAGGTTACCTGTGGACAGTGGTTATATCAGCATTTTTCCCGTAAGAATGTCCTTCTCCCCTATGTGTTTGGTCTGTGTGTCCCTTACTGGCAATATAAAAGTGTTGAGCATTTGAGCTGGTGTTGCGTTTTCTCTCTTGGCTTGTAAAGTTTCCTTGTTTATCTGGAAGAACCGGATTTCACAATATGTCACCCCAGTTCTAAACTACAAACCAAGTTTCTTCTGAATCTAGGGTTTCCGCAAAACCAGCAAACTGGTTTATAGATCTTTTTTTTTTATATGTTCAATGTTGTGATTCACAGCGTGTGTTCCATACTTTCATAAAATATTGGATTTTATTTGCTAAAAAGTGGATACTTTTCTGTGCCAAATTGTGATTGTTTTGCTGGCTTAACCCCTGGAGACGGTGCAGATAGACTCTTAGGGATGTACTGTGCAAACACAGACCCCTTGTGACGCCACCGACCCTGCATGCACTGGTCGGTGACATCCCCCCCCCCCCCTTTCTTGACCTGCCAGGCTGCATGCTGAGATAAGGCTCTGTTTTTTTTTTAATTTTGGCATGGGGTTCCCCTTAAAATCCATACCAGAACCTAAGGGCCTGGTATGGATTAGGGGGCAGTGGCATCGGGGAGGGGGGCTGAGGGCGGCTGGGTCCCCAAAAAGCCCGGGTCTCAGGCATGCACAATTCGGGCGGGTGACTCTCCTCTCCTGTCCCGTCTCTCCTGTCCTGTCCTCCTCTCCTGCCCTCCTGTCCTGTTTCCTGACCTGTCACGGGCATGGCTCTCCTCTCCTGTGTCCTGTCCTCCTCCTCCTCTCCTCTCCTGCCCTCCTGTCCTGTGTCCTGTCATGGCTTTGGTTGCGGCTGCCTGGAGTGCCTGCTCAGCAGGCCCTGCTGTCTAATTTACTGTGATGGGCGGGCCGCACACTACAGCTGAGCTGCAGGAGGAGGTCACGTCACCTGAAGTCTGGTCAGGTAGGTCAGTGCAGGTCAGTGTGTGCCAGGTAGGTCAGTGTGGGTCAGTGTGGGTCAGGAAGGTCAGGTAGGCAACACCCCCCCGGAGCTGGAATCTGACTTCGGTCTGAAGCCCCTGGTCTTTTTGCCACCTAGCAACGCTCCTGTTAGAGGGGGACCGCCACGCCATTTAAAAAAAAAAAATCTATTGCTGGCAAATTCTGTGTTTTTTTTTCTTCCTATACCTAGATTAAAATTCAGCCAGTCCCCCATGTCGATCCATGTATGGGGATAGTGGTTGTTCAGAAGTTGATCTACCAATCGATATCTGTACAACTGCCCTTTGGGTTTTCCTGATCGATCGGCGTCGCCGGCTATAGCCTGCATCACTAAGTCTCCCCACTGTCAGAACACAATTTTCCAGCCAGACTGATTCCCACATCTACGTTGAATGTGTGGATGGGGGAATCAAGTCATTTTTTTGTTCAACCTGCTGGGTGAAAAAAAAAAAAAGACCAATGTATGGGCTGAATATCCATTTGACCTCCAGAGGATTTACCATGCCCAGGCCATTTTTTGCAATACGGCACTGTGTTACTTTCACTGCCAATTGCGCGGTCGTGTGACGCTGTACCCAAAAAAAAAATGGTGTTCTTTTTTTCCCCACAAATAGAGCTTCCTTTTGATGGTATTTGATCACCTCTGCAGGTTTTATTTTTTGCGCTATAAAAACATAAAAAACCTGGCAATTTTTTTACTTACTGCTATAAAACAAATCCAATAAACAAAATGTTAAAAAAATCGAATTTTTTCATAAATTTTGGCCAAAATTTATTCTGCTACATATTTTTGGTAAAAAAAAAATCCTAATGAGCATATATTGATTGGTTTGCGCAAAAGTTATACGTTTTTATAGGTTTTTTTATACTGGCAATAGTGGCGATCAGCGACTTATAGCAGGACTGCAATCTGACAATAATTGACACTTTTGACACCAATACAGTGATCATTCCTAAAATCATGCACTGTCACTGTACTAATAACACTGGCTGGGAAGGGGTTAAACATCTAGGGCCCTCAAAGGGTTAACTGTGTGCCTAGCATGTGTTTATGTGTACTGTGTGAGGTGCTTTTACTAAGAGAAGTGATGAGTTTTCTTGCCCGATTTGCAGGGACACAAAATCCATCACTTCCCCCTAGACAGAATGGAACTCTGCCTGGTTTACATAGGCAGAGCTCCATTCTGTGTGTCTGCCCGACGATCGGCGGGTGCTGGCGGATATCCATTGCCTGACACCCGCAGATTGGCTTCTGCTGTGAGCAATCACAGCAAGCGCGGCCCACCAGCGCCCACCTACGCAGAAGAGCAGAATCACACATATATATATATATATATGCAATTCTGCACTGAACGGCCCCTTGTAGCAGAATATCAGTGTGAATGGTCCAAGGATAGGTGCAGTTCATATCTCTGTGTGTTGGGACCGTGTGCAAAATTGTGTGCTTTCCAAACACGTAGAGAAAAACTGTATAATTTTGCCAAGGAGCCATTGCACCATTAACTGTTAATGGTGCCTCCACGCACCTGCAAACAGGCGAGCGAGCGTGGTTTAGCGTGCTGCGTTTTCGGAAAAAAGTCAGGGACTTCTTTACTGTGTTTCTCATGCATAGGGCAGCCTATTGACATGAATGGGCTGCCTTACACTCAAACATGTGGAAACGCGCCTGCACTTGGTTGCACCTGTAGACGTCAGCCAAGCCTAAGGTTACATTCAAACTGGACTGTGCAATTAAATTAAACTTTTACTCCAGTGCAGCTTTGAAATCACGCTACTTCAGAATGATTTCAAAGCCGCAGATCAGTACGATTTGGACCTCTGATTTAATTGCGGCTTGTGACTTCATTTAACAGAAGTCAATGCAAGTCGCAATGAAATCGCAAATTGGGTGCGACTTGTCATGCAATTTTTAACTGTCAAATCGCACTGATGTGAACCATAAAAAACAAATGCATCCAAGGGCAAAATAAGTATCAGTAATTGGTATTTGCGAGTACTTGAGAAAAAGTATAGGTATACGTCCTAAAAAAATGGTATCGGTGCATCCCTAGTATTTATTCAGATATTTTCGCTTTATTTCCGTTGAGAGCGGCGCGGTAGTCTTGAACTTTTTGCTAATCAGCCGATTCTTTTTGCATTCATTTTTTTTTCCTTATTATAAAACAAAAATGCACTACATATGAAATGGAAACATATTACAGTAAATACAGAAAGGTCTAAAAATCTAATAAGATGATTCCTACTTATTGTGTTTGGGTTGGATGGAGTTGGACCCATCAGAATCTCCCAATCATAACATAACGAATGAATCTAAAATTAATTTAGTTTCATTCGTTACTTTCGGTTGCATGCGACTCCAGTCGATATCGTCCAATCAGCTCATTCCATTTCTCTTTGGCTATGTCCATGCTAGTCCAAACCCACAATCTTCCCAAATAACAAAAGAATAACAGAACTTCCGAAAATACAAATCGATTCGGAACAAATATACGAAAAGAAATCCGAATATACAAAAACGAATTCCAGAAACAAACCAAACCATTCGAACAGAACAAATATGACGAAACAAAATGATTTACAGTATTTAACGAATAAAACTGGAACAAAATATATTTTTAAGTTGTGCACATCTCTAGTGCTGACATGTGCCGTCATCCAGCGAAGTGTTGGAAAATGTAAAACTGCTGCATTTTAACCAGGGTGGATTTGATTTAAATCACTAGTAAAAAGGCTCGATTTAAATCAACTCGATTGAAATCATAATTTTGAAAAGGAGCAACTGTCATCTCTGTCCTGCAGAGGGTCCTTCTCGAATACGCTGTTGACTCACCGACAGTCCCATTCACTTTAATGGGACGGCTGGTGATGCGGCAGTGACACAACAAGGTGAGGGACGTGGCGGCAACAGGTGAGTGGATGCCCCCTAACAGGCGCTGCCATGATGGATCTGAAATGACAGGTGCTCTTTAAATGTAAGGCCTTATTCTTGCTGGTAATTAGAATCTTTAATATTTGCAAACAAAATGAAGGTTTCCTATTCAGAATAATAAGCTGCCAGGTTAGTAAAACGGCGATATCAGAACCGATTTAATCATACAGTTTGTAGTGTACATAGATTTTCAAAACAATGGGATAAAGGAATATTCCTGAACTTTGTTTTATCTCATGGTTACTGTGACATTGTGTGAATGCATCAATGCAGTGCATGTTATCTAGAGCTGCACGATTATTCTTTAAGAATCGAGATTGCGATTCTTTCCCCCTCACGATCTTAACAAAGCATTTTCCCGATTCTATGCAGAGTTCTCTGCTCAAGCCGACAGCTGTCAAAAAAAAAGATCAAAGGAATGAACTTCGGTCTGGAAATGAGGGAAGTTCAACCACTTAAAGACTAAACCTTTTTCTGACACTTGTGGGTTTCAAGTTAAAATTATTATTTTTTTTGCTAGAAAATTACGAACCCCCAAACATATATATATATATATATATATATATATATATATATATATATATATATATATACACACACACATACACACACACACACACACACACATATATATATATATATATATATATATATATACATATACATATACATACATACACATATATTATATATATATATATATATTTCTTTTAGAAGAGACCCTAGAGAATAAAATGGAGGTTGTTGAAATATTTTTTGTCACGCTGTATTTGCGCAGCGGTCTTTCAAATGCAATTTTTGGGGAAAAAATACACTTTAATGAATTGTAAAAACTAAAAACAGTAAAGTTTACAATTTATAATTATTTTGTATAATGTGAAAGATGATGTTACGCCGCGAGAATCATGATCTTTATTCTAAGCGAAAAAATCTTCCCCAGAATCATGCAGCTCTAATGTTATATCAGCTTGCAGAGCTTGGATTCATTGGATGAGTTTACCAAAAATGTATATATTGCAGAATATACCTCCTCATGCTACATAACTAAGCTCCATTTTGATGCTGAATAAACAAATTATTACTGTATCTTTAGATAGATTTTTACTCCAAAAACATTTTATTAAAATAAATTTGATATAAATCAAAATATCCGATTTAAATAAAAAAAAGAATAAGATTTTTTTTAAATCATTGATTTTTATCCACCCTGATTCTTGCGCACTGCAATGCACATCACTCCACTGTTGTAGTGTGAATGGGCCACGTAGAATACAAGTGTTTCCTATGTGCCCTAGTGGTGACCTGCATTTATCCAGTGCCAAAACACGCAGGTCGCCACACATAGTGTGAACCAGCCATTAGCCCCCATTAACACCTGAGTGTTCTTTTTGAGCGATTGCCAGAGCGTGACAATGCTCAAGAAGAAGAATCCCATTATTCCTAAAGCGCCCGCTTAGGTACCTTTTTACACATGTGCGACTTGTTCTGCCACTTGGGACAGGAAAATCACATGACAAGTCGTACCCCATTATTTTCAACGAGTACCATTCATATCTGTGCAACTTCAAGTTGCAGCGACTTCAAAAGACTACATAAAAGATTACACAGGCATTGCTTCATATCACGTCAAAGTCGTGGCAAAATCGTGGCCAGGTCGCACAAGTGTGAAAGGGGCCTAATTCTTAACCGTTGAGTCATCTGTCACGTGATGCTCAAAAAAGTACTTGCGTTTATTTTGGGCTCAATGGGCTTTAGTCGGAGCACCCCAAAAAAAAAAAAAAAAAAAAAAACGCATCTAAACTCAAGATGCTCATGCTTATGTGAATACGGCCCGGACTGCAGTAAAATCCAACAAAGGTTCCATACAAAAAACATTATTCAAGTTTTGGCTGGACAAAGATTTTAATAAATCAGTCCAAGACAACACTCAAGATGAGGAATCAAATTATTCTCAAAGAGCCCGTTCACTTAAGCGTTGAGTTGCCTGTCCGGGTGCTCAAAGTACCCAAGTTTCTTTGGGGCTCAATGGGCTTTGATAGGAGCGCCCGTAAAAGGCGTTTTTTTTATGTGCTCCCTTTAAAAACTTGATTTTGCTACTACAAGTTACAAATGCGCAAGCAAAAAAAAAAAAAGCGTCTAAATTGAAGAAGCTCGCGCTTATGTAAATGGGGCCCCGATTGCAGTAAAATCCAACAAGGGTTCCATTGAAAAAAAAAAAAAACATTAATAAAGTTAAAGTTAAGACCCTCAAGCACCCCCCCAGCCGCCACTACCTGGGCTCCTCATTAAGCGGTACTCCACTCTGCATCGGAAAAGTTGTTCCTGCGGCGTCTTGGCAGCGTGATTTGTTGTCCCCAGGTCTGTCGGGAAGGCCACCATGCTCAAAGCTGCTGCAGAGACTGAACTGTGCGGCCTGCAGCGTATAGCAGGCCCTTCGCTTGTGCCTGAGTCAGCAGGGAGAGACTGGACTTTTCTATGGGGGCCATTGAAAACCCCCCCGTCCACCTCTGTGACACCGCCGTGTTAACCTCTATTCACAGCTCTGCCCTCACTGCTGACCGGAGCAAAAAAAAAAGCAGTTCATTTACAGAGCCGAGCAGAAAAGGACACACAGTGCACTTCACACATGAGCTGTGCACAAACCCACATACACAGGACACACAATTCACCCAGCGACATGAGAATATCCTACGGGACGCAAGCCTAGCCGGGGGGGGGGGGGGGGGGGGGCACATCTGCCATGCTTTCCAGAAACTATTCCTTACATAACAGATGAATGGAGGCTTATAGAGAACAAAAGGAGAAACTCAACAGGGAAAATCCCACTGATCTCACATGCAAAAGGATTTGCAACACCTGCAACTTGGGCTAGGTTCACACCTACAGGGGCGACCGAGCGTGCGCATGTTTCCTGTGTGTCGCGTGTAGGGCAGCCTATTCATTTCAAAGAAATCCAGAAAGTAAACTTTTCCAAAAAAGCACCCAAGTGCATGGCAATGCCAGGACAAGGTCATCTAGAGTCCAGTGCGAACATGCCAAACTGCTCCTCCTCCCCTCTCCAAGATTTATGAGCATTATGTGTCACACGCACCCCCTCCCCCCCCCCCAAAAAAAAAAAAAAGGGAAGGAGCACTAATCTGAATGCTTACCCCTTAAGCATAATATCCCTCTCCTCCCAGTAGAAATCCACCTCACTTCTGAGATCCCCCCTCCAAGCACAAATATTTGCCCACCCCCCAAAAAGAAAAAAATAAGCCCTCCTAGCACTTCTGTATTTTCTGTCTACTTGTAATGTCCTCTGTGAGCTCCCGAACCCCTCCTTTTCCTCTGTTTGGAATGAGCAGCGAACGTTAGTTGCAGTCATGTGCACTGCTTTATGTACAGTACATATCCCATAGTCTATAATCCAACTTGGGAGCGAGCAAGAGAGGGTGACGTCTATGTGGCTCCTACATACAGTGGGACAATGGAGAATGAACGTAGCCATGGTGGTTGTGGGGGGGACTTATCAGATTCTGGAAGCCCCATTAACAAAGGGGCCCCCAGATCACGCCCCCCCCCCCCAATGTGAATGAGTACATACCCCTACTCATTCACCAAAAAAAAAGTCAAAGTCAAAGTTAATAAAAACGCAACACCAATTTTTGACAAGTCCTTTATTAAAAAACAAAATAAAAATCCCCAAATATAAATGTCCCCCCGAAGTAGATCCAACGTCAATCGTGATGCCTGCCGCTACCGCCGACCTAAGAAAAACAAAAGAGCTCTGGACCCGACGAGGGCTCCCACCTGACAGCTCTGCCGTCTGACAGTTCTTAAATAACTAAGGGGTGGAGCCACCTGATTACGTCACCGGGTGACCATGCCCCCTTGTGATGTCATCGACCGGGGGCATGCTGGGTTCATGACATTACAAGGGGGAATGGTCACCCAGTGACATAGTCAGCTGGTCCCACCCCTTAGTTATTTAAGAACTGTCAGGGGGCAGAGCGGCCAGACAGCAGGAATGAATAGGTGTACTATGTACCCCATACTTATTCACAAGGAGGCTTCCTGATACTGATAAGTCACCCCCCCCCCCCCCGGCCATGGTTGTGGGGAAGAGGCCCTTGTCCTCATCAACATGGGGACAAGGTGCTTTGGGGGGGGGATCCGCCCCTACCTCAAAGCACTCCCCCCATGAAGGCATGAGGCCTAGTATGGTTCGGGGGGGGCAAGCTCGCTCACCCCCCCTTTCCTGGCCTGCATGCTCAGATATGGGTCTGGTATGGCTTTTGGGGGGGGGGACCCCAGGCAATGTTTTAAAATAATTTTGGCGTGGGGTTCCCCTAAAAATCCACAACTGATCTGAGAGGCATTTTTTTAATGCTATTCTGAATAAACAATGCTAAAAATACAAAACAAATTCCAAAAACGAATTGGTCCATTGATGCAATATTGGACCAATTTGTTTTCAGAATTCATTTTCTTAAGCATTCCTTTTGTATATTGGGGAATCAGAATAGCTGGTTGTTAAGGGGTGTGCGGACGCTGCTGTTCTTAACAACCATGACTCATCTGCTGTCAGCGGGATTCCTCACTGACAGCATAATGTAAACAAATGCCGGTTTTTAAATAAACCCCCAAAAAACAGTGCCCCCCCCTTTCCTGGCCTGCTGGGCTGCATGCTCGGATAAGGGTCTGGTATAGATTTTAAGGGGAAACCCACGCCAAACTTTTTTTTTAAAATGCCTTGGGGGTCCCCCCAAAATTTATACCAGGCCCGTATCCGAATCTCCGAATTAAATAGTAACGAATTTCGATGATGAATTTAGTTTCTTTATGTATATTCATTTGATAACGAATTCCAAATTTTCCGAACAATTCGAATTCGGTTGAAAAATTATCAACAGATTTAAAATCTTTGTGTGAAGAACAGCAGGTTGTTAAGGAGCGGGCTGGGGAGCCGGCCGCCACATCCTTAGCAACTGAGGACTCATCAGCTGTCAGCGGGCTTCCCCCAGTATGGATTTTGGGGCTTGGTATGGACTGTGGGGGTGATCCCATGCGGTTTTCTTTTTTGAATTTTTATTTGCTGGCAATTCTGTTTACATTCAGTTTCAGCAGGGAAGCCCACTGACAGCTGATGAGTCATCGGTTGTCAATGACATGACGGCTGGCTACCCGGCCAGCTCCTTAACCAGCTAATCTTCACACAGAATGAAATTCTGTACTTTTTAATTCGGAGATTCAATTCGGAGATTCTGGTACATCCGAATCTTCGAATATCCCCAAATTTGTCCAAATTTATATTTAGACCGAAACTAATTGCACAAGTCTAATCTGCATTGCTGGACAGTTTTTTTTACGCATGTACGTGCAAATAGGCACATATGCGTGTACGACACACCCTAAGAAAAGCTAGAAGAATTTTTAAGCAACTCACATTTACTATACAGTCCATCCTTTTTATCCAGGAATTTTCTGCCCGCAGGGTGCTGTACATAGCTTACTGAAAGCATCACCCTGAAGAAGTCACGTTAAAAGTGACGAAACGCGTCAATCAAAGCTGGGCGACATCACTTCTGGTCCAGAAACGAAACCGGAAGTCAGTGAAAAAACGCAATTGTACATTGATTTAAAGTTCATACATGCAAGTAACCTTATAGTAAACCGACATGATTAAAAAAAAAAAAAAAACATTTTGAGGCCTTGAAGGGCCCCCTTAGTCAATGCAAAGATGCAACATACTGTAAATGTATAACTTGCTTGAAGTTCACTGGTTTGATAAAGCAAAGCGCACAGACTCCGAGATGAAGAGTCCAGTGTAAAATGTATCTCATTCGATGTATGACAGCCGCGTGGGCGGGGCTGATTAACATCTCCCATGGAGGGGCTCATGTCTGGAGGTCACAATCAATTTTTTTTATATTGATTCAGGCAGTTTCATTTTTTTTTTTTTTATAAAGCACCAAAAATCCCCTGGAAAGCCAAAAACAACAGAGGCCATTAAAGGTTATTAATGTTAAGGAATGCAAAGATAAACTGTATGATGATGTAAGCCGGGGCAATCTGATCGAAGGAGCAAACATTCCATTCCAAGGCAACGTAGACACCGGCATACAATGCGGGTTCAGATCCACTGTAAGGCTGCAATCACACTTGAGTGTAGCGTCTTTGAGCCTTTTTTCCGTGTGTTTTCATACACGATTTTGTTGCATTTTTATACAGCGTTTTTGAGCTTCAGCATTTTTTTTATTAGCCATTATCCAATAGAGAAAACTATCATCTGTTGCTAGGTTTTTCATCAGCTTTTATTATAATTAATTTACGGTAAGGGATTAGAGTTAAGCGTAGGTTAGCAGGGATTACTAATACTACATACATGTAAAATAAATACACAGATAAATAAAAATAATCATAAATAAATACTATGTAATAATAAATAATTAACCCCTAACCCTTTAAAAAATAAAAACAATAATAAACACCCTAACACATAATAATTATTATGAATAAATTATTATTATTTTTTTGTTCTGGTGTTTATGATTATGATTAATAATTTATTTTATTTATATTATATGTAATAATAAATAAATAATTAACCCCCAACCTTTAAAAAATATAATAAATTATTAATAATACATTTTTTTATTATTATTAATTTCTTTTTTTGTTCGGGTGTTTATTATGATTATTATTATTAATTATATATGCTTTTCTTTTTTTTTTTAAGGTTAGGATTTATTTTTAGTCCGGTTCAGGTGCGAATTCAAGTAAAAATGTGTACCTGAACCGGTGAACAAAACCACACCAGACTTAAAAAACAAAACAAAAACAACAACAAAAAATATGGCACTGAAACAGCGGCCGGACATACCGTATGTGAACTGAGCCTTAAACCCAAATGTAAACATTTATTATAATACAGCTGACCAGTTCTTAGTTGTAATGGCTTCATTCGTTTTCTTTTTTTAGGCCTTCTTTCTTCTTTTTTCATCGGGTGACCTGGCCAGTAAGGAAAACGGGTGTATAGGCGCTGCAACCTTCCTACATAAAAGCTCTGCCCGGTGCTCAGACCTTGAAGCTGCCGACACCTCCAACGTACCAGAATAAGGAAAGGGATGGTCGGCACTCAGGATGACATCCAAATGGCATTTCTTTATTAAATACATGTACAAAGCTGTAAAACACCCTACGCGTTTCAGACATTAGTCCTTAGTCATGGCTTTGTACATGTATTTAATAAAGAAATACCATTTTGGATGTCATCCTGAGTGCCGGCCATCCGTTTCCTTATTCTGATCTTGCCAGAAAGTCTGCTGTTTTTCAGAAGAACAAGCTCTCTTTCAAATGTATCCGTTTACAGGGATGGGACAAACCATTTACCACAGACAATGGCGGTTTATGATCAGATTTTATTTATGTAAAGCCATTATCCCATAAGAGAAAACACTGACTGCTGTAACTGCTTATAAAGTGTTAGCTTGAGTTTGGCTTCAATGTGTTTGTGTATCTAAATCTGCTAGTACATCTAACACTCCCCTTCGCCTAGATTGACAATGCTGCTGTCCCAACGGTGCCCCCTGTGCTCCTTCATCCAGAGGGGGGCACTCTAAAACAGGAGGTGTGTTACAGGCCAGATCACCAGGTGAAAACAGAGGGAAAAAGCCTCAAAAAGAAAACGAATGCAGCCACCACATCTAATGATTAGTAGTCTGCAATATATTACATTTCTGGTTTTAATATTGCTTTAAATAACATCCACATCCACAATCCTGTAGGACTTAAAGTGGAAATTCACTGTCAATCAACTCACTCTTTTTAATTCTTATGCGGCCAGTATTATTAAATAGATAGGAAAGTGTATCATATTTAATTTGTTATGAAGTTTTTTTATTTTTACATTTCTACTGTTACTTCCTGGTTTCTTACCCAAGCAAAATGATGTCATATATCCCGGGAGTCCTCAGTAGAGAAAGCCCCTCCTCATCTAAGCACACTTTCCTGCCTGTGTGCCTAAGCCAAGGGCAGATGGACTCAAAAAAGTGGTGCCCGAGTGTGTCGTGTGATGTCATGGTGCAAGGGAGCCAAGCGGAGCGGCTGGAGCCTCTTGTGCGGGTCTGCAGGACAAGAGCAAGGCAAGCTGGGAGCGGGACTGTCAGTGCTGTTTGGACTGGAGTGGACTGAAGGTCCCTGGCCTAGAGAAAGACTGTCACTGGGACTCAGGAGGGGACGTGTCATGTCGGTGATCTGTCAGTTTCATGTGTGTGTGCCGCCCATTCTAATTTCTTACCCTCCTCAGTCCCGTCTCTGAGCGACTTACTTACTATATCGGTGTGCGGGGCATAACAGATTATTTTTGGGAACCAGTGACAACAATACAGTGATCAGTGCTAAAAATATGCACTGTCACTGTGCTAATGACACTGGCTGGGGAGCGGTTAAAGTCAGGGGCGATCCAAGGGTTAACTGTGTGCCTAGCCTGCGCTTACTCACTGTGGGGGGAGGTGTTTTGACCAGGGGAATGCAAAGATCCGTGTTCCTGCTTAGCAGAGACACAGGTTTACTACCTTCCCCTCTAACAGAACGGTGATCTGCCTTGTTTACATAGGCAGATTGTCGTTCTGCCTGTGTCATCAGCGGACATAAAGCCTGCAGTACCCGCCGCTGGGCTCCCGCTGTGTAGAATCGCAGCGGGAGAGGGTGCGCTGGCAGCGAGCGTGGCCCAGACCCGGAAGTGTCAGATCACGTACTTGGTATGTGATCTGGCGCAGAGCGGACGCCCTGCCACAGTAAATTTACAGTGGGCGGTCCGCAAGGGGTTAATATCCACCTTAAATCATATTGCTAATTGCATATTGTATTTGTTTGTAGCCTAAATACTGAAATTTGCACTTAAAACTGTAATTTTGTTAAGTTGGGAAATTCCAGTAAAAACTGTGCTTGGCTTCCTGAAAACTTCCCAGCACCCTCCTTCAATATTCCTATCAAGAGCCCTCAGTCCCGATACAAGCAGTGGGCTGGCTCTTGGGAGGAGCTATGCAAATATTAAAATGCCTTGATGGATGGGTGTCAGTCTGGAGAAGTGGGCGTTCCTAGCCAGGCTGTATTTGCATGCAGGCAGCCCTAAGTATCGCCCACATGTGATGCTGAGCCTCTGTGATTGAAAAAACTCACATCCAATGAATGAAGGAGGCGGGGCAGGGACAGTTAGGCTGGGGAGGATGCTGGACCTCATTCAGCCAGGAAATGAAACGGGCTCTATCTGACCTGTTGCAGCTTCTAATGCACATTGTGAGAAGCTCACAGTGTGCAGTGAAATCAGAGTAAGTAATATCATTACAGGAGAGGAGCCGGTACAACTGTGCCTTCCTTTCTAAAATCATTACCTTCAGTCTGCACAGTGGACAGTGAGTGAGCTTCACCTCCCCACCCAGTGGCGGCTGGTGCTCAAAATTTTTGGGGGGGCGCGAACAAACTGGAAAAAAAAATCAATTGCCGCCACTGTGCCCATTAATCGCAGGCACTGTGCCCATCAAATGCAGCCAGTTTGTGACCCCAAATGCAGCCAGTTTGTGACCCCAAATGCAGCCAGTTTGTGACCCCAATTGCAGCCAGTTTGTGCCCCCAAATGCAGCCAGTTTGTGCCCCCAATTGCAGCCAGTTTGTGCCCCCAAATGCAGCCAGTTTGTGCCCCCAAATGCAGCCCAGTTTGTCCCCTCAAATGCAACCAGTTTGTGCCCCCAATTGCAGCCAGTTTGTGCCCCCAATTGCAGCCAGTTTGTGCCCCCAAATGCAGCCAGTTTGTCCCCCCAAATGCAGCCAGTTTGTGCCCCCATATGCAACCAGTTTGTGCCCCCATATGCAACCAGTTTGTGCCCCCATATGCAACCAGTTTGTGCCCCCATATGCAACCAGTTTGTACCCCCAAATGCAGCCAGTTTGTGCCCCCAAATGCAGCCAGATTGTGCCCCCAAATGCAGCCAGATTGTGCCCCCAAATGCAGCCAGATTGTGACCCCAAATGCAACCAGTTTGTGACCCCAAATGCAACCAGTTTGTCCCCCCAATTTCAGCCAGTTTGTGCCCCCAAATGCAGCCAGTTTGTGCCCCCAAATGCAGCCAGTTTGTGCCCCCAAATGCAGCCAGTTTGTGCCCCCAAATGCAGCCAGTTTGTCCCCCCAAATGCAGCCAGTTTGTCCCCCCAAATGCAGCCAGTTTGTCCCCTCAAATGCAGCCAGTTTGTGCCCCCAAATGCAGCCAGTTTGTCCCCCCATATGCAACCAGTTTGTCCCCCCATATGCAACCAGTTTGTGCCCCCAAATGTAGCCAGTTTGTCCCCCCAAATGCAGCCAGTTTGTCCCCCAAATGCAGCCAGTTTGTCCCCCCATATGCAACCAGTTTGTGCCCCCAAATGTAGCCAGTTTGTGTCCCCATATGCAACCAGTTTGTCCCCTCAAATGCAGCCAGATTGTGCCCCCAAATGCAGCCAGATTGTGACCCCAAATGCAGCCAGATTGTGACCCCAAATGCAGCCAGATTGTGACCCCAAATGCAGCCAGATTGTGACCCCAAATGCAGCCAGATTGTGACCCCAAATGCAGCCAGTTTGTCCTCTCAAATGCAGCCAGTTTGTCCTCTCAAATGCAACCAGTTTGTCCCCCCAAATGCAGCCAGATTGTGCCCCCAAATGCAGCCAGATTGTGCCCCCAAATGCAGCCAGATTGTGACCCCAAATGCAGCCAGTTTGTGACCCCAAATGTAGCCAGTTTGTCCCCCCAAATGCAGCCAGTTTGTCCCCCAAATGCAGCCAGTTTGTCCCCCCATATGCAACCAGTTTGTGC
Organism: Rana muscosa; assembly: GCA_029206835.1. Lineage (NCBI taxonomy): Eukaryota > Metazoa > Chordata > Amphibia > Anura > Ranidae > Rana > Rana muscosa. The sequence goes on along the minus strand of CM055123.1, from coordinate 248,651,832 downwards.
CCCCAAATGTAGCCAGTTTGTGTCCCCATATGCAACCAGTTTGTCCCCTCAAATGCAGCCAGATTGTGCCCCCAAATGCAGCCAGATTGTGACCCCAAATGCAGCCAGATTGTGACCCCAAATGCAGCCAGATTGTGACCCCAAATGCAGCCAGTTTGTCCTCTCAAATGCAGCCAGTTTGTCCTCTCAAATGCAACCAGTTTGTCCCCCCAAATGCAGCCAGATTGTGACCCCAAATGCAGCCAGATTGTGACCCCAAATGCAGCCAGTTTGTGACCCCAAATGCAGCCAGTTTGTGACCCCAAATGCAACCAGTTTGTGCCCCCAAATGCAGGCAGTTTGTGCCCCCAAATGCAGGCAGTTTGTGCCCCCAAATGCAGGCAGTTTGTGCCCCCAAATGCAACCAGTTTGTGACCCCAAATGCAGCCAGTTTGTGCCCCCAAATGCAGCCAGTTTGTCCCCCCAAATGCAGCCAGTTTGTCCCCCCAAATGCAGCCAGTTTGTCCCCCCAAATGCAGACAGTTTGTGTCCCCATATGCAGGCAGTTTGTGCCCCCAAATGCAACCAGTTTGTGACCCCAAATGCAGCCAGTTTGTGCCCCCAAATGCAGCCAGTTTGTCCCCCCAAATGCAGCCAGTTTGTCCCCCCAAATGCAGCCAGTTTGTCCCCCCAAATGCAGCCAGTTTGTCCCCCCATATGTAGACAGTTTGTGTCCCCATATGCAACCAGTTTGTGCCCCCAAATGTAGACAGTTTGTGTCCCCATATGCAGCCAGTTTGTGCCCCCAATTGCAGCCAGTTTGTGCCCCCAATTGCAGCCAGTTTGTCCCCCCAAATGCAACCAGTTTCCCCCCAGCCCGGCACTTACCTTCCTCAGGTCAGCGGCGTCCTCCTCCACGCTCCCTCCGCTCCCTCAATGTCATCTCTGCTCGCCTGTCGCTTCAGCCAATCAGGTGACCGGTAACCAGACCCGGTGCACCTGATTGGCTGAGAGGCAGGTCAGTGTTAGGGAAGTGATTCCCTAACACAGCACTGTTTAACCAGGGAACGCACAGCCCGTGTGCCCTCTGGTTAACCATTTGGAAGCCGATTAGAGCCCACAGGCTCTAATCAGGAAGCCTATTAGAGACTCTCGCTCTAAACAGGCACTTCCAAAACACACCCACCGCTGTTATTCAGATGGCTAGCGCTCAACAGGGGGCCGGACACCTGAATAGTGGGCGGCAGCGACGACAATTATGCAATGTATCTATGTATTGTTGATTGATGCGGGAGAGAGGGGGCGGCGCTCCTGCGCCCACTATTGACGCACCGCCACTGTCCCCACCGATTCCCTTCCTGCTCCCTTCTTCTTGTATGCCATCTGAAAGTCTCCCCCCTTCATTCCCAAATAGCTGAAACATATCAGACTGAGAACACTATATCGTCCAATGCAGTCTGATTTGCCTGCAGTACTGGCAGTCCTGATTTCTGAATTTATATTATTCAAATGTTTGAATTGATTTTTTTATTAATATATATATATATATATATATATATATATATATATATATATATATATATATATATATACACATATACACACATATACACACACACACACACACACACAGTATCTCACAAAAGTAAGTACACCCCCTCACATTTTTGTAAATATTTTATTCTATCTTTTCATGTGACAACATTGAAGAGATGACACTTTTCTACAATGTAAAGTAGTGAGTGTACAGCTTGTATAACAGTGTAAATTTTCTGTCCCCTCAAAATAACTCACACAGCCATTAATGTCTAAACCGCTGGCAACAAAAGTGAGTACACCCCTAAGTGAAAATGTCCAAATTGGGCCCAAAGAGTCAATATTTTGTGTGCCCACCATTATTTTCCAGCACTGCCTTAACCCTCTTGGGCATGGAGTTCACCAGAGCTTCACAGGTTGTCACTGGAGTCCTCTTCCACTCCTCCATGACGACATCATAGAACTGGTAGATGTTAGAGACCTTGCGCTCCTCCACCTTCTGTTAGAGGATGCCCCACAGATGATCAATAGGGTTTAGGTCTGGAGACATACTTGGCCAGTCCATCACCTTTACTCTCAGCTTCTTTAGCAAGGCAGTGGTCGCCTTGGAGGTGTGTTTGGGGTCATTATGTTGGAATACTGCCCTGCGGTCCAGTCTCTGAAGGGAGGGGATCATGCTCTGCTTCAGTATGTCACAGTACATGTTGGCATTCATGGTTCCCTCAATGAACTGTAGCTCCCCAGTGTCGGCAGCACTCATGCAGCCCCAGACCATGACACTCCCACCACCATGCTTGACTGTAGGCAAGACACACTTGTTTTTGTACTCCTCACCTGGTTGCCACCACACACGCTTGACACCATCTGAACCAAATAAGTTTATCTTGTCTCATCAGACCACAGGACATGATTCCAGTAATCCATGTCCTTAGTCTGCTTGTCTTCAGCAAACTGTTTGCTGGCTTTCCTGTGCATCATCTTTAGAAGAGGCTTCCTTCTGGGACGACAGCCATGCAGACCAATTTGATGCAGTGTGCGGCATATGGTCTGAGCACTGACAGGCTGACCCCCCCCCCCCCACCCCTTCAATCTCTGCAGCAATGCTGGCAGCACTCATTTGTTTTTTTGCTGCCTTGTGGCGCAATGCAATGTGCCACAACACTCCTTTATTCTTCGTTTGGTTGCTGATTGGTTGTAAAGTTGAGCTTGGATATTTTGTGTTTTTTTGTCTACATGAGTCCGCCCATCCAGTGCTCCTTGCCGTGAAGACCTGTCATAGGTGGGGGCAGTGACAGTATTTTTTGTATTGATGTCATTGTGGTCAGGCAACGCACTAGCACCTTTGCTTCTATGTGCTGGGTGTCTAGTGTGCTCCTGCCCCTTTAAGGAGGGTGGGGCTCCCTCCAGTCATCTGCCCTTCATCTATCCATCAGCATACATGTGCTTCCACTGAGGAGACCTTAAATTTTAGAGTTAGGACTGCAGTACACAGGGAGCCTTGACGGGGCCTGCAGCTTACACATGTATTTGCAAATGCGTGCAACTAAACCCCTGTTTTTAAACGCACTGTTAGACAGGTGAATTCGTTTGGTTGCTGATTGGTTGGTAAGTTGAGCTTGGATATTTTGTGTTTTTACTCCTTTATTCTTGTTGATGTGTTTTTTTTGATTGGCACCGCTGTAAGACATGGGCGGTGCTTTCCCTCTTAGCCAGGACGTCACTTCCGGTTTCATGAGTGCCTCAGAGGGATGGAACTGTGTGGTGGAGTCGGTGGCCAGTTGGTGAGCATCCATGGCTGTCGGCCAGGGCATATATGCTTCTGCTGGACAAGGTGTCAGTGGGCTATTGCTGATGCACTGCATCAGTGGGGAGTGGGGACAGTTAAAATGGGCACAGCAGGTATACATGCCTGGCCAGAAACTCAGCACAGGGATGATGGTGGGAAGTGAACCCCTCATAATGGGTACAGTGAGGCTGCATTTGATGGGCACGGTGGCTGCATTTGATGGGCACGGCGGCTGCATTTGATGGGCACGGCGGCTGCATTTGATGGGCACGGCGGCTGCATTTGATGGGCACGGCGGCTGCATTTGATGGGCACGGCGGCTGCATTTGATGTTTTTTTGTTTGTTTTTTTCTGAATATTTCAGTTTGTTTGCGCCCCCCAAAAAATTTGAGCACCAGCCGCCACTGGTTAAACCCCTGTACGGTCTTAACCACCGTGCTGCAGCTCAGTTTCAGGGTCTTGGCAATCTTCTCATAGCCTAGGCCATCTTTATGTAGAGCAACAATTCTTTTTTTCCGATCCTCAGAGTTCCTTACCATGAGGTGCCATGTTGAACATCCAGTGACCAGTATAAGAGAGTGAGAGCGATAACACCAAATGTAACACACCTGAGACCTTGTAACACTAACGAATCACATGACACCGGGTAGGGAAAATGGCTAATTGGGCCCAATTTGGACATTTTCACTTAGGGGTGTACTCACTCTTGTTGCCAGCGGTTTAGACATTAATGGCTGTGTGTTGAGTTATTTTGAGGGCACAGCAAATTTACACTGTTATACATGTAGCGGTACCCCCATGGGTGCTGCTGATTGACTCTATACCCCACTGGCCACCCCAACTCTGCAGATCCTCTCTTACCTCTGACACCTTGGGTTCCATTCTGAAATGTCACGTTAGAAAAGAGAAACTCACACTGTATCACAACCACTCTTAATTGTGTTTATTCTTTATCTCAGTAAACAATTCTAAGGTATGAACGAAAGATGAATGAACACAGGTTATGATTGACTAAAAGTATTACTCAGTGTACATACATACATATACTTGTAACCTGGTGATAACCTGAAGGGGTATACGTGAACAGGTGCACATGGGGGATAAATATCCAATACATTTAACACATGTATTGAATACCTTCCCACCGAGACCTCAGCACACAAACAGTCATGCAATATACGAATTCAATAACACAGTGCACATTATTTATAGTTCACTAAATGGCTCCCCCTATATTGCAGTTCAGAGCACAACTCCAATGCAGAACAGTAAAGCTTAGTGTAAGAAGAAAGTGGTAAATGTTCCTTATATTCCGGATGTCTTCAGCTAGCCAGATATTATACTGCAGTGATGATTTTGTGTTTGCTTGAAATCCAAAAGGACAAAAGAAAAGGGCCGCAGAACAAGATGCTGAAAATTGATTGCTCAACTGAAGAACTATCCCCACTTGTAGATTCCTCCTTACATGTGTGAGTAATACAGTACTGACCTTACAGCACAGGGGAGAAAGACAAGGCCCCAAAGTATAGCTGTATGATGCCTGGGAAAGGGCAGATCCACATCCGTGGAACTACAAGTCTCACCAGCAGTCTGTAGGAAAGAAACTCACTCAGCAATACTGTAGTCACTGTAGTCACTACTTGGATGGGCAGGTGCCCTCTCACCACAATGGATCCCAGCAGATTTCCATCTGGAATCTCCTCCTGGTGCCTCCGTTAGTGAAGATGGCGTCGCGGCGCCGTGCTGCAACTCCCGGTGGGCTGGAATGCAGATGGCTCCAAATGCTCTGAAGCACAGGCCGATTCGCATGTTAGATAAGCAGGGCCGTCCTCCAAGATCCCTCTGAGGCGGGCGATCCGGCTCTCCGCTACATAGGCCGCAGTCTCTCACTCCCGGTCACACACAGACCTCCTGCTGGCAGGTGTTGAATGGTGTCCAAAGAGGCTGAAAACAGGCCGCGCCTGTCCTTTTATCTCTCCTCCCAGCAGGCTGTTCTGTGCGCTTTGCATTGTGTGTCCTGTAGTCCAGAGCGGATTCAACCAAATGAGTCACTTACTCATCCAGACTATATATCCCACAATGCATTGCTCTGCTCACTTCTCAGAAGGAAGGAAAATCCTGACAGAGTTCAGCGGACAATAGGGGGAGCCAAGCGCTTATTTAAGAAACAATGAACAGTTCAACATAATAACTACAGTAGCAACCCCAGGGCTACATACAAGATGTACACCCACTACTTTACATTGTAGCAAAGTGTCATTTCTTCAGTGTTGTCACATGAAAAGATATAATAAAATATTTACAAAACTGTGAGGGGTGTACTCACTTTTGTGAGATACTGTAACTGGGCTGAATGGTGTTCATAATATTTAGCAGGAGTTTATCTCTGAAATGTATATACTTGAGTATAAGCCGACCCGAATATAAGCCGAGGCACCTAATTTTACCACAAAAAACTGGGAAAACTTATTGACTCGAGTATAAGCCTAGGGTGTCCATCTGCATGCCTCACTATGTCCTCACTTTGCCTCACTGTGTCCATGTCCATGCCTCACAGTGCCCATGCCTCACTGTGCCCATGCCTCACTGTGCCCATGCCTCACTGTGCCCATGCCTCACTGTGCCCATGACTAGACTGACGTTTAACATGGGAGTCTAAGGAAGGGGTGCCCGGCTTTGAAAAATCGGTGCTCCCCGGCCGTAGGTCCCCCACACAAAAAACTTTTCAAACTTAGAGGAGAAATGGGGCTACATGTGTGCCGAATTTTGCGTCCAGGGGACTTACTACCGTCCTGTACCGGGTCTCCAAATTTACCAGAGAAATTACCGTTTAACATGGGAGTCTATGGAAGGGGTGCCCGGCTTTGAAAAATCGGTGCTCCCTGGCCGTAGGTCCCCCGGACAACAAACTTTGCACACTTATAGAGAAAGGGTGGGGCTACATGTGTAAAACGTTTGGGGTTTAGGGGACCTACGACTGGCCGGTACCGGGTCCCCAAATTTCGGGAGAACAGGCGCAAAGAGGTGACTCGAGTATAAGCCGAAGGGGGCATTTTCAGCACAAAAAAAGTGCTGAAAAACTTGGTTTATACTCGAGTATATACAGTGTGGAGATTGGTATACACTCTAAGGGGGAGACTTACTAATACTGGTGCACACAGAATCTGGTACAGCTGTGCATGGTAACCAATCAGCTTCCAGGTTTAAGCCCTGGTTCACACTGGTGCGTTTTGACATGCGATTTGACATGTCAAATCGCACGTCAAAACGGCAGCATTTGCTGGCAATGGCACCGTCCTAATCCGTGCGACGCCGCATCTGCAGCACTGCACCGATTAAAAAAAAAAAAGTTGTTTCTGTACTACTTGTTGCGATTTCGGCCCTCAATTTACATTGACATCTGTGCAGAAAGCTGCACAGATGTCTCTGTAATCGCGGCCGAAATCGGGACTGACAAGTGGGAGTGAACCTGGGCTTATTGTCCAGATCTAATTGAACAAGCTGAAGTCAGAAGCTGATTGGCTACCATGCACAGCTGCACCAGATACTGAGTGCCCCAGTTTTAGTAAATCTTCCCCTATAGGTGACTGCCTGGTCCCTGGATGTTAGCTTATAGTATACCATAGCTCCCAACTGTCCCTGATTTTGAGGGACTGTCCCTGATTTGGAACAATGTCCCTCTTTCCTCCTGATCTATATAGTTGTATGTAAAATGCACTATTTATCTTTACAAAAGTGTTTCCCAGTGCTAAACCTTTCATCCAATTTCTATATGATTGCATTTGTACATTTTAAAAAACAGTATAAATGAAAAATTAGTGATAAAAATAAATAAATAAAAAAAAATAAAAAAAAAAAAAAAAACACACTTTATACACAAGTCTCCTTTATAAGGGGGTGTGTCCTATGCCTACATACTTTCGCTAATAGGTGTCCGTCGTTCCCATCTCAAAAAGTTGGGAGGTATGGTATACTATAGCCTCATTTCCCACTGGCGCCCCCTTCTGCTGCAATTTCATATAGGTCACCAATAGACAGGTTCTCCTCCAGCTGTGCACAGGAACAAAGTCCACCGGACAAACATTTGGGATTTTTCTGGGATTTTACCATCTCATGCAAATCAGGGAGGAGATGTGAAATCATACTACGGTTCATCGCCCTGTGTCAACACCGAGCGCAAAATAAACTCACGCTGAACACACAGCTGGCAACTCACCCGCCGCCTTCTCGCCATTTCAGTTCATTCAATCCATTGTTTTTACAATGTAATGCACCAATTCGTTTGGAGGATTTTTAGATTCCTTTAGTTCCTTCTCATCATATCCTAAATGCTCATATTGTCTGTTGGGTGCCAAGCCCAACTTCATAGAAGCCATTGTTTCCATACACTGCACTGATGATAGCCAAATAGCCTGATACCGCTGTATGCAGCTCGGCACTCTTATCAGTTACATTGTTCCCAGCTTACTCTGAGGACTACAGAACACCCCTCCTCATGTTGAGATTAGAGAAGGAGGTGTTTTGTAGCCCGGTTCTGTTTTGGTTGTCCTGATACAGGAGGGTAAGTGAGCGTTGTCACCCTAGGAGAGGATGTCACTGACAGGATCAATGGGTAAAAATAATAATAATAATAATAATAATAAAGCAACCGCATAATAACCAATGAGTTGCAACATATAATTTTTTTTTTAGGTCAGATACACCTCAAGAAAGAAGACCCCCCCCCCCCCGAAAAGTAAAGTATAAAAAAAGTAATAAAAGTAAAAATAATATATTAATAATATTGTAGCCACATAAGAACAAGGGAGTTGCACTTGCAATATATTACATTGTTTTCTTAGGTCAGATACACCAAGGAAGACAAACACCAAATAAAATAATTCATTATAATTATTATTAAAAAAATATTTATTACAAATATTTTTTGTTTTGCCTGCGAAATTCCAGCCTAGATCAGGGTGATGTAGCAGTGCTCAACACATGCACAGACATACTACAGGTTTCTTGTGCGTTTGTGATATCTTGCAAGCTGCCTCCTAGGATGTGTGATGTAGACATTCCAGGACCAGGTTTGTCTATGCTTGAGATTGGGAAGAGACACTTGGCATATCTGCACATGCGTGGAGGATGTGGCACGTGTACAAACACACCCGCAGGATCTTTTGTAGGTCCCATAGTCCTAGCAGAGACCCATGGCATGTCTGCGCATACGCTGAACTTCCATTAAAGATAAAGTGACCAGATTTTTTAAATGAAATCCGGGGACATATTTTTTTTTTTTACTAGTAATGGCGTCAATCAGCGACTCATCCGCCACTGCCCACCTCACAGCCTCTCAAGTCTCTCTCTCCGGGCCCCCGCTACTACTGAGTGGGGAGCGGAGGAAGATCACTCCGCCGGAGAAGGCAAGGAGATAAGCAGGCAGGTGGCTGGCCAGGATTTAAGCCAAGGCAGAAGAACATGCGAGCGGAGCTGAAAAAATATTCCCTCCGCTCCGACCAGCACATGATCATCAGAAAGGGGCACGGATAATGAAAAAATACACCCCCCTAAGCTAGTAGGAGCGGCGGAGTGGAGGTGTGTAATTCAGAATTATTTATTTTTTATTCTGCACTGACTGTCTTTGAAATTGCTCCAGCTCCTGTTCAAATCCAATCCGGGGACAAAACCGGGGACAGATTTGGTCTGGGGACAGTGTCCTCAATCCGGTGACTGTCCCCGGAAACTGGGGACATCTGGTTACCTTAATTAAAGAGTAACATTTCATATTCCTGATATGTGCCTGCTGTACCATGTACTTGTAAGAGAAAGTCTCCTGTTCTCTTTGTATTGCTTCCTTTGTGTGAAATCCATGGTGTTCCTGCCAGTCCCCTTGTTTTCCAATTGAAAACTGACCACACTAAGCAGGAGAACACAGCGTGGTCAATTCTTTAGCTATGCTGGGAACTTAGTCTGCTCTCCTTCAATGATCAGACTCGTGCTGACATGCCCCCCCCCTGCACAGCCATTCACTGGGAAGATCAGTGTACTTCTGTTTGTCCTTTAAAACGTCCTAATGTGCATGGACACAATAGTATAACACTGAGCTGCTTCTACAGGCCAAACGTTAAACTCCTCCAGAAGCAGTGATTTTTTTAAGCCAGTGTGCATGGAGCCTAAAGATGGAGGCATTGGAGAAGAGCAGCAAAGAGAGTACTTGTGCTTCAAGCAAGGGAGCGTTGAGCTCTAGGGGTTAAGCAGGTTTAGTTCCTCTAAGATTACGGGAAACCAGTTAGCATTACATGCCACCCGCAGGCACCAAACATAACAGCTGAAGTAACCTCAGCCATGTACACACAGATATTGTATGCACTGCATGGTTCTCGTGATAGGATTTCTCAAGCAAGAAACCAGTTCAGAGATGACCTCTGAGATACAAGAATTAGGGCTTTGCAGACAGACACCAACTTCAAAGGAGCTCAGAAATAAATGTATCTGTGAAATAACGGGTTCACCTTCCATGGTTCCTCGTGCCGGTCCACTCCCCAACAAACATGACTAATGGCCTACACACACAATCCAAAAATCGGACCACAAATACCACTTTTGACACGATCGTACGATAATCGGATCAATAGTACAGAACAGATCACGACAGTTCATCCGATATTATCCGATCGGACAAACACAAACATTTTTCTCGTACGATTCCAGATCGTATGATTCATGTTTAATCAGTACGGTTGTCTAAAAATACAATAGAAATACACTATGACATCACTTCCGATATTTTTATTCTGTCGTACGAGAATTTTCGTTACTTTAGCAAACTCTTCAGGTTCGATATACGACATACAATATACGACTAGCATGAAAAAAACAAACAAACAACGATCTGTTGTCCGATTATCGGATCGTGTGTACGGGGCTTAACCCAGAGTAAAACCAATGCATGAACCTCTGATTAACATAGCGGCCAACTAAGGACACTGTGTGTTCACTTAGAAAAATGGAGAACCCCTAGTGAGAAGCCAGGGAGTGGACCTATGCAGCAGGGTGATGCACCCAACAAGCCTGGGAGAGCCAGAAGTGTTAAAGTGGTTGTAATCCCTTATGCCGCGTACACACGACCGTTTTTCATGACGAGAAAAATGCAATTTTTTTAATTGGTCATTAAAAACGATCGTGTGTGGGCTCCAGAGCATTTTTAACCACGTGAAAAATGGCCTCAAAAAAATTAGAACCTGCTCCATTTTTTCTCGTAGTTTTTCACGTTGTTCTTTTATTCATCCCGAAAAACGGTCGTGTGTAGGCTTTTCCGAGGGGAAAAAAGACACGCATGCTCAGAATCAAGTATGAGACGGGAGCGCTCGTTCTGGTAAAACTAGCGTTTGTAATAGAGATATCACATTCATAACGGAACTTCCCCTTTATAGTGCCGTCAGACGTGTTGTACGTCACGGCGCTTTGATCCAGCATTTTTTCCTTAATGTGTGTTTGCAAAGCAGGCTTAAGAGGAAACACGAAAAATCACGTCGAGAAAAACTTCGTTTTTTTCCATGACATGAATAACGGTCATGTGTACGCGGCATTACAGACCACTTAGACCTACAGGTAAGCCTAGATTAAGGCTTACCTGTAGGTGCAAGAAATATCTCCTTAACCTACACGGTTAACGAGATATTTGCAAGAAAGACTGACTGAGACTGACTGAGCGTGCCGTTTCTGAATGGGATCGTGACATCCCTGACGGCTCCCGCGCGCATTCGCGGGAGTGACGTTATCGCGGCTCTTGCCAGTCACAGCCAGTAGTGCATTTAGGTTTTGTGCTGCCCTAGGCCTGACTAAACTTGTGCACCCCCTAATTTAAATATGACCCACCCCTTTCTGCTAAGGCCACACCCCTTTCTGTTTAAGACCCGCCCTGAAATTTTTCAAGTGGGGGCACTAATTCTGAGGGCCGGGGGGGGGGGGGGGGGAATGGATTCCCTTTAATTTGCATAGATTTCCTCTCACTTCCTGTTTGGCTATGGGGCAGGAAGTGAAGGGAAATCTCTGCAATGGGACAGGGATGGTAAAAAATAAACTGACAGGGGCGATAACCCTCCCTTATTCTATCCAAAATGAAAGGAAAGAAAGAAAGAAAAAAAAAAAAAAAAAAAGTGTTGCCTATAGTTCTACTTTAAAGCACAAATTTCTGATAATTTTATGGAGAGGACTAAGAATATATAACCATGCCAATGGTGCAGCAGAAAACATATAGCACAGTGAGGAAGGTTTGTGGTCCAGGCTGATAGGGCAGTCAAAATTAGAAGCAGCTTGCGTTACACTAACAGTGTAGCACAAGCCGGCAGGAACTTTTTTCGTGCTGCCCCCCTGCAAAGTGCTGCCCTAGGCCTGGGCCTTGTTGGCCTAGGCCAGGATACAGCGTTGGTCACAGCGCCGGAGCCGCGATACAAGGAAGACACTTCAGGAGAGATGGCGGCAATGGAGGAGAAGAACGAGGACCGCTGCGGGGGCTTCGATCTCAGGTAAGTAATTCATAATGAGCTAGTATGCTATGCATACTAGCTCATTATGCCTTTGTCTTGCAGGGTATATATATATATATATATATATATATATATATATATATCTCAGTGCCTTGCAAAAGTATTCGGCCCCCTTGAACTTTTCATCCTTTTGCCACATTTCAGGCTTCAAACATAAAGATATAAAATTTTAATTTTTTGTGAAGAATCACCAACAAGTGGGACACAATTGTGAAGTGGAACGAAATCTATTGTTTTTTTGAAACTTTTTTAACTAAGAAAAAAAATGAAAAGTGGGGCGTGCAAAATTATTCGGCCCCCTTGCGTTAATACTTTGTAGAGCCACCTTTTGCTGCGATAACAGCTGCAAGTCGCTTGGGGTATGTCTCTATCAGTTTTGCACATTGAGAGACTGAAATTCTTGCCCATTCTTCCTTGCAAAACAGCTCAAGCTCAGTGAGGTTGGATGGAGAGCGTTTGTGAACAGCAGTTTTCAGCTCTTGCCACAGATTCTCGATTGGATTCAGGTCTGGACTTTGACTTGGCCATTCTAACACCTGGATACGTTTATTTGTGAACCATTCCTTTGTAGATTTTGCTGTATGTTTGGGATCATTGTCTTGTTGGAAGATAAATCTCCGTCCCAGTCTCAGGTCTTTTGCAGACTCCAACAGGTTTTCATCCAGAATGGTCCTGTATTTGGCTGCATCCATCTTCCCCTCAATTTTAACCATCTTCCCTGTCCCTGCTGAAGAAAAGCAGGCCCAAACCATGATGCTGCCACCACCATGTTTGACAGTGGGGATGGTGTGTTGAGGGTGATGAGCTGTGTTGCTTTTACGCCAAACATATCGTTTTGCATTGTGGCCAAAAAGTTCGATTTTGGTTTCATCGGACCAGAGCACCTTCTTCCACATGTTTGGTGTGTCTCCCAGGTGGCTTGTGGCAAACTTTAGACAAGACTTTTTATGGATATCTTTGAGAAATGGCTTTCTTCTTGCCACTCTTCCATAAAGGGCAGATTTGTGCAGTGTACGACTGATTGTTGTCCTGTGGACAGACTCTCCCACCTCAGCTGTAGTTCTCTGCAGTTCATCCAGAGTGATCATGGGCCTCTTGGCTGCATCTCTGATCAGTCTTCTCCTTGTCTGAGCTGAAAGTTTAGAGGGACAGCCAGGTCTTGGTAGATTTGCAGTGGTCTGATACTCCTTCCATTTCAAAATGATCGCTTGCACAGTGCTCCTTGGGATGTTTAAAGCTTGGGAAATCTTTTTGTATCCAAATCCGGCTTTCAACTTCTCCACAACAGTATTACAGACCTGCCTGGTGTGTTCCTTGGTCTTCATGATGCTCTCTGCGCTTTCAACAGAACCCTGAGACTATCACAGAGCAGTGCATTTATACAGAGACTTGATTACACACAGGTGGATTCTATTTATCACCATCAGTCATTTAGGACAACATTGGATCATTAAGAGATCCTCGCTGAACTTCTGGAGTGAGTTTGCTGCACTGAAAGTAAAGGGGCCGAATAATTTTGCACGCACCACTTTTCAGTTTTTTATTTGCTAAAAAAGTTTAAAATATCCAATAGATTTCGTTCCACTTCACAATTGTGTCCCACTTGTTGGTGATTCTTCCCAAAAAATCAAAATGTTATATCTTTATGTTTGAAGCCTGAAATGTGGCAAAAGGATGAAAAGTTCAAGGGGGCCGAATACTTTCGCAAGGCACTGTGTATATATATTATAATTATATATATATATATATATATATATATATATATATATATATATATATTTTATTTTTGTGGGTTTACCTTCTCTTTAAGAGAAGGCTGCGACTGGAAACAGAGGAACTGTGTTAAGGTGGCCTGAGGACCAGAAGCCAAAATTAAAGGCCTAAGCAGTGAAGTGGGAGCCAGGTGGCTCGGCATTTTCCGTGACCTGTTTTTGCTGGAGAAAAATTCCCCTGCGAAGGCAACTGTTATGTTTTGAACTTAAAAGTGGGATGGCAAGCCCTGAACCATAGTTCAGACTGGCAAGGGCACACTACAAATGCTTCTACCACCCTATAAATACTAGAGACGGTCAAGGACACAGCTTCCATGTTACAAGAGATTGTTAAAAACTGTTTGCAAGACTCAGGAGACATCTTGCCATGTTGCAAACCACTAATAGACTGCCCAAGGTTAGAGAAGACTTCTAAAATGTAACAATGTGACAAAAACCGATACAATTACTACACATCTTGTATCAATAACATCATATGTAGTGAAGTGCTGCCCTCACTAATATCAATTAACTGAAAAAAAAAAACGTAGGCTACTTTCACACTGAAGCGCTGGATGCGCTGGCGGTATAGCAGTGCTATTTTTAGCGCCGCTATACCGTAGTTTTTGCCGCGTTTTGCGGGCGCTAGTGGGGTGATTTTAACCCCCGCTGGCGGCCGAAAAAGGGTTAAAAATGCCCACTAAAGCGCCTCTTTGCGCCGTTTTGGAGGCGCTACCCCATTGATTTCAATGGGCAGGGGCGCTATAGCGCCTGCAAAGTGCCTCAGTGTGAAAGGGGCCTAAAAGCGTAACTTTAGTAATTTTTTCATCTTTCCATCTATTACATTTTCTGCCCTTGTTATTTTAACTTTGGATAGTAAAACATTTTTTTCTGCCAGTAAATATCTTATACAGCCACTTCCTGTTTCTTGTCTGGTAAAAAGCCTAGGCTTATGACATCATGCACAGCTCTCTCTCTCACTCACACTCGTGAGAGTTTTCCAGGAAGGGAGGAGGGATGAGTCATAAGAGGGCCAATGAGAGCTGCAGAGCTGGAGGTGTGTCTGTGTAAATCCAGGAAGTGAAGAGACAGCAGCTTCAGCTGCCCACAGTTAAAATGGCTGCAGCAGAGCAGAGGGAGAGGGGTTGTGGCGCAGAGGTTGGCAGAAGTGGCGGCTGGTGCTTCATTTTTTTTGGGGGGGCAGCAAACAATGGACCGTATGGATGGGCCGCCACTAGGCGGCAGAGAGGGGGAGTTGGGGTGCAGAGGTTAGAAGAGAGGGAGTTTGGGCTGTAAATGTGGGGGGGGGTTGGGTGCTGAGGTTAGCCAAAAGAGGGTGGGGTGCAGAGGTTATCAGTGGGGGGGATTTGGGGTTCAGAGGTTAGAAGAGTAGGGGGTTTCGGCCGTATAGGAAAAATGGGGGGGGGGGAGTGCAGCTGAAAGCACAAAGGAAGGCTGGGGTACAAAGGTAAGTAAAGAGGGGACATTTGTGGGGCAGAAAGGGTGGTTTGGATGCTTTGCATTCATTGATAAATGTATTACTTGGGTGGCATTACCGCAATTACATCCACCGCCACTAGATGGCAGTAATGTAATTCCTCTCCTCTATGACCGAGTGACGGTGTTGTAAAAAATGTCTCGACCCATGCAGGATCTCGACCGCGTCACTTCCTGTGCGGCTACGTCAGAAAACAGCTGATCGCGGGGCTCCACCGCGCATGCGCGGCTTAACCACACCTATGCCGCGCATGCGCAGACGCTCATTTCAGTCCATGAAAATTATAGACTCGAGCGGGCGGGTGGAGGCATTGCAAATTGCTTAACATCATCGGCAGCACCGCCTCCATAGCACTGTGTATGTATATCAACGGGACCGAGGTCGAGAGAGAAAATATAGAGCTGCACCGCCTCCAGCCCCGTCCCTAGCCTGCTCTGCTGAAGGGGGGCGGGCCCCGTGCATAGCACTGTGTATATCAATGGCAGGTCCAGGAAAAATATAGAGCTTTGCCTGTGGGAGGGGCCAAGCCTTTGCATAGAAGACATTCCTCATCAATATGAGCATCCACACTGCATGATGTACATAATGTGACACACGGAGCCTCCGCTTACACAAATCTGTCTGTGCACAGCCCTGCAAAATACATATACTGGAGGCAAGTTGAGTGGATGGGTTCGAGTTTTGTGAGTTGGTAGGAGGGGGAGATAGAGTGGAGCTTGGAGAGGGGGGCGGGCCAACTACATTGTTCTGCCATCAAATACGCTGCTACTGTACCCAGCAAACGTTGCCGCACTGTACCATCAAACGCTGCCACACTGTACCCAGCAAACGCTGCCACACTGTACCCAGCAAACGCTGCCACACTGTACCCAGCAAACGCTGCCACACTGTACCCAGCAAACGCTGCCACACTGTACCCAGCAAACGCTGCCACACTGTACCCAGCAAACGCTGCCACACTGTACCCAGCAAACGCTGCCACACTGTACCCAGCAAACGCTGCCACACTGTACCCAGCAAACGCTGCCACACTGCACCCAGCAAACGCTGCCTCACTGCACCCAGCAAACGCTGCCTCACTGCACCCAGCAAACGCTGCCTCACTGTGGCACAAGTGCACAATAAACAGAAGTTTTGTTACTGTACTGAATAGTTAAGAGTTGAATAGTGTTCTGTAACAGAACACAATCCAACTCTTAACTATTCAGTACAGTAACAAAACTTCTGTTTATTGTGCAGTAGGCCTAATATACAGTTACAGAGATTTGCACTAATGGCCAGGTTTTCCTTTGTTTCTTTTTACACAATTATACAGATACAGATAATTGCACTAATTAAAGGCCAGATTTTCCTTTGTTTCTTTTTACCCAAGTTTACATTTGTGTGCCTTAATTTTGCACTTGAATTTTAGTTTCAATATTAAATTTTTTATATGTTTATATGCATATCATTCATATCTATGGCAGGCTGCAATCTATTGAGTTGGGTTCAAATAAATACCAAATGTTCTAAAATACTGTATATAGTGTTTTTATTCTTCAATCAGTTAATATAAACATCTTTGATATTAAAGATGTTATAGAACGTAATTGCATTATAGAATAAAAAAAAAAAAAAAAAAAAAGTCAGTTACTTTGCTGAGTAACTAATTACTTTTTCCATGTAGTAACTGAGTTACTAACGCAATTACTTTTTGGGAGAAGTAATTTATAACTGTAACTAATTACTCTTTTAAATTAAGATGACCAACACTGGTCGGGTGTTTTCAAGTGCCCAGCTCTCCCCTGGTTTCAAAACACGATAGATGACTCCTAGGCATGTGCAATAGATTAAAACAAATCAGTGTATTACGATCGTTCCTCTGGCACACACGCACAGATATTTGGTGGAGCGATTCACAAAATTCCACCATGAGCGACTAAGTTGACAGAGTCAAGATCAACAAGAGTTCTCTAAATCAACTGAACGGAGAATCTCTGCTTTGCATTTTTAATCCAGTTTGATCAGTTTACTTTCTGCTAAAATCAAAGCCAATATCAGAATTCAACAATACTATACTACTTTCTTATTAACCTTCCTAGCGGTATTCCCGAGTCTGGCTCGGGGGTTAAATTTCACTTCAGCACCAAAAGCGGTAACCCCGAGCCAGACTCGGGCTGCATCGCAGTGATCCAGGCAGAGTTACTTACCTTGTCCCCTGGATCCTGCGATGCCTCTCCGCTGTGTGATCGAGCTGTCTCCTCGCTCGATTCACACACTTCCGAGTGCCGCCGAGCTCCGTTCCCTGCGACGTTACGACGCACGGGGACGGAGATCGGCGCCAAATTCAAAAAAGTTGAAACACAGTATACATACAGTACACGGTAATCTTACAGATTACAGTACTGTATGTAATAATTACACATCCCCTTTGTCCCTAGTGGTCTGCCCAGTGTCCTGCATGCACTTTTATATAATAAAAAAAACTGTTCTTTCTGCCTAGAAACTGGAGATTGTCCATAGCAACCAAAAAGTGTCCCTTTCTGTCAAAAGTGGTTTTAGACCAGCTAGAAAACAGCGATAATAAATTAGAATCACTCGCAGAATTAAGCGATGGCGATTTGTGGGGAAATTCGTCATCAAACACTGAAAAACACTTTTATTATTATTATTATATTATTTGTTAGAATTATTTTATAGTTATTTATTTTATTATAATGTATAATTTTGTTTTTTGAACTTTATCATACCCGGGATGTCTACTAGACTCTGGTTTGGACAGATTTAAGTGAGTTATTCCTAAGAATTACAGGCCTGCAATATAAAATGCCAAATTTCCATGCAGAATAATGGTACCGCTTTCAGCACCTAAAATCTGACAGAATCATACCGCCAGGGAGGTTAACAATTAAAGTGTATGTCCCAGAGACACAAGAGGAAGTAAGAGGAGATCTCTACAAAATCAGGGGATATCCTCTCCTTCACAGTTGTCACCGCACCTCCAGTTCTGGTAACAAAGGTGAAACCCAAAATTTGACATCACTTCCTGTCCCACTGACAATGGTCACCAGATCAAATAGAGGGTACATCTCCCCAGCAGGGACAAATACAGCAATGAAAACCTTATAGGGGTTGTAATCCTTCCAGCACTATTCAAAAGTAAGAAACACAATAGTTTTGGCTTTAATACACTTCAACTGACAGTAAATATTTTTTTACATATGGACATACAGTGGAACCTCGGAGTGCGAGTAACGCGGTTAACGAGCGTTTCGCAATACGAGCAATATTTTTTTTTAAATCCTGACTCGGTTCGCGAGTGTTGTCTCACAAAACGAGCAGGATTCAAGCCTCTGCAGTGTGCAGTACCGCATTTGGCCAGAGGTGCGGGGGCGCCAGAGCCGATCAGAGCCGTTTGGAAATACTCGGAAACACTTCGTTCTCGAGTGTTTCCGAGGGCAGCCGAACGATCTCCGAGCATTTCCGAGTCTCTCCGCCCACCCTCCCAACTTTTGGCCACATGCAGTATTGCATGCCATAGAAGTCAATGTGGAACTAAATTATTTTCCTTTCCATTGACTTCTATGGGGAAACTCGCTTTGATATGCGAGTGCTTTGGATTACAAGCATTCTCCTGGAACGGGATTATGCTCGTAATCCAAGGTTCCACTGTATGGCTTATCATTGAGGAGTCCTATAACTTGTACTATGGCATTTCACTGCCATCTAGTGGTGATAATTCATAACACAAGCATTGTTTTCATGATACAAATTTGGTCATACTAGGATGGATTTACTAAAGGCAAAGGGGCTGTTCACTTTGCAAGGAAAGTTACACATTACAAGGGAATTTTCTCCAGTATTTAGTAAATTTACTTTGGTGAAAGAATACCCGAACATGTGCAAGGAAAAAAACCCTATTAGATTGTAAGCTCTCATGAGCAGGGCCCTGTTATTCCTCTTGTATTTTATAATACTATTGTACTATATACATAGGTGTGTGCAGACTATTGTATTAGGGTGTGCACCCCAAAGTTTAAACACACATGAACGCCACCTGATGTCACAGGGAGGAGGCTCTGGTGGTGGGAGACAGTTGATTGGGACCATATTATATTACACCCTAAATACGGGTATAATGTGTTCCTGAGGTTGAACCCAGCCTTTAATATAATGGGGGCATTTACACTGGCCACTGGCACCCCCAACCACCCACCTGGTGCCGCCCCTGGATAATGCTAATGTACATGGGGTGATTAGGGTGTGCCCAGGCACACTCTGTGCACACACCTATGACTATATAATATAGTATAGTAATATTGTAACTGTACTGACTCCCTTTATATTGTAAAGCACTGCTGGTGCTACATCAATCCTGTATTATAAATATAATTAAAAACATATTTTTTTCTTGCATATGGCAAGAAGATGAATGTCAACAGAGCTTCACCACATTGTCTAAGTTCTGGGGCAAATTCCCCTGCAAAGTTCAACTTCACTTGCAAAGTGAACAGTCTTTTTGCCTTTAGTAAATCAAACCCATGGACTATGAGGCTGTTTTACAATTAAGGATTCTTATAACTTGTATTACAGCGTTTCATCGCCATCTAGTGGTGATCTATCATAACACATGCATTGTTTTCATGATAAAAAGATGACATACTAGAATTGTTTTACAAAGAGGCTTAGTGGCAAAGAGATAAAGAGGCTGTGCTTAGAGAATGTAGTGAAATTTCACTCTTCAAAGAATACCCAACCAGGTGCAAGGAATAAAAAACAAAACAAATAATGAACAGCATTTTTGCTTGCACATGATTGCACTATTGGCTTATCATTGTGAAATCCTATAACTTATACTATGGCATTTCATTGTCATCTTGTGGTGATAATTCCTTACACAAGCATTGTTTTCATGATAAAAAAAATATGGTCCTACTAGGGTTGATTTACTAAAGGCAAAGGGGCTGTTCACTTTGCAAGGGCAGTTACATATTGTAAGGGAATTTTCTCCGGTGATTAGTGAATGTGGTGAAAGAATACCCAATCAAAAAGTCTTATATAGAAGAAAATAAGCTCTTATGAGCAGGGCCCCTGGTAATCCTCTTGTGTTTTATTGTATTGTGAATGTACGGTCTCCCTTTATATACTGCTCAAACCATTGGTGCTATATAAATCCTGTATTATAAAATAAATAAAAAAACTAAAAAATGTTTTTGCTTGCATACGGCTGGAAGATAAAAGTCAACAGAGCTTCACCATATTCACTAAGCTCTGGGCAACATTCCCCTGCAAAGTACAACTTCTCTTGCAAAGTGAACACTATTTGCCTTCAGTAAATCAAACCCATGGACTCAGAGGCTGTGTTATCGGTAAGGATTCTTAGAACTTGTATTATGGCATTTCATTGCCACCTAGTGGTGATAAGTCATAACACGGCCACTGTTTTCACAATAAAAATATAACATTCTATGATTGATTTACAGAGGATGTGCTTAGTGGCAAAGAGGTAAAGAGGCTGTGCTTAGTGAATGTGGAGAAATTTTGCTTTGCAAAGAATTCCCAATCAGGCGCAAGGAAAATAAAGCAAAATAAAACAAAAAAACAGCAGGTTTGCTTGCACCTGATTGCACTATGGAAGTTTCACCTCATTCACTAATCTCTGGGCAACATTCAAAATCTTCTCTTGCAAAGTGAACAGTCTATTTGCCTTGGAAGATCACCATGATTGGGAACAACACTCCTGTTAATTAAGAACGGTCATTGCTGTCACCTATGCAGGTTCCGAGTTCTATGGTGGACCACAGATAAAATGCATATGTCAATCCAATCCAACAAAAATGTAATATGTTGCAGCTTCATTCGTTTTCTGTTTTCACTTAAATATTGTTTCCCTTTACCTGCTGATTTACTAGTAACACACGTCCTGTCTTATGGTGACAACTAACTTACCATACTGTATATTTGGAGGAACAGCGTTGTCACCCTAGGCTGTTCTCCTGGTTTGGACTACTACCACCTCCTCCTGGTTTGGGACTACTACCACCTCCTCCTCCTGGTTTGGACTACTACCACCACCTCCTCCTGGTTTGGACTACTACCACCACCTCCTCCTGGTTTGGACTACTACCACCACCTCCTCCTGGTTTGGACTACTACCACCACCTCCTCCTGGTTTGGACTACTACCACCACCTCCTCCTGGTTTGGACTACTACCACCACCTCCTCCTGGTTTGGACTACTACCACCACCTCCTCCTGGTTTGGACTACTACCACCACCTCCTCCTGGTTTGGACTACTACCACCACCTCCTCCTGGTTTGGACTACTACCACCACCTCCTCCTGGTTTGGACTACTACCACCACCTCCTCCTGGTTTGGACTACTACCACCACCTCCTCCTGGTTTGGACTACTACCACCACCTCCTCCTGGTTTGGACTACTACCACCACCTCCTCCTGGTTTGGACTACTACCACCACCTCCTCCTGGTTTGGACTACTACCACCACCTCCTCCTGGTTTGGACTACTACCACCACCTCCTGGTTTGGACTACTACCACCTCCTCCTGGTTTGGACTACCACCACCTCCTCCTGGTTTGGACTACTACCACCTCCTCCGTGCATCATCTCCACAACATAGGATGGAAGTGTTCTGTAGTTCACAGACTTCCAAGCTGCAATATATTACATTTTTGTTCTTGGATTTGGGTATAATGTAAATCCCTCGGCCATGTGCTTAAAAAATGCTTATCTACAGACCGCTTCCAAGAATGGAATGAAATGCAATTTTAACTACCATACAGAATATTTTATAGTCTGAGGTTTTTCAGCAGGACTGAAATAACTTCCAGGAAAGAGAAATCCAATTGTCTGGTGCCCAGAATCTGATAACATGACTAACCTCAGGGAAAAGGGGAAGCGTTGGCTCCGGTCAGGTTTTGCATCCACATCATCACCATCATCCTCTACCTCTTCCTCTCTGATTTCGGATTCAGGAACCAGATTGTCTTCATCAATTTCTTCCATCTATGAAGGACAGACAAAGGATAAAGGAGACATGACAATGCTGTTGTGTGGTGCAGGAAATTAGTTATAGTGTAGCGCTTCCAAGGATGCAACTACTTCACCCTCCTGGCTGTCACTTTGCAGCAGTACTCCCCTGGCTCCCAGGCTTAGACCTCTTTCTCTATCCTCCGGACAGAACTCAAACTTTTGTATACCCTTGCACTATATCTAGCTGCTCTATTGGGGCTGAATTACCCCTGCGGTTGGGGGAGCAAAGAAAAAACATGTTGAGCCACTTTTTTACTGCCCCCCCCCCCCTTTAGCTGCAAAGGCAGCCAGACAGAAATGTACAAATGCTGCAGCCAAGATGCCATTGCTTCCTTATACCCCCTTTGTGTTCAGTAGGCAGTACTGATATGAAACACAAACCATTCAAGTGAATGATGATACTCCACAACCACCCTGCAACCAAGTTTAATGCACATGGTTGCAGGGAGGTAGTGTGGCATTTACAGGGTTAAAACAGGCAGTGAGGAGGCAACATCCCGCCTCCTCACTGCCTGTCAAATGCCTCTAAAAAAAGCAATCCACCGCCAATCACTTTTCAGAGACTCCTGGGAGTGTGGGGCCCTGAACTGTTGCCCACAACCTTATTACAAGGGCTGTGCACACCTGCACAATCATTGCAATACGCGGACCCAGGATCGGAGACTTCATCTCTCTCAAGTCTCTACGGGTCCTCTGGGCTCCAGGACCCCTACTAGGCCTTACTAATCCTAGATGACTGTAAACAAACAGTTTTCTTGGTGCCAAGCACACATACTGGGTTCCCTCAACCTTTATAGAGGAGCACCCTGAGTGCCAAGAGTAACACAGGAACAGGGCGGCATACATTGGTCAAAAGTATACTTCTACCTAAGTACCGGTTTGTAAAGATCAGAAAATGTATTAATTCTGCTTCCATGTAATATCTCACCTCAAATCCCCTGGTTTATTAACGTTTAACTGAGTGAAGCTGTGATGACCAAAATTGATATAATATATAGCGCTACCCCCGTAGGGACCGCAGGTTAACTGGTTCAAAACAGTGCTGAGGCCACCATTCACACACGCAACAGTCGTTTCACTCTGGCTCCATTAAATAGATTAGGGGATGTCTTTTTATGACTTATTGCTTGTAGAATTTGTAACAGGAGAGTGGTTGGGGTGGTATGGGATACTCTAGAAATGCTGACTTGTAACAGGAGGACCCACTTCATTAGTTGCAACTTCGTTGCGCAGTTTTCTAAACCAGTAGCCAAGAGGAAGGCCAGAACTGAGACCCTGTAGGAGATGCCTCTGAGAAAGTGCTTCTGCTGGCCCCCATAAGTAGATCAGCGCACAGTCACTAGATTCTTAAGCTTGGATCAGTACTCAGAGATTTCCCATAGCAGCTGCACACCTCTCAGCTCTCACCAGGTACTCCCCAGTAGGTCCTCCAGACCCAATTTCTTAGCTCCAGAAGTAATTAGAAATAGGCCCCCCAGATCTGCTTGATAATCATCAGAAGACCATCAGCGGGACTACCTCAAAGGGGCAACAGCCCCTGAGTCTAGAAACTTCTCCAGTCGGACTAGAATAGGGCGGGACCAGACACCAGATTATGTTCTCTTCCAGCCATCTACTGGGCACACCTCTCCAGGGATTTGCTAAAGCACAATAAATATTCAGGCTACCCATTTGACTTTCCCAGCCCTCTATGTTCTGGAAGCCTCCAGAATGCAGGGGGGAGCAATGAAACTTGCAGGCTGTGAAATCTAGAACCACCCAAAGAATAACTGCTTCAAGGACTACAGAGGAGTCAAAATAAGCCATCCATCCTGTGTTCTGTGCTCCAAGCTGTTGTCATGTGACTCAAAGAGAAAACACCAGTCATCCAAATCAGCCCAGAGCCAGGTGTGTTTTGTGTATGGCTCCAAAAGTCATATACAGTATCTCTTTTCATGTGACAACACTGAAGAAATGACACTTTGCTACAATGTAAAGTAGTGAGTGTTCAGCTTGTATAACAGTGTAAATTTGCTGTCCCCTCAAAATAACTCAACACACAGCCATTAATGTCTAAACCGCTGGCAACAAAAGTGAGTACACCCCTAAGTGAAAATGTCCAAATTGGGCCCAAAGTGTCAATATTTTGTGTGGCCACCATTATTTTCCAGCTCTACCTTAACCCTCTTGGGCATGGAGTTCACCAGAACTTCACAGGTTGCCACTGGAGTCCTCTTCCACTCCTCCATGACGACATCACAGAGCTGGTGGATGTTGGAGACCTTGCGCTCCTCCACCTTCCACTTGACGATGCCCCACAATTTGGGCCACAGATGCTCAATAGGGTTTAGGTCTGTAGACATGCTTGGCCAGTCCATCACCTGGCTTTTCCAGAACGCATTTGGGAGGTCAGGCACTGATGTGGACGAGAAGGCCTGGCTCAAAGTCTCTGCTCCAATTCATCCCAAAGGTGTTCTAACGGGGTGAGGTCAGGATTCTGTGCAGGCCAGTCAAGTTCCTCCACCCCAAACTCACTCATCCATGTTTTTATGGACCTTGCTTTCACTGGTCCAAATCATTTGTTGGAGGGGGGATTATGGTGGGGGGTTGTTTTTCAGGGGTTGGGCTTTGCCCCTTAGTTCCAGTGAAGATAACTCTTAAGGTGTCAGCATACCAAGACATTTTACACAATTTCATGCTCCTAACTTTATGGGAATAGTTTTGGGACGGCCCCTTCCTGTTCCAACATGACTGGGCACCAGTGCACAAAGAAAGGTCCTTAAAGACATGAATGAGCAAAGTTAGGGGTGGAGGAACTTGATTGGCCTACACAGAGTCCTGACCTCAACCTGATAGAACACTTTCTGGATGAATTATAGCGTAGACTGTGAGCCGGGCCTTCTCATCCAAAATCAGTGCCTGACCTCACAAATGCGCTTCTGGAAGAATGGTGAAACATTCCCATAGACACACTCCTAAACCTTGTGGACAGTCTTCCCAGAAGAGTTGAAGCTGTTATAGCTGCAAAGGGTGGACTAACTCAATATTGAACCCTACGGACTAATGCCGCGTACACACGATCGTTTTTAATGTCATTTTCAAAAACAATGTTTTTCACGACGTGATTTTTCTTGTTTCCTCTCAAGCCTGTCTTGCGTACACACGTTCATTAAAAAAAGTGTTTGAGTAAAGCGCAGTGACGTACAACATGTACGACGGCACTATAAAGGGGAAGTTCCATTCGGATGGCGCCACCCTTCATGTTAGTAAAGTTTGTTGAGAGACGATTCGTGCTTTTAAGCCTCGTGCTTTTCAGTCCGTTACAGCGTGACGAATGTGCTATCTCCATTACGAACGCTAGTTTTACCAGAACGAGCGCTCCCGTCTCATACTTGATTCTGAGCATGCGCGTTTTTTTTCCCCTCGTAAAAGCATACACACTACCGTTTTTCACGTTGTTAAAAATGCTCTGGAGCCTACACACGATCGTTTTTAATGCCCAATTTAAAAAATGTAATTTTTAACGTTGTGAAAAACGGTCGTGTGTATGCGGCATAAGACTGGGATGCCATTAAAGTTCATGTGTGTGTAAAGGCAGGTGTCACAATACTTTTGACAAACAATACAGTGTATATTATAAAGTGCATATTGCCCAAGTATCATTCAAATAAAAAAGAACCTCCCCCCTCCTCCCCCAGCAAAACGTATCTTGCTGGTTTGTGATCCAGCGTTAGTTCCCCTTTGGGTTGAATATTGTGAGGGGTCACTTCTTCCATTTCCTTACAGCCCAGGGTGTCGAAGATATGCCCCCGGGGGTGCGTGATCAATATGCCCTGGACTTTACCTCTTCCCGCCCAGCCCCAGTGTCCCTTTAGGGCTGGTTTCACATTGGGGCGGTGGGTGCGGTGGCGGTATAGCGCCGCTATTTTTAGCGGCGCTATAATGTCGGAATTGCGGAGGTATTCGGTCGCTAGCGGTGCGGTTTTAACCCCCACTAGCGGCCGAAAAAGGATTAATACCGCCCTCTGCAGAGGCGCATTGCCGGCGGTATTACAGCGGTTTCCCATTGCTTTCAATGGGAAGGAGCGGTGGAGGAGCGGTAAACACACTGCTCCTCTCACCGCTCCAAAGATGAGGCTAGCAGGACTTTTTTTACCATCCTGCTAGCGCACCACTCCAGTGTGAAAGCCCTCAGGCTTTCACACTGGAAAAACAGCAGCCGCTGTTTACGGACGGTTTGCTATTTTTAGCACAATAGCGCCTGCAAACCGCCCCAGTGTCAAAGAGGCCTAAATAGGATGAACTTCCCAATTGCATGACTACTGTGCTTGGCTGTCACACAGTTAGGAGCATAGGTGTGCGCACAGTTTGTGCCAGGTGTGCCCAGGCACACCCTAATCACCCTGTGCAGCACAGATTCCCCCTACTGCCCTGGCTCCCACCTTTCCCCTCAGTGGGGAAGGGGCCAGAGTAAATATGTAATTTACCGGCCCCTTCCCTTTATGAATGAACACCGTGAGCGATTGGTAGTGTCCGTTTGGGCTTTGGGGTGCACACCCTAATGCAATAGGCTGCGCACACCTATGGTTAGGAGCCTGTCCTGCTGGCTCCCAATCATGGCTAGAGACTAGACGTGTTACGAATTGAAATTCAGATGCATCTGAATTTTCGATTTACAATAGCAATGAATTTCAACAAATCCAAAACAAATTATAATGAAATGAAATCATAGAACAAATTATCCAAACTCAAAAATAAATATGTATTTGAATATTTATTTGAATTGCAAAAAAAACACAGTAAAGTATAGAAGTGAAAAAAGATGATGACTCCTACTTAGGCTGATTTATATAAAATAGAATAGAAAGAAAAAAAATTTGAATGACATAGAATAGAACAGAAAAGAATATGGAAGAATAAAACTGAATAGAATAAAACAGAATAAAATAAAAAAAAAATAGAATAAAATCGAACAGAATAAAATGGAAAAGAAAATATTATTAGAATAGAACGAATATAGCCGTCTTCTGAAATTTGAAAATATAGAATAGAAAAGCATAAAATAGAATTAGTGGCGGAGCTACCAGGGTCACAAAGGTCGCACTTGCGACCTTGCGTTTCACCACTGTGGGGGGGGGGGGCCCAAGACAGCCAAATGGTACTCGGGTTCGGGCAGTTTCGGGGGGTGAGGCCAGCATGCGGTGACATTTGTAGAAAGGAGGAGGTTAGGTCGCATCCGGACAGTGGCCTGGTCGGGACATCTCTCCCTCAGCTCTCCATCACCAAGAGCTCGGGCCCTCACTAAGCCGATGTATCCATTGCTGGTGCCATTTTGTTTAAGCCTGCCCATATACACAGAGCGGAGTTGGTCTTCATCAATATGCCGCCCAAAACCACAAATATGGGACAAATGTTACATGTGCTAGAGATGACAAACTATACTGAATGGGCGGGTGTTATGAATAGGAGGATTGGGAGGGCCGGGAGGAGAAGAGAAGAAGATAGATCAAAGTTAAGGTCTGTCTGACTGAGCCTGCCCTGCACCTGAGCAATGAAGAAGAAGAGGTCAATGTGACAGCTCCAGCCAGGCTACAGAGTCTATGGGGGGGGGGGGCACCAGACTCCCCCCTCCACATTATCTCCTTTACATCAAAGTCTGCAGGATTCCCCCTTACAGTGCAAGGGAGAACTCTGCGGACCCTGATGTAAAGGGGAACGCTGTAGACTCTGATGCAGGGGCGGTTTTGGTGACCGGAGTCCACCTTACATCAGAGTTTCTCTTTACACCAGAGTCCACAGCATTCCCCTTTACATCAGTCCTCCTTTACATTAGGAGCCGCAGAGAGGGAACCCTGCGGACTCTGATGTAAAGTGGAACTCTGTGGACACTGATGTAAGGTAGAGTCTGGTCACCAGTTCAGTGATTTTAATCATGCTCAAAGGGGAACATTACAAATGCAACATTCCTTAAAATAACATGCCTGGGTGGTGCCCTGACCCTGCCTGGGAAGTGGTGCATCTGTACAATATACAGGTGCATCTCATGAAATTAGAATATCATTAAAAAGTTCATTTATTTCAGTAATTCAATTCAAAAAGTGAAACTCATATTATATATAGATGTGTTACACACAGAGTGATATATTTCAAGCATTTCTTTCTTTTCATTTTGAGGATTATGGCTTACAGCTAGTGAAAACCCAAAATTCAGTATCTCAGAAAATTAGAATATTACATATATCCAAATAAAAAAAAAAGGGTTTTTAATACAGAAATGTTGGCTTAATGAAAAGTATGTCCATGTACAGTATAGTATGCACTCAATACTTGGTCGGGGCTCCTTTTGCATGACTTACTGCATCAAGGTGACATGGAGGTGATCAGCCTGTGGCACTGCTGAGGTGTCATGGAAGTCCAGGTTGCTTTGATGGCGGCCTTCAGCTCATCTGCATTGTTCGGTCTCATGTCTCTCATCTACCTCTTGACAATCTCCCACAGATTCTCTATGGGGTTTAGGTCAGGCGAGTTTGCTGGCCAATCCAGCACGGTGATACCACGATCATTAAACCAGGTATTGGTACTTTTGGCAGTGTGGGCAGGTGCCAAGTCCTGCTGGAAAATGAAATCAGCATCTCCATAAAGCTGGTCAGCAGAGGGAAGCATGAAATGCTCTAGAATTTCCTGGTAGACGGCTGCGCTGACTTTGGACTTGATAAAACACAATGGTCCAACACCAGCAGATCACATGGCTCCCCAAATCATCAGTGACTGTGGAAAATGTTGCATTTCATTTGGAAATCAAGGTCCCAGAGTCTGGAGGAAGAGTGGAGAGGCACAGAATCCAAGTTGCATGAGGTCCAGTGTGAGGATTCCACAGTCCGTGAATCTAAATGCTAGTTCCACTGTTTTTTACCTTTATTGGACAGGCACAGGGTAGGTATGCAAAGTACAGGGGTATGTTGATCTACACCCTCAGGTCATTAACCACTTCATGCCAGCCATACACATATCCACTCACCGGCCCCTTTATTAGGTACACCTGTTTAATTGCTTGGTAACACAAATTGCTAATCAGCCAAATCACATGGCAGCAACCCAATGCATTTAGGCATCTAGACAGGGTGAAGACGACTTGCTGAAGTTCAAACTGAGCATCAGAATGGGAAAGAAAGGGGATTTAAGTGAGTTTGAACGTGGCATGGTTGTTGGTGCCAGACGGGCTGGTCTAAGTATTTCAAAACTGCTGATCTACTGGGATTTTCACGCACAACCATCTCTCGGGTTTACAGAGAATGGTCAGAAAAAGAGAAAATATCTAGAGAGCGGTAGTTGTGTGGGGGAAAATGTCTTGTTGATGTCATAGGAGAATGGGCAGACTGGTTTGAGATGACAGTAACTCAAATAACCACTCGTTACAACCAAGGTATTCAGAATATCATCTCTGAACGCACAACACATTGAACCTTGAAGCAGATGGGCTGCAGTAGCAGAAGACCAAACCGGGTGCCACTCCTGTCAGCTAAGAACAGGAAACAGAGGCTACAATTCGCACAGGATCACCAAAATTGGACAATAGAAGATTGGAAAAACGTTGCCTGGTCTGATGAGTCTCGATTTCAGCTGCTACATTCAGGATGGTAGGGTCAGAATTTGGCATAAACATAAAAGCATGGATCCATCCTGCCTTGTATCTACGGTTCAGCCTGGTGGTGGTGTAATGGAGTGGGGGAATATTTTCTTGGCACACTTTGGGCCCCCACGGCCAACCTGAGTATTGTTGGTGACCATGTCCATCCCTTTATGACTACAGTGTCCCCATCTTCTGATGTCTCCTTCCAGCAGGATAATACACCATGTCACAAAGCTCAAATCATCTCACCCCTGGTTTCTTACATGACAATGAGGTCTCTGTACTCCAATCAGTGGCGGCCCGTTAATGGGCGGTGGACTTTACTGCCCATCTAAAAAGCAATCCAACTTTCGTGTGCGATACTGCTTCCCCAAATGCCTGTTTTTTTTTTTACCAAATCCATTGGCCAATCATTTGGCACACGGTTGGGGCACAGTCCTATTGACTTCAATGGGAGTTCTTGACAAATGGAACACCTGCCAATCTGACATGTCGAGTTAAAACTGGTGCACCGCGAAGCACCATGGCAACAGTAACAGACCTGAGTGGCTGCCATATATCCGCTTGTAGGGTAGCCCGTGGGGGCAGTAAAACGCAGATCAGCTGCCTATTTATACTGCCCCGTTGCCCCCTGTGTGAATAAGGGCCTTAGCCCCGTTCACATCTAGCATTTTGGGTGGAATCGCCACGATTCTGCCTGTGATATCAAAGTGCACTGCAACGCTAGCAAAAAAACACGGCACACATGTTTGTGTGCCATTCATTTTTAATGGCATCAAAACGCATCGCTGTTTTGCCATGATTGTCACATGACTTATCACACAGCAATAGCAGCAAACCACATCACGTGAAGCTTGCCGCCCAAAATAAACTCCTGCTCCTTTTCGGGCGACAACCTTCGCGTGATAATTGCGGCAAAACCACACCACATTTTGGTGCCATTAGAAACGAATGGCAAATAAACACGTGCTGTGATTTGCCATCATTGCAGTGCGTTTGAAATCATGGGCAGAATCGCAACGTTTCCACTCCTGAAATCCCAAATCAGTAGATGTGAATGGGGCCTTGAAGAGGCGAGGTAATCCCACCACAGGTGCATTCTCCAACCTCACTGGATTCATATTGTTGAGTCTGCATGTATATTGTTCTGTGGCAGGTTCCCTTTTTCACACGGTTTTAGGCCGTTATACTGTATTTTTATATCTATGTAACTTATCTCCCCTGGCAGCCATAGAGAGGTGAGAGGTCCATCAAACAGGTTTGACAACTTAGTCAGGTTGCTCATTCCCTTTGAGACGTGGTGGGAAGTGTCCCTTCATACACTTCCTCCCCTCCTATTTAAAGACATTCCTTTCCTTAATACACATTTACTGTATGTAGGGCCGACAATTTACACAGCACTTTACATACTGAGAGCTTACGATCCACGGTCCCTATCTGACATACACACATGTAGCACCCTCTACGATAGGTAGGTGCCAGAGGTAAAGGTTTTTTGGTGATAGCTGCCAGGCAGGTAAATTTAGGCAGGCCTATGCTGCATGCTAGGCCTGCTTGTTTTGATTTGGGGGGCAGGGAGTGGTTAGTGTAGCAGTGGGTGTGACCACCAGTCCTTTAGTTTTTGGGCGCCTCCCCTGCTTCCAGGGAGAATGTTCTGGAAGAGGGGCAGGGCTGGGAATTGGAGTGACAGGGAGCTCATGTGAGGAGCCCTGACCAATCCCCAACTGGTATTGGCAGGGGGTAGGCCTCCTACTCAAGCTCAGGTCCAGCCCACTGGAGGGGAGTTGTCGGCTGGGTGAAGTGAAGAATGGAGTGTTAGACTGCAGCAGGAGGCCCATCCCCATCTGGGGGGGGGGTGCAGGCCTCGGCGGAGGAGCTCGGAGGGAGCCTCTCCTTACACGGTCATGGAGGAGGTGTCCTGGAACAGAGGAGCTGGAGAAGCAGTCGTACACATGTCCGGGTAAATTCTTCATCAAGGACTCAGGGCAGGAGAAGTTCGGTGAGTGAGGCAAAGTGGATATCTGGAAGAGGCATGCCAGGGGAGCTGGGTGCAAGGCCAGAGGAGAGACTGTGGGGTTTTGGGTCAAATCACTGTGGCCTGAGGGCACAGGGTTTGCAAGGACTGGCTGGGATCAGTAGTCCAACAGCCATTTTGTGCTGCTAAATAACTAGGCCATCAAGAAGGGGTACTGCAGGCCCCTGGCCTATCAGAATTCAGCAAAGTTCAGCATCAGCCAGGGGTTATTCAGAGTGATGATCCCCGATGCAGTCTAAAGATGATGGGGCGGAAAGACCAACGCTGTGGCAGTGAAGTTTGTGCAGGAGGAGAAGAGTCCTGGGAGTAACAGTCTACAGGAGTTGTGCAAAGGAGGAGTAACAGTCTGCAGGGGTTGTGCAGAGGAGAAAATAAAGTTGAGACTGCCAAGGTTAGAGTCCATCATTTTTCTAAGTGCAACTGATTCAACAATTCTTCAATAAATATGGCAAGTGTGATCCGTTCTATGGGCATCCCATACCCTTTCCCCAACCAAGTTATATCCCCCAAATAAACAAAAGCAAATGATTGTTCATTGTCTACTTGAGAGTGATGTATGAAGGTCTGGCAGCAGGGTGAATATTGTGGATGATAGTAACTAGTAGCAACTATCCGCTACACACACACACACATACTAGGGCCAATTAAGACAGGAGCCAATTAAGCTACCAGCATGTCTTTGGAGTGTGGGAGGAAACTGGAGTACCCGGAGGAAACCCACACCAGGCACAGGGAGAAAAACTACATGCAGATAGCGTCCCGGCTGAGATTTGATGTGTAGATGGATTGGTTGAGTGTAGACCAGTGGCAGCTGGTGTTTTTTGTTTGTGGGGGGGGGGGGGCGGGAAACAACCAAACCACCCTCCCCCCCTACGGTGTCTGCCGGTGGGACCTCCGGCACTTAACCCATATAGGCAGTGGGTATCGGCATCCGAGGAGCAGCGGCGGGGATTGGGCATCGGCCAGCTGCTCTTCTCTTCGCTTTTCCTTCCCTCCTCCTAGGCGTCCAATAGGATCGCCTGTCCTTTCAGCCAATTGGGTGACGGGTACTAGACCCACTTCCCGATTCATTCGCTGTTGCAACACACCTGGGTGGGCTCCGGATGCATCCTCTGTGACCCGAGACCTCCCTATTTTGAAGCCTATTAGAGCCTCTGGCTCTAATAAGGTGCTTAAAAAAAAAAAAAAAAAAGCCGCTGCAATTCATGCACCCGATGCCCTGAAAGGGGCCGCGGTGGCCATGGATAGAGTCATACTATGCACTATGCATGAATCTATCTATTGCATATAGGGGGTGGAGTGGAGAGAGGGGGCGGCGCCCAGGTGCCCCTAATGGACGACCGCCCCTGGTGTAGATGATCTGGCTGCAGCATTTTTACAGTTGGTATTTGGAGCAGGGCCGGTGGTAGATTATTTTGCGCCCTAGGCAAGACCAGCTACTTGCACACTTAAAAGCAGTTGAAAATAGTAAAACAACAAAACCTGAAGCTGCTAAATTTCTCCAGCTAACATCATCCAATCCTGCAGCACGCAGCAGTATGCAGGGAACATAGGCGGCAGTGGGAAGCAAGGGCAAAAAACAAGGCCCAGGTATTTTAGACTGAGCGGCTTTTTTTTTTTTTTTTTTTTTTAAAACAAATTACAAATAATGATAACTACTAGTTTCTCAATGCATTCTAGCTATATTCAAGACTGCTTCACTCCATTGGTGTCAGTAGTTGTTTATTTTTAATTATTTTTAAACATTTTATAATTTTATTTTTTAGGACCCTTGTTGGGGGGGCTTCGGTGAAATATCAGGGGTCTAAACAGACCTCTGATGTTTCACCTTTGAGACAGAGAAAGGAGATTGAGGACCCAGCACTCCATTTCCATCTCTGGAGCCTGAGCAGCACAGACTGAATGGACAGGAATAACTCTGAACAGAGGCTTTCTGTTCATTCATAAACTGAGGCATAGTAAGCACAGTTTACTATACCTCAGTTATGAAAAAAAAAGACAGTCAGTGATTGGTACTGATCACTGACACTGTCATTTCAGACAAGGAACAGGTCAGTAAATGACACATTTACCGGCCCCTTTCCTGCACTCCATCTTGACAGAACTCCCACAGCAGCCGACAGGAGAGGAGGGAAGCAGAAGGAGCTGGGGGGGGGGGGGGGGGCAGGAGAGATCAAAGTGGACCCAGGAGCCAGGAGTGAAGAAAAAGTGGGGCAGCAGAAACTGGATAGTTGGTGTGGCATAAAGGGAAACCTTTCCCCTCCATTTCCCCCCTGCAGCTGCTGAATGCCTGTAGGAGGGAGAGGAGAAGAAGCTGGAATTCAGCAGCTGCAGGGGGATCAGTTTCTTTACATGCCGCTGTCTTGTTCGGACACGCCGTGGCTGCGCTTTAGGCAGCACTGCACCTTAGACAGCTGCCTAGTTTGCTTAGTGGTAGCGCCGGCACCGATTTGGCGCTACCACTAAGCAAGTGGTAGGTTGGAGGGCTTCCAACAAAATTCCGCTGGAGTTCATAAAATAACCAAATGCACCTGCTCAATGGTGCAAGTAACGCGGTTTTCAAAGTAATGTAGTGGCAAGGCCTCCCCTCTTCGACTGTGCGCACCAACAATAAAAAAGGTGTTTTGCGAGTGTTCCTAAATGTAGCCAATTGCTCTTCCAACAGTGGTGGCTGGTTTAAGGATGGGGCGGGGGGCACCAGACCCCACCCTTCCTTTATGACCCCTCCCACTTCTCATAAGCCCCACCCCTTATACAGCCCCACTCTGTCCCCTGTATTCCACCCATAGTGTCAGGAGTATACAGCTCAGTATCACAGGACAGAGTCTATAGCTCAGCCTCACAGATAGGTGAATGTGGCCCAGCATTACAGATAGATGGATAGGGTCTCTGAGCTGAGTAGTCCATGACTATTTTAATGTAGTTTCTCAGGTAGACTCAGACAAAGTGTTAGCTTTCTGTCTCAATTCTGTGTGTGATAAAGCGTATGTAATTGCTGGCTTTTTGTTTATAATGGTTGTGCTAAGGTTTACTTGTGTCTGTGAGACCCTTACTTGTGACATTGAAATTAAGAAATATTTTATAGGTGCCAGCATTGAGTCATATGTGCGACATGTCTAATGTGAGTAAACTCATTTTAAAATTCCCCTTTAAGCCCCCCCCCCCCCCATTTATTATAAGCCACATCCACCATTCATCACGGTGTACCCCAACATTAATCTCTACTGGGATCCCAAGGAATTTGGAATCTGTATTAAAATGCATAGCTCCCCAACTGTCCCTGATTTGGAGGGACTGTCCCTCTGTCCCTCTTCCCTCCTCATTCGTCCCTCATTTTGATCTGATCTATATAGTTGTATATAAAATGCACGTTTTACCTTTCAAAAAGTGTTTCCCAGTGCTAAACCCTTCATCCAATTTCTAAATTGCTGCATTTGTAAATTTTAAAAGCCAATATAAAAGAATAGTAGTGGTGAAAAAAGCACTTGTGCATTTAAATGACCTTTTTTTGTGGTTATGTCCCCTTTAAGGGGCATGGCAGGGGGGTGTGTCCTATGCCTACATACCTTTGCTAGTAGGTGTCCCTCATTCCCATCTCAAAATGTTGGGAGGTATGAAAATGTATATAATTATTATACGTTTTCCAGTAAATTAGAAATTTACATTTAAGCTTCCTTCCGAGAAAGACTAAACTTCCGCACTAATACATGTGTAAGCAAGTTGTCAAGGCTGGCCTGATTGCTTCAGAGATTCTGTGGCTGTGATCTACCTCATTATATTGACAAAAAAAATCATGAAATTACTGTAAAGTGAACATAGCATTCCTTTGTTTTTGGGAGAGATTGCTATATCTCACATGTGTAAACATTACTGGCGCATATAGGAGAATATATTAAAATCCATTCATTAGAGGATTTTCCATAAGGATTCAGTATACTTTGCTTTGTGCTCATGTCATTCATCCGAATATAGGAGGTTAGGTTCTTGAAAACTCTAATGTACAGATCTTAACCAACTTGAAATGCGTTCTATCAAATTTTGCTTCTCTGCTGTTATGTACTGACATCACACTCAATCCCCCCCCCCCCCCCCGCGCACTTCTGATTGGTTGGGAGTAAAAAACAGCGAAAATGTATTCGCTGTGGTCAAACAATTGGGTGAGATCGGGGCACACTCTCTGTGCCCCAAGCCCACCCTTTTTTGAAGCCTATGGCCTCAGGCTCTAATCAGGTGCTTCAATAAAAAACACCCCTGCTATAGGAATCTATGACAACTTATATGTGAGACGAAACGTACGACGGGAGGTTAACGCGCTGACGTCATCGCCTATTGGACGGGTGTCTGCATGCCGGGCGGCTTTCCTATTGATTTTATGGACGTTTTATTTCTTCGCTTGTGCAAGTGTAATCTTTTATATTAATAAATTTCCTATAATGCTGAATTACACTATGCGAGTATCTTTCACTTTTTGGGCACGTATGTCGATCTTCATGGCTGCCTGATGGATTAAGCTCACCCAGTTTTGGCTTCCTTACCCGGTCCATTTACTGGAGGCCATCATAGACCAGAAGTGTGACCACTTTACAGGCTGTACATAGCTTGCTTTCTGGTAAGCAGTTATTTCACTTGGTGGAGGTGCACGTGTGATGGTGTATCATTGAGGCTCACCCTCTTATCACTTATGCATTGTGGACTATATGAAGTTTCCTTTCTCACTTAAAAGGACATTTTTAGATCACTGATCGAGACAAACTAATTTGACATTGTCATTTATTCCCCTTTTCTATACACATCATTTATTAACACTTATATATTGGCACTGTGGGCATGGGCGTCCGCTGAACTTTTTTCAGGGGGGGGGGGGGGGGGGCATCATTTTAAGGTCATCCATGCTCGGTCCCTTTTTGACAATGTAATGATGGGGAGGGGCTTAGTCATTATCACATAAAGCACAGGCATGCAAAGATTTGAGAAACCTGATGCAACTATCAAGCAACTAGCAACTTTGAATAACAATATCATAAAAGTGACCAGTTACACTTACCGGTAACGGTGTTTCTGGGAAGTCTTCCAGGACGGCACAATGAGAGATGACTGGCTCCACCTGACAGGAAACACAATCAATTCAAAGAGGTTAAAGCACCCGCCCCTCCCCGTGCTCCTCAGTTATGATAAAGTACAGACCCACACCAGTGCACGAGAGAGAAAACACACACCCAAATAACTCTATACAAACCAATGTATCAACCAAAGCGGTGGGAAGTAGGCCTGCCGTCCTGGAAGACTTCCCAGAAACACCGTTACCGGTAAGTGTAACTGGTCACTTTCTCAAGTCGTCTTCCAGGACGGCACAATGAGAGAGAAGCAAGTAGCTTCAGGCCTACCTTAGGGTGGGACAACTGCTTGCAGGACCTCTCTACCAAAGGACAGGTCCTGAGGTGACAGCAACTCCACTCTGTAATGCCTTAGGAATGTATTCTGGCTTGACCAAGTCGTAGCTTTACAGATCTGTTCCACCGAAGCTCCGGCTCTTTCTGCCCAGGAGGTTGCCAAAGAGCGAGTAGAATGAGCTTTAACTTTCGGGGCTGTCTTACCAGCCTGGTCATAAGCTATGGAGATTGTCTGTCTGATCCATCTAGATATGGATGCTCTAGATGCCTGTTGGCCTTTTTTCTGTCCTAAAAAATTAATTAGTAAATGGCTGGATTTCCTAAATTCACCCACTCTATCCAGATAAGCTAGCAGACACCGTCTGACATCTAGACAATGAAAGGAGGCCTCTCTTTCATTTTGTGGATTTGAACAAAAGGAAGGAAGAATAATTTCTTGTGATCTATGAAACTTTGACACTACCCTAGGGAGGTACAGGGGGTCCTGCCTAAGAATAACTAAAGAAAGGCTCTTTAATCGTCAGAGCCTGCATGTCGCCTATTCTTCTGGCTGTAGTAATTGCCAGAAGAAAAGCAAACTTAAATGTCAGTAATTTAACTGAAATATCTTCTAGTGGCTCAAACGGAGCCTTAGTTAATTGTTCCAAAACTAACGTAAGGTCCCAGGGCGGGACTCTAGAGATCTGCACCGGGGACAATCTATCCCTGGCCATTAGAAATCTTAACTAGAGGGTCCAGTGATAACTTTTTGTCCAAAAAATACGATAAGGCTGCTACCTGTACTCTTAGAGTCTTGGTAGCGAGACCTAAGTCGGCGCCATCCTGGAGAAAGTCCAGGATGACCGAGGTTTCTTGCTGGGATACCTTTCTCACTAGACACCAGTGAGAGAAGACTCCCCACACCTTCCTGTAGATACGTCTGGTGACCTCCTTTCTACTTGAGAGGAGAGTGTTAATCACTCTCTCGGAACGTCCCCTCTCTTGCAGGTTCTGCCTCTCAAGCACCAGGCCGTCAGCTTGAAGAAGCTGGGATCTGGGTGAAAGACTGGTCCCTGCCGAGAAGGTCCACCCGAACTGGTAGATGGAGGGGAGGTGCTACAGACCAGTTCTGTAGAGCGGGAAACCAGGCTCTCTTGGGCCACCAAAGAGCAATTAGAATGAGTCTGGTCTCTGAGAGACCTAGTTTTTGTAGGACTCCTGGAATGAGACTCAGAGGGGGAAAAGCATAAGCCAGGTGAAAACTCCATACCTGAGCCAGTGCATCCACCCCCCCTGAGCCCCACTCCCGGGACAGGGAAAAGAATCTTCTTACTCTCCTGTTCTCCTTGCGGGCAAAGAAGTCTATTTCTGGCCTTCCAAAATGTTGGCACACCAGGTTGAACACCTCTGGGTTCAGCTCTGCCCAGCCCAGAATTTCTAGAGACAAGGTCAGCAGGGAGGGAGACCTGGTTCCCCCCTGATGATTTATGAAGGCCACCGTGGTCGCATTGTCGGAGAGGATCTGGACCTCCCGGTCTCGGATCCTTTCCTCGAACGCTTTTAGGGCCTCCCCAACCGCCAATAATTCCCGGAAGTTTGAGGAGGTGTGTCACTGATCCTGATTCCAGGAACCCTGGGCTCGGAGTTCGCCTAAGTGGGCCCCCCAACCCCAGGAGCTTGCGTCCGTCGTTATCCTGAGGGGGTCTGTCTGAGTCCATAGATGACCCACCTGCAACTTCTGAGGAAGAAGCCACCAGCTCAGAGAGTCCTTTACTACCTCTGGGATGGAGATTCTGTGGTCTAATGTCCCTCTTGTTCCGTCCCAGGAGGATAAGAGGAATTGTTGGAGAGGTCTGGAGTGGAGCTGAGTCCACGGGACCACAGGAATACAAAAGGTCATTAGACCCAGTACCCTCATGATGTCTCTGAAAGAGAACTCTCCTGGCTCCAACAGAGACCAGACCGCTGCCATGAGGCCCTAGGCCTTCTCCTGGGGCAAGAAGAGCCTCCTCTGTAGGGAGTCTATCAGGAAACCCAGGTAAACTTTTCTTTGGTCCGGGATCATCGAGGACTTCTCCCTGTTTATGATCCAACCTAGGGATTCCAGGGTACTCACAACCTTGGCCAGGTCTGCGAGGAGGAGATCTCAACTCTGGTTGTAGAGTAGAAGATCGTCGAGATAAGGGACTATTGATATACCCTGCAAGTGTAGGAAGGCGACCACCTCTGCTACGATTTTTGTAAACACCCTTGGGCTGGAAGCCAGTCCAAAGGGGAGGGCAGCAAACTGCCAGTGTTGAATCCCTTGAGGAGACTTGACTGAAAGTCTGAGGAAGGCCTGATGTCCTGGAAAGATCGGGACATGTAGGTAGGCGTCCTTTAAGTCGATCGTTACCATGTATACCTCCTTCAGAAGGAGTTTTCTGAGGGTGTATATGCTCTCCATGCGAAATTTCTTATGACGCAGAGAGGTATTCAGGGGTCTCAGGTTTATTATCAAACAATATTTGCCTGAGGATTTTGGGACAACGAAGATATGGGAGCAGACCCCCATTCCGCGTTGACCCGCAGGTACCGGAACTACCACTCCCTGTTCTGCTAGGTCTGAGATGTTTTGCAGAAGACCTGCCTTCTTGAGGGGGTCCCTGGGGAGAAATGTTAATAGGAACTTTGAGGGGGGGGGGGGTGAAGAAACTCCAGCCTGTAACCCTCTCTTATAATGTTGAGAATATGAGGGCTCTGAGTAATACTCTCCCACCTGGAAAGGAATTGGGAAAGTCTTCCCGCCTACCCTCACGTCACTTAAAGTCCTTTTCATTTGATTTTTGGTTGGAAAAAGAGGATACTTCCTTTCGGCTTATCCTTCCCAACGCCCCACTTCCTATTACCGGCAGGCTTCTTGCTTGAGAAGCGGTTTCTACCCTGAGGGCCTCGAAAAACTCCTTTTTTGGTCCCTTTTAGGTTTGGTGGGAAACTTCTTGCCCTTTTCAGTAGATCTTGACAGAGCTTGATCAAGCCCTGTACCAAAAAGGAGGGAGCCCTCAGATGGGAGTCCACATAAGCGGGTCCTGGAACTGCGCTACCTATCACCTGTAGAGAGTCTAGGACTCCCCTGGACTTGGACACACGGGAAACATGTCCTATTAGCTTGGCTATCCATGTATCCGCGTTCCTAGCTATACAAGCTGAAGCCAACGCGGGGCTCATTGCTGCCGCATTGGCTTCCCAGGCTCTACGCAAGGTCGTCTCAGTACGGCGATCCATCAAAGGAAGGTCCTACCGAGATCTGAACTCGGATCGCTGGATTCAGAGTCCAGAGTGCTAACCATTACACCATGGAACCTCTCCTTGATATTACCCGCGTCCTCAAAAGGAGAGGTCGGATTGCTTTGACACCTGTGCCAAAGAGGCATCCAATCTGGGAACTTTAAAGAATTTCTCCTCATCCTCCCCCTTAAAAGGACACCTACGCTTCCAAGTTTTATATTTCAGAAGCTTTCTCTCAGGTTCCTTTCACTCTCAAAGGATCACATCTTTGAGAGTCTGATGAACCGGAATGGCTCTGGGTTGGGCCCTTACCAGGCCTCGGTACAATCTATCCTGTGCAGATACCTGCTCCGTCGGCTCCTGAATTTCTTCAGAGGCGTAGATTGCACCAAGGAGGCCTTACATGTTGTCAGCTGAGAAGATGTGTCTTCCTGACCTAGAGCCCTCTTCCTCCTCCTCAGCCTGACTATCTACCAGGCCCTCATCGGAAAGTCCCTGATCAGGGATCTCCGAGTCTTCTTCTGCCTCTGAGACAGGAGGGATCTCAGGGATTCTGGGTGTCCTCTCCCTAATCTGGTTGAGGAGGAACTCCTCTGGTTCTTTAGCCTTAAGGGAGGCTTGAAAATCCTTAAGGGTGGCAAGCATCTGGGTTTGGACAGAGAGAAAGTCTCTCATAACCTGAGATGTTTCCTTCCCCGCCAGCTTCTGGATACACTTGAAGCAGAAGGGCTTGGAATGGGTTGAAGGTAATTTCTCATTACAGTTGCCGCATCTTTTGGAGCGGGCAGGGGCTCTAGAGGAACGACTAGCAACCCCTTGGGCAGTGACGTCCTCACCTACAATGTAAGAGTACACAGGAATGCATTTAGAAAGAAACCTGTGACAGGCAAGGGGAAAGAGTCGGGGTACCCTCCCCCATCATGACCCCTGCTGGCTGGGTTGACTCACCCCCTGTGGTCTCCTCTGTAGCCGTGGCCGTGGTCGGCCTCTCCTCATGTTCCATGCCGCTTAGGTGTGATGAGCAAGTCACTGCAGAGGCACTGGAGGAGTGAAAAAGGGCGCCTCTCTTCCTGGCGTCCCTCCGCTGTTAATGCCGGTAAGCAGACGCCGGCCGTCGCCATTTTGCCGGAGACCGGAAATGACGCGACGCGTGATGGCGTCATCCCCGAAGCTAGAGGACGAATGTCCCAGACTCCGGAAAGATGGCGCCGCAATCATACGCTCCTGCATAGAGCGGCGCCATAGAACGAGCGGCCCGCGCGAGCGGGGATTACCGGAGGGACCTGCCAGCCCCCCCTCCAGAAAGGACGCCCAGACAGGTAGGGGGGGGAGGAAGGAGGATAGATGGCCCCTGAAGTCCCAGGTACAGCCCAGCACCTAGGGTCCTTCAGTGCTCAGGGAGGCTCTTCTACTGCCCTCCCTGAGAAGAGAAATGGGATACCCCCCCAGGACGGACAATAGAGTCCTGCTAGGCCCAGAGGCTTCCCAGGCATTCGGCTCAGCTCCCGGGGGGGGGGGGGGGGGGGGGGGGGGACTTCCAGCCCCAGGCCTTCAGTCTGTGGGAAAAAAAAAAAAAAAACGGTTTCGCTGTGGGGAAACACAATCAAGAACTGAGGAGCACGGGGAGGGGCGGGTGCTTTAACCTCTTTGAATTGATTGTGTTTCCTGTCAGGTGGAGCCAGTCATCTCTCATTGTGCCGTCCTGGAAGACGACTTGAGAAAAATGGAGTTCCCCCAAGGAAATAACAACCCCCAGGATCAGTGCCAGTTTCTGCAATAACAATCCCCAGCTTTGCTGTCAGTTTCCGCAATAAAAAAAAAAAAAAAAAAAAAAAAATTGCCAGCATTGGTGTCAGTAGCAACAATAATAACCCCCCACATCGGTGCAGATTTCCAGAATAAAAACTTCAGCATCTGTACCAGTGTACATAATAATGACCCTCAGCACTGGTGTCAGTTTCCGCACTAAAAACTCCCAGCATTTGGTGTAATTTTCTGCAATAATCACTCCCAGCATAGATGGGAGGATATCAGGTTAGACACTTCCTAATGGCTCAGTCCCTAGGAACAGTAATGGATAATGGCCAACAGGCCCTCTTACCAGACCTGGTGAAACCGCAACAGTGATCCCTCTGGCTGGACATTCGCTCACTCTGGGTTGCCCGGGGTGACTCTAGTCAGTAGTGTAGCATGCCTGTACCCTGGCAGTGGCTCGAACTTTCTCCCTCTCTGGTGGTGCGGGTACAGCATGGCTCCCTCTCTGGTGGTGCGGGTACAGCCCGACTCCCTCTCTGGTGGTGCGGGTACAGCCCGACTCCCTCTCTGGTGGTGCGGGTACAGCCCGACTCCCTCTCTGGTGGTGCGGGTACAGCCCGACTCCCTCTCTGGTGGTGCGGGTACAGCCCGACTCCCTCTCTGGTGGTGCGGGTACAGCCCGACTCCCTCTCTGGTGGTGCGGGTACAGCCCGACTCCCTCTCTGGTGGTGCGGGGTACAGCCCGACTCCCTCTCTGGTGGTGCGGGTACAGCCCGACTCAGCACAGTATTCTCTTTTCTCCTCTTGTAACATCCCCCCCAGCAGAGTGTTTGCATGCTGGGGGCTGTAGCATGGTGTCTGGACACGCTGCGGCCGCCACTCTTCAGGGTCTACATTTCCTATGATGCCCCCAGTCCTCAGAGTCTTCTGATTGGCCCTCTGCTGTGGCCAATCATGGGGAGGAAAACAGTGGGCAGGAAGTGGGGCAGCGGCACGGCAAATCCAATTAGAGATGCTCTCTCTCTCTTCTAGCTTCAGCTGACAGAAAGGGGGAGGGGGCGATCGGAGGAGTTATACAGACAGCCCGCAGCTCTCCTCTCCCTGTCACAGCGCCGCTGCTCCATTTACCAGAGAACTCGGCAGCGGCGCCGTGACGAGGAGAGGAGAGGGAGAAGGAGGAGAGAATCACGGCACTGGATTTCAGGGGGGGGGGGGGGCAAACGCCCTCCCTTGCCCTATGGAGCGGACGCCCATGACTGTGGGTACACTTCAGTTTGAGTACAACATTGTGTTCATATTTATATAGCGCAGTTCCTTTTCCATTTTTTCTGTTTATATAATGTGCTTTCTCACATTTTGAACTGCTGCTCCTTTTTAGTATCATTTATATTATCATTTCAATCAATTTTATTATTTTTTTCATTTTCTCACGTTGGGTCAATTATTATTAGGTAGCGCGGTATTCTCTCCATTTTTTCATAGGAATCCATGTGTCTGGCGTCCTGAAAGGGAGGCACATAGATAGGGCGGCGGCGGCGACACTGATGGGGTGGGGGGGTGGCGCCCTTGTGCCCACAATGCACGGGTCGCCACTGTCTTCTGATAGGGCCCAGATACACTAGATCCCCATGTAGTTTTGCAACAGCTGGAGGTCCGCTAATTGCATATCCCTGCACTAGATGAGAAATCATTTGAATAACTGTTATTTGGACAGTCTGTTTTTCATCCAGTGAATGGGCACAACTCGAAAATCTGTTGTCGGGCGACAATCGTGGTAAAATCGCACAAACGGAATCGTGGGACTGCTGTCGCCCAAAAGGAGCACTTTTGGAGCGACAGGCGTCTCACGATTCTGTTTTCACGATTTTACCGCGATTGTTGCCCGAAGAATCACAGCAACATCGTGCCACGATCGGGGTGCCATTGGAAGTGACAGGGAACGCACAGGCGCCCGGCTATTTGCCTTTATTTCGAATTACACCCGCGATTCAGAACACCAAGATGTAAACGGAGCCTCAAGGACTTGTTTGCTTTCGTTTGTTATGCCTATATTTCGTATCCGGCAAAATATTTCTTTGTTTGTAAACAAAGCTTCAAAATGTTTGTATCATCTGCACCTTTCATCTGGATGTAGTGATGTGTAATGAGAACTTCTGTCCATTGTATCTGATCTGTATGAAAGTACATGTATACACCAGGGCCCGTACACACTGTACACTAGGGTTGACATGCTTTATGCCATGCATCAATAAGCCTTGGTTC
This sequence comes from Rana muscosa, assembly GCA_029206835.1. Lineage (NCBI taxonomy): Eukaryota > Metazoa > Chordata > Amphibia > Anura > Ranidae > Rana > Rana muscosa. The sequence goes on along the minus strand of CM055123.1, from coordinate 248,607,419 downwards.
ACACTAGAATGCAGTGTGGAAAGCCCACAATCTGTGTACGTTTTTCCGCACCACATTCAAATCGCACTGCCCTTGCGATCTGCAGTGGGTGTCAGTGCAATCATAACGACACCCCAAACGCAGGGCATTTGCCTGCACCGGATCGCTAGGTAATAAGGGACCATGCCATCTGGCTGCAGTGAGTTCCCAAAATTGCTGCATGCACGACTTTGGTGTGGTGCGATTTGAGCCATTCAAAATGAGTGGGCTCAAATTGCACCGCATTGAATCGCATGTGAATTGCACAGGGATGTGGTGCAGTTCCTTTGCGATTCATAACGTAAACCGAGGCTTAAAGTGGAACTTTAGTCCGAAAATTAGGTCCTGCTAGAGGACTTCATGCTGGCCCCTTCTGCAGGTATAGCTATGTAAAACATTAATAATAATAATAATAATAATAAGTGTCTATACTGTTTAAAATCCAGTAATACACTGTCTCACCCCGCTCTGCACATGCTCAGTTGCTCTCCATTTTTAGGCACTGCTGAATTTGTAGAGGCTGATCTGCTGACAGCCTTAAAGTGGAATGAAACGAAGGCTGCAACTAACGATTATTTTCATAATCGATTAGTTGGCCGAGTATTGTTTAGATTAATCGATTAATAATCTTAACAAAAAAGTGTGGCCATACAGAGTCTTCCTTCCAAAAAATAAATAATTTTAAGAACGTTCGTTCAATTTTCTAATCATCAGTGGGGTCAAATCGACGTTCATTTTCAATTACAGTGACGGGGAAGAAATAATAGAAAACTTCTTGGGCAAAATAATTCTCAGACAGTGTATGTGGTTTTCGTTCACAAATTACATTAATTTGAAAACTGAATGTTAAAAGAAAGTGAAAATAAGGCGAAAGATTTAAGATTTATATTTACCTGATTAAGCACTTGAACAATATTTAGATGGTTAAAATGTATATTGCTAATGCTAAGTTACGTTGGATGTCTGACACCTAATAGATACCTTGATAATAACAATAACAATGTACGAATAAGAATTTGAAGTATTTTTGGTACTAAATTGTTGTGTTTTTTAAATTCTATAAAAATCTTTAAAAAAAAAAAAAAAAAAAAAAAAAAACACCGCAAGTGAAAATTTTAAACATTCTTTCATTCAGCGCATGTACAAAGATTTTTCGTATTAATATAATAATAGTAGTAATTATTTGCTCTTTATGTACTATAAAGGGCTAATTTTCTTTTTTTTAAACCCATTATGTTACTGCCCGATTAATCGATTATGAAAATAGTAATCGATTAATTTCATAATCGATTAGTTGTCGATTAATCAATTAGTTGTTTCGGCCCTAAATGAAACCCTCTTATTCTTAAAGCCCTGTACACACGATCGGTTTTACCGATGAAAACCGTCCGATGGATTTTTTTTCATCGGACAAACCGATCGTGTATGGGACCCATCGGTCTTTTTTCCATCGGTTTTAAAAAATAGAACATGTTTTAAATTTTTCCGATGGATCCAAAACCGATAGCAAATTCCGATCGTCTATGGGCAAGTCCATCGGATAAAAAACCCACGCATGCTCAGAATCAAGTCGACGCATGCTCAGAAGCATTAAACTTAATTTTTCTAGGCTCATCGGAGTGTTTTACGTCACCGCGTTTGGAACGGTCGGTTTTTTCACTGATAGTGTGTGGGCAAGACTGATGGAAAACAGTTTCATCGGATATCCGATGGACAAATCCATCGGACTAGAATCCATAGGAAATCCGATCGTGTGTACAGGGCTTTACAGCCAAGGAAGCTGCTTCTGTTTGATCTGCAACTGCCATGGTGCCGCACATGTGATCAGTTACTACACCAGCCATTTGATGGTTTGACAGTTTGGTTGAGAACGCAAGCAAATGTGACAGTGAGCAATTCGGGCATTCCAGGAATGTAACTGTATTTTGAAATGGTTAAATCAATGGTTTTATTTCCATTTTATGATTTACTGCTGTTCAGGGGCTCTGAAATTCAGCAAAATGGTGGCCTCCAGCAAGAAGAAACAGGCGCAATGCTGGAGGCAATTTACAGCACGCACTAATTTTGGTCGCATAATTATTAAATGTAGAATGCATGTTCCTTCCTTGCTAAAGAGCATTTTTTTTATCAAGTTGTTATGAGTAACGTTCCGCTTCAAAGAGGAACTAAACCTAAAAAAATAAAATTATGAGCAGGCAGCTTTATTGCAGAACAGACATGCTATGTCTCTTTTGTAATAACACATACTTACCTGTCAGCTCACAATCTTTTATTGAACGTACACATGCGCAGCTCAGCCTGCATTCCCTGCACACTGCGCCTGTGCCAGAATGGCTGAGGCTGGCCATAGCTGAGTCAGTTCTTTCATTGAACTAGCGGGTTGAAATTAAAAATCTAACCTGATTCCCCCATCCACATATTCAATGTTAGTGGATGAGTCCTCCTTCTGTGTCATTGTATTCTGACAGTGGGGAAACCTTCCCTGCCATCAGAATACATTGATCAGCATTGCAGTCTATAGCCTGCAGTGCTGATCGTGCAGATTTTTTCTAACAGGGCCGTTGAACAGAGGAAGTCAATCAGTAGAGCAACTTCTGTTCAGCCACAGAGACCATACATGGATCGAAACTCAGCCAGACCCTGATGAAGCAGTCAACTTTTGGGCCAACTATGGCAAGCTTGACTCCCGTGCACACGTGCTGACCAATCAAGACGCCGAAAACCCAGCACCTGGAAGCAGCCAGGGGAGAAGAGGAGGGATGCAACTGCTGCATCGCTGGAAGGTGGAGGTGAGTGTCTTGCAGATACTCTTCTTTAATTCCACTTTAACCCCTTGCCGACTGAGCTATAGCCGAATGACAGCTACAGCGCGGCCAGCCAGTTCTGGGAGAGTGTCATAGGACGTCCTCCCGTGATCCCGCCCACTGCAGCACGCTCTGTAATCGCTAGTTCCTTAGGACACAGCTCATCACAGATCAGAGTAAAGGACCAATCACAGCAGCCCTTTACCATGTGATCAGCTGTGTTCAATCAAAGCTGATCAAGATGTAAAAACAAGCCAGTTATCAGCTAATGTGACAGGGACATGTATGCTGATAATCAGTGTCCCAACAGTGCGGCCAATCAGTGAAGGAGAAAAATTACCAGTTTGCAGAATTTATTAACCACTTGCCGACCGCCGATGTACGTCGGCAGAATAGCACGGGCAAGCACATTGGCATACAGGTACGTCCCTTAAAATTTTCACACTCAGCGGGTGGGCGTGCCTCGCGAATGCGGCCGCGGGAACTCGATGTTCCTGGGAGTCCCGTGATTGCGGTCGGCAAGGGCAGAACAGGGGGATGCCTTTGTAAACAAGGCATTCCCCTATTCTGCCTAGTGACACTGTCACTGATGACCGTTCCCCCTGATCGGGAACGGTCATCAGTGATGTGTCACATGTAGCCACGCCCCCTAACAGTAAGAATCATTCACTAGTACTGACTTAACCCCTACAGCGCCACCTAGTGGTTAGCCCCTTCACTGCCAGAGTCATTTTCACAGTAATCAGTGCATCAGCACTGATTACTGTAAAAATGACAATGGTCCCAAAATGGTGTCAAAAGTGTCCGATGTGTCCGCCATAATGTCGCAGTCACGATAAAAAAAATCGATGATTGCCGCCATAACTAGTAAAAAAAAAAAAAAAAAAAAAAAAAAATTTTAATAAAAATGCCATAAAACCGTCCCCTATTTTGTAGAAGCTATAACTTTTGCGCAAATCAAACGTTTATTGCGATTTTTTTACCAAAAATATGTAGAAGAATATGTATCGGACTAAACTGTGTGAAAAAATATATATATATATATATATATATATATATTTTTTTTTTTTGGGGATATTTATTATAGCAAAAAGTAAAAAATATTGAATTTTTTTCAAAATTGTTGCTCTTTTTTTGTTTATAGCGCAAAAAAGAAAAACCGCAGAGGTGATCAAATACCACCAAAAGAAAGCTCTATTTGTGGGGAAAAAAAAAGGACGTCAATTTTGTTTGGGAGCCACGTCGCACAATTGTCAGTTAAACCGACGCAGTGCCGAATCACAAAAAGTGGCCCGGTCTTTGACCGCCAAAATGGTCCGGGGCTGAAGCAGTTAACATACCATGAATTTATTTATTTTTTATTTAAAGGTGTCTGTATTTTTGGGTTTATTTAGAAAAAAAAAACAAACAAAAAAAAAACCCAGTGGTGATCAAACACCACCAAAAGAAAGCTCTATTTGTCTAAAAAAAAAAATAATAATTAAATGTCATTTGGGTACAGTGTTGACTGCGCACCCAAAGCGTGCAGAGCACTGCATACCTCCCAACATTTAGAGATGGGAATGAGGGACACCTATTAGCAAAAGTATGCAGGCATAGGACACACCCCCTTAAAGGAGAAATTGTACAAAAAAATAAAAAATAATGAATGGTTAAACCCACAAGTACTTTTTTTCTACCACTACTATTCCTTTATATTGTCTTTTGGAATTTACAAATGCTGCAATTTAGAAATGGGATGAAAGGTTTAGTGCTGGAAAACATCTATACAGATCAGACCAAAATGAGGGACAAATGAGGAGGAAAGAGGGACAGATCGGAGCTATGGCATTGTGCTGCCATTGCCACACGATTTAGGATCACGGGCAGAATTGCGGCAAAACGCTTCATGCGATTTGTAAAAGTGCAGTTTGCCACGCGACAGTCGTGGCAGAATCACATTGCGTTTGGGGTGCCATTGGAGGATAATCACAACGATTTTGCCTGGGATCCCAATTCGTGAGATGTGAATGGATCCTAAAAGCCGCAAAACTTTTATGCGATTTTAGTGATTAGTTTTACATTAAATGATCATTTAATTACTAATCAATAATGGGGGTGGGGCAGGGCGACTCATGCAGAATGTGGTATGTTGCAGCCATTTAAGATCTCCCCCATTATAACAATTCTTTCACATTGTATCATTTTCACTTTCATTTTACGAGAAAGAAAAGGACAGAAAAAGCGGTAAAGTGACTGCTGATTCATGAGGTTGTGATATACACGTAGTAGCTACAGGGCTTGGCTGGCTGGCTTCTGTAGTTCCACAGCAAGTCCTATCCAGCACAGTCTCCCCATTGGGGTCATTTTCTCTCTTTTTATCCTGGTGACCATCGTCACTGAGACAACATAAGGGGTGAGGAATCCAAAATGTTACAGTTGTCACCGTAGCAGGAAGAGAGGAGAATTCAGCCAATGGGGACACCTGTTCTGGCGACAATGGAGAGGAAATCTCTGACCTTAAACAGAACAAATTTGAAATTTGAGTAACAAGTCGGCACCCGCCCCGATATCCCTCATGTTGTAAAGCGCTGCGCAAACTGTTGGCGCTATATAAATCCTGTATAATAATAATAATAATAATAATAATAATAATAATATCCTTTAGCCCCCGTTCACATTGGAGTCACTTGTCATGAGATTTGTCAAGTCGCAGCCTATTGCGGGCAATGGCCAGGTTCAAAACGGTGCAACACCAACTTTGCGGCAGCAAAAAAGAAGTAGTTCCTGCACTACTCTTGGCGATTTTCGGTGCGACTTGTAAAAACAACACCTGTGCATGAAGCTACACAAATGTCTTCCAAGTCACACTCAAAGTCGCACTGACAAGTTTTCATTTCAGATGAAGTCGCACGATTTCAAAGCCGAAGTCAATGTGAACGGGGGCTCAATCTGAAAATCAAATGAAGTTGGGCTGGGAAATCGCATCCAATCGATAGCCTGCAGGAGAGATTCATTCATCCACGCTATTTAGTGTGGATGGGGGAAAGCGAGAGAAATGTTATCGTATGACCAGCTTACAGTCCGAGCTCCTACTTGAATCAGTACTGAAGCCTACGGATCAGCATGAGAGCCAGATGACTGGTATTCCCACAATATGGGGGGGGGGGGGGGGGGAAATCAACCTTCCTTTGCGGATTATTAGAAATTGTATATTAAAAAGGTACTTTTAGTTATAAACCGACCCGGCAAACCGTCCCGACGCCCCCCCGGCGACCGCCCCCCACCCCCAGGACAGATCTACAAAACACCCAAGACGGGGCAGTTAGTGGATGTCCTGGGAGAGGCAGCTGCAACAGGCACAGCACAGGAAGGGTTAATGATAGGCTCCAGATATTCGATCGTCAGACAAGATCGGTTAATAACGATGTCATTTCTACGTGTATTACCTTCCCCGGATCGCAGCTTCCAATTCCTCGCCTTTCTGTCAGACTTGTCCAAGTTTCATTTTGGAGGCTCCGCCCATGTAGGAAGTTTATAGAGTTTGTGACTTCCTCCCCCCCCCCCCCTCTCTCCTATGACAGAGGGGAGCCTTATAGGCTTTGTCTATAGACCTCCTACAGAGGATACGTGGACCTTGAAGAAGGGAGGGAATGGGGGACGTGACAAAAGCTTGTCCTGAAAATTTGGATGTTAGTGCAAATAAAAATAAATAAAAAGAAAGTTCCTAATTGTGTTATGCTACAAATGATACAAAGAGGAAACATTGTAGAATGTGGAGAGAGGCGACCAATCAGAGCGAAGCCCTGCAAGCTATTTAGTGGTTTAAACATGAACTAAGAGCGCAGAGAGAGAACCAAAACGTGGGGGGCCACAAGATCCTGCAGTGTCAGGGTCCAGAGAGCAGCACAGAGCCAATATGGAACTACAAGTCCCAGCAGCCATAGTGTCCAGAGAGCAGCAGAGAGCCAATATAGAACTACAAGTCCCAGCAGCCATAGTGTCCAGAGAGCAGCACAGAGCCAATATGGAACTACAAGTCCCAGCAGCCATAGTGTCCAGAGAGCAGCACAGAGCCAATATAGAACTACAAGTCCCAGCAGCCATATAGTGTCCAGAGAGCAGCACAGAGCCAATATGGAACTACAAGTCCCAGCAGCCATAGTGTCCAGAGAGCAGCACAGAGCCAATATGGAACTACAAGTCCCAGCAGCCATAGGGTCCAGAGAGCAGCACAGAGCCAATATGGAACTACAAGTCCCAGCAGCCATAGGGTCCAGAGAGCAGCACAGAGCCAATATAGAACTACAAGTCCCAGCAGCCATAGGGTCCAGAGAGCAGCACAGAGCCAATAGGGAACTACAAGTCCCAGCAGCCATAGTGTCCAGAGAGCAGCACAGAGCCAATATAGAACTACAAGTCCCAGCAGCCATAGGGTCCAGAGAGCAGCACAGAGCCAATAGGGAACTACAAGTCCCAGCAGCCATAGTGTCCAGAGAGCAGCACAGAGCCAATATGGAACTACAAGTCCCAGCAGCCATAGGGTCCAGAGAGCAGCACAGAGCCAATATGGAACTACAAGTCCCAGCAGCCATAGTGTCCAGAGAGCAGCACAGAGCCAATATAGAACTACAAGTCCCAGCAGCCATAGTTTCCAGAGAGCAGCACAGAGCCAATATGGAACTACAAGTCCCAGCAGCCATAGGGTCCAGAGAGCAGCACAGAGCCAATAGGGAACTACAAGTCCCAGCAGCCATAGTGTCCAGAGAGCAGCACAGAGCCAATATGGAACTACAAGTCCCAGCAGCCATAGTGTCCAGAGAGCAGCACAGAGCCAATATAGAACTACAAGTCCCAGCAGCCATAGTGTCCAGAGAGCAGCACAGAGCCAATAGGGAACTACAAGTCCCAGCAGCCATAGGGTCCAGAGAGCAGCACAGAGCCAATAGGGAACTACAAGTCCCAGCAGCCATAGTGTCCAGAGAGCAGCACAGAGCCAATATGGAACTACAAGTCCCAGCAGCCATAGGGTCCAGAGAGCAGCACAGAGCCAATAGGGAACTACAAGTCCCAGCAGCCATAGTGTCCAGAGAGCAGCACAGAGCCAATATAGAACTACAAGTCCCAGCAGCCATAGTGTCCAGAGAGCAGCACAGAGCCAATATGGAACTACAAGTCCCAGCAGCCATAGGGTCCAGAGAGCAGCACAGAGCCAATAGGGAACTACAAGTCCCAGCAGCCATAGTGTCCAGAGAGCAGCACAGAGCCAATATGGAACTACAAGTCCCAGCAGCCATAGGGTCCAGAGAGCAGCACAGAGCCAATATGGAACTACAAGTCCCAGCAGCCATAGTGTCCAGAGAGCAGCACAGAGCCAATATAGAACTACAAGTCCCAGCAGCCATAGTGTCCAGAGAGCAGCACAGAGCCAATATGGAACTACAAGTCCCAGCAGCCATAGGGTCCAGAGAGCAGCACAGAGCCAATATGGAACTACAAGTCCCAGCAGCCATAGTGTCCAGAGAGCAGCACAGAGCCAATATAGAACTACAAGTCCCAGCAGCCATAGAGTCCAGAGAGCAGCACAGAGCCAATATGGAACTACAAGTCCCAGCAGCCTGAGTGTCCAGAGAGCAGCACAGAGCCAATATGGAACTACAAGTCCCAGCAGCCATAGGGTCCAGAGAGCAGCACACAGCCAATATAGAACTACAAGTCCCAGCAGCCATAGTGTCCAGAGAGCAGCACAGAGCCAATATGGAACTACAAGTCCCAGCAGCCATAGTGTCCAGAGAGCAGCACAGAGCCAATATAGAACTACAAGTCCCAGCAGCCATAGTGTCCAGAGAGCAGCACAGAGCCAATATGGAACTACAAGTCCCAGCAGCCATAGTGTCCAGAGAGCAGCACAGAGCCAATATAGAACTACAAGTCCCAGCAGCCATAGTGTCCAGAGAGCAGCACAGAGCCAATATGGAACTACAAGTCCCAGCAGCCATAGTGTCCAGAGAGCAGCACAGAGCCAATATAGAACTACAAGTCCCAGCAGCCATAGTGTCCAGAGAGCAGCACAGAGCCAATATAGAACTACAAGTCCCAGCAGCCATAGGGTCCAGAGAGCAGCACAGCCAATATGGAACTACAAGTCCCAGCAGCCATAGTGTCCAGAGAGCAGCACAGAGCCAATATAGAACTACAAGTCCCAGCAGCCATAGTGTCCAGAGAGCAGCACAGAGCCAATATAGAACTACAAGTCCCAGCAGCCATAGTGTCCAGAGAGCAGCACAGAGCCAATATAGAACTACAAGTCCCAGCAGCCATAGTGTCCAGAGAGCAGCACAGAGCCAATATAGAACTACAAGTCCCAGCAGCCATAGTGTCCAGAGAGCAGCAGAGAGCCAATATAGAACTACAAGTCCCAGCAGCCATAGTGTCCAGAGAGCAGCACAGAGCCAATATGGAACTACAAGTCCCAGCAGCCATAGTGTCCAGAGAGCAGCACAGAGCCAATATGGAACTACAAGTCCCAGCAGCCATAGTGTCCAGAGAGCAGCACAGAGCCAATATGGAACTACAAGTCCCAGCAGCCATAGTGTCCAGAGAGCAGCACAGAGCCAATATGGAACTACAAGTCCCAGCAGCCATAGGGTCCAGAAAGCAGCACAGAGCCAATATGGAACTACAAGTCCCAGCAGCCATAGTGTCCAGAGAGAGCAGCACAGAGCCAATATAGAACTACAAGTCCCAGCAGCCATAGTGTCCAGAGAGCAGCACACAGCCAATATAGAACTACAAGTCCCAGCAGCCATAGTGTCCAGAGAGCAGCACAGAGCCAATATGGAACTACAAGTCCCAGCAGCCTGAGTGTCCAGAGAGCAGCACAGAGCCAATATGGAACTACAAGTCCCAGCAGCCATAGTGTCCAGAGAGCAGCACACAGCCAATATGGAACTACAAGTCCCAGCAGCCATAGTGTCCAGAGAGCAGCACAGAGCCAATATAGAACTACAAGTCCCAGCAGCCATAGTGTCCAGAGAGCAGCACGGAGCCAATATGGAACTACAAGTCCCAGCAGCCATAGTGTCCAGAGAGCAGCACAGAGCCAATATGGAACTACAAGTCCCAGCAGCCATAGTGTCCAGAGAGCAGCACAGAGCCAATATAGAACTACAAGTCCCAGCAGCCATAGTGTCCAGAGAGCAGCACGGAGACAATATGGAACTACAAGTCCCAGCAGCCATAGTGTCCAGAGAGCAGCACAGCCAATATGGAACTGCAAGTCCCAGCAGCCATAGTGTCCAGAGAGCAGCACAGAGCCAATATAGAACTACAAGTCTAAGCAGTCCCGGTGCCCAGAGAGCAGCACAGGGCCAATGTGGAACTATAGGTCCCGGTGCCCAGACAGCAGCATACAGCCAATATGGAACTATAAGTCCCAGCAGCAGTCGCAGTGTCTAGATGGCTGCACACAGCCAATTCAGAACTAAGTCCCAGCAGTCGCAGTGTCCAGATAGCCGCACACCAGTAATGCAGAGCTACCAGACCCAGTATCCAGAGAGATGCGCACAGCCAATAGAACGTCGAGTCCCAGTGTCCTATTAGCAGCATACAGCTAACATGGAACTACAAGTCCCAGTGTCCAGAGAGCCACACAGAGCAGATATGGAAGTACAGGTCCCAGTGTCCAGATAGCAGCACACAGTCAATATGGAACTACAAGTCCCAGTATTCAACTAGCAGCACACAGCCAATACAGAACTACACAACCCAGCAATCCCAGTGTCCAGATAGCAGCACACAGCCAATATAGAACTATAAGGCCCAGTGTACAGATTAGCAGCACAAAGCCAATTCAGAACTACAAGTACCAGCAGTCCCAGTGTCCAGATAGCAGCACACAGACAATTCAGAGCTGCCAGACCCAGTATCCAGAGAGCAGCACACAGCTAACATGGAACTACAAGTTCTAGCAGGCCCAGTGTCCAGAGAGCCACATAAAGCAGATATGGAAGACAAGGAGAGAGGCGCCTCTAAGTGCAATAGTGTAACAAGTTTTTAATAGTAGATACAAATACACTCACATTTAGGTGAATTAACATAGGCGTTTAAAACGTCAGGATGACGATCATCAGCAGCAGGTCACAGGGGGTTCTCAGCTCTGCGTAGAATGACAGGAGTGTCTCTGAAGATGGAGCGGCCGGCTTCCGGGGACAACGATCCTGTAGTATGTTAAGAGCGAGGCTAGGAGCGCACATGTGGTTAAGCTGCAGAGGGTGACGTCATCAAAAATGGATGCATTTCGTGAGCGTGCGGACTTGCGGTGTCCTGGCAAGTCGCGCTCCTTTATCAACATGACATAAGGGCAGAAGTGGATAGACGCCTTATATAGGGACAAGGATGAGGAAGTGAGCTGGATGGGGTGGGGCTGGGAGAAGGTGGTGTCCAATGACAGGAGGAGTGGAGAGGTCATGTGATCGGGATGGCCTGGATCACATGACCTGATCACATGACCTGATCACATGACCGAAAAAAAAACTGACCTGATCATATGACCGAGAAAAAAAAAAACCTGACCTGATCACATAATCACATGACCGAGAAAAAAAAAAAAAAAACTGACCTGATCACATGATCATATGACCGAGAAAAAAAAAAAAAAAAGAAAAAAGTAGCAAATGGGGATAGAGCAAGCTACTAAAGAAAAAATTCAGCGAGAAAGGATATCCTGATGGCCTCATTGACAAAGCCTTCCAATTTTATCTGAAGGGTAAACCCCCGAAAGGGGCTCGTGAGACAGAGAATCATTTTTTCCGCTTCACTACCACTTTCCATTTTGAATTTAAAAAAATGGAAAGTATCTTGGCCAACCATTGGAAGATCCTCTTGCAGGATCCTGCCCTTAAATCTATTATCCCTGCTCGCCCCAAAGTAACTTACCGCAGAGCACCCAATCTCAAAAGTAAACTGGCTCCCAGTAAGATTCGCACTCGCGATTGTACTCCTACCCCATTAGTCCTCATACCTTTGGTTGGCATGTACAAGTGCAATAAAACCTTATGTAAAACATGCAAATATGTTCACCATGGGCAAAAATCTTTCTCCACGAAAGGTAAAACTTATCAACTCAAAGAGTTCTACAACTGCTCTTCTGAGTTTGTAGTATATGGCCTCAGCTGTCCCTGCGGCCTCATGTATGTGGGCCGCACTATACGAGCTTTGCGAGTCTGGTTTGGGGAACACAGGAGGCTAATTGAAGGTGGCACCGATCCCCACAGTGTCCCCAGACATTTCTGTGTAGCCCACCAAAAATCCACCAGTGGCCTAAAGGTCTGGGTGATTGAACAGATCCCCCGCTCACTTCCAGCAGCAGAGCGGTTCAAAAAGTTATGCGCTATGGAAACTTTTTGGATTTACACTTTAGACGTTCTCTCGCCTGGTGGTATAAATGAAGGGATTGAGATTTCCACTATTTTATAAATAACATTACCCTACCTCCTCACATTTATGCTCATTTCACCTGTTCTTTTACTATTTATTGTATTATCTTAGAGGCCTATATGTGCAATTAGAATTTTTGTAGAATTTATATATTTTTAATATTTTAACCTTTTATCTATTGGGTAATACCCTTATTGCACTGATTTGATTTTTATTGTCGGAATATATATACCGTATTTATCGGCGTATAACACGCACCGGCGTATAACACGCACCCCAAGTTTAGGAGGGAATTTTAGGGAAAAAAACTTTTAGGAGGGAAGTTTAAGGAAAAAAAAACTTACATTTAAATGCAGCCTTACCAGTGTCCGTTGCAGCCTTGTCAGTGCAGCCTTGCCAGCAGTGTCCAGTGCAGCCTTTGCCCAGTGTCCAGTGCAGCCTTTGCCCAGTGCAGCTTTACCAAGTGTCCAGTGCAGCCTTTGCCCAGTGCAGCCTTTGCCCAGTGTAGCTTTGCCCAGTGTCCAGTGCAGCTTTACCCAGTGTCCAGTGCAGCCTTTGCCCAGTGCAGCCTTTGCCCAGTGTAGCTTTGCCCAGTGCCCAGTGCAGCTTTACCCAGTGTCCAGTGCAGCCTTTGCCCAGTGCAGCCTTTGCCCAGTGTCCAGTGCAGCTTTGTCCAGTGCAGCCTTTGCCCAGTGTCCAGTGCAGCTTTGCCCAGTGTCCAGTGCAGCCTTTGCTAAGTGCAGCCTTTGCCCAGTGTCCAGTGCAGCCTTGCCCCAGTTTTCAAAATTGGCGCCGCCGAGATCGCCGCAGAGACTGGGCGGAGCGGGGCGAACGCCGCCGAGAACGCAGGGACTGGGCGGAGCCGAGATACACATAGCCGAGTGTACTCGGCTATACTCGGCTTTTCTCGGCTTCGCTCACAGTCACGCCGAGTCCCGCCCTATGATGGACATATCACAGGTCCAATGGCGGGACTGGGCGTGACTGTGAGCAGAGCCGAGAAAAGCCGAGTATAGCCGAGTACACTCGGCTATGTGTATCTCGGCGGCGATCGCAGCGCTCCGCTCAGTCAGCGGAGATCGCCGGGATCAGTGGGTATCGGCGTATAACACGCACCTACGATTTTCCCCTGATTTTAAGGGGAAAAAAGTGCGTGTTATACGCCGATAAATACGGTAACTACCGTTTGTATCATATACTGACATATTGCCCATATATTGCCTATGTTAGTATATTTAATTTAATCCATTTATTCTTATACTACATCCTTACAGTTGATGTAGTTCACGTTATTACTTTGTTTTTTGAAAAATTATCATTCTATTAAGCTCCATGTATGTGATCATCTGTACACTTGTGTAAACTAACATGCATAGATGTATATGTTTTACTGTCATACATATCAGCATGGCATATATCTTCCCCATAGTCACCTTTTTCCCTTTCCTTTCATCATTTCTTTTCCCCCCTCCCCCCCTTCCCCCCACTTTTTTTTTTCTCTTCCCAAATCCCCCCCCCCCATTCCTGTTTCCCCTTCCCTCTTCCTTTCTTTCATTTGCCCGTTATCCTCCCCCACTCCCATTCCCCCCCCCCCCCATAATAACATTATGCCCTCCCCTTCCCCTTTTCCCTTTTTTGTATTAATTTCATATTACTTATCAAACTATCAAACTAATATTATCAATTGGATATATACAGTTGCCATCATCATCACCTTTTGGAAATTTTCTATATACATGTAACATGTTCCATATATCATATTATTTATAAGGAGACATACTTCACCATTTGTCTACCTGCCTATTCCTGCAGCATTGCCTGCATTAATGGCACTTATCATTAATATATATTTTCCGTGACCCTTTCTATTCATATTTATTATATTTATTTCGTGACCCGTTATTCTTCTTTATACCCCGTTTATTCCCGCAGCACTGCCTATATTAATGCTATTTTATTATTAGTATATATATATATATATATATATATATATATATATATTTCTTTCGTGACCCTTAACATTCATATCTATTATTATATATATATTTTTCGCGATCGGCCCCATTCATACTTATACCCATCTAACACCGTCACTATTAATGCCATTTATTATTTATATCTATTTTCCGGTCCATCCATTATCCTTGATCTATCCCCATTTGCTAATTTTTTCTTTTTTTTTTTTTTTTTTTTCACGGTCATGTGATCATGTGATCAGGTCAGTTTTTTTTTTCTCGGTCATGTGATCATGTGATCAGGTCAGGTTTTTTTTTCTTTTTTTTTCTCGGTCATGTGATCATGTGATCAGGTCAGTTTTTTTTTTCGGTCATGTGATTAGGTCATGTGATCAGGTCATGTGATCCAGGCCATCCCGATCACATGACCTCTACACTCCTCCTGTCATTGGACACCACCTTCTCCCAGCCCCACCCCATCCAGCTCACTTCCTCATCCTTGTCCCTATATAAGGCGTCTATCCACTTCTGCCCTTATGTCATGTTGATAAAGGAGCGCGACTTGCCAGGACACCGCAAGTCCGCACGCTCACGAAACGCGTCCATTTTTGATGACGTCACCCTCTGCAGCTTAACCACATGTGCGCTCCTAGCCTCGCTCTTAACATACTACAGGATCGTTGTCCCCGGAAGCCGGCCGCTCCATCTTCAGAGACACTCCTGTCATTCTACGCAGAGCTGAGAACCCCCTGTGACCTGCTGCTGATGATCGTCATCCTGACATTTTAAACGCCTATGTTAATTCACCTAAATGTGAGTGTATTTGTATCTACTATTAAAAACTTGTTACACTATTGCACTTAGAGGCGCCTCTCTCCTTGTCTTCCAGTTACCCCTGAACATGGTTTCTGTTCATCTATGATGGCCGCCCTGTGCACAGTGGATCCCATTTATCCCTGCTCCACCCATATACACCGCAGTGTGTAAACAGACTCCTAAGGACTTCCTTTAAGACTATATATATATATATATATATATATATATATATATATATATACATATGTTGTATGGTATTTTTTCATCTTATTTTTATATTTTATATATTTTTTTATTTATTATTATTTATTCTTGCTTCATATTGATTACTTTGGATAATACATGTTTCTGTGGATATTGTGCGCCACCACTTGTCTACAAAGCAGATATGGAACTACAGGTCCCAGTGTCCAGCTAGCAGCACACAGTCAATATAGAACTACAAGTCCCAGTGTTCAGATAAGAGCACACAGCCGACACTGAACTATAAGACCTGGTGTACAGATAGCAGCACACAGTAAATATAAAAATGCAGTACAAGTCCCAGTGCCCAACTAGCAGCACACAGCTAACTTGACTACAAGACCCAGCAATCCCAGTGTCCAGAGAGCAGCACTCAGACAATATAGCATTACATAACTTGCAGTCACATTTACTAAACCTGGAACATGCAAAAAACTGGTGCACCTCCGCATAGAAACCAATCAGCTTCCAGGTTTGATTGTCAAAGCTTAATTGAACAAGCTGAAGTTAGAAGCTGATTGGCTACTATGCACAGCTGCACCAGATTCTGAGGGCTTCAGTTTTAGTAAATCTCCCCCACATTGTCCAGATAGCAGTACACAGCAAACCTAGAACTACAAGTCCCAGTGTCCAGATAGCACACAGCCAATACAGAACTACAAGTCCCAGAAATCCAAGTGTCCAGATAGCAGCAATCTGCTGGTGCGGAACTACAAGTACCAGCAGCTGTAGACTCCTTCTAATGGGACCCTGCAACCTTGAGTTTCTCTGTGCACATCTTGTTAAATTTCCCAGCATTGGACCAGTATGCTGTCTATCATAGGAGTCGGTCCAGGAGGTGGGACTTTGACAGCAGTCGGTATTTCAGCTCCAAGCGGTGTCACAGTGGGAGATCCCCTCTCTGTGTAATTCAGCCGGCTCTCCTCCCGATTTATCCCTGTGCACTGATGAGGCTGCACTGTTGCGCACTGATGAGGCTGCACTGTTGCGCACTGATGAGGCTGCACTGTTGCGCACTGATGAGGCTGCACTGTTGGGCAATGATGAGGCTGCACTGTTGGGCAATGATGAGGCTGCATTGATGGGCAATGATGAGGCTGCACTGATGGGCACTGATAGGCTGCATTGATGAGCACTGATGAGGCACCACTGATGTCCACTGATAAGTTGAACTTATGGGCACAGATTAGGCTGCACTGATAAGGCAGCACCGATGGGCACTGATATTCTGCACTGATGGGCTGCATTGATGGACACTGATGAGGCTGCACTGATGGGCAGTTATTAGGCTGCACTGATGGGCACTGATAAGCTGCACTGATGGGCACTGATGAGGCTGAACTGATATGTTGCACTGATAGGCACTGATATTCTGCACTGATGAGGCTGAACTGATAGGCTGCACTGATGGGCACTGATGGGCATTGATATGCTGCACTGATATTCAGGGCACTGAAAATCAGTGCCCCTTGCCTATATAAGAACTGTCAAAGCGCAGAGCAGGCAGATGACGGCAGGCCTTCCAGGAAGGTGGAGCGGTTTTCTTTTTTTCTATTTTTCAGGTCCAGCAGGCGTCGTGATTGGCGATGGATTTACATTGAGGGACAATATTTTTTTTATTTTTTATGATTTAATAAAGGACTTGTCAAAAACTTTCTTGTGGTTATTACTGATGTACCCGATACCTATTCACATTGGGGGGGGGGGGCGGGATCTGGGGGCCCCCTTGTTAAATAGTAATTCATACTTATGGCACTGCGTTACTTTAACTGACAATTGCCCGATTGTGCCAACCTGTACCCAAATACAATGTCCTTTTTTTCCACAAATAGAGTTTTCGTTTGGTGGTATTTAATCACCTCTGCGTTTTTTTTTTGTGCTATAGACAAAAAAAAATACAATTTTGAAAAAAAAATACATATTTTTTTACTTTCTGTTTTAAAACATATCCAGTAAAAAAAATTAAAAATCTAATTTCTTCATCAATTTACACCAATATGTATTCTGCTACATATTTTTGGTAAAAACTAAAATCCCAATAAGCGTATATTGATTGATTTGTTCAAAAGTTATAGCGTCTACAAACTATGGGATATATTTATGGAATTTTTATATATTTTAATTTTTTTACTAGAAATGGCAGCGATCAGTGACTTATAGTGGGACTGTGATATTGTGGCAGACAAATTGGACAAATTGGACACCTAACTGACACTTTCACACTCTTTTGGGAATGACACCAATAGAGTGATTAGTGCTAAACAAAAAATGCACTGTCACTGTACTGATGACAGTGGTAGGGATGGGGTTTAACATCTAGGGCGGTCAAATGGTTAGCTGTGTGCCTAGCCAGTGTTTTTGTGTGTTCTGTTCTGTGAGGTGCTTTTACTAGGAGAAGTAATGGATTTTATTCCCTGCTTTGCAAAGAAAGAAAATCCATTACTTCCCCCTGTCAGAACGGAGCTCTGCCTTATTTACATAGGCAGAGCTCTCTTCTGTGTCTCTGCCCGGCGATCCACAGCATTTGCTGATCGGCCCACTAGGCGGAAGTGCAGTATCGTGTGATTCTGCATAGGAGGCTCATCCTATCTGCTATGGGGCGGTTCAGAAGTGGTTAAAAAAAAAAGAGTTAAATATTGATAGTAATCAAAAGTAGAAATAAAAAAATCTGTAACAAAATAATAGCTAAAGAGAAAAGAGGAGGGAGGAGTTTATTAGGGTTGATTATGATTAACTTATGCCGCGTACACACGGTTGGAATTTCTGACAGAAAAGGTCAGATGGGAGCTTTTCGTCGGATATTCCGACTGTGTGTATGCCCTATCTGACTTTTTCTATCGGAATTTCTGATGGACTTAGAGAGCAGGTTCTCTATTTTTCCGACGGAAAAAATTTCTAGCGGAAAATCCGTTCGTCTGTATACAATTCCGACGGGGAAAAAACACGCATGCTCGGAAACATATCGACGCATGCTCGGAAGCATTGAACTTCTTTTTCGCGCCTCGTCGTAGTGTTGTACGTCACCGCGTTCTTGACCGTCGAAAGTTCAGAGAACTTTTGTGTGACCGTGTGTATGCAAGCCATCGGAAAATCCATCCAACTTTTTTCAGACGGAAATTCCGCTCGTGTGTACAGGGCATAAGGGTTCAGGTGACTACTGTAAAAAAAATAATGGATTTCCTTCCCTTTCTGTAATGGTGACAATACAAATCTAAAGGGAGATTCCTTACTCCATCCTAAACTGAAAGAAAAAGTTGGCTAGAAATAGACTTATGCAGAGAAAGAATTTCACAATTCACATGGCATTCTGGAGACTTGGGCACACAATGTATACATGGTATATTATCTATCTGTCACCGGATAGTTGAGAAGTGACATTCTGAGATCACCATCCCTGCTCTATTCTCCTCCGGTGACATCACTGCGTCCCGAGTCACAGCTCCAGGCTGAGCCGGTGATAACACAATCACATCTTGTGGCAGAAAGTACAAAGTGACTTCATACGCTGAGCATGTCTCCAGCCTGATCCAGGGGGTCAGCTAAGACTTATTTTATCCGGGATTATTCAGCCTGAAGAACCTTCCAGGAGAGCTTATGATGACATTAAAGGGACTCTTTAAAAATAAGGAAAACAAATACCCTCAGGTGTCCCACTACTCTGATCTTTGCCCACTTGCAGAGCAATGCCACTCAAAGAATAGTAATGGTTAGTGAACGAACATTTTCTGTAATAATGAAGATGTTCCATAGCTTATCCAAGCCACGTCTTCAGTAGTAAATGAGTGTCAGGTAGATAATCCAACATGTATATCCACACAGGTAGCACACACACCTCATTCCAATCACCATGCAATGTGTAGATGTTGATTGTCCACAAACAGGTTGGACAATCATCTACCAGAAGAACCCTTCGAGCCGGTTCACACAGGGGCGACTCGGGAGGCGACTTGAAGTCGCCCCAAGTCGCGCTGTTTTTAAAACTAATTGAAGTGAATGGAGCCGTCTTAATGTACACGACTGCAGTCGCTCTGACTTCAAAAAAGGTTCCTGTACGACTTCAATCCGACTTCTAGGCGACTTGTACCCATTGATTTCAATGAAAGTTGCCTCAGAAGTCGGATCACTGTCTTTACTGCATCGACTTTTCAGGAAGTGAAAATAGTTTTTAGGGCAAACCCCTCCCTCCCCCTTCCCTCCCACAGAGCTGATTCAAGGTTGATTGGCCACTGGAATGCCTCCTGTCCTGGAGGCGACTTGTAAGTCGCCCCATGTCGCGCTGTGGTGCAGGCTCAGGTCGCTTCCAGGTCACCTCCAAAGAGTCTTGTTGCCCCTGTGTGAACCGGCTCACTGTTCAATGTTGATTGATGTTGAAGATGTTTTGTAGGTTTTCCAAGCCACTTCTTTAGTTCTAAATGAGTCTCAGGAAGATACCCCAACATTATTACCCACACAGTTAGCACCTACACCTTCATACAATCACCATGGAATGCATTAGGATACATGTTGGTTGTCCAAGAAAAGGAGGTGTGAAAGTTGTGGAACCACCCTGTTCCAGTTACATCATCCCATTTTTGGTGTCAAGAAGTCTGCATAGGTGTCAATCATTCTAGTTACATGGCTGGAGGTGGGAATTTTTGTCAAACTTCTGGAGTAGAGATGTTAAATTGGCATTATATAGTATGTGCATGACAGATTGCGTTGAAGGCCTTCACCCCTGTTCAGGGATGGCTATTCCAGTTTGACGTAGATGTAGGGTGACCACATGTCCTGGAATGAAGCTGACACAGCCACCCCCCCTCCCCTCTATCTGTTGACCCCAAAAAAGGCCACCACATCGCTGTTTTACTCACCAACAGCACTTGTCCGGGCTGGGAATGTCTGGACAGGCACAATCCCGCCCCCTGCTTGTGATTGGAGAAATCATAAATCCCACCTCTTGTGTCTAATCACAGCAGGGCAGTGTAAAGCCAGCGTAGGAACAAGGTAAAACGGGCAGGGGAGGGCTGGGCCAGGGGGCAGGGTGGCAATTTCCTCCCAGGCCGCCCTAACTTATGTTCAAAATGGCCAGCAGCCGCTGCCCGCTACCATTTTCTTTTTTATTCTGGTCTAGGAAGTCGGGCCGGGGGCATGGCCATGGCGGCCGACCACTAGCTGTTGCATTCCGGGAGTTGTAGTCCGCACTCAAGCTTCTGGTGGGTGGAAAACACAGCAGCGCAGAGGAAACTACAACTCCCTGGGACCGGATTCTTGGAAGCAGGCAGAGGCAGGGTATGCCAGGGAGTCGGGATGCAGGGCTGGGCGCTGGCTGCAACTTGACCCCAGGATCAGGAGCTTTACCCCCCTGGAAACTGTGGCGTGCAAGGACCTGCTGAGCTGAGATTGCTGAAGTGAGAGACCCTGACACTCCTAGCTGACAACCCCAATCTCCCCCCATACACCCCATGTAACCTGCCCCAGTGATCAGGCTGCATTGATGGGCACTGGAGTTGGCTGCATTGATGGGCATGGTGAGGCTGCATTGAAAAACCAGGTGGGCCATGGATGGTGAGCTGATTTGGTGGTTCAATGAGCCACTTGACTGGACATGCCCCCCAGGCCTAAGGCCGCCAGCCCTCCCCTGAAAACGGGTCTCGGCCAATTAGGGCAAGTGCTGTCAGTGAGTAAAGTGGCCATGCAGCTGCCTTTTTTGGGGGTGTGATCAGTTCTTCTTCTGGGTAGAGCCCGCATCCGCTGCCCCAGCTGTGCTGTGATTCATTACAGCACAAGCTGATTTTTGGGAAGGGGGTCCCTGAATGGCCGTTTGGAAATGTGGTCATCCTATTCATGACTCTTGCAATGCAGTCAAATCCACATGCGTTGCAGCATGCCGCCATGTATGCACCACTGTGTGTTGTGTTCCTAAAAAAGGAGTGCAGTTTCCTATGTGCTGAGGTGTGGTGGAAGCCCTTTCAAAAATAATATGCTGACTTGATGTGTGACTTAAAGCTGAACTCCAAGTATTAGGTTACCCTGGTAGTGGGGCTGCTCCCACACAGCAAGGGTTACATGTTCATTTTAGTCTAAGGGAAGTTAAAAAAGCAGTTTTATTTATCTTATCTCTTGCGTTTGCAGACTTCCTCCTGGTTGCAGAACTAGAAAGCTTCTCTTTGCTGCACAATTGATAGCAGCTCTCCATTGTCATCATGAACCATGGAGGACCAGCACTCCTCCATGGTAGGGGAGGATGGCAAGGGCCTGTCCCCAACCTGGATCATTGGACAGAAGACAATAGTAACATCTGCTGGGGGAGAAAGGAATGACACAAGTAAACATGCCTTTTGGGGCCCATTTAAACAATTGCACTGTTGTACATGTTACATCAATGCATAACAGCAGATGGTACATGCATTGCTTCATTGCGGCGCTCTTCATTGTGACACGTTCAATTTTCAGGACATTTTGGTCCATTGGCAGCCTATTATTTTCAATGGGCTACCTTAATGCAATGCATGTTATCTATGACATAAATTACAGCACAAGAATTTAGCCCTTGCAGTGTGGGAAGTGAACCGCCGCAAGTGTAACTTTGTATTTCAACTGAAGTTCAGCTTTAACATGCTTGCCATAAGGCTGCATCCAACACCACAGGTAATTGCTGGCTGTGCGAACAGCCACAAATAGCTGCGGCCATCAGCAACCTGCCATTAAAGTGTATGGGCTCGGAGGCCACAGCTAGCTGCTCACAGGTGTTGAAAACAGCAGCAGAAATCAGCAGATTCCCACCACTGCCATTCGCACTGGGGTAAAACACCTGTGTGAATGTAGCCTTATTCCCAACACTGCAAAACACAATCTCAGCCTTTAAAAAAACTATATTCTATATCTGGGTAAAAAAACAGGGAAGACACTCGTGTGTTTCATGCTAACAAGCATAAATAGAAAACCCAGTGGTGATTAAATACCACCAAAAGAAAGCTATATTTGTTTGAAAAAATCATACAAATTTTGTTTTAGTACTGTATTGCATGACCGCACAACTGTCATTCAAAGTGCAACAGCACTAAAAGCTAAAAAGAAAGGGGGTAAAAGTGCCCAGTAGGCAAGTGGTTAATTGAGCCCCGAGCATTGCAGCAATATTTACAAGTACATTCAAGTTTTTTTTTTTCCATTTTCCAATTTTTGTTGATGTGACACTAAAATAAATAATAAAGAAAATAAGCAAAAAAAAAATTAAAAATATTTGTTAGAAAATATTATTAAATAAATAAAAATTCAGAAAATAAGGCCCCTTTCACACTGAGGCGCTTTTGCAGGCGCTATTGCGCTAAAAATAGCTCCTGCAATGCGCCCCAAAAAAGCCGCTCAATTGTATCCAATGTGAAGCGTTGCGCTTGCAGGAAGGTCAAAAAACTCCTGCAAGCCGCATCTTTGAGGTGCAATAGGAGCGGTAAAAATACCGCTCCTATAGCGCCCCTGCCCATTGAAATCAAAGGAGTAGCGCCTCCAAAACCCCCGCAAAATGCTGCAAAGAGGCGTTATTGCGGGCGTTTTTAACCCATTTTCGGCTGCTAGCGGGGGTTAAAATCCCCCCCCGCTAGCGCCCGCAAATTGTGGGAAAAAATACGGTATAGCGGCGCTAAAAATAGCGCCGCTATACCACCAGCGCATTCAGCACCTCAGTGTGAAAATAGCCTAATAGTTAGGCCCCTTTCACACTGGGGCGGTTTGCAGGCGCTATTTAGCTAAAAATAGCGCCTGCAAACCGAGCCTAAACAGCGGCTCCTTTCTCTCCAATGTGAAAGCCCTGAGGGCTTTCACACTGGAGCGGTGCGCTAGCAGGACGGTAAAAAAAGTCCTGCTAGCCGCAGCTTTGGAGCGGTGAGAGGAGTGGTGTGTTTACCGCTCCTACACCGCTCCTTCCCATTGAAATGCATGGGATACCGTGGTAATACCGCCCGCAAACCGCGGCTGTAGCCGCGGTTTGCGGGTAGTATTAACCCTTTATTGGCCGCTAGCGGGGGTTAAAACCGCACCGCTAGCGGCCGAATAGCTCAACAATACCGACGTTATAGCCACCGCCCCAGTGTGAAACCAGCCTTAAGGGAGAAGGATAAGAAAGAAGTTAATTTAGGGCTGATTAGGGTAAAATAAGGGTTAAAAAGAAATGTTAAAAAAAATGTACGTTTTCAGGTTCACATCTGGCGACTTAGGATTGCGGACAGAATCACCATGATTCTGCCCCCGTTTCCAAATCGCACTGCAATAGTGGCAAAATGCACTCCACGTGTTTGGGTACCATTAATTTAGGGCACCTTAAAAGCGGTGAAGTTTTGCATTTTTTGTCGCGCGAAATTACGCAACAAACCACAACACGCAAAGCTTGTCGTCCAAAAGAAGCTCCTGCTCCTCTTTGGGCGACAAGCTTCGTGCAATGAGGATTGCAGCTGGAATATTGTGTGACAATCAGGCCAAAGCGCACCACATTTGAGGTGCTGTTAAAAATGAATGGCAGCCAAACATGCGTGGTGAGTTTTGCCACTATTGCAGTGCACATGCAGGTGGAAGCTCATCCCTTGGATTTGCAAAGGAATGAAATTGAGATGATACAAAAGTAATAATGGTACTTTGTATCTCTCTATATTCTGCCTGAACAACATTTATAAACAATGTTACTTTGTATCTTTCTAATGTTTTTCAAACACATTTCTATTTTATTATCCAAACATTTGTGATTGAATCAAAACAATCAAAAAATAATCTGATTGAATAGCCATAACTTTCCTGCTGATCAATTTAAACTTGGTTTAGATTGGATTCGATCAAACTCGGTTGATTGGCTAGGATGTAAAATTATTGTTTTGCATCATTTGGCAGCACCAAGATGATTCGGTCATACATTTGATTGATTGGATTATGGGGTTGCAGGGAAGAACCAGAGATACGATCAATAGCTTTTGATCATATCTTCCAGCTATTGATCCAACTCCAATTGCCTGTGTGTGGCATATCGATGGATTGTGTTGTTCAACTATAGATTGATAATTCCTATCAGGAGAGATCTATCAGATTTTTTTTTTATAATTAATCAATGCGTTTATCAATACAGTACGGTGGGAAAGGTTAGAACCTCTGACAACGTTTTTATTGCTGTCAATGTATTCTTTTTCCAGTGACAACCACTCCCATCATTTCTTGTATCACTGCGCAATGTGAAACTGTCTCTTGCAGCTTTTCACAGCAGATCTCAGAAGACAGCAGGCAAGCAGATACACTGTCACTCAGGGGGTGATTAGGGTGTGCCCAGGCACAACCGGCACACCCCGTACGCATGCCTATGCTTGTATGGGTGTCACAAGTTCAGGAAGTGAGGGAAAATTTTCTCAGTGTAGTCACAGATACTTGTAGGACTAAAACTGCCCAAAAACTACTATTGAAAAATAATTTGGCTGGTGGTGGGAAACTTGTACTAAGAGACTAAGTAGGCTGCCATCACTGACCACTCCTTATGGAAATGCTAGCTGTCTGGCTGTAATGCTGTGCTCTCTCTTCCTGCCTGGTAATAAGTTGTCACCAGGACAGGAAATGAGGGGAAATCTAATGCCTTGTACACACGATAGGAATTTCCGATGGAAAAAGTCCGACAGACTTTTTCCATCGGAAATTCCTACCATGTGTGTGCCCAATCAGAGAAATTCCCATTAATTCCATCGGAGTCTAAATATAGAAGCTTGGTCGGACAAAGGTCCGATCGTGTGTACGGGGCATTAGTTGAGAAAAAAAGGGAAACAGGAGCAACAGATAGTTGTAAAAACCTTCCCACTACATCTGCAGTTAGATAAAAGTTTTGGCTTGAGTCGAGAGTGAGAACAGAAAAAGACCACAGAGACCAAAGACCAAAAGTCTTCTATTACATCTGCCTTTTTTTTTGTTTTTTTTTGTGTGCTTTTGTAACCCTTTTTCTTGTTATAGATCTAAATTTTAACCCAAGCATATTCAAATTCACCTACTGTTGGTTGACTCATTACCTCTACTAGAAGTCTGTTCTAAGCATTAACTACTCATTCGGTAAATTAATACTTTCTAAAGTTAGTTAGGTCATTATTTAGAATAAGATCTGAGGACAGCCTAATCCTATTAGCCATTTTTAAACCACAAAAAATTGCTTAATTTTAAGCCACGCCCCACAAAATCACACACCCATTTTTAAAACACCCTCAAACAATTGCTCACGGACTTCTGGAAGATATTTAAGCTATAAAGACAAAATAAACAGAGATCAGAAAAGAGGTAACAAGATATTTGGGACACAATTGGGAGGTGAAGAAAAATATCGCCCACCAAACCCTTGTCGGCATAGCCAATGAAGTAACAATATAAAGTGCCCAGTGCAAAAACAACAAGTGGAACTCCCTCTAATAGAGATAATATATGAACAAAAAATCAAACTGTGAAAAAATATATGAAAAGATGGCCAATAAAAGTGGGTTTTGCTTTACTGTTTATTTCTTGTTTAATGAGAATACTCAAGGCATATCTAAGATCCCACCTCTGAGCTCAGAAGCCACGTCCGCGCCATGCGGCAGGTCGCCTGAGCAAAGGACAAGCCCCCCCCCCATCTCCACCGTATTACCAGAGCCCCAAGATGAGGCGTGGGGTTGGTGGTGTGTGGAATTTTTGACTCTAAGGTTAGAGTGACGTCCTCTGTGGAGCTGCAAAAAAATAAAAATATAAAATGCAAATATAGCACACGGACCTTTTTCCTACCTTTGGCTCACTTGCAGGAAAAGGGCACACCGTACTATATGCCCGTACCCTCCTGGATGAGGAGGTTAATCGGTGTTATGTATTTGGGTCCCACAGCTAGGTTCTCCGTCAGTTGGTTCTCGTCTCCTAGGATATAGGGACAAGTCTCTGTTTTCCCCCCAAGTAATTCCAATATCCACGCCACTCTAAACTCCAATGTTGAGTTTATTTTCTCAATGTTCAGCAAATAGGAAAGGGTGGATGAGAGACAGGACAGCAAGGTTTTGGGAGGTTAGTCCAGGCACAAATGGATTTTACACTCACTACTCTATCCCAGAGTAGGTTTAGCTCACCCGGATAGTCTCCCGCAAAGTGGATCCTAGCAGCCGAAGTGATGCTCGAACGATCAATCAGGTTCTTTTCCTTGATACGATCGGGAGACTCTCTGCCACAGAATCTATCAGGCCCCGAACCTCTCAGCTTCTTGGGTACTTAAGGACAGGTGCCAGCAGCATCACATTACTGGGCCCTTGGTGGATAGAAGAATCCCTCCGGAAAGTTACCGGGCCCCTTCCTTCCCCGTGAACTCTCACCGGTCCGTCAGAAAGGTCCTCCCCCGGCTTCCTCTTCTTAGAAGCGGGCTCCCTCGCGAGGGACACCCTGGGACTTCTCCTCCTCGAAGCTGGCTCCAGCTAAAGGTGCTGGGCCCAGTGTTGAAGATGCAGCCCCAGGACTAAAGGTGCCTGGGACTGATGCACACGTGGCCCCATGGCCTGGAGGGCCATGCGCCACGCACTTGGACTCCGACTCCTCTCCTCCTCCGAAGACCCCTCCCAGGCGGCGTCTGCCCCTTATGTATCCTCTCCCAGCATGCACAGCAGGCCAACCACGCCCACTGTACCGCTGCCAAGAGAGGACACCCTAAGACACAGCACTAATACTGATGGTTCAACCCTGACCCGTCATGACAGTGCCACCTACAGGCCACAGGGAACTGCACACCAGTATACCACCTGGAGAATAAAATAGCACAACCTATAAATTGAGAACGGTCTGAGCCCAACTACTATCTCCAGCCCCTAAATTTGGGTATATAGCACCCCTAAATGGGGTGGGCGCTACACAAAGAAGGAGCATCTTTCCTTGTTTGATTGAACTGTATGCACTACTGCTGAGGACACCGCTGGGTATGTCTGTTTCCTGCAGACAGACCTTTCAAAATGAAAACTGTCCCCAGGAAATGGGAGTGAATGATGACCTTACTATGGACTAGTTTTTTTTGTAAGCGAGTTCTCCAGAACTGAACACACACAGTATTGTAAATTAGGTCTAACCAAAGATCTACTGTATATAGAGGAGTCAGGACCTCCTATTTCCTGCTGGTGACCCCTCAAGTGATGAGATCTATATAGAGGAATCAGGACCTGCTTCCTCCTGATTCTGGCAGATGATGGCTGTTATAAAGAAAATGATCATGACCATATATGGTCAACGACATCATTGGTATCCCTTGATGTCATTAACCAAATATGGTCAATGACCACAAGGTTTTGGGAGGGAACTCACACTTTTTTTTGCACTGGATTCCCCCTTAAAATCCATACCATATTTTGCATAGCGTCCCCTTAGCATTCATATCTGAACTGAAGTCACCCTTAAAATTCATATCAGACCTGAAGGGTTTAGTATCAATTGGGGGAAACCCCACACCATTTTTTTTTTATTAAACTATCCCCACTGGTTTGCACAGCTGGTCCCGGGCTCCCAGCTCCAGAGGAACCACCTGCAGGCCAGGTACTGGGGGGGACTAACATTGATGGGCACTGGTGAGGCTGCGCTAATGGGCACTGATCAGGCTGCATTAATGGGCACTGGTGTGGCTGCATTATTAGGCAATGGTGTGGCTGCGCTGATGGGCACTGATGGGCACTGGTGTGGCTGTATGAATGGGAAATGGTGTGGCTGCATTAATGAACACTGGTGTGGCTGCGCTGTTGGACACCGATCAGGCTGCATTAATGGGCACTGGTGTGGCTGTGCTGATGGGCACTGATCAGGCTGCATTAATGGGCACTGGTGTGGCTGCGCTGATGGGCACTGGTGTGGCTGCATTAATGGGCACGGGTGTGGCTGCATTAATGGGCACTGGTGTGGCTGCGCTGATGTGCAGTGATCAGGCTGCATTAATGGCACAGGTGAGGCTGTATTAATGGGCACTGGTGTGGCTGTGCTGATGGGCACTGATCAGGCTACATTAATGGGCACTGGTGTGGCTGCATTAATGAGCACTGATGTGGCTGCGCTGATGGGCACTGGTGTGGCTGCACTGATGGGCACTGATCAGGCTGCATTAATGGGCACTGGTGTGGCTGCACTGATGGGCACTGATCAGGCTGCATTATTGAGCACTGGTGAGGCTGCATTAATGGGCACTGGTGTGGTTATGTCCTGTCCTATGCCCAACAGTGGAATGTTTTTACTTATGTTTTTTGCGCAATTGCGTATAGTTTATATACTGTTTTTGTGCGTGTTTGCAAAATTAAAGTGGATGAAGTCCAGGGCCAAATTTTTGTCCCAGTCCAGCCCTGCCTACTAATGATAACTATAGATCTACAATATATAGGGGAATTAGAACCACCTTCCTCCAGCTGGTGATCTCTGTAGTGATGCAAACAGAAGTCAAATTCTTGCGGACATGACGGTGGAAGATACAATCATATTATTACAGACGGCTCTGTCTACTCTTGTTACGTATCTAGATGACTTCACTCTTCTTTTTAGAATTAGCCATCACAAATGAGGTGTCCCCCATCACCCCTTATAAAAGGTTTAGCTGCATCCGTCACAGGAGAACATAAATAGAACCTCTTCATAGCTGGCAGATTTAAGAAGTGGTCACATCTGACTCTGCACGAAGGTCAGAGACAAACTGGGACATTAACGAGAGCTGATCTCAGCTGTCAGCCACCCAACGCTGCCTGGACCTACAACTTTCCCTGCCACTGTGGTTCTGTTCCCCGTACCACCAGATTCACCATGAACGTTGTGCCCTGTGCCCGCTGCGGATATGGGGTGTACCCAGCGGAGAAGATTAACTGCATCGACCAGGTCAGTGCCTGTTCTGGTGTCTCTTCCTCCTATGTATTGGTGACTACGTTGTATGGAAGTGCAGAATTGTATCCACATTTATCTCCTATCTGAAGTTTGACTGTCTAGAAATGGTTTAGCGTTCATATTATTTGCAAAGAAATCAGACCATGGGAAAGAAAGGGGGAAGGAAGGGGGAGAAAGAAAGGAAGGGAGAAGAAAGAAAGAAAGAGGGAAGGAAGGGGAAAGGAAGGGCGAAGGAAGGAAGGAAAGAAGGAAGGAAGAAAGAAGAAAGAAAGAAAGGAGAAAGGAAAGGGAAAGGAAAGAAGGAGAAAGGAAAGGGCAAGGAAGGGGGAAGAAAGGGGGGAGAAAGAAATAAAGAGGGAAGGAAGGGGAAAGGAGTGGGAAAGGGAGAGGGAAGAAAGAAGGAATGAAGGGGACAGAAGGGGGGGGGGAGAAAGAAAGAAAGAAAGAGGGAAGGAATAGGAAAGGAAGGGTGAAGAAAGAAAGAGGGAAGGAAGGAAGGGGACAGGAAGGGGAAAGGAAGGGTGAAGAAAGAAGGAAAGAAAGAGGAAAGGAAGGAAGGGAAAAGAAAGAAAAAGAAAGAGAAAAGGAAGGAAAGGGGAAGAAGGAGGAAGAAAAAAAAATGAAAAGAAGGAAAGAAGGAAGGATTGATTTAAAGTAAATTGTAACCCCTTAGAACGGTGTTTCTCAACTCCAGTCCTCAAGGCGCCCCAACAGGTCATGTTTTCAGGATTTCCTCAGATGAAAAGGCTGTCGTAATTACTAAGGCAGTGAAACTGATCAAATCACCTGTGCAAAATAATGGAGAGCCTGAAAACATGTCCTGTTTGGGCGCCTTGAGGACTGGAGTTGAGAAACTGTGCCTTTAGAAGGATATTCTCTTATTTGCTCCCATTTGGTCTGATAAATCAAAAATTTTAAATGTTTTGTACCATCTGGTAATTAAGCTTAGAGAGCTAATAATTTTGTGTTCTGACTGTTATACATTGCATTGCTCCTAGTTATCTCTGAGGACTACAGAAGACCTCCCACTTATGTTATAGTGATGAGGCATGGAGAAGGTGTTCTGTAGTTCTAACACACGGCCTGTCATAGGCTGAAAACACGGCTCCTCCATAGGTACAGTGAGTGAGTAATGTCAGCCTAGGACAGAAACTGTTACTGGCAGGACCAACAGGTAAAATTAAAGGGGAAAAGACTGAAAATTTTGTTGGGTTTAGATACACTGTAAAGTGTATTTTCACCCTACCCCTTTAAAAAAAACAAAAACCCTGCACACCTGGTGGTGTGTTGTGCACATTTCAGATTCTCATCCACCCACTGTACCGCTGAAATCCTCTTCTCTTCTGGCAGCGCTCAGTCCCACGCCACCATGTTTTGGTGTGACATCATTGCGAGGCTGCCTCCTGATGACGCGCTGCTAGGCCTGCCCCCTGCCTCTTTTGCTGAATGAAAGGCTATACCTCCTGGCATATGTGATGTGTGTATCTCAGGAGGGAAAGGAAGCATGGTGCACATCATTCGCCTAGGAAAGGAGGGGCGGGCTTGACAAATACTTAAAAAAATTAAAAAATAAGTGTTATCAGTGTAGAGCAGGGGTCTCCAAACTTTCTAAACAATGGGCCAGTTTACTGTCCTCCAGACTTTACAGGGGCTGGACTGTGGCCATTGGGAGTAGAAATGATCCTGGTGTTAGTGGGATTAAACAATGCATCTTTGGTATCAGTGGGAGGATTAGTGCCCCATCATTGGTGTCAGTGGGAGGAATAGTGCCCAATCATTGGTGTCAGTGGGAGAAATAGGGCTCAATCGTTGGTGTCAGTGGGAATAATAGTGCCCCATTGTTGGTATCAGTTTAGAGAATAGTGCCCTATCGTTGGCGTCAATGGGAGAAATAGTGCCCCATTGTTGATGTCGGTAGCAGGAATATTGCCCCATTGTTGGTGTCAGTGGAAGGAATAGTGTCTTGTATCAGTGAAGGAGAAGTGCCCCAAAGGCCAGATAAAGGCAAGCAAAGGGCCGCATCCAGCCTTCGGGCCGCAGTTTGGAGACCACTGGTGTAGAGGACCTGGAGGAGGGGTGGAGAGAAGGGATAATGTTTTTGAGGGTGAACATCCGCTTTAAAGCGGAGGTCCCACTAAAAAAAAAATATTAAAAGCCAGCAGCTACAAAAACAGCAGCTGCTGACTTTTAATATATGGACACTTACCTGTTCAGGTCGCCCACGATGTCGGCAGCCGAAGCCGATCTGTTGCTCGATTATCGGCTGCTGCTGCCGCCATGCTCAGTAAGGGAATCAGGAAGTGAAGCATTGCAGCTTCACTTCCCGATTCCCTACTGTGCATGCGCGAGTTGCGCTGTGCATCTTCACTGGTCCCCGCTGTGTTCTGGGAGCTGTGTGTCTCCCGGAAGTGGCGTAGATCACCGAGGTGATCTATGCCAGGAAGTGGGAGCAAATACCTGTATTAGACAGGTATCTGCTCCCCCCTCCCCCCTGAAAGATGCCAAATGTGACACCGGAAAGGGGGAGGGTTCCAAAAAGTGGAAGTTCCATTTTTGGGTGGAACTCCACTTTAAGTATATAAACATTTATAGATTAGCCACTAGAGGGAGCTCTGAATGGCTCATGCTTTGACATAGGACAGCAAAAATTACTTTCAGCAATAATAACAGTAATAACCTATAATATCTACTGACTGAAAGTACCTAATTCCACGTACACACCACCATTATTCCTGTCTTGCAAAAAAACGACGTTTTTCTCAACGTGATTCAACGTGATTCTTCTCAAGCCTGCCGTGCATAGATGCGTTCAGGAAAAAAAACGCTTGAGCAAAGCGCGGTGACGTACAACACGTACGACGGCACTATAAAGGGGAAGTTCCATTCGGATGGCGCCACCCTTTGGGCTGCTTTTGCTGATCTCGTGTTAGTAAAGTTTGGTGAAAGACAATTTGCGCTTTTCAGCCTCGTGCTCCTCAGTCCGTTACAGCGTGACGAATGTGCTATCTTCATTATGAACGCTAGTTTTACCAGAACGAACGCTCCCGTCTCATACTTGATTCTGAGAATGCACGTTTTTTTTTCCCCTCGGAAAAGCCTACACACGAGCGGTTTTCGTGATGAGAAAAAGAACGACGGGAAAAACGACGATAAAAAATAGAGCAGATTCTAATTTTTGGAGCATACACACCACCGTTCTTCACGACCAATCTAAAAAATGTCAGTTTTCTCGTCATGAAAAACAGTCGTGTGTACGCGGCATTAGAGTCACATCTCAAAAGAAACCTGTTCTGATATATATATATATATATATATATATATATATATACTGTTACAGCTGGTCCCTGCTTTTGAAAATGCTAGTTGCCTGGTTGCCTGGATTTTATTCTGACCCAGTGGTTTAATACGTCTGGTGTCATTGGTCTAAAATTAGTAAAGACTCGGACTTCGGGGTTTATTTATAAAAAATAAATAAAATTGCTGTGCAAATGCCTCAGCAGTCACACAGTCATCACAAATAATCCCCATAATGTGCCTAATATGTGTTTTTCCTATGTTCATCAGCTCTACCTAGTGGCCATCATGCAGTATTTTGCTGATGTGTTTTTTACGCAAAACACCACATTATGGCCACTAGATGGTACTGACGATCATAGGAAATACAATATTAGACCCATTATGGGGATTAATAAGGAATACGCACAGCAAATATTATATATATATATATACAGTCATGGCCGAAATTGTTGACACCCCAGAAATTTTTCCAGAAAATCAAGTATTTCTCACAGAAAAGTATTGCAGTAACACATGTTTTGCTATACTCATGTTTATTCCCTTTGTGTGTATTGGAACAAAACAAAAAAAAGGGAGGAAAAAAAGCAAATTGGACATATTGTCACACAAAACTCACAAAGGGAATAAACATGTGTACAGCAAAACATGTGTTACTGCAATACTTTTCTGTGAGAAATACTTGATTTTCTGGAAAAATTTCTGGGGTGCCAACAATTTCGGCTATGACTGTATATTACCAAAAGTATTGGGACACCTGCCTTTACACGCACATAAACTTTAATGACATCCCAGTCTTAGTCTGTAGGGTTCAATATTGAGTGGGCCCACCCTTTGCAGCTATAACAGCTTCAACTCTTCTGGGAAGGCTGTCCACAAGGTTTAGCACTGTGTCTATGGGAATGTTTGACCATTCCCATAGACAGAAGCACATTTGTGAGGTCAGGCACTGATGTTGGACAAGAAGGCCTGGCTCGCAGTCTCCGCTCTAATTCATCCCAAAGATGTTTTATCAGGTTGAGGTCAGGGCTCTGTGCAGGCCAGTCAAGTTCCTCCACCCCAAACTCGCTCATCCATGTCTTTATGGACCTTGCTTTGTGCACTGGTGCGCAGTCATGTTGGAACAGGAAGGGGCCGTCCCCAAACTGTTCCCATAAAGTTGGGAGCATGAAATTGTCCAAAATGTCTTGGTATGCTGACACCTTAAGAGTTCCCTTCACTGGAACTAAGGGGCCAAGCCCAACCCCTAAAAAACAAAACCACACCATAACACTCCTCTACCAAATGATTTGGACCAGTGCACAAAGCAGGGTCCATAAAGACATGGATGAGTGAGTTTGGGGTGGAGGAACTTGACTGGCCTGCACAGAGTCCTGACCTCAACCTGATAAAACATCTTTGGGATGAATTAGAGCGGAGACTGAGACAGGCCTTCTCGTCCACATCAGTGCCTGACCTCCCAAATGCGCTTCTGGAAGAATGGTCAAACATTCCCATAGACACCCTCCCAAACCTTGTGGACAGCCTTCCCAGAAGAGTTGAAGCTGTTATACTGTAGCTGCAAATGGTGTGCCATCACTTCTAGATTGTAAGATCTAACGAGCAGGGCCCTCTGATCCCTCCTGTATTGATTTGTATTTTAAGTGTACTGTCTGCCCTCATGTTGTAAACTGTTGACGCTATATAAATCCTGTATAATACTAATAACACAATATTCAGCACTACGGACTAAGACCGGGATGCCATTAAAGTTAATGCGTGCGTGTAAAGGCAGGCGTCCCAATACTTTTGGCAATATAATGTGTGTGTGTGTGTGTGTGTGTGTGTATATATATATATATATATATATATATATATATATATATATAATCTTAAGCCCTGTACACACGATCGGATTTCCTATGGATTCTAATCCGATGGATTTTTCCATCGGAAATCCGATGAAGCTGACTTCCATCAGTCTTGCCTACACACCATCAGTCAAAAATCAGACCGTCCCAAACGCTGTGACGTAAAACACTCCGACAAGCCGAGAAAAATGAAGTTCAATGCTTCTGAGCATGCGTCGACTTGATTCTGAGCATGCGTGGGTTTTTTGTCCGATGGAGTTCCACACAGACGATCCGATATTGGTATCGTTTTTTTCCCCATCGGATAAATTTAAAACATGTTCTATTTTTTCTCACCGATGGAAAAAAGACCGATGGGGCCCATACACGATCGGTTCGTCCGATGAAAACAGTCCATCGGACTGTTTTCATTAGTAAAACCGATCGTGTGTACACGGCTTTAGTGTTGAAGCCTAAGAGCCCTTTCACACTACAGCGCGGCTGCGTTAGCGGTAAAGTGCTGCTAGTTTTAGCGGCGCTTTACCATAGTTTTAGAGGTGTTTTTGGCCGCTAGCGGGGCGCTTTTAATCCCCCGCTAGCGACCGAATTAAGGGTTAAAAGTGCCCGCAAGGCGCTTCGGCGGCGCTGCCCATTGATTTTAATGGGCAGGAGCGCTTTAGGAGCGATATATACACCGTTTCTAAAGCGCCTCAAAGATGCTGCTTGCAGGACTTTTTTAACGTCCTGCCAGCGCAGCGCCCCAGTGTAAAAGCACTCTGGCTTTTACACTGGAGTGACAGGAGAGGCACTTTACAGGTGCTTTGCAGGCGCTATTTTTTGCACTAAAATGCCTGTAAAGTGCCTCAGTGTGAAAGTGGCCTAAGTATGCTGCATAGACTGCGGCTATCATTGTAGCAGTGCTGACTACTACAGTGATTGTAAGCTTCCTCAGCTACCAACCGGGGATGAGATATGAAAACTTACACTGTGCCAAGCTGGACCAATAGCCAATAAAAATCATTCCTGGAGTTCAGCTTTAAACCCCAGGCTGGTAGTACAGGAACAGCAGAGTTCCCTTGTAGTCTGATTCCTGGATCTGCGCCGACTGTCTATTTCTGTCCCGGCCCTGTGTGTATCTGGCCAACTTCTTCCAGCTGCTTCCCCCCCGGTAACCTGATATATGATATGCTGCATAGGAGTTCTGCAACATGCGCTCCACTAAAACTTTTGCATTTATTGGGAACTTCTGGGGTGCATCACTAGAGGCATCACCATCAGGAGGAAGGAGGTTCTGATTCCTCTGTATAGATATTTATTGACTATTAGAGGGAACCCCATCAGTAGGAAGGAGGTCCTGATTCCTCTATATAGATCATTAGTTATCACCAGGGCTTTTTTTCCGCTGGAACTTGGTGCACTTCAGTTCCACCACCTCTGGTTCAGGCCCTCTGCTCCCTGCTCATCACTATCACTTGTAAACACAGAAGTCCAGCTTCTGTGTTTACAAGTGACAGCTTGACTCTCAATGGCTCCCATAGATCTAATCTCCTGAATGGCTTCCACTGAATACAGGATGGGGACAAGGGAGATGCAGGTGCCGGGGTGAAATGAGGATGCTGACACTCCCAATGGATGATCCCCCTGCAAGCGAGAGAGGTGGAGCCACCTACAGTGTGTGGGGAGGTACTAGAGCAGACTGGGTGCTTCAACTTAATACAGCAACAAATGTAAGGTAAAAGATGGTGGAACATTTAAGGAAGGGGGGAGAATATGTGGGCAGTGGAGGAGGTTGCATGCAGAGGTCAGAGCTGAAGACAGGGGAAAGTGAGATGTGGATGGGGAATGCAGAGGTTAGCAGCTATGGAAGAAGGCTGAATCCTGCACTTTGTGTGTAGCGCATCCCTGAACTCTGCACTCTGTATGCAGCGCAACCTTGAACTCTGCACTCTGTATGCAGCGCAACCTTGAACTCTGCACTCTGTATGCAGCGCAACCTTGAACTCTGCACTCTGTATGCAGCGCAACCTTGAACTCTGCACTCTGTATGCAGCGCAACCTTGAACTCTGCACTCTGTATGCAGCGCAACCTTGAACTCTGCACTCTGTATGCAGCGCAACCTTGAACTCTGCACTCTGTATGCAGCGCAACCTTGAACTCTGCACTCTGTGTTACCCCCCCCCATCTCTGCACATAATGCACTCCTGGTATTTATTGCCCCTTTAAGACCCTCCCACTCGTCATTAAATTTGACCACACCCACTATTTGATGCAGTTTTGAGGGTGTGTATGTGTGCGTGTGTGTGGGGGGTGGGGGGGAGGAGAGTGGCTCATGGTTCCTGCACCTGTTTTCTGAGAAAAAAAGCCCTGGTCACTAGAGGGGCTCCTATCACTAGAGGGGCTCCTAGCAGAAGAAGGAGGTCTTGAATCCTCAATATAGACCTTTAGTTTTCACTAGAGAGGTCACTAGCAGAAGGAAGGAGGTCCTGATTCCTCTAAATAGATCTTTACTTATCACTAGAGGGAGGAGGGAGGTCTTATTTCCTCTATGTAGATCTTTAGTTTTCACTGGAGGGGTTCCAAGCATTCCCTAGTGTATCCAAAACTAAAAAAATGTTGTTTTTAGGTATACTTTAACCAGTTTTGGACACTGGGCATGCTACACACGCCCCCCCCCCCCCCCCCCCCCAAAAAAAAAAGCTTTATTGACGTACACAGGGCATGTGTACTATAGTACATTGTGTCCTTCTCTTCAATTGCCACTGTCTAGGGCAGACATTCTTAACCAGGGTTCCGTGAAACCCTGGGGTTCCTCCAGAGGTTGCTAGAGGTTCCTTGAGCTGTGGCTGATGAATAGGGATGAGCCGAACACCCCCCGGTCCGCGGCAGAACATACGAATGGACCGAAAGTTTGCGCGGATTTTCGAACACTGTTAAAATGTATGGGACTTGAACATCAAAAATCAAAAGTGCGAATTTTAAAGGCCAATATGCAAGTTATTGTCCTAAAAAGTGTTTGGGGACCCGGGTCCTGCCCCAGGGGACATGTATCAATGCAAAAAAAAGTTTTAAAAATGGCTGTTTTTCGGGAGCAGTGATTTTAATAATGCTTAAAGTGAAAAAATAAAAGTGAAATATTCATTTAAATATCGTACCTGGGGGGTGTCTATAGTATGCTTGTAAAGTGGCGCATTTGTCCCGTGTTTAGAACTGTCCCTGCACAAAATGACATTTCTTAAGGAATAAAAGTAATTTAAAACTGCTTGCGGCTGTAATGTAATGTCGGCTCCCGGCAATATGGATGAAAATTATTGAGAAAAACGTCATGGGTCCCCCTCCCCCTCATCCCATTACCAGGCCCTTTGGGTCTTGTATGGATATTAAGGGGAACCCCGCACCCAAATTAAAAAAAGAAAAGGCGTGGGGCCCCCAGGCCCTATACAGTGGATACGGAAAGTATTCAGACCCCCTTACATTTTTCACTCTTTGTTATATTGCAGCCATTTGCTACAATCATTTAAGTTATTTTTTTTCCTCATTAATGTACACACAGCACCCCATATTGACAGAAAAACACAGAATTGTTGACATTTTTGCAGATTTATTAAAAAAGAAAAACTGAAATATCACATGGTCCTAAGTATTCAGACCCTTTTCTCAGTATTTAGTATTTGCACCCTTTTGATCTAATACAGCCATGAGTCTTTTTGGGAAAGATGCAACAAGTTTTTCAGACCTGGATTTGGGGATCCTCTGCCGTTCCTCCTTGCAGATCCTCTCCAGTTCTGTCAGGTTGGATGGTAAACGTTGGTGGACGGCCATTTTTAGGTCTCTCCAGAGATGCTCAATTGGGTTTAAGTCAGGGCTCTGGCTGGACCATTCAAGAACAGTCACGGAGTTGTTGTGAAGCCACTCCTTCGTTATTTTAGCTGTGTGCTTAGGGTCATTGTCTTGTTGGAAGGTAAATCTTCGGCCCAGTCTGAGGTCCTGAGTACTCTGGAGAAGGTTTTCGTCCAGGATATCCCTGTACTTGACCGCATTCATCTTTCCCTCGATTGCAACCAGTCGTCCTGTCCCTGCAGCTGAAAAACACCCCCACAGCATGATGCTGCCACCACCATGCTTCACTCTTGGGACTGTATTGGACAGGTGATGAGCAGTGCCTGGTTTTCTCCACACATACCGCTTAGAATTAAGGCCAAAATGTTCTATCTTGGTCTCATCAGACCAGAGAATCTTATTTCTCACCATCTTAGAGTCCTTCAGGTATTTTTTTAGCAAACTCCATGCGGGCTTTCATGTGTCTTGCACTGAGGAGAGGCTTCCGTCGGGCCACTCTGCCATAAAGCCCCAACTGGTGGAGGGCTGCAGTGATGGTTGACTTTCTACAACTTTCTCCCATCTCCCGACTGCATCTCTGGAGCTCAGCCACAGTGATCTTTGGATTCTTCTTTACCTCTCTCACCAAGGCCCTTCTCCCCCGATAGCTCAGTTTGGCCGGAAGGCCAGCTCTAGGAAGGGTTCTGGTCGTCCCAAACGTCTTCCATTTAAGGATTATGGAGGCCACTGTGCTCTTAGGAACCTTAAGTGCAGCAGAATTTTTTTGTAACCTTGGCCAGATCTGTGCCTTGCCACAACTCTGTCTCTGAGCTCTTCAGGCAGTTTCTTTGACCTCATGATTCTCTTTTGCTCTGACATGCACTGTGAGCTGTAAGGTCTGATATAGACAGGTGTGTGGCTTTCCTAATCAAGTCTAATCAGTATAATCAAACACAGCTGGACTCGAAGGTGTAGAACAGGGATATGCAATTAGCAAACCTCCAGCTGTTGCCAAACTACAAGTCCCATGAGGCATAGCGAGACTCTGACAGCAGCAAGCATGACACCCAGAGGCAGAGGCATGATGGGACTTGTAGTTTTGCAACAGCTGGAGGTCCGCTAATTGCATATCCCTGGTGTAGAACCATCTCAAGGATGATCAGAAGAAATGGACAGCACCTGAGTTAAATATATGAGTGTCACAGCAAAGGGTCTGAATACTTAGGACCATGTGATATTTCAGTTTTTATTTTTTAACCACTTGAGACCCGCGCTATAGACGAAAGACGTCTGCAGCGCGGCTCTCAAGTGACGGGTGGACGTCCCCTGGACATCCTGCTGTGTTTACATCCGACCGCGCGCCGCAGAGAGCGCGCGGCAGGGAACAGCTGTGCCCGCCGCATCACATGATGCCGATGCGCGTGCCTGGCGGCCGCGATGTCCGCCGGGTACACGCGTTTGGCTGTTACAGAGGCAGGACGTGGATCTCTGTGTGTAAACACAGAGATCCACGTCCTGTCAGGGAGAGGAGACCGATGCTGTGTCCCTTGTACATAGGGACACAGATCAGTCACCAACCCCTTGATCACCCCCTAGTGTTAACCCCTTCCCTGCCAGTCACATTTATACAGTAATCAATGCATATTTATAGCACTGTTCGTTGTTTAAATGTGAATGGTCCCAAAATAGTGTCAAAAGTGTCCGATATGTCCACCGCAATATCGCAGGCCTGACAAAAATCGCAGATCGCCGCCGTTACTAGTAAAAAAAAAAAAAAATATGATAAAAATGTCATAATTCTATCCCCTATTTTGTAGGCACTATAACTTTTGCAAATGAATGTATACGTGCACACCGTGCATGTATGGTGGGGGCGCTAACCACTGTGTTAAGAAATGTATAACACCTGTGAACATATAATACAATATACCTGCATAAACAATAAACAAAAATATATCACCAACCCAAATGTGCAATAAAATTCTGCTTGCTGCAGCTCTACTCACAGAGCTCAGTTAAATTAAAGTGCACCTAAATGAATTGACACACCCACCGATATGTGTCAAAAATAATAACAATGCATATAAATATCCTTATTAGATGTCCATATGAGTAGTGAACAATATTGATTCCAAACGTTCATAATATTCAGTGATGCAATGAAGCTTGGGTAAACTTGATCCAAACAGAAGTGAGCTTGTAGTGACAGCCTTCACCAAACTTAGTGTATGACACCCAATAGTGCTCAAAGGAGATTGGCCGCTTACCAGATCATATTGACACATTTAATTAAAAAGGAGTCAATAACGCTTGTTGCAAATATCCCTTGCTAGTATGGATAGAGATGTCATGTGTGCAACTGAGAATCCCTGCCTCCCAGGGACTCAGACGTAGATGTGCGGAACATGTGGGAGAGAAAACGGCAATAGTGTAATTCCGTTTATTAAAATAATGAATGTAAAAATGGACAGACAAATGCCCCCTTACTTTGTACAGTGCCACAGACCCGGCACTGAGGCTGAATAGCTTTGGACAAGCGGGGCGTGATGGATCCGATCAAGAGAGCAATCCGGTGTGCGTTCCTGATGACGTGCAACACGAAACAGCTGTCGAGGCGATGCTAGGCTACGCTCTGACGCTACTTTCGGACCCGCTGGCTCTCTCTCCGTGGAAGGTGGAACGCAAGCAGAATTTTATTGCACATTTGGGTTGGTGATATATTTGTGTTTATTGTTTATGCAGGTATATTGTATTATATGTTCACAGGTGTTATACATTTCTTAACACAGTGGTTAGCGCCCCCCACCATACATGCACGGTGTGCACGTATACATTGTTTTCACACGTTTGTTTGAATAATTTTTGGAATTTGGGGATAGCAGCTGCTATTTTAGTATATTGATAATTTTTAGCGCAAACCAATCACTATACGCTTATTGCAATTTTTTTTACCAAAAATATATAGAAGAATACGTATCGACCTAAACTGAGAAAAAAAATAGTTTTTTTAAAAAAAATTGGGATATTATTATAACAAAAAGTAAAAAAGTATTGTGTTTTTTTTCCTAAATTTTCTGTCTTTTTTTGTTTATAGCGCAAAAAATAAAAACCGCAGAGGTGATCAAATACCCCCCAAAGAAAGCTCTATTTGTGGGAAAAAAATGATAAAAATATAATTTGGGTACAGCGTTGTATGACTGCGCAATTGTCATTCAAAATGCGTCAGCTCTGAAAGCTGAAAATTGGTCTGGGTACGAAGGGGGTTAAAGGGCCCAGTAAGCAAGTGGTTAACCACTTAAGCCCCGGGCCATTTGGTAGCTAAAGGACCAGAGGTGAATTCAGAATTTTGCACTGCGCTGCTTTAACTGTAAATTGTGCGGACATGCAATGTTGTACCCAAACGAAATTTGCGTCCTTTTCTTCCCACAAATAGAGCTTTCTTTTAATGGTATTTGATTGCCTCTGCGATTTTTATTTTTTGCGATATAAACGGAAAAAGACAGAAAATTTTGAAAAAAAATGATATTTTCTACTTTTTGTTATAAGAAAAATCGAATAAACTCAATTTTAGTCATACATTTAGGCCAAAATGTATTCAGCCACATGTTTTTAGTAAAAAAATGTCATTAAGCGTATATTTATTGGTTTGCGCAAAAGTTATAGAGTTTACAAACTAGGGTACATTTTCTGAAATTTACACAGCTTTAAATTTATGACTGCCTATCTCATTTCTTGAGGTGCTAAAATGACAGGGCAGTACAAAACCCCCCCAAATGACCCCATTTTGGAAAGTAGACACCCCAAGGAAATTGCTGAGAGGCATGTTGAGCCCATTGAATTTTTTTTTTTTTGTCTTAAGTGATTGAATAATGACTAAAAAAATTACAAAAAGTTGTCACTAAATGATATATTGCTCACACATGCCATGGTTATATGTGGAATTGCACCCCAAAATACATTTTGCTGCTTCTCCTGAGTACGGGGATACCACATGTGTGGGACTTTTTGGGAGCCTAGCCGCGTACGGGACCCCGGAAACCAAGCACCGCCTTCAGGCTTTCTAAGGGCGCAAATTTTTGATTTCACTCCTCACTACCTATCACAGTTTCGAAGGCCATAAAATGCCAAAATAGCACAAAACCCCCCCAAATGACCCCATTTTGGAATATAGACACCCCAAGCTATTTGCTGAGAGGCATGGCGAGTATTTTACAGCTCTCATTTGTTTTTGAAAATGAAGAAAGAAAATATATATATATATATATATATATATATTTTTTTTTTTTTTCAATTTTCAA
Organism: Rana muscosa; assembly: GCA_029206835.1. Lineage (NCBI taxonomy): Eukaryota > Metazoa > Chordata > Amphibia > Anura > Ranidae > Rana > Rana muscosa. The sequence goes on along the minus strand of CM055123.1, from coordinate 248,565,092 downwards.
AACTTTGTGACAAAAAGCGAGATCTTCAAAATACTCACAATACCTCTCAGCAAATAGCTTGGGGTGTCTACTTTCCAAAATGGGGTCATTTGGGGGGGTTTTGTGCCATCTGGGCATTCCATGGCCTCCGAAACTGTGATAGGCAGTGAGAAGTGAAATCAAAAATTTACACCCTTAGAAAGCCTGAAGGCGGTGCTTGGTTTTTGGGGTCCCGTACGTGGCTAGGCTCCCAAAAAGTCTCACACATGTGGTATTCCCGTACTCAGGAGAAGCAACAGAATGTATTTTGGGGTGTAATTCCACATATGCCCATGGCATGTTTGAGCAATATATCATTTAGTGACAACTTTGTGCAAAAAAAAATAAAAAATTGTCGTTTTTCCGCAACTTGTGTCAACATATAAAATATTCCATGGACTTGACATGCCTCTCAGTATATAGCTTGGGGTGTCTACTTTCCAAAATGGGGTCATTTGGGGGGGTTTTGAACTGTTCTGGCATTTTATACAGAACATTAGGAAGCTTACATCCACTCTTCTAACCACTTGAAGACAAAGCCCTTTTTGACACTTTTTGTTTACATGAAAACATTTTTTTTTTTTTGCAAGAAAATTATGTTGAACCCCCAAACATTATATATATTTTTAAAGCAAAGGCCCTACAGATAAAAATGGTGGGTGTTGCATTTTTTTTTTCTACACAGTATTTGCGCAGCGATTTTTCAAACGCATTTTTTGGGTTAAAAAATACACTTTTTTTAATTTTAATGCACTAAAACACACTATATTGCCCAAATGTTTTATGAAATAAAAAACATGATCTTAGGCCGAGTACATAGATACCAAACACGACATGCTTTAAAATTTCGCACAAACGTGCATTGGCGACAAACTACATACATTTTTAAAAGCCTTTAAAAGCCTTCACAGGTTACCCCAGTAGATTTACAGAGGAGGTCTACTGCTAAAATGACTGCCCTCGATCTGACCTTCGCGGTGATACCTCACATGCATGGTGCAATTGCTGTTTACATATAACGCCAGACCGACGCTTGCGTTCGCCATTGGGCAAGAGCAGGGCAGGACAGGGGTGCTTTTTTTTTTTTTTTTTTTTTTATTATTAATTTTGCTTTTTTTTTTTTTTTTTTAAATTGTTCCTTCCATGTATTTTTTTTTTTTATAATTTTTATTGTTATCTCAGGGAATGTAAATATCCCCTATGATAGCAATAGGTAGTGACAGGTACTCTTTTTTTTGAAAAACTGGGGTCTTCTAGACCCTAGATTTTTCCTCTGCCCTCAAAGCATCTGACCACACCAAGATCGGTGTGATAAAATGCTTTCCCAATTTCCCAATGGCGCTTTTTATATCCGGGGGGGGGGCATTCCCTCCCACTGCTTGTAAAAGCAGTCCAGAGGCTAATTAGCCGCTAGGATTGCTTTTACATGAAAGCCGGCCGCAGGCTGAAAAGAATGATACCAAGATGATACCTAAACCCGCAGGCATCATTCTGGTATAAACATTCAAAGTCCAGCAACATACCAGTACGTTGCTGGTCCTTGTTGGACATGTATTGTAATCCTTTTTTTTTCATGCAGCCAGTTGGCTGAACGAAAAAAGAGATTGATCGGTGGGTATGCCCACCATTAGAATACCGCCCTTCATCCACCCACTTCCAATGATGGGCATACACGCACCATTTATATATGCCGAAGCATGGGGGCATCCTCCCGCAAAAAAGTTATGCCGCACACACATGGTCGGACTTTTCCACGGGCAAGCCTCCGTCGGAATTTCGACCGTATGTACGCGGCATTAGGAGCAAAATCGCTCCTCCGCTCCTGCTGCCCCAATGCTTCGGCATATATGCTTTTTTTATTTAACTGTGGTGGTGAAATCACCTCCTACAGCACTGGAGTCGCAGGGATCAGGCCTGTCTCTGCGTACGCTGCAGTTATGTGTGTTTTTGTTTTGTAAGTGACAGTGATCGATCGATACTGCACTTGGGTGGCCTGGGCTGGACGGAGGGGCAAAACGCAGGTGCTAGCAGGTATCTAGGCTGATCCCGCTAACACTGCGTTTTTGGGAACCCTAAACTGCTGGGGACGCTAGTATAGATCTGATCAGATCAGATATTGATCTGTTCAGATACTATACCACTAAGGGGGGTGTATGCTTCACGCGTGGGTGTTAGCGTTACTGGCACTAACCTGACGCTGCCTGGGGTGTGACACAGACCCTCTCTGACGCTAAAACCTAATTGATATCACCCGCCGGGCGATCAGGGGGTTAAACCTTTATTGGGTTATATACGGCGGGTGCCCTGACACTATAAAAAGCAAACTAACTAACCAGCGTCACCCGTAACACTTATATGGTGATCACTGGTGAAAGGGTTAACTAGGGGCAATCAGGGGGTTAAAACCTTTATTAGATAATATACGGGGGTACCTGACGCTATAAAAACCTGCGGCGAACCTAAAAAAAATTACTGGCTACCGATCTGCATCACCGACACTAAGACAGCGATCAGAAAAACGATCGCTTAGCGACAGTGGTGATAGGGGGTGAAAGGGTTACCTGGGGGGCGATCAAGGGGGTTAAACCTTTATTAGATAATATATTGGGGTACCTGACGCTATAAAAACCTGCGGCGAAGCTAAAAAAAATTACCGGCTACCGATCTGCATCACCGACACTAAGACAGCGTTTAGAAAAACGATCGCTTAGCGACAGTGGTGATAGGGGGTGAAAGGGTTACCTGGGGGGTGATCAAGGGGGTTAAACCTTTATTAGATAATATATTGGGGTACCTGACGCTATAAAAACATGCGGCGAACCTAAAAAAAATTACTGGTTGCCGATCGGCATCACTGACGCTAAGACAGCGATCAGAAAAATGATCGCTTAGCGACAGTGGTGATAGGGGGTGAAAGGGTTATCTGGGGGGTGATCAGGGGGTTAAACCTTTATTAGGGGGGGTTAGGGGGCTACACTGGACCTAAAACTGAATGTATTGACACTTTTACAGTCACAAATGTCACTGATTGCAGTGATCAGTAAATAAATGGTCACTGCAATCAGTGACACTGTGACTGGGGGCTGGGGGGGTGATCTGGGGGGTGATCTGGGGGGGCGATTTATGTCCCTATGTGTCCTGGTGTCAGTGTAGTGTTGTGTGCACTGACCTAATGTCTTCTCTTGTACGGCGCTCGGTATATGTGAGCGCCGCACCAGAGATGACATCACTTCCTCCTGCTTCCTCTGCCTGACACAGACAGAGGGGGCATTTCCATTCGCCGGGAGCGATCGCGAGGGGGTGGCCGGAAACAAATGGCTGCCCCCTCATCCCGGAACGCTCCCGGACACTTAGCCACCGCTCACTGTATAGGAGGGGGGTCCGATTGGACCCCCCAACTATACAAAGGCAATCATGTACACTCTACGTGATTGTGCCTGTCGGTCCCATTCTGCCGACGTATATATACAGTGAGCGGTCGTTAAGTGGTTAATAAATCTGCAAAAATGTCAACAATTCTGTGTTTTTCTGTCAATATGGGTAGTGTGTGTACATTAATGAGGAAAAAAAATTAACTTAAATGATTTTAGCAAATGGCTGCAATATAACAAAGAGTGAAAAATTTAACAGGGTCTGAATACTTTCCGTACCCACTGTATATATACTCTGAACAGCAGTATACAGGCGGTCCAAACAAGACAGGGACTGTAGGTTTCTTCTTAAGTTGAATATGTTTGTAATTTGGAACATGTACATTTTGTAAGTGTGCCTCCAGCCAAAAAATCTGTTTTTAAGCTTTTTGGATAACATAGGGAAGGGTTATCATCACCCCTGTAACATTTGTTTTGCTGTCTGTGCCCCTGTTGAGAAGATTTCACCTCACTTTCTGGCCCAATGACAATTGGATTTAGAAAATTTGGGTTTTTTAGGGAAACAAGGATTGGTGATAAAGCATCAGTGGAGACACCTTTTTCCCATATTAACTCTTACAGTAGAGAATTTCCCTTCCTAGGGGTAGATTTCCCCTCACTTCCTGTTGTCTCCCTCCGTTTGTAAGTAGGAGTCGTTTGTAAGTCGGATGTTTGAAAGTAGGGGACCGCCTGTATATACTATACAGCCTGCCCTATATACTCTGCAGAAAATTGGGCCTTAGGTGTTGGTGGTACCAGAACACTGTAAGCCCTCACAGTTACTCTTGGTGGGCACTGGAACGGGCCCTGCTGTGAAATATAATATCAAGAATTGTAATCACATGCCCCTGTTAAACAGGGGCAGAAAAATTGGGCCTTAGGTGGTGGTGGTGATGGGTTGGTGGCACAACACTGTAAAGCCTCACAAACACTCTTGTTGAGCACAGGAACGGGCCCCGCTGAGAAATTTTGGATCAAAAATTGTAATTACACGCCCCTGTTAAACAGGGGCAGAAAAATTGGGCCTTAGTTGGTGGTGGTGGTGGTGGTGGCACAACACTGTAAAGCCTCACAGATACTCTTGTTGAGCGCAGGAACGGGCCCTGCTGAGAAATATTAGATCAAAAATTTTAATTACACACCCCTGTTAAACAGGGGCAGAAAAATTGGGCCTTAGGCAGTGGTGGTGGTGCCACAACACTGCAACCCCTCACAGATACTCTAGTTGAGCGCAGGAACGAGCCCTGCTGCAAAATATTACAGCAAAAATTGTAATTACATGCCCCTGTTAAACAGGGGCAGAAAAATTGGGCCTTTGTCACTGGTGGTGGTGCCCAGAAACAAAAATGTTCTTAGAAGCTATCAACATGAACATTGAGGAGGAATAGGATAGTCACTCAGCATAACAGGATAGTCGCTCAGCATCAGCATAGGCAGTCTTCAAGGGATCTCACATTCATAGTAAAATTAATCGGTTACATCAGCATCAGTTGCTTGGTAGCTGGTGATCCAAGACTGATTCATTTTTATGAAGGTGAGCCGATCAACTGAGTCTGTGGACAGGCACACTCTGTGATTGGTTACAAAGCCTCCAGCAGCACTGAATGTGCGTTCAGATAGAACGCTGGATGCAGGACAGGCCAGTTGCTAAATTGCATACTATGCAAGCTCTGGCCAGTGATCCATCCTCAAGACCCAGTAACCCAGTGGATTTTCAGTTAGAAAGGTCTCCAAGTCTGATCTTGCCCCTAGGTATTTCTGCACCATGTAAATCAGACGCTGGCGATAGTTGCTGGAACCGATCAGACCTTTGGGCTGCGGACTAAAAAATTGTCTGAACGCATCGGTCAGACGGCCACCTTCTCCACCGCTCTTTCTGTGACTGACCGAAGCCTCAGCAACACGTTGTCCAGGACCAGGAAATTGTAACCTTCCAGGTTCTGGAAACGCATTGCATAAACCTTTCTGCAAGACCTCCCGAAGATGTTTCATCCTCTGCTCCCTCTGCGAAGGCTGGATAGGTTCCGCAACCTTACCCTTGTAACGTGGATCAAGAAGGGTTGCCAGCCATTACTGATCCCTCTCCTTGATATCACAAATGCAAGGGTCCTTTCACAGGCTTTGCATGATCAGGGAGGCCATGCAGCGTAGGTTTGCTGAGGAATTCGATCCGTAGTCCTCTGGGTCACTAAGGACGACATGATCCGCAGCCACCTCCTCCCAGCCACGTACAAGTCCATGGGTTTCTGGGGATTGAAAACGATCCCTTGAAGACTGCTGCTGATGCTGAGTGCTAGGCTCCACCTCCATGCTGACACAATCCTCATCCTCCTCCTCCTCCTCCTCTTCCTGTGAGATGGGCGGGCCCGCAGGAATACTGTCCGAATAAAGGGGGCCTTGAGAGGTAAGGAAGTCCTCTTCTTCCTCCCTCTGTTCTGCCTCAAGTGCCCTGTCCATTATTCCACACAACGTGTGCTTCAACAGGAAGACAAGAGGGACAGTATCACTGATGCATGCATTGTCACTGCTCACCATCCTCGTGGCCTCCTTAAATGGTGACAGGACAGTGCATGCATCCTTGATCAGTAGCCACTGTCGTGGCGAAAAAAAGCCAAGCTCCCCTGATCCTGTCCTGGTGCCATACTCACACAGGTACTCATTGATGGCCCTCTGCTGCATGTGCGGCCGCTGCAGCATTGTCAACGTTGAGTTCCACCTGGTGGGCATGTCACAGATGAGGCGGTTCTTGGGCAGGTTGCATTCCTTTTGGAGGTCAGCCAGCCGAGCACTGGCATTAGATGACCGGCGGAAATGCCCACAGACTTTCCTGGCCTGCCTCAGGAGATCCTGTAAGCCCGGGTACCTGCACAAGACCCGCTGCACCACCAAATTAGGGACGTGAGCCAAACAGGGAACATGGGTCAAGTGTCCCTGTCAGAGGGCAGAGATTAGGTTGGTGCCATTGTCGCAAACCACCATTCCTTGCTGAAGCTGGTGTGGTGTCAACTACCTCTGAGCCTGCCCCTGCAGAGCTGACAGAATCTCTGCCTCAGTGTGGCTCCTGTCCCCTAAACAGACCAACTCAAGCAACGCATGGCATCTTTTTGGGTGCTTGCGTAGCCCCTAGAACGCCTACGGAGCACCGCTGGTTCCGAGGACTAATCTGCACAGGAAGAGGCCATAGAGGAAGAAGAAGAGGAGGTGGTGGAGGAGAGTGATGTGGCAGAATCACCACTACCAGCATTTTGGAGGCGTGGTGGCGGAACAAGCTCCAACAATACTGCACCCTGTCCCGCATCCTTCCCTGCTGCCAGCAGAGTTACCCAGTGCACCGTGAAAGAAAGGTAACGTCCCTGTCCATGCCTGCTGGACCATGAGTTAGCGGTAATATGCACCTTACAGCTGACCGCCCTGACCAACGAGGTCAAGACATTGCCTTCCACATGCCGGTAGAGAGCCGGAACGGCCTACCGAGAAAAAAAAATGGCGCTTGGAAACCTTCCACTGAGGTATCGCACATTTCACAAATTCGCAAAAGGGGGCAGAGTCTACCAGCTGAAAAGGCAGCAGTTGGAGTGCTAGCAATTTAGCCAAACTAGCATTCAGACTCTGCGCATGTGGATGGCTGGGGCCACATTTCTTTTGACGGTTTAGCAACTGGTGTAGGGAAATTTGCCTGCTACAATCGGATTTAGGTGTACCGCTAGAAGATTGCTGGCAAGTGCTTGGGACACCTAATTCTACACTAGGGATGAGCTCGGTGTTCGAGTCGAACATACGTTCGTCTCGAACATCGGCTGTTCGATCGTTCGAAGAAGATCGAACGATTTGGGCCGTTCGCGCCTAATTCGAGTGACGCGAACGGCCCACAATGCACTACGCCATCGCAGTGTCATCCAGGCGCTGTGATTGGCCAAGCATGCACTGTGACCCCGCATGCTTGGCCAATCACAGCGCCGGCAGCGAGGAGAGCAATGATTGGCCACAGGCAGGATGCCTGTGGCCAATTATTGCTGAGGGTGTTTAGTACACGCCCCACACTATAAAAGGCCGCCAGCACGGCGGCCTAGTGTAGTGTGTTCCGGAGCAGGGAAAGAGAAGCATAGGCAGGGACAGTGACATTTTTTTTTCTTGCTTAACCTGGATTTCTTTCGTTTAGGGAAAGAGAAGGATAGGTAGGGAGAGTGTCAGTGTGTTTTACTGTGCTAATCCTTGTTTCTAGGGACAGGGAAGGACAGTGAGGGAAATTCTCCTTGTGCTATACTGTGCTAAAGCATTGATCATCAACCATCTTTAAAAAATCATTTTTTCTAGGGACAGAAAACTATAGGTAGGGAGAGTGTCAGTGTGTTTTACTGTGCTAATCCTTGTTTCTAGGGACAGGGAAGGACAGTGAGGGAAATTCTCCTTGTGCTATAGTGTGCTAAAGCATTGATCATCAACCATCTTTAAAAAAACATTTTTTCTAGGGACAGAAAACTATAGGTAGTGTGAGGGGGTTGGCTCGGCAGCGGGTGTGTGTGACCCCCGAGATGGGCTCCCCACACAAAAACAGGCCCAGCAAACGGAGGTTGTGGTTTTCAAAATCAAAAAGGTGCGGTTTATTTTCTATTTACAGTGACAAAACACAGCAAAGAAAAAGAAACATAAACAAAATAAATCCTGGTCAACTTGACCTCTGACTAAACATACAGGTTTCCTAACTAACAACTGGGATCAGCCTAGTGCTGTCCTAGTCCCTAAGTCCCTGGTTTTAAATGTCCAAGCAAATAGCCACACAGGCTTTGTCTCACCGCACAGGGGTTCACTCTCCCTAGACAGTCCACACAGGTCTGGGTCCAGGCATGAGCAAACACCTAATGAAGCTGGGAGTTCTTATAGAGGCCTAAATGAGCTGACAAGCTTCAGCTGGTCTCATCAACTCCCTGTCTGCACGACGCCCCACACTCTCCCTAGAGGTATGAGTCATCCATGAGCCCACTAGCCTTATACAACTCTCCACCTAGTTGTATAAGTCGGCGTAAAGCCTGAATCTGGGCGAAATATATCTACCCCCCTGGATGCAACCAGGTGACTTTACCTTCCTGCTGTCACATACCCCCCCTCTTGTTTTAACCTCGGGGTTGGAACACCAGCAATCAGGCATTCATGTACTCGAGACAAAGCATCCACATTCCCCATTTGAACGCCAGGGCGATGCTTTACTGTGAAGTTGAATTCCTGGAGGGCCAGGAACCACCTATTCACTCTTCTATTTGTTTCCTTGTTTTGAGCCATCCACTTTAACGGAGCGTGATCCGTAACCAAGTCAAAGTGCCTACCTAGCAGGTAGTACCGAAGGGAATCTAGAGCCCACTTCACCGCTAAACACTCCTTTTCAACGGTGGCGTAATTTACCTCATGGGACTTCAACTTCCTGCTGAGGTAAATGACTGGGTGCTCTTCCCCGTTCCAGACCTGGGACAATACTTCTCCTAACCCCACATCTGACGCATCACTTTGTACGACAAAGTCTTTAAAGAAGTCGGGTGAGTACAACACTGGCTGGCTACATAAGGCTTGTTTCAAGAATTGGAATGCTGTCTCAGCCTCGGGGGTCCATTTAATCATGACCGACCCTTTCCCCTTCGTCAGGTTGGTTAGGGGCACAGCCTTAGAAGCAAAGTGGGGAATGAATCGCCGATAATACCCAGCGATTCCCAGAAAGGCTCGTGCCTGCATTCTCCACCAACTGTGAGGGGGTTGGCTCGGCAGCGGGTGTGTGTGACCCCCGAGATGGGCTCCCCACACAAAAACAGGCCCAGCAAACGGAGGTTGTGGTTTTCAAAATCAAAAAGGTGCGGTTTATTTTCTATTTACAGTGACAAAACACAGCAAAGAAAAAGAAACATAAACAAAATAAATCCTGGTCAACTTGACCTCTGACTAAACATACAGGTTTCCTAACTAACAACTGGGATCAGCCTAGTGCTGTCCTAGTCCCTAAGTCCCTGGTTTTAAATGTCCAAGCAAATAGCCACACAGGCTTTGTCTCACCGCACAGGGGTTCACTCTCCCTAGACAGTCCACACAGGTCTGGGTCCAGGCATGAGCAAACACCTAATGAAGCTGGGAGTTCTTATAGAGGCCTAAATGAGCTGACAAGCTTCAGCTGGTCTCATCAACTCCCTGTCTGCACGACGCCCCACACTCTCCCTAGAGGTATGAGTCATCCATGAGCCCACTAGCCTTATACAACTCTCCACCTAGTTGTATAAGTCGGCGTAAAGCCTGAATCTGGGCGAAATATATCTACCCCCCCTGGATGCAACCAGGTGACTTTACCTTCCTGCTGTCACAGTAGGGAGAGTGTCAGTGTGTTTCACTGTGCTAATCCTTGTTTCTAGGGACAGGGAAGGACAGTGAGGGAAATTCTCCTTGTGCTATACTGTGCTAAAGCATTAATCATCAACCATCTTTAAAAAAACATTTTTTCTAGGGACAGAAAACTATAGGTAGGGAGAGTGTCAGTGTGTTTTACTGTGCTAATCCTTGTTTCTAGGGACAGGGAAGGACAGTGAGGGAAATTCTCCTTGTGCTATAGTGTGCTAAAGCATTGATCATCAACCATCTTTAAAAAAACATTTTTTCTAGGGACAGAAAACTATAGGTAGGGAGAGTGTCAGTTTCTTTCACTGTGCTAATCCTTGTTTCTAGGGACAGGGAAGGACAGTGAGGGAAATTCTCCTTGTGCTATACTGTGCTAAAGCATTGATCATCAACCATCTTTAAAAAAACATTTTTTATAGGGACAGAAAACTATAGGTAGGGAGAGTGTCAGTGTGTTTTACTGTGCTAATCCTTGTTTCTAGGGACAGGGAAGGACAGTGAGGGAAATTCTCCTTGTGCTATACTGTGCTAAAGCATTCCTCATCAACCATCTTTGAAATCCTTGTTTTTTGGACAGTCAGGGAAATTGTCGTTGTGCTATTCTGTGCGAAAGCAATCATCCTCAACCATATTTAGAAATCCTTAAGTAAAGGGACAGAGAAGGACACCTGAAGGTAGCCCTTATTGCTTTTTTCCCATCTCCCTGCAGGCCATCTATTAGAATGTCTGGAAGGCAAACAAGGAGAGGCAGACAGTCAGGAGGCAATAAAAGAGGGCAAGCAGGCTCTGTGTCTGGGGGCAACAGTGCTGGTCGTGGACGCGGTGCATTGTCATCAGCACATGGCCATGGGACACGCTTGTCCTTCTTTTCGGCAGCTGGACATGTTGAGCCACATCATGCCGAAGACTTGGTAGAGTGGATGACCAAGCCCTCCTCCTCCTCCTCATCCTCTCTCACCCAGGCTCAGGGTACTGGCAAAGCAGCTGCCAAAGCGTCCTCTTCCCTGGTATCAATGTCAGACTCATCATCAGTCACTCCTTCCCTAGACCCACCATGTCCTCCTCCTGAGGAGTCCCCCGAACTGTTTGAGCACAGTGTTGGGTACATGCTCCAGGAGGATGCCCAGCGTTTCGAAGGGTCTGATGATGAAACCCAGCTACAGGAAGGCAGTAGCGTGAGAGCAGACAGAGGGGATGCTCAAGAAGGACACCAATCTGGCAGTCATGTTCCAGCAGCTGCAGCATACTGCCAGATTGGCTCCAGTGATGAGGAGGGAGGGGATGATGAGGTCACTGACTCCACGTGGGTGCCTAATAGGAGAGAGGAGGAGGAGGAGGATGAGGAGGAGGCACATCTCCAACGAGGCAGGATGCCCTTTGGTGGCCAGCGTAAGGGCAGTACACCGACGGAATCACACCGCAGAGCTCCGCCTGTGCAGGGCGCTGCCTCTGCCCGTCATTCAAAAAGTTCTTTGGTGTGGGCCTTTTTTGAGGCTAGTGCATCAGATCGCACAGCTGCTGTTTGCAACATATGTCTCAAGCGTATATCGCGTGGCCAAAACATCAGCCGCTTGGGTACCACATGCCTGACCAGACATATGTTGACCTGCCATGCAGCTCGTTGGCAAGCCTACCTCAAAGACCCACACCAAAGAACAAAGCGGACCTCTCCTTGCACCGCATCAGCTGGGATCTCCAACCCCACTATAACTTCAGTCCTCTCTGAAACATGCACTGAGAGGAATGAAGGTGTAGAATTAGGTGTGTCACAGCCAAGTACTTGCGGCCACTCTGCTAGCAGTACACCGACGTCCGATTCTAGCAGGCAAATTTCCCTGCCCCAGCTGCTGGACCGTCGAAAGAAGTTCACTCCCAGCCATCCACATGCCCAGCGGTTGAATGCTAGCTTGGCTAAATTGCTAGCGCTTCAACTGCTGCCTTTTCAGTTGGTAGACTCGGCCCCCTTCCGTGAGTTTGTGCAATGTGCGGTTCCTCAGTGGCAGGTTCCCAAACGCCACTTTTTCTCACGGAAGGCTATTCCGGCTCTCTACCGGCATGTGGAAGGCAATGTCTTGGCCTCGCTGGACAGGGCGGTCAGCGGTAAGGTGCATATTACCGCTGACTCATGGTCCAGCAGGCATGGACAGGGACGTTACCTTTCTTTCACGGCCCATTGGGTCACTCTTTTGGCAGCTGGGAAGGATGCAGGACAAGGTGCAGTAGTGTTGGAGGTTGTTCCACCGCCACGCCTCCAAAATGCTACTACTGGTTGTGACACACCTCTCTCCTCCACCCCCTCCTCTTCTTCTTCCTCCATGGCCTCTTCCTGTGCTTTGTCCTCTGAACCAGCGATGCTCCGTAGACGTTCAAGGGGCTACGCAAGTACGCAGGCAAAAAGATGCCATGCCGTGCTTGCGCTGGTGTGTTTGGGGGACAGAAGCCACACTGGGGCAGAGGTCCTGTCTGCTCTGCAGGGCCAGGCCGAGAGGTGGTTGACGCCACGCCAGCTTAAGCCAGGAATGGTGGTTTGCGACAATGGCACCAACCTCCCCTCCGCCATCCGACAGGGACAACTGACCCATGTGCCCTGTGTGGCTCACGTCCTTAACCTGGTGGTGCAGCGGTTCTTGGGCAGGTACCCGGGCTTACAGGATGTCCTGAGGCAGGCCAGGAAAGTCTGTGTGCATTTCCGCAGATCTTATAATGCCAGTGCTCGCCTGGCTGAGCTGCAAAAGGAGTTGAACCTGCCCAAGAACCGCCTTATTTGTGACATGCCCACCAGGTGGAACTCAACGTTGGCCATGCTGCAGCGGCTGCACACGCAGCAGAGGGCCATCAATGAGTACCTGTGCGACTACGGCACCAGGACAGGGTCAGGGGAGCTTGGTTTTTTTTCTCCACGCCAGTGGGGCATGATCAGGGATGCATGCACTGTCCTGGCACCATTTGAGGAGGCCACGAGGATGGTGAGCAGTGACAGTGCATGCATCAGTGACACTGTACCTCTTGTCCACCTGTTGGAGCACACGCTGCGTGGAATAATGGACAGGGCACTTGAGGCAGAACAGAGGCAGGAAGAGGAGGACTTCCTTGCCTCTCAAGGCCCCCTTTACCCAGACAGTGTTCCTTCTGTCCCACCCATCGAGGAGGAGGAGGAGGAGGAGGATTGTGTCAGCATGGAGGTGGAGGCTGGCACTCAGCATCATCAGCAGCAGTCTTTTAGGGATGATTTACAGTCCCAAGAAACCAGTGGACTTGTACGTGGCTGGGAGGAGGTGGCTGCGGATCATGTCGTCCTTAGTGACCCAGAGGACTCCGGACCGAATGCCTCAGCAAACCTACGCTGCATGGCCTCCCTGATCCTGCAAAGTCTGCGGAAGGATCCTCGTATTCTTCGGATCAAGGAGAGGGACCATTACTGGCTGGCCACTCTCCTTGATCCACGGTACAAGGGTAAGGTTGCGGACCTTATGTTACCGTCGCAGAGGGAGCAGAGGATGAGACAACTCCGGGAGGCCTTGCAGAAAGGTCTGTGCAACGCGTTCCCAGAGACTGGGAGGTTACAAACTCCTGGTCCTGGACAACGAGTTGCTGAGGCTTCGGCCAGTCAAAGAAGGAGCGGTGGGGAAGGTGGCCGTCTGACCGATGCGTTCAGACAATTCTTTAGTCCGCAGCCCCAAAGTATGATCGGTTCCAGCAACCATCGCCAGCGTCTGATAAACATGGTGCAGGAATATCTAGGGGCAAGGTCAGACTTGGACACCTTCCCCACCGAAAATCCTCTGGCTTACTGGGTCTTGAGGATGGATCACTGGCCAGAGCTTGCACAGTATGCAATTGAGCTACTGGCCTGTCCTGCATCCAGCGTTCTTTCGGAACGCACATTCAGTGCTGCTGGAGGATTTGTCACGGATCACAGGGTGCGCCTGTCCACCGACTCGGTTGATCGACTGACTTTCATCAAGATGAACCAGTCTTGGATCACCACCAGCTACCACACACCTGATGCTGATATAACAGACTAATTGATTTTAACATGTCACATCCCTTCAAGACTGATGCTGATGCTGAGTGCCTGTGCTGTTATGTTGACTGGCTATCCTCCTCCTCCGAGTCCTCAATGATACGATTGATGATGATAGCTTGGAAGATCATTTTTGTTTATGGGTGCCGCCACCAGTGGCTAAGGCCCAATTTTTCAGCCCCTGTTTAACAGGGGCGTGTAATTACAATTTTTGAAGCAATACTTTGCAACAGGGCTCATTGCTGTGCTCCAAGTACAGTATCTGTGAGGGGTTGGAGTGTTGTGCCACCAGTGCCTATGGCCCAATTTTTCAGCCCCTGTTTAACAGGGGCGTGTAATTACAATTTTTGAACCAATACTTTGCAACAGGGCTCATTGCTGTGCTCCAAGTACAGTATCTGTGAGGGGTTGGAGTGTTGTGCCACCAGTGCCTAAGGCCCAATTTTTCAGCCCCTGTTTAACAGGGGCGTGCCATTACAATTTTTGAACCAATACTTTGCAACAGGGCTCATTGCTGTGCTCCAAGTACAGTATCTGTGAGGGGTTGTAGTGTTGTGCCACCAGTGCCTAAGGCCCAATTTTTCAGCCCCTGTTCAACAGGGGCATGTAATTACAATTCTTGATCTAATAATTCACAGCAGGGCCCATTCCTGCACCCACCAAGAGTAACTCTGAGGGCTTACAGTGTTGTGGCAACACCACCACCACCACCACCACCACGAAAGGCCCAATTTTTCAGCCCCTGTTCAACAGGGGCATGCAATTACAATTCTTGATCTAATAATTCACAGCAGGGCCCATTGCTGCACCCACCAAGAGTAACTGTCAGGGCTTACAGTGTTGTGGCACCAGCACCACCATCAAAGGCCCAATTTTTACTACCACTGTTCAACAATTATATGTAATTACAATTCCTGATATAATAGTTGACAGCAGGGCGTTCCAGCACCAACCAAGAGTAACTGTGAGTGCTTACAGTGTTGTGCCAACACCAACAACTAAGGGGCCTATTTCTGCAGAGTATATACGGCAGGTCCCTACTTTCAAACATCCAACTTACAAACGACTCCTACTTGCAAACGCAAGAAGACAACAGGAAGTGAGAGGAAATCTACCCCTAGAAAGGAAAATTCTCTCCTGTAAGAATTAATATGGGAGAAAGGTGTCTCCTCTGTACTGATGCTTTATCACCAATCCTTGTTTCAAGAAAAACACCACATTTCAAAAACAGTTGTCATTGGGACGGAAAGTGAGGTGAAATGTTCTGAACAGGGGCACAGACAGCAAAACAAATGTTACAGGGGTGATAACCCTTACCTATGTTTTCCAAAAAGTTTAAAAATAGATTTTTGGGCTGGAGCTACACTTAAACAATGTACCTGTTCAAAATTACAAACAGATTCTACATAAGAACAAACCTACAGTCCCTGTCTTGTATGCACCGCCTGTATACGGCTGTTCAGAGTATATAGGGCCTTTTTTATTTTATGTGCGGGGTTCCCCTTAATATCCATACAAGACCCAAAGGGGCTGGTAATGGGCTGGGGTGGGGGGGGGGGGGGTCATGGGGTAGCTATGCCATTTTTATTAAAGATTTTCATCCATATTACCGGGACCAGACATTACATTAAAGCCGCAAGCAGTTTTAAATGGCTTTTTTTTCCTTTAGAAGTGTCATTTTGTGCAGGGACAGTTCTAAACACGGGAAACACGTGGCACTTCACAGGCATACTTTAGACACCCCCCAGGTACGATATTTAAAGGAATATTTGACTTTTTTTTTTTCACTTTATGCATCATTAAAATGACTGCTCCCGAAAAACGACCGTTTTTAAAACTTCTTTTTGCATTGATACATGTCCCCTGGTGCAGAACCCGGGTTCCCAAACCCTTTTTAGGACAATAACATGCATAATAGTCGTTATAATTAGCACTTTAGAATTCGAACGTTCGCATCCATTGTATTTAATAGGGTTCTAATGTTCGTACGAACTTTCGGTCCGTTCGCGGGTTCTGGTGCGAACCGAACCCGGGGGTGTTCGGCTCATCACTATTCTACACCTTCATTCCTCTCAGTGCAGGTTTCTGAGAGGACTGAAGGTATAGTGGGGTTGGAGATCCCAGCTGATGAGGAGCAAGGAGAGGTACGCCTTGTTCTTTGGTGTGAGTCTTTTAAGTACTGTTGCCAACGGACTGCATGGGAGGTCGACATATGTCTGGTCAAGCATGTGGTAAAATTGCTGTAAAATTGGATTAGCAAAACACCGCCTGAAGTTTACTAGAAAAAGTACACCAGGAATGGCCTACAGTGAGATATAGGCTTGGCTAGAGTAGAATGCAGTGGATATATATACGTAGGAGACTATATATATATTTTGCACTGCAGATCACTGAATCACCTGCCTTCCTAAAAGTGTATTTGAACACGCACACCAGGAATGGCCTACAGTCAGATATAGGCTTGGTTAGAGTAGAATGCAGTGGATATATATATGTAGGAGACTGTATATATATTTTAAGCACTGCAGATCACTGAATCACCTGCCTGCCTGAAAGTGTATTTGAATACGTACACCAGGAATGGCCTGCAGTCAGGTATAGGCTTGGCTAGACTAGAATGCAGTGGATATATATGTAGGAGACAGTATATATATTTTATACCCTGCAGATCACTGAATCACCTGCCTGAAAGTGTATTTGAATACGTACACCAGGAATGGCCTGCAGACAGGTATAGGCTTGGCTAGACTAGAATGCAGTGGATATATATGTAGGAGACAGTATATATATTTTATGCACTGCAGATCACTGAATCACCTGCCTGCCTGAAAGTGTATTTGAATACGTACACCAGGAATGGCCTGCAGTCAGGTATAGGCTTGGCTAGACTAGAATGCAGTGGATATATATGTAGGAGACAGTATATATATTTTATGCACTGCAGATCACTGAATCACCTGCCTGGCCTGCCTGCCTGAAAGTGTATTTGAATACGTACACCAGGAATGGTCTGCAGTCAGGTATAGGTTTAGCTAGACTAGAATGCAGTGGATATATATGTAGGAGGCCTTTCCGGCCGTTTCCGAGGCTCTCCGGCGCCCCCCCCCACCTCTGGCCGCACCCCCACCTCTGGCTGAAGAGCTGCAGACGTGCACATCGTTGGATCGAATGAGGACTCATGAGGGTAAGTAAAGAGGGGTGAGGCGGGGATGCTGACACCTAAACATTTTTTACAAAAACATTTAGACTTTACAACCCCTTTAAAGAGAAACTGTCACAAATATAGGGGACGTGATATAAATAGCGCCCCCCCCCCATCCTAAAACTTCACCAGCCGCCACTGAATAAAATAATTGCATTTCCATGTTCTGTGTACTGTGGGAGACCAGATATAGTGAATGCAGGGTCCTGGGTTTAGTAACACTAAATACGTGTGCGAAAAAATGGAAAAACAGCGCTGGCAGGCAAAGGGTTAATAAACAATGTTGGGGGCTACACTGCAGCTCCAGACCAAACTTGTTTTCTTAGTTTAAGAGAAGTGCAGAAAGGAGTTGATTTTATTACTGTCCGGGCTGAAATGGGCAATAGTCAGGGGCATATTTATGGCGAGGCAATCAAGGGACGGCATTTTTTAGGGGCGGCTGCATCTGTACCGGGATGATGCCTGCAGCTGCAGGCGTCACCCCGGTGTCGTTTATTAGAGCTGGCGGTCGGCTCTCTTGTAATAGCAATCGGAGCAGCATACTAGCTGCTTGATTGCTATTACAAGCAGTGGGAGGAGACGTCCCACCCTCCTGCCACCTTCCGCGGCTCTCCCGGTCTCTCCCGTCCCACCGGGATCGGCTTTGCTCGGCTGTTCGTAACAGTAAACCGTCATAACAGTAAAAGCGATGACATGACATCACTTCCAAATCATCGGCGCCAGTTTTGAAAAATCAAAAGCATTCAAAAACACCGATCTTGGTGTGATCAAATGCTTTTTAAGGGCAGAGGAGGTATTGGGGTCTTATAGACCCCATATCTCTCCATAAAGAGTACCTGTCACATGCCTATTGCTGTAATAAGAATGTGCACATCTTTGTGAGAGCAATAAAAGTGCTGAAAATATATATATATATTAAAGCAACAGTGTAAAAAATATATATATAAAGTGCCCCGTCTTCCCATGCTTGCACGCAAACAGCGACCGTCCCACACATGTGAGGTATCACCGTGAGTGTCAGATCATGGGCAGTAATTCTAGCACCAGACCTCCTAATAAATCTAAAGTGGTAACCTGTAATGGCTTTTTGCACAGTGTCCCCTATGGATAGTAAAATTACCGCTGTTTGTCGCAGTTGCACAGGTATGCGCAATTTTAAAGCGTTTGGGGTGGGACAAATTTAGATGGGGGGGGGCGCCCATTTTTTGTCTAATGCTGCATTTTGCCATGCAGAAAGTGTCCCTTCTGGCCAGCCGTGCCTTGCATTTGTAAAGCACAGAGCACTGCTTCCTTTTTTTAACGTTATCAAAATGTCACAGTATGGCATTTATTTAATTTCTATACACTGCAGCTTGGTCACAGTGCATAGGAAGGGAGAGAGAAATGGAGCTGCAGGTAAGCTGTGGTGTGGGACATAAAAACATAATCTAAATCCATTGGTTATGTGTATTTTTTTTTTAAATCTCTGTGTTCTTTGTGTATTTCTTCCAGATCTGTACAGTAATCCAGTGTGAGACTTTTCCTGTAATAAAGACCAATCACTGCTGCTCTCTCTCCTTGTGCAGGGTGACTGGTCTTGTCTCCGCCCCTCCTGTAGCTTTCTGCAGGCAGCCTGTAGTGGGTGGAGTCTGCTGGGTCCCTCCCACAGCTTTGCTCTCTGCACAGGCTATGTACAGCTCAGTGATTAGATCCCAGCTACTTTTATATGGCAATATCTGGGTTTGTAAAGGCATTTAATGCACACTAAGTGGATATTTATTCTTTGTGGCTATTGAAGAATTTACTGTATATTCAGCTGTAACAGTTAGATTCTAGGGGGTAAAGCTATACTCTCAGGTTAAGGGTTATAGGTTAATTTTGAAATTAGGTTAAGTTTTTGGGTTTTGGTTGTGGAGAGGGTTAAGTTTTTTAGGGGTAGCCTAAGGGCCAATTTACAGTGCCCTGAAAAAGTATTCACACCCCTTGAAATTTTCCATATTTTGTCATGTTACAACCAAAAACGTAAATGTATTTTATTGGGATTTTATATGATAGACCAGGGGTATTGAATTACAATTCGCCGAGGTCCGGTCAGTAAAATTTTCTTATAGCAGAGGTCCGAATATCATTTTGGTTCCCTGTCATGCATTTTCGCATGCGCCAAACGACATGTTGCTGCAGCACAATGTGGCTTGGTGCGGCGCAATTTTCTTTTTAAAAAAAAGGTCAAGGACTTCTTTCTCTCGGTTTTCATGTGGGTAGTGCAGCCCATTAAAATAGGCTGATCCACCCACGACGTGTGCACCCAATGCACAGATCTTAATCCATTCTTATATCAGCTTCCTTAGTCCCCAGTGCACATCACAGTCCCCTCCCCCTTCACATCAAGATCCCCTCTTGATGAGTGTCCTCGGCTCCCCCTTTACATCATCCCCCTCCACTCATTCCACAGTAGTGTCCTCACACTTCCTTATCAACCCCCATTAACAGTACTGTCCTCTGCCTCTATTAACATCATAACCCCACATTACTCTCCTCAGTCCCCCCTCCACACCCCTGTTCTCAGTCCCCCAAATCACAGTCCTCAGCCCCCCCACACATTACATTCCTCCCCTCTCCACTTTAATATCCTCAGCCCCCCCCCCACATTACAGTCCTCAGTCCCCTCACATTACAGTCCTCAGCTCCCCCACATTACAGTCCTCAGCTCCCCCACACTACAGTCCTCAGCTCCCCCACACTACAGTCCTCAGCTCCCCCCACACTACAGTCCTCAGCTCCCCCCACACTACAGTCCTCAGCTCCCCCCACACTACAGTCCTCAGCTCCCCCCACACTACAGTCCTCAGCTCCCCCCACACTACAGTCCTCAGCTTCCCCCACACTACAGTCCTCAGCTCCCCCCACACTACAGTCCTCAGCTCCCCCCACACTACAGTCCTCAGCTCCCCCCCACACTACAGTCCTCAGCTCCCCCCCACACTACAGTCCTCAGCTCCCCCCCACACTACAGTCCTCAGCTCCCCCCACACTACAGTCCTCAGCTCCCCCCACACTACAGTCCTCAGCTCCCCCCACACTACAGTCCTCAGCTCCCCCCACACTACAGTCCTCAGCTCCCCCCACACTACAGTCCTCAGCTCCCCCCACACTACAGTCCTCAGCTCCCCCCACACTCCAGTCCTCAGCTCCCCCCACACTCCAGTCCTCAGCTCCCCCCACACTCCAGTCCTCAGCTCCCCCCACACTCCAGTCCTCAGCTCCCCCCACACTCCAGTCCTCAGCTCCCCCCACACTCCAGTCCTCAGCTCCCCCCACACTCCAGTCCTCAGCTCCCCCACACTCCAGTCCTCAGCTCCCCCACACTCCAGTCCTCAGCTCCCCCACACTCCAGTCCTCAGCTCCCCCACACTCCAGTCCTCAGCTCCCCCACATTACAGTCCTCAGCTCCCCCACATTACAGTGCTCAGCTCCCCCACATTACAGTGCTCAGCTCCCCCACATTACAGTGCTCAGCTCCCCCACATTACAGTGCTCAGCTCCCCCACATTACAGTGCTCAGCTCCCCCCCACACTCCAGTCCTCAGTCCCCCCCACACTCTAGTCCTCAGTCCCCCCCACACTCCAGTCCTCAGTCCCCCCCACACTCTAGTCCTCAGTCCCCCCCACACTCCAGTCCTCAGTCCCCCCCACACTCCAGTCCTCAGTCCCCCCCCACACTCCAGTCCTCAGTCCCCCCCCACACTCCAGTCCTCAGTCCCCCCCCCCACACTCCAGTCCTCAGTCCCCCCCCCACACTCCAGTCCTTAGTACCCCCCACACTCCAGTCCTTAGTACCCCCCACACTACAGTCCTCAGTCCCCCAACATTACAGTGCTCAGCTCCCCCACACTACAGTGCTCAATCCCCCCACACTACAGTCCTCAGCTCCCCCCACATTACAGTCCTCAGCTCCCCCCACATTACAGTCCTCAGCTCCCCCCACATTACAGTCCTCAGCTCCCCCCACATTACAGTCCTCAGCTCCCCCCACATTACAGTCCTCAGCTCCCCCCACATTACAGTCCTCAGCTCCCCCCACATTACAGTCCTCAGCTCCCCCCCACATTACAGTCCTCAGCTCCCCCCCACATTACAGTCCTCAGCTCCCCCCACATTACAGTCCTCAGCTCCCCCCACATTACAGTCCTCAGCTCCCCCCACATTACAGTCCTCAGCTCCCCCCACATTACAGTCCTCAGCTCCCCCTCTTTGATGTCCTCAGCCCCTCCCCCCCCCATCACTGCAATCCTGAGGCTCGGCATCCTCCCCACACATTCAATTGTTAGCTCTAAACTTCACCCCCCTCACTGTCCTACCTTACACAGGCAGATCGGAGGGAGGCACAGCGTGTCTGGATAGGGGCAGGAGAGGAGTTGCAGGGAGGGAGGCGGGACAGTTCTGGATGGAGGGCCGAGGTAACAAACAGGTGATTGGCTGCTAGGATGAAGGACAGTCCTAGCAGCCAATCGCCTGTTTGATAATCTCGGGCAGCTCCGCCCTCCACCCAGAATTGTTCCGCCTCCCACTGTCGGCTCTGTGAGGATTACAGAGCAACGGCAGGAGGAAGAAAAGGCTCCTACATGGCGGTACCGCAGCGGTCCGAATGGCAGAGTGCCGCGGGCCGCATGTGGCCCGCGGTCCGCCATTTAGTGATGCCCGTGATAGACCAACACAAAGTGGCACATAATTGTGAAGTGGAAGGAAAATGATAAATGTTTTTTTTATTTTTTACAAATAGATATGTGAAAAATGTGGTGTGTATTTACACGTCTAAAGAGGGACATTTTTGCCCATTTTTCTTTGCAAAATAGCTCAAGTTCTGTCAAATTGGATGGAGAGCGTCTGTGAACAGCAATTTTCAAGTCTTGCCACAGATTCTCAATTGGATTTAGATCTGGACTTTGACTGGGCCATTCTAACACATGAATATGCTTTGATCTAAACCATTCCATTGTAGCTCTGGCTGTATGTTTAGGGTCGTTGTCCTGCTGGAAGGTGAACCTCCGCTCCAGTCTCAAGTCTTTTGCAGACTCTAACAGGTTTTCTTCTAAGATTGCCTGTATTTGGCTCCATCCATCGTCCCATCAATGACCAGCTTCCCTGTCCCTGCTGAAGAAAAGCATCCCCACAACATGATGCTGCCACCACCATGTTTCACGGTGGGGATGGTGTGTTCAGGGTGATGTGCAGTGTTAGTTTTCCGCCACACATAGCATTTTGCTTTTAGGCCAAAAAGTTCAATTTTAGTCTCATCTGACCAGAGCACCTTCTTCCACATGTTTGCTGTGTCCCCCATGTGGCTTCTAGCAAACTGCAAATGGGACTTCTTATGGCTTTCTTTCAACAATGATTTCTTGCCACTCTTCCACAAAGGTCAGATTTGTGGAGTGCACGACTAATAGTTGTCCTGTGGACAGATTCTCCCACCTGAGTTGTGGATCTCTGCAGCTCCTCCAGAGTTACCATGGGCATATTGGCTGCTTCTCTGATGAATGCTCTCCTTGCCCGGCCTGTCAGTTTAGGTGGATGGCCATGTCTTGGTAGGTTTGCAGTTGTGCCATACTCTTTCCATTTTCGGATGATGGATTGAACAGTGCTTCGTGAGATGTTCAAAGTTGGGATTTTTTTTATAACCTAACCTGCTTTAAACTTCTCCACAACTTTATCCCTGACCTGTCTGGTGTGTTTCTTGGCCTTCATGATGCTGTTTGTTCACTAAGATGAATCGTGCACCACACTGCTCCCTAGTCAGCCAGCAATGCAGAGCGGCCAAAGTGCTGGCTGCTCTGTGATTTTGCCAAAGGTGGGGGGGGGGGGGGTTAAAGCTTTGAGGTGGGAGGGGGGTGCTTTTTTTTTTTTTTTTTTACCAATATCAGGTCTTGGGGATCCATTGCAAAAAACAAGAAGTGTTGCAATTTCACCACAAATCGACCAGACTGAGTGAAAACAATAGAACATTTGCAGTCTCCAATGACATAAAGCACCCACAATGTTCCTAGTAGTCAGAGATCATCTGGTTTACACCTAGGTTTTAGGTCAAAAGAGAAAGCATTGTTGCAGAATTTTTTTCGGGGTAAGAAAGACTTATTTACAATAAAAGCACATCTGTCATAAGAGAAATGTAGAAGCCGTCACCACTGATCTCCTTCTGAAAATGCTAGTTGCCTGCCAAGCTGATCCTCAGGTTTCAACAGTTACTGATTAAACTACCCTATCTTTTCCTCCTCTCCAGACCTGGCACAAGGCGTGCTTCCACTGCGAAGTCTGCAAAATGATCCTGACCGTCAACAACTTCGTCAGTCACCAGAAGAAGCCATATTGCCAGGCGTAAGTCAAAGCTTTATATTTAGGCTGATAGTAGCCGTGTGTCCATTGTGTTCAACCTTAAATTTGATGTAAGCTCCAACGGAATGATATTTAGTTTGCTCTGTGCACTGTGTATTGCAAACATTTTTTTTTTTTTATAAACTTGTAAGTTACATCTCAGCACTGCTAATCTCCTGCAGTCTATTTGCAGCCACTTCCTGTCTACATGTACAGCCGTGGCCAAAAGTTTTGAGAATGACACAAATTATAATTTTTACAAAGTCTGCTGCTTCAGTTTTTTTAGATCTTTTTGTCAGATGTTACTATGGTATACTGAAGTATAATTACAAGCATTTCATAAGTGTCAAAGGTTTTTATTGACAATTACATGAAGTTTATACAAAGAGTCAATATTTGCAGTGTTAACTCTTCTTTTTCATCCTGACTGATTCTTGCATAATCAATGCTTGCCGATTTTCAAAATTTGTGGGGTTTTTGTTCACCCGCCTCTTGAGGATAGACCACAAGTTCCTAATGGGATTAAGGTCTTGGGGAGTTTCCTGGCCATGGGCCCAAAATGTCCATGTTTTGTTCCCCCAGCCACTCATTTATCAATTTTGCCTTATGGAAGGAGCTTCATCATGCTGGAAAAGGCATTGTACCTCACCAAACTGTCCTTGGGTGGTTGGGAGAAGTTGTTCTCGGAGGATGTTTTTGTACCATTCTTTCCGTAAACCCACTCCCTTGGCTGAGAGGCAACCCCCACACATGAATTGTCTCCGGATGCTTTACTGTTGGCATGACACAGGACTGATGGTAGGGTGACCACGTGTCCCGGATTGCCTGGGACAGTCCCGCATTTTGCAGGTCTGTTCCGGGCACATTCATTCCAGGATAATACAGTGTCCCGGAATGAAACTGACACAGCCAACCCCCCGGGCCAATCTGATGCCCCCAAAAAAGGCTGCCACATCACCGCTTTACTCACTGACAGTACTTGTCCTGGCCAGGAATGCCTGGAGGAGCACAATCCCCGCCCCCTTCTTGTGATTGGAGAAATCATAAATCTCGCCTCTTGTGTCCAATCACTGTGCTGTGATTCGTTACAGCACAAGCTGATTTTTGGGAAAGGAGGGTGTCCCTGAATGGTAGTTTGGAAATGTGGTCACCCTAACTGATGGTAGCGCACACCTTTTTTTCTCGAGACAAGGTTTTTTCCGGATGCCCCAAACAATCGGAAAGGGGATTCATCAGAGAAAATGACTTTCCCCCAGTCCTCAGCAGTCCAATCCCTGTAACTTTTTTTCAGAATATCAGTCTGTTCCTGATTGTTTTCCTGGAGAGAATTGGCTTCTTTGCTGCCCTTCTTGACACAAGGCCATCCTGCAAAAGTCTTCTCCTCACTGTGCGTATATGCAAATTACCATCATAAAAACGGAGGCAGCAGACTTTGTAAAAATTTGTATTTGTGTCATTCTCAAAACTTTTGGCCACAGCTGTAGATGGCATTTCTCAGGGCTGGATTCCTGATGGTGACTGTGTATTGTGTGTTGAAACAGTCACTTATAGTCTCCAGCTAGGGTGACCACGTGTCCCGGATTGCCCGGGACAGTCCCGCATTTTGCAGGTCTGTCCCGGGCACCTTCATTCCAGGACAATATAGTGTCCCGGAATGAAACTGACACAGCCACCTCCCCGGGCCAATCTGATGCCCTTAGAAAAGGCCGCCACATCACCGCTTTACTCACTGATAGTACTTGTCCTGGCTGGGAATGCTTGGAGGAGCACAATCCCGCCCCCTGCTTGTGATTGGAGAAATCATAAATCCCTCCTCTTGTGTCCAATCACTGTGCTGTGATTTGTTACAGCACAAGCTGATTTTTGGGAAGGGAGGGTGTCCCTGAATGGTAGTTTGGAAATGTGGTCACCCTATCTCCACCGTAAGCCTGTGTGACAGGGTGACAATGCAGGAGCTCAGTTGGGAGACAGGGACAGAGTGTTGTCACTTTATAACAGGAAGTGCCTGATCATGGACCTTTACAGCAGGATCATCAGGGATTATTTTAGTTCCTGTTTACACTAGAATGCAGTGCTGGAAACCCTTGCGATCTGCAGCGGGTGTCAATATAACGTTAATGACACCAGGTTGCCAATGCAGTGCATTAGTCCGCACCAGATCGCATGGAACAAAAGTACCATGTGATCCAGCTGCAGTGTGTTTTGAAAAGTAGCGCATGCACTACTTTTGGTGCAGTGCAATTTCAGCCCATTCAAAATGATTGGGCTAAAATTGCACTGCAAAGAACTGCATGTGAATCGCACAGGAACCACACAGCTTTCCTGTGTGATTCACATGTAGTTCCTAGTGTGATTAGGCTCTAAATGAATGCTGAAGATTTAGAAATATAAAAAATTAGTTTTGAAAATAACATTGATATGTTAACCACTTGCTGTACTTAATACGTATATATACGTTGTGGTTTCCAAGTGGTTTACCGGGGTTATGGCTGAAGCTATCAGCCATAACCCCGGTATTTTTTTTTTTCAGCCGGCGACTGGCTTTCTCATAAAAGCGCGTTGAGCGTCTAATAAGCTGCTGGATTGCTTTGAGGAAACGTCCCTTCCGATGGGTCACGTGGCTGGCCATAGAGGTTCCCAGAGACCACATTGTCTCTGATCGCCTCTATGACCTTGGAGGACCAGAGCGACATCATGACATCACTTCTGGTCTAGGGCAGAAGTAAACAATTTTCCCTTTTTTTAAAGCAAAAAAAAAAAAAAAAAAAGTTAAAAGGACATACAGTTAAAAAAATAAAAAATAAAATAAATAAGATTTTTTTTTTAAAACGCCCCATCCCTATGTGATATGTATGGTAAATATTCACCAGCACACCAAGAATCATCAATTTCTTTCAAAATGTTTTTTTATTCAAAGAATGATCACATCACAAAACGGTGTAGTTCTTTTTTTTTTCTTAACGTTTCGGAGCCACGCAAGACCACGCATGACCCCTTCGTCAGGCATGTAAGGTCCGATTTTAGCCCATATTTTTGGCTGAATTCGGACCTGAAATGGACCAAGAGACGCACAGGGCTCCTGTGCAGATATGTGAACTGGCTCCATAGAGAGCCTGTCACCATCTCCTGCTGTGTGAATTGGATGCGGGGAAACCCACATCCAATTCGCTTTAATGTGAATCCAGCCTGATAAGTGCATACTGTTGTGCAGAAATTTTTAGGTGAACATCCACCAATCAAAATCAGAGAGTGGGTGGCCCCTCCCCCCTCATGACAGCATATGACGTCATTAGTCCTGCCAAAAACAATAGACAAATGCCGCATATATAACGTATATATGTTCAGCTTTGTAAGCAGCTCGCACGCAGAAGCGAACGCATACGTAAGTCACGCACGCATATGTAAACGGTGTTCGCACCACACATGTGAGGTATCACCATGAACGTTAGAGTGAGAGCAATAATTCTAGTACTAGACTGCCACTGTAACTCTAAACAGGTAACCTGCAAAAAATGTAAAAGTGTCACCTATGGAGATTTTTAAGTATCATAGTTTGTCGCCATTCCACGAGCATGCGCAATTTTAAAGCGTGACATGTTAGGTATCTATTTACTCTGCAATAACATCATCTTTTACATTTTACAGCAAAATTTGGTATTTTTATGTGTTTGGGAAAAATAGAATTCATTAAAGTGTATTTTTTCACTAAAAATTGCATTTGAAAAACCGCTGTGCAAATATTGTGTGACATAAAAAATTGCAACACTCGTCATTTTATTCTATAGGGTCTCTGCTAAAAAAAAAATATATGTAATGTTTCAGGGTTCAAAGTAATTTTCTAGGGAAAAAAAATGTAGATTTTTTTCATGTATGTGAGAAGTGTCAGAATTGGCCCAGTTGGCAACTGGTTAAACAAGAAGTATGGTTTTCTTTTCTTTTTTTCCCCCATCATACTTACCTAGGTGGATGCAGCATCGGTCCGATGCTACATCTGTCCCCTGCCACCTTTGCACTGAAAACCGAGCGACCGAACACCGCCGATCGCTCAGTTTTCACAGCTCCATGAGCATAGAGCTGCAGACTCTCTGCTCTTCTCCCTCCTCGCTCATTGAAACGCTGAGCTGTGGAGTGGGCGGAGTGGGCATCTCAGGCTCTCAGTGGCTGACAATCACCAGCTCTCTGCTCAGGGAGCTCTGAGAACCAAGCGATCAGCGGCGTTTGATCGCTTGGTTCTCAGCCTAATGCCCCATACACACGATCATTTTTCATGCCGTTAAAAATGCCATTAAAAAAAATGGCCATTAAAAATGATCATGTGTATGCTCCAGAGCATTTTTAACGACGTTAAACGGGCATTAAAAATTTCGAACATGCTCTCTTTTTTCACGTCGTTTTTCATGTCGTTTTTTTTAACGACGTGAAAAACGATAGTGTGTATGCTTTAACGACGTGAAAAAAAAATGCGCATGCTCAGAATCAAGTATGAGACGGGAGCGCTCGTTCTGGTAAAACTAGCGTTCGTAATGGAGATAGCACATTCGTCATGCTGTAACGGACTGAAAAGCACTAGACTGAAAAGAGCGAATCGTCACTCAACAAACTTTACTAACATGAAGGGTGGCGCCATTCGAACGGAACTTCCCCTTTATAGTGCCGTCGTACGTGGTGTACGTCACTGCGCTTTTCTTGAACATTTTTTAAAATGATGGTGTGTACGCAAGACAGGCTTGAGAGGAAACAAGAAAAAAAATGACGAGAAAAACGTCAGTTTTAAAAATGACATTAAAAATGATCGTGTGTATGGGGCATTAGAGACGGCGGGGGACAGATGCAGAATCCAGCTAGGTAAGTGTGATTCTAAAAAAAAACAGATTCCCATATTTATCTTTTAAAGCGGAGTTCCACCCATTTAAAAGTCAGCAGCTACAAAAAGTGTAGCTGCTGACTTTTAATAATCAGACACTCGCCTGTCCCACGGTTCTTCGATGTGGGCGCACGGAGCCTCGCTCCTCTCCCCCTCTTCTCCGAGGCGCCGACATTCTAACTGTGGGCACCCGGCTGTGGCTTCACAGCCGGGCGCGCATTGTGCATGCGCAAGCCATGCTGCGCACTGTGAATTGTCGGGCACTCTTCTGGGACCTGTGACGTGTCCCAGAAGATTGCAGGGAGGGAGGGGAAGAGGTGAACTTCCTTCCAGCGCCGCAGAGCCTGGGGAGAAAGTGGGAGCTGGTTGCCCATAAAAACTGGGTATCCCCCTCCCCCCCCCACAAAAAAAATGACATGTCAAATGTGGCATGTCAGGGGGTCACCATTACTTAAAGCGGAAGTTCCATTTTTGGGTGGAACTCCGCTTTAATGGGCTTTAATAGCACCCTAACATGATGAAAATGATACATGACCTTTATTGTAACATAATTCAACACCATGCATTGTGGCACACTGCAATGCAGATGTGTTGCCCCAGTGTGTTGGGGTGCTATACCAAGTGAATGTGGTCACAACACTGAAAAACATATTACACATGTTACTGAACCTTGTGGAAGAGTGCAAGTTACCATGATGACTTGTAAATGGGCCCTAAAAGAACTGACTTTGCTGACTATATGCTGTCATTCCCATCCTTGCTTCACTAGCAATGAAATAGAGAATGTAGGGATGATATGCACAGAGGTTCACATCACTGCTTTGTGTGTCATTGACCTGGAACAAGCATGAGCATACAGTATAAGACACCTAGAAACACACATATACTTATCAAAATAATAACATTAAAAAGTCCAACACATCATAAGTAGGGATAAGCTCGGTGTTTGAGTCGAACGTACGTTCGACTCGAACATCGGCTGTTCGATCGTTCGGCGAACAACGAACGATTTGGGCCGTTCGCGCCAAATTCGAGTGACGCGAACGGCCCACAATGCATTACGCCATCGCAGTGTCATCCAGGCGCTGTGATTGGCCATGCACTGTGACCCCGCATGCTTGGCCAATCACAGCGCCGGCAGCGAGGAGAGCAATGATTGGCCACAGGCAGGATGCCTGTGGCCAATTATTGATGAGGGGATTTAGTACACGCCCCACACTATAAAAGGCCGCCAGCATGGCGGCCTTGTGTAGTGTGTTCCAGAGCAGGGAAAGAGAAGCATAGGCAGGGACAGTGTCATTTTTTTTCTTTACTAATCCTGGATTCCTTGTGTTTAGGGACAGAGAAGGATAGGTAGGGAGAGTGTCAGTGTGTTATTCTGTGCTAAACCTTGTTTGTAGGGACAGAGAAGGACAGTGAGGGAAAGTGTCAGTGTACCATTCTGTGCTAAGCCAATCTTGCTGAAGCATATTGCAAATCCTTGTGTTTAGGGACAGAGAGGGACACTCAGTGAGGGAAAGTGTCAGTGTACCATTCTGTGCTAAACCAATCTTGCTGAAGCATATTGCAAATCCTTGTGTTTAGGGACAGAGAGGGACACTCAGTGAGGGAAAGTGTCAGTGTACCATTCTGTGCTAAACCAATCTTACTGAAGCATATTGCAAATCCTTGTGTTTAGGGACAGAGAGGGACACTCAGTGAGGGAAAGTGTCAGTGTACCATTCTGTGCTAAACCAATCTTGCTGAAGCATATTGCAAATCCTTGTGTTTAGGGACAGAGAGGGACACTCAGTGAGGGAAAGTGTCAGTGTACCATTCTGTGCTAAACCAATCTTACTGAAGCATATTGCAAATCCTTGTGTTTAGGGACAGAGAGGGACACTCAGTGAGGGAAAGTGTCAGTGTACCATTCTGTGCTAAACCAATCTTACTGAAGCATATTGCAAATCCTTGTGTTTAGGGACAGAGAGGGACACTCAGTGAGGGAAAGTGTCAGTGTACCATTCTGTGCTAAACCAATCTTACTGAAGCATATTGCAAATCCTTGTGTTTAGGGACAGAGAGGGACACTCAGTGAGGGAAAGTGTCAGTGTACCATTCTGTGCTAAACCAATCTTGCTGAAGCATATTGCAAATCCTTGTGTTTAGGGACAGAGAAGGACACTAAGGCCTCGTACACACGGCCGAGATTCTTGTCGAAAAAAACATGTCGTTTTTTTTTACGAGATTCTTGGACAAGAAAATTGTCCCGGCCGAGTGTACACACGCTCGATTCAAAGAACCCGCGGTTCTTTGAATGGAGCGTACGCGGTGACGTCATCGACTACGACGAGCATGCGCTCGTCACATTCGATGCTGTCGCCGCCATCTTGGTATACCCTACGTATGCCTAGGAAGCTACCGCGCATGCGTCAAATTCATTTCGAACATGCGCGGGCTTCCCGGCGGACAGGTAAGTGTACACACACTCACTTTTCTCGTCGAGAAACAGGCTGACGAGAATCTCGACGAGAAAATAGAGAGCAGGTTCTCTATTTTCTCGTCGAGGTTACTTGTCGGTTTTCTCGACGAGAAACCCGATAGCCGCGTACACACGACCGATTTACTCGTCAAGACATCTCTGCCAGCAAGTTTCTTGCTGGTTCTTGCCGAGAAAATCGGTCGTGTGTACGAGGCCTCAGTGAGGGAAAGTGTCAGTGTACCATTCTGTGCTAAACCAATCTTACTGAAGCATATTGCAAATTCTTGTGTTTAGGGACAGAGAGGGACACTCAGTGAGGGAAAGTGTCAGTGTACCATTCTGTGCTAAACCAATCTTGCTGAAGCATATTGCAAATCCTTGTGTTTAGGGACAGAGAGGGACACTCAGTGAGGGAAAGTGTCAGTGTACCATTCTGTGCTAAACCAATCTTACTGAAGCATATTGCAAATCCTTGTGTTTAGGGACAGAGAGGGACACTCAGTGAGGGAAAGTGTCAGTGTACCATTCTGTGCTAAACCAATCTTGCTGAAGCATATTGCAAATCCTTGTGTTTAGGGACAGATAAGGACACTCAGTGAGGGAAAGTGTCAGTGTACCATTCTGTGCTAAACCAATCTTACTGAAGCATATTGCAAATCCTTGTGTTTAGGGACACAGAAGGACACTCAGTGAGGGAAAGTGTCAGTGTACCATTCTGTGCTAAACCAATCTTACTGAAGCATATTGCAAATCCTTGTGTTTAGGGACAAAGAGGGACACTCAGTGAGGAAAAGTGTCAGTGTACCATTCTGTGCTAAACCAATCTTGCTGAAGCATATTGCAAATCCTTGTGTTTAGGGACAGAGAGGGACACTCAGTGAGGGAAAGTGTCAGTGTACCATTCTGTGCTAAACCAATCTTACTGAAGCATATTGCAAATCCTTGTGTTTAGGGACAGAGAGGGACACTCAGTGAGGGAAAGTGTCAGTGTACCATTCTGTGCTAAACCAATCTTGCTGAAGCATATTGCAAATCCTTGTGTTTAGGGACAGAGAGGGACACTCAGTGAGGGAAAGTGTCAGTGTACCATTCTGTGCTAAACCAATTGTCAAGGTCACCTGTGGCCAGGTGACAGATGCACACCGTAGGGGGACAGGAGTGCACCGCAAGGTAGTGAACCCTATGGCTGACTGCTGCGGATAGGAAACTGGGTGGTTGTGGAAAGCGGGACCAGAGGAGCACAACCGGGATCCTAACGGAAGCTAGAGCCAAGATTCCCCAGGGCACGGAGTCTAAGACCCAGCAGGTCTTCTCCAGGGCCTCTAGTGGTGAGGATGTTATGCTGCAGGCTGGGACCAGGTCGCTGCCCCTGGAGTTTCCTAGCTCACGCCCCGTAGGATAAGGGGAAAAGAGGGGAAGCAGCAGCACAAGATATGAGAGAACCGAATAACAAGCTGAAGGTCAGGGGCCACAAGCAGACAAGGATAACGAAAGAACGAGCCGAAGGTCAAGGGTCACGAGCAGACAGGGATAGTCGGGGACAAGCCAAATATGTAACAGAGAGACAGACGTAGCACACGGCAGGCAGGAACCCAAACACACAATGCCTAACAAACACGTTGATCAGCAAAGCAGGCTTGCAGTGCACAGGTTAATATAGTGTTCTGTGATAGGGCCTGGGGTGGAGTCTGGCTGGGAGGAGATTATAAAGGAAGCCAGGTGAAAGGGCTCAGGCCTCTAAGATGAACACATGGGAAGGAAGGTAAGCTGACAGACAAACACTACTGCATATCCATGACAGTACCCTCCCTCATATGGGCCCTCCCCCGCCTGGGCCCAGGCTTAAAGGGAAATCTCTGATGAAACCTTCTCAACAGATGAGGTGCAGCGACATCAGATGCAGCGATCCAAGACGCCTCCTCAGGACCAAAACCTCTCCAATGCACAAGGTACTGAAGAATGCCTCTGCAGAGCCGAGAATCCAGAACTTGTCTAACCTTGTACTTAAGATTATCCTCAGAGACCGAAAACGAGGTAGGGAGATGACAAGAAGATCTATTGAGGACCAAAGGCTCTCTAGGAATAAGCAAGGGCATGAGAGGATCAACAGGAATCTGAGGAGGGTCCCCTAGACCCTTAAAGGGGAACTGGTCATCTTGCACAGGACCATCAGACTGGGCAGATGTCAGTGGAACCCTGAAGTCAGGTTGGTTAGAAGGTGACATGTCGCGGGAGTCAAACTGAATAGCTGAAGGACAAGCAGAATGTCCCGAACAAGAAAAAGTAGGAGGCTCACTGGGCATGGGCTGGACTGGCATAACTAGTACAGAGGCAGAGTGAATAGCTGAGTCAGGTGTAGCGACTACCTGAATCGCATCGCAAGACGTAGCGACTGCAGGACTTGCAGACAAGCTAGCCTGGCTGTGCGTCCAAGGGTGGTTAGGGACAGAGAAATGTAAATGGTTATGCAACCTGGAATGAATGACCGGCTCAGATTCACAGGGGGCAACCTTGGGTAGGCAGGACGAGGAACAGGAGGGACCTCAAGCCAGGATCTGTCCAGTAGTCCAGTCCACATGAGGAGAATGGAGCTGTAACCATGGGAGACCCAAAATTATAGGCGTTGAGGCCTTGGGTAAGATAAGGAAGGATATCCACTCCTGGTGGAGTGTCCCTACCGACATCTTAACAGGGAGGGTCTGGAAGCGGATAGGTCCCCCTGGGAGAACAGTACCATCAATCGCCAAGACCACCAATGGTGTGGTGAGGGGCAAAAGAGTAAGTCTCATGGACGATGCGATTTCCCAGTCCATAAAATTACCAGCGGCTCCGGAATCCAGATATGCTGAGACCGAATGAGAAGAAGCACCAACATGAAGGAACACAGAAAGCAGAAGACGAGAAGGGGAAGGTGATATTTCTGGGTCCAATACTCCACTTTCCAGATGAAGTGGACCCGAACGTTTTTCTGGACAAAGAGAGCAAGTGTCACGAAAATGACCTTTGCCCCCACAGTAAAGACACAGACCAAGAGTTCTGCGCCTAGCACGTTCCTCGGGGGATAGCCTGGTCCGACCCAGCTGCATGGGTTCCTCAGCTGGTAGGAGATGCTCTACGGGTCGAAGAGAGGGGAGCTCAGGCTGACTAAGAACCAAGGAGTGCTGGCGTTGCTTTTCTAAGGTCCTCTCCTGAAAGCGAATATCGATCTGGTTACACAAGGAGATTACGCCGGCCAGATCAGTGGGGATGGTTCTTCCTGCTAATTCATCCTTCACTCTATCAGACAGGCCATGCAAAAAGGTTGCGACTAAGGCCTCATTGTTCCAGCTCAACTCAGCCGACAGTATGCGGAAATGAAGGGCATACTGTCCCACAGAAGCAGACTCTTGGCGGAGACGTAAAAGGGCGCTGGCCGTTGAAGAGACACGAGTCGGTTCTTCGAAGATATTCTGAAAAAGTTTCAAGAAGCCAGACAGGCTAGAAACCACTGGATCATTCATTTCCCACAGAGGGGCTGCCCAGGCTAAAGCTTCACCAGAGAGGAGGGAAATGATATAGGCTACCTTAGCCCGATCAGACAGGAAGTTTTGGGGCTGGAGCTCAAAATGAATTGTGCATTGGCTAAGGAACCCCCTGCAAGCCTTGGAGTCCCCAGAGAAACGGGACGGAGCTGGCAGTTGTAGTGAGTGTGTGGCTGCGACTGGTGCAATAGGTGCAGCCGCTGGTTGTATTTGAGGTTGCGGATTCAGGGTTCCCAAGGAGGCCTGAAGCTGCTCAAAGCGAGAAGCCAGATCCTGGAGGAATCGCATCACCTGAGTCTGATTCGATTCCTGGGTTTCAAGTCTGCAAACTATGCCCTGCAACGGATCATCCACGGGTAACGGGATGTCAGCCGGGTTCATGGCTGATCAAACTGTCAAGGTCACCTGTGGCCAGGTGACAGATGCACACCGTAGGGGGACAGGAGTGCACCGCAAGGTAGTGAACCCTATGGCTGACTGCTGCGGATAGGAAACTGGGTGGTTGTGGAAAGCGGGACCAGAGGAGCACAACCGGGATCCTAACGGAAGCTAGAGCCAAGATTCCCCAGGGCACGGAGTCTAAGACCCAGCAGGTCTTCTCCAGGGCCTCTAGTGGTGAGGATGTTATGCTGCAGGCTGGGACCAGGTCGCGGCCCCTGGAGTTTCCTAGCTCACGCCCCGTAGGATAAGGGGAAAAGAGGGGAAGCAGCAGCACAAGATATGAGAGAACCGAATAACAAGCTGAAGGTCAGGGGCCACAAGCAGACAAGGATAACGAAAGAACGAGCCGAAGGTCAAGGGTCACGAGCAGACAGGGATAGTCGGGGACAAGCCAAATATGTAACAGAGAGACAGACGTAGCACACGGCAGGCAGGAACCCAAACACACAATGCCTAACAAACACGTTGATCAGCAAAGCAGGCTTGCAGTGCACAGGTTAATATAGTGTTCTGTGATAGGGCCTGGGGTGGAGTCTGGCTGGGAGGAGATTATAAAGGAAGCCAGGTGAAAGGGCTCAGGCCTCTAAGATGAACACATGGGAAGGAAGGTAAGCTGACAGACAAACACTACTGCATATCCATGACACCAATCTTACTGAAGCATATTGCAAATCCTTGTGTTTAGGGACAGAGAGGGACACTCAGTGAGGGAAAGTGTCAGTGTACCATTCTGTGCTAAACCAATCTTGCTGAAGCATATTGCAAATCCTTGTGTTTAGGGACAGAGAAGGACACTCAGTGAGGGAAAGTGTCAGTGTACCATTCTGTGCTAAACCAATCTTACTGAAGCATATTGCAAATCCTTGTGTTTAGGGACACAGAAGGATAGGCAGGGGACAGTGTCAGTGTCATTGTTGCTAAGCCTCCTGCACAGTATACACCTGAAGCTAGCCCTTATTGCTGTTTTT
This sequence comes from Rana muscosa, assembly GCA_029206835.1. NCBI lineage: Eukaryota > Metazoa > Chordata > Amphibia > Anura > Ranidae > Rana > Rana muscosa. The sequence continues at coordinate 248,529,469 of CM055123.1, read as the reverse complement.
CCCATCTCCCTGCAGGCCATCCATTAGAATGTCTGGAAGGCAAACAAGGAGAGGCAGACAGTCAGGAGCCAATAAAAGAGGGCAAGCAGGCTCTGTGTCTGGGGGCAACAGTGCTGGTCGTGGACGCAGTGCATTGTCATCAGCACATGGCCATGGGACACGCTTGTCCTTCTTTTCGGCAGCTGGACATGTTGAGCCACATCATGCCGAAGACTTGGTAGAGTGGATGACCAAGCCCTCCTCATCCTCCTCATCCTCTCTCACCCAGGCTCAGGATACTGGCAAAGCAGCTGCCAAAGCGTCCTCTTCCCTGGTATCAATGTCATCATCAGTCACTCCTTCCCTAGACCCACCATGTCCTGCTCCTGAGGAGTCCCCCGAACTGTTTGAGCACAGTGTTGGGTACATGCTCCAGGAGGATGCCCAGCGTTTCGAAGGATCTGATGATGATACCCAGCTAGAGGAAGGCAGTAGCATGAGAGCAGAGAGAGGGGATGCTCAAGAAGGACACCAATCTGGCAGTCATGTTCCAGCAGCTGCAGCATACTGCCAGATTAGCTCCAGTGATGAGGAGGGAGGGGATGATGAAGTCACTGACTCCACGTGGGTGCCTAATAGGAGAGAGGAGGAGGAGGAGGGGGATGAGGAGGAGGCACCTCTCCAACGAGGCAGGATGCCCTTGGGTGGCCAGCGTAAGGGCAGCACACCGACGGAATCACACCGCAGCGCTCCGCCTGTGCAGGGCGCTGCCTCTGCCCGTCATTCAAAAAGTTCTTTGGTGTGGGCCTTTTTTGAGGCGAGTGCATCAGATCGCACAGCTGCTGTTTGCAACATATGCCTCAAGCGTATATCGCGTGGCCAAAACATCAGCCGCTTGGGCACCACATGTTTGACCAGACATATGTTGACCTGCCATGCAGCTCGTTGGCAAGCCTACCTTAAAGACCCACACCAAAGAACAAAGCGGACCTCTCCTTGCACCGCATCAGCTGGGATCTCCAACCCCACTATACCTTCAGTCCTCTCTGAAACCTGCACTGAGAGGAATGAAGGTGTAGAATTAGGTGTGTCACAGCCAAGTACTTGCGGGCACTCTGCTAGCAGTACACCAACGTCCGATTCTAGCAGGCAAATTTCCCTGCCCCAGCTGCTGGACCGTCGAAAGAAGTTCACTCCCAGCCATCCACATGCCCAGCGGTTGAATGCTAGCTTGGCTAAATTGCTAGCGCTTCAACTGCTGCCTTTTCAGTTGGTAGACTCGGCCCCCTTCCGTGAGTTTGTGCAATGTGCGGTTCCTCAGTGGCAGGTTCCCAAACGCCACTTTTTCTCACGGAAGGCGATTCCGGCTCTCTACCGGCATGTGGAAGGCAATGTCTTGGCCTCGCTGGACAGGGCGGTCAGCGGTAAGGTGCATATTACCGCTGACTCATGGTCCAGCAGGCATGGACAGGGACGTTACCTTTCTTTCACGGCCCATTGGGTCACTCTTTTGGCAGCTGGGAAGGATGCAGGACAAGGTGCAGTAGTGTTGGAGGTTGTTCCACTGCCACGCCTCCAAAATGCTACTACTGGTTGTGACACACCTCTCTCCTCCACCCCCTCCTCTTCTTCTTCCTCCATGGCCTCTTCCTGTGCTTTGTCCTCGGAACCAGCGGTGCTCCGTAGGCGTTCAAGGGGCTACGCAAGTACGCAGGCAAAAAGATGCCATGCCGTGCTTGCGCTGGTGTGTTTGGGGGACAGGAGCCACACTGGGGCAGAGGTCCTGTCTGCTCTGCAGGGGCAGGCCGAGAGGTGGTTGACGCCACGCCAGCTTAAGCCAGGAATGGTGGTTTGCGACAATGGCACCAACCTCCTCTCCGCCCTCCGACAGGGACAACTGACCCATGTGCCCTGTGTGGCTCACGTCTTTAACCTGGTGGTGCAGCGCTTCTTGGGCAGGTACCCGGGCTTACAGGATGTCCTGAGGCAGGCCAGGAAAGTCTGTGTGCATTTCCGCAGATCTTATAATGCCAGTGCTCGCCTGGCTGAGCTGCAAAAGGAGTTGAACCTGCCCAAGAACCGCCTTATATGTGACATGCCCACCAGATGGAACTCAACATTGGCCATGCTGCAGCGGCTGCACACGCAGCAGAGGGCTATCAATGAGTACCTGTGTGACTACGTCACCAGGACAGGGTCAGGGGAGCTTTTTTTTTTTTCACCACGCCAGTGGGGCATGATCAGGGATGCATGCACTGTCCTGGCACCATTTGAGGAGGCCACGAGGATGGTGAGCAGTGACAGTGCATGCATCAGTGACACTGTACCTCTTGTCCACCTGTTGGAGCACACGCTGCATGGAATAATGGACAGGGCACTTGAGGCAGAACAGAGGCAGGAAGAGGAGGACTTCCTTGCCTCTCAAGGCCCCCTTTACCCAGACAGTGTTCCTTCTGTCCCACCCATCGCACAGGAAGAGGAGGAGGAGGAGGAGGAGGAGGATTGTGTCAGCATGGAGGTGGAGGCTGGCACTCAGCATCATCAGCAGCAGTCTTTTAGGGATGATTTACAGTCCCAAGAAACCAGTGGACTTGTACGTGGCTGGGAGGAGGTGGCTGCGGATCATGTCGTCCTTAGTGACCCAGAGGACTCCGGACTGAATGCCTCAGCTAACCTACGCTGCATGGCCTCCCTGATCCTGCAAAGTCTGCGGAAGGATCCTTGTATTCTTCGGATCAAGGAGAGGGACCATTACTGGCTGGCCACTCTCCTTGATCCACGGTACAAGGGTAAGGTTGCGGACCTTATGTTACCGTCGCAGAGGGAGCAGAGGATGAGACAACTCCGGGAGGCCTTGCAGAAAGGTCTGTGCAACGCGTTCCCAGAGACTGGGAGGTTACAAACTCCTGGTCCTGACAACGAGTTGCTGAGGCTTCGGTCAGTCAAAGAAGGAGCGGTGGGGAAGGTGGCCGTCTGACCGATGCGTTCAGACAATTCTTTTGTCCGCAGCCCCAAAGTATGATCGGTTCCAGCAACCATCGCCAGCGTCTGATATACATGGTGCAGGAATACCTAGGGGCAAGGTCAGACTTGGACACCTTCCCCACCGAAAATCCTCTGGCTTACTGGGTCTTGAGGATGGATCACTGGCCAGAGCTTGCACAGTATGCAATTGAGCTACTGGCCTGTCCTGCATCCAGCGTTCTTTCAGAACGCACATTCAGTGCTGCTGGAGGATTTGTCACGGATCACAGGGTGCGCCTGTCCACCGACTCGGTTGATCGACTGACTTTCATCAAGATGAACCAGTCTTGGATCACCACCAGCTACCACACACCTGATGCTGATATAACAGACTAATTTATTTTAAAATGTCACATCCCTTCAAGACTGATGCTGATGCTGAGTGCCTGTGCTGTTATGTTGACTGGCTATCCTCCTCCTCCTCAATGATCCGATTGATGATGATAGCTTGGAAGAACATTTTTGTTTCTGGGTGCCGCCACCAGTGCCTAAGGCCCAATTTTTCAGCCCCTGTTTAACAGGGGCGTGTAATTACAATTTTTGATGCAATACTTTGCAACAGGGCTCATTGCTGTGCTCCAAGTACAGTATCTGTGAGGGGTTGCAGTGTTGTGCCACCAGTGCCTAAGGCCCAATTTTTCAGCCCCTGTTTAACAGGGGCGTGTAATTACAATTTTTGATGCAATACTTTGCAACAGGGCTCATTGCTGTGCTCCAAGTACAGTATCTGTGAGGGGTTGCAGTGTTGTGCCACCAGTGCCTAAGGCCCAATTTTTTAGCCCCTGTTTAACAGGGGCGTGTAATTACAATTTTTGATGCAATACTTTGCAACAGGGCTCATTGCTGTGCTCCAAGTACAGTATCTGTGAGGGGTTGCAGTGTTGTGCCACCAGTGCCTAAGGCCCAATTTTTCAGCCCCTGTTCAACAGGGGCATGCAATTATAATTATTGATCTAATAATTCACAGCAGGGCCCATTGCTGCGCCCACCAAGAGTAACTGTGAGGCCTTACAGTGTTGTGGCACCAGCACCACCATCAAAGGCCCAATTTTTCCTACCACTGTTCAACAATTATATGTAATTACAATTCCTGATATAATAGTTGACAGCAGGGCGTTCCAGCACCCACCAAGAGTAACTGTGAGGGCTTACAGTGTTGTGCCAACACCAACACCTAAGGGGCCAATTTCTGCAGAGTATATACGGCAGGTCCCTACTTTCAAACATCCAACTTTCAAATGACTCCTACTTGCAAACGGAAGAAGACAACAGGAAGTGAGAGGAAATCTACCCCTAGGAAGGAAAATTCTCTCCTGTAAGAATTAATATGGGAGAAAGGTGTCTCCTCTCTACTGATGCTTTATCACCAATCCTTGTTTCAATAAAAACACCACATTTCAAAAACAGTTGTCATTGGGACGGAAAGTGAGGTGAAATGTTCTGAACAGGGGCACAGACAGCAAAACAAATGTTACAGGGGTGATAACCCTTCCCTATGTTTTCCAAAAAGCTTAAAAATATATTTTTTGGCTGGAGCTACACTTAAACAATGTACCAGTTCAAAATTACAAACAGATTCTACATAAGAACAAACCTACAGTCCCTGTCTTGTATGCACCGCCTGTATACGGCTGTTCAGAGTATATAGGGCCTTTTTTATTTTGTGTGCGGGGTTCCCCTTAATATCCATACAAGACCCAAAGGGGCTGGTAATGGGCTGGGGTAGGGGGGGGGGGCTGTGATGGGGTAGCTATGCCATTTTTCTTAAAGATTTTCATCCATATTACCGGGACCAGACATTACATTAAAGCCGCAAGCAGTTTTAAATGGCTTTTTTTTTCCTTTAGAAATGTCATTTTGTGCAGGGACAGTTCTAAACACGGGAAACATGTGGCACTTCACAGGCATACTTTAGACACCCCCCAGGTACGATATTTAAAGGAATATTTGATTTTTTTTTCACTTTATGCATCATTAAAATGACTGCTCCCGAAAAACGGCCGTTTTTAAAACTTCTTTTTGCATTGATACATGTCCCCTGGTGCAGAACCCGGGTTCCCAAACCCTTTTTAGGACAATAACATGCATAATAGTCGTTATAATTAGCACTTTAGAATTCAAACGTTCGCATCCATTGTATTTAATAGGGTTCTAATGTTCGTGGGAACTTTCGGTCCGTTCGCGGGTTCTGGTGCGAACCGGCTCATCACTAATCATAAGTCTTTAAAATGCCAAAGCAGCGCTCATGTCAGTTCATCCACATATGACAAGCTTTTATATGACTCCTTATATAAGAAAGAACCAAGAAGTGACTTCTTAAATGGGTGAAGATCTCATTACGGTAATCCTAGTTGTTATCACTCGTGCACCACATCCCAAGAACGCCACCACGTGAGTAGCACTCCCCTTATGCCCTGTACACACGATTGGTTTTACCGATGAAAACAGTCCGATGGACTTTTCTCATCGGACAAACCGATCGTGTATGGGCCCCATCGGTCTTTTTTCCATCGGTGAGAAAAAATAGAACATGTTTTAAATTTATCCGATGGGAAAAAAACCGATAGCAAATTCCGATCGTCTGTGTGGAACTCCATCGGACAAAAAACCCACACATGCTCAGAATCAAGTCGACGCATGCTCAGAAGCATTGAACTTAATTTTTCTCGGCTTGTCGGAGTGTTTTACGTCACGGCGTTTGGGACGGTCTGATTTTTGACTGATGGTGTGTAGGCAAGACTGATGGAAGTCAGCTTCATCGGATTTCCGATGGAAAAATCCATCGGATTAGAATCCATAGGAAATCCGATCGTGTGTACAGGGCTTTAGAGTATACACTCACCAGATGTTCCCATTTCATGTGCCTTAAGGTAAACTTTGGTGTCACTTCAAATGTATCCCTTGGTTCTGTTAGGGTTCCAATAGGCTGGAGGTATCAATGGCTCCAAAATAGCAGGATCCTATGAAAAAGTAAAATTGTCACATAGCGTAATCCTGTCTGTAAAAAGAACTATAAGGTCCTTCTGGTCACTTAAGGTTTCTAACGCTTCCTTTAACAGACAAACTTTCTGGCCTCCTCCTATTGAATTTGTTACATCTCCTCCTTTCCAGTCAAGTCCTGTGCCTAGAACCTTCACAGTGTAATCAAAGTAGAGATCAGAGGTTGCTCTCTCTACAGATAAGCTGTTGGTTTTAACTGTTGTAACAAAAGAAACAGATGGATTCCTTTGGTTCATGCAGTCTGCTAAGTACTTTGATTACATTGTGAAGGTTCTAGGCACAGGACTAGACTGGAAAGGAGGAGATGTAACAAATTCAATAGGAGGAGGCCAGAAAGTTTCATATGATCCTGCTATTTTGGAGCCATTGATACCTCCAGCCTATTAGAACCCCAACAGAATCAAGGGATACCTTTGAAGTGACACCAAAGTTTACCTTAAGGCAGGGTTTCTTAACTCCAGTCCTCAAGGCGCCCCAACAGGTCATGTTTTCAGGCTTTCCATTATTTTGCACAGGTGATTTGATCAGTTTCACTACCTTGTAATTAGCACAGCTATTTCATCTGAGGGGAATCCTGAAAACATGACCTGTTGGGGCGCCTTGAGGACTGGAGTTGAGAAACATTGCCTTAAAGCGGTTGTATACCCGCTGACTATTTTTTTTTTTTTTTACACCTGTAAAGGAAAAGGCATAATGAGCTTGTATGCACAGCATACTAGCTCATTATGAAATACTTACCTTAGAACGAGGCGTCGGTGTCCCTCCCAGTCCACGCCGAGGCAGCTGACATTATGCCTCGGCGTGTCTTCCGGGTATCGCGGCTCCAGCGCTGGAGTGGCTGGAGCCGCGATTCGTCACTCCCGTGCATGAGACTTCTTTCCGGCAAGGTCCGGCGTCCGCCGGGCCTTCAGCCGAGAATCCCCTGTGCGCATGTGCCGCTGCAGTCAGCGGCGCAGTGCAAGGGGAATATCTCCTAAACCGTAAAGGTTTAGGAGATATTTCTTTTACCTACAGGTAAGCCTTAGTATAGGCTTACCTGTAGGTAAAAGTAAAAAAAAAGACTATACAGCCGCTTTAACCACTTGACAACCACCTGCCGACAAATAACGTCGACAAGGTGGTTGCTTAACTCTGGGAGGACGTTATATAACGCCTGGGGCGCGCACACGGGAAACTCTGTGACCGCCGGGTCCAGAGGACCCGGCGGATCACGAATCGCGGTAAATCGCCGCCGATAGCGGCCGTTTACCACGTGATTGCTCCGTCAAATGACGGAGCAATCACTTGTAAACAGACCGGCGTCATTTGATGACGCCGGTTCCTCCCTCCCCTCTCTGTACCGATCGGTACAGTGTGAGAGGAGAGGGGAGGGAGCGGATGGCAGCAGCAGCTCTGTGGGCTGGATCTGTGACAATTGCAGTCACAGATCCAGCCATCCATCCATCCCTGCTCAGCCATCCCTGGTGCAATACCCTGCCAATACTCTGCAATACACCCTGCCAATACTCTGCAAAATACCCTGCGCAATACTCTGCAAAATACTCTGCAATACCCTGGTGCAATACTCTGCAATACCCTGGCGCAATACTCTGCAATACCCTGCGCAATACTCTGCAACACCCTGCAATACCCTGCGCAATACTCTGCAATACCCTGCGCAATACTCTGCAATACCCTGCGCAATACTCTGCAATACCCTGTGCAATACCCTGCAAAATACTCTGCAATACTCTGCAATACCCTGCGCAATACTCTGCAATACCCTGCGCAATACTCTGCAATACCCTGCAAAATACTCTGCAATACCCTGCGCAATACCCTGCGCAATACTCTGCAATACCCTGCGCAATACTCTGCAATACCCTGCGCAATACTCTGCAATACCCTGCGCAATACTCTGCAATACCCTGCGCAATACTCTGCAAAATACTCTGCAATACCCTGCGCAATACTCTGCAATACCCTGCGCAATACTCTGCAATACCCTGCGCAATACCCTGCAAAAAACTCTGCAATACTCTGCAATACCCTGCGCAATACTCTGCAATACCCTGTGCAATACTCTGCAATACTCTGCAATACCCTGTGCAATACTCTGCAATACCCTGCACAATACTCTGCAATACCCTGCACTACCCTGTGCAATACCCCGTGCAATACCCTGCCATACTCCGCAATACCCTGCCATACTCCGCAATACCCTGCCATAGTCCGCAATACTCCGCAATGCCCTGCAATGCCCGGCAATACTCTGCAATAACCACTTCCCGCCCGCCGGCTGTCATATGACGTCCTTGACTTTGTACGGGGATATCTGAATGATGGGAGCAGCTACAGGCATCATTCAGATATCAGCTTTTTCAGCCGGCGATTCCCTACACCATAAGAACAATCATAGCGGCTGTTCCGCTGCTTGATCATTCTTACGGAAGGTGAGAGGGGATGTCCCCCCCTCCCGCTGCCCTCCGGTGCTTCTACCGACTCACCGCTACGATCAAAGCCAGGATTGTTGTTTTTTTTTTGTTGTTTTTTCAGGCTTCCCAGCCTAGAGGTGAGATGTGGGGTCTTATTGACCACATATCTCACTGTAAAGAGGACCTGTCATGCCATATTCCTATTACAAGGGATGTTTACGTTCCTTGTAATAGGTATAAAAGTGATCAAAAAATTTTTTGGGGCGGAAAAACATGTCAAACTAAAATAAATAAAGTAAAATGAACAATAAAAAAATATATTTTTTTTTTAAAGCGCCCCTGTCCCCGTGAGCTCGCATACAGAAGCGAACGCATACGTAAGTCCCGCCCACATATGAAAACGGTTTTCAAACCACACATGTGAGGTATCTCTGCGAACGTTAGAGCGAGAGCAATCATTTTGGCCCTAGACCTCCTCTGTAACTAAAATCATGTAACCAGTAAAAATATTTAAAGCGTCGCCTATGGGGATTTTTTTAAGTAGCGAAGTTTGGCGCCATTCCACGAGTGTGTGCAATTTTTAAGGGTGACATGTTAGGTATCTATTTACTCGGCGTAACTTCATCTTTCACATTATGCAAAAACATTGGGCTAACTTTACTGTTTTTTTTTTTTTTTAAGCACAAAACATTTTTTTTCCGTAAAAAACGCGTTAAAAAAATTGCTGCGCAAATATCGTGCGAGATAAAAAGTTGCAACAACCACCATTATATTCTCTAAGGTCTTTGCTAAAAAAACATATATAATGTTTTGGGGTTCTATGTAATTTTCTAGCAAATAAATGATGATTTTTACATGTAGGAGAGAAATGTCAGAATTGGCCTGGGTGCTCCAGAACGCCTGAAGGTGCTCCCTGCATGTTTGGCCTCTGTATGTGGCCATGCTGTGTAAAAGTCTCACACATGTGGTATCGCCATACTCGGGAGGAATAGCAGAATGTGTTTTGGGGTGTAATTTGTGGAATGCATATGCTGTGTGTGAGAAATAACCTGCTAATATGACAATTTTGTGAAAAAAAAAAAAAGAGAAAAAAAAAATCTTGATTTTGCAAAGAATTGTGGGAAAAAATGACAACTTCAAAAAACTCACAATGCCTCTTTCTGAATACCTTGGAATGTCTTCTTTCCAAAAAGGGGTCATTTGGGGGGTATTTGTACTTTTCTGGCATGTTAGGGTCTCAAGAAATGAGATCGGCCGTCAGTACTTCAGGTGTGATCAATTTTCAGATATTGGCACCATAGCTTGTGGACTCTATAACTTTCACAAAGACCAAATAATATCCACCAATTTGTACTTATTTTTACCAAAGATATGTAGCAGTATAAATTTTGGCCAAAATTTATGAAGAAAAAATAGTAATTTGCAAAATTTTATAACAGAAACGAAAAAAAAAACATTTTTTTACAAAATTTTCAGTCTTTTTTCTCTTATAGCGCAAAAAATAAAAAACCCAACGGTGATTAAATACCACCAAAAGAAAGCTCTATTTGTGTGAAAAAAAGGACAAAAAATTCATATGGGTACAGTGTTGTATGACTGAGTAATTGTCATTCAAAATGTGAGAGCACCGAAAGCTGAAAATTGGTCTGGTTATTAAGGGGGTTTAAGTGCCCAGTGGTCAAGTGGTTAAGGCACATGAAATAGGAACATCTGGTGAGTGTATACCCTAAAGGGGAGTGTTACTCACGTGGTGGCGTTCTTGGGATGTGGTGCACGAGTGATAACAACTAGGATCACCGTAATGAGATCTTCACCCATCGAAGAAGTCACTTCTTCGTTCTTTCTTATATGTGGAATCATATAAAAGCTTGTCATATGTGGATGAACTGAAATGAGCGCTGCTTTGGCATTTTAAAGACTTATGATGTGTTAGAATTTTTAATGTTATTATTTTCATTTGGATGTACTTTTTATAGCAGCTGCTGACGTAATCACAAAAGATATTGTGTTTTGTCTATAGAGGTTAGACTTTATGCAGGTAACATTCATTTTTTAAAGTGTTTTACTGTTGGCGCTGAGCGGTGCAATTTAGGCTAATTTTTATTTCATACAGCTTGTTTTATTCCACACATACATACCTCCCAACTTTCTGAGATAGGAATGAGGGACACCTAGTATCAAAAGTATGCAGGCACAGGACACACCCCTTGCCACGCCCCCTTAAAGGAGAATTGTACAAAAAAATAAGATTTGTTTAAACCCACAAGTGCTTTTTTACCACTACTATTCCTTTATATTGGCTTTTGGAAATTACAAATGCAACAATTTAGAAATCAGATGAAAGGTTTAGCACGAAGGAACACTTTCTGATAGATAAAAAGTGCATTTTATATACATCTAAATAGATCAGACCAAAATGAGGGACAAATGAGGAGGAATGAGGGACAGAGGGACATTGCTCCAAATCAGGGACAGTCTCTCGAAATCAAGGACAGTTGGTAGGTATGCACATATACTTATGTCTCAGGCTGTCCTTCAATGTGGTTTCCCCAAAAGGTTGGAGGACAGAAGACAGCCATCTAGGAGACCATCAGTGTTTATAGGGGGTAGTAGTAAGGGACAAATTAAATGTATTGTAACTGTAATGGAATACTGAGCTGAGTCACATCTCCCAGATGGAGGGAATGTCACACAGCATTCCGTACACATACAGATCTGGTTACGGATCAGAAGGCTGAGTTCACCTGATCCTCTGTCTTCCAGTGTTTTCTGGAATACACAACCCCAGGACTGCCTCAGACTACCCACACACTGGTTTTGTGTCGGTCCACCAGAGTTTTTTATTATACGGGTTCTTTTCATGGGTATACAGTACAGTATATAAAGGTGCTTTGAATAACTTCATCAAGTTCTAAATAAAAAAAATGTAAGAAAAAAAAAAAATCAACTTATGGTTGAAAACCCAATTCATAAACTTGCAGTCATTTTTAGTTTGATCATAAATGATGGAAGACACACATTTGAATCAGGGCGGGATCTAGGGGATGTAGCAAAGTGTAATTTCTTCAGTGTTGTCACATGAAAAGATATAATAAAATATTTACAAAAATGTGAGGGGTGTACTCACTTTTGTGAGATACTGTAACTGTACTGTCTGCCTTCACTTTGTTAAGCGCTGCGCAAATTGTTGGCGCTATATGAATCATGTATTATAATAATAATAATGATAATTAAAAAAATGTCCTTTTCGAACTGCGTACTTATAATTTTCTGTAAAATGCAAAATGGCAACCTGGAGGTGTTCTGTACACAGAATATATACAGAACGCCCCCCAGATATGTCATTTCCTGCTTGTGTGATTGGCTCACTGATTTCCACAGAAGTCAGATTTTTGGCATCCCCTGCAACAAAAAATGTAGTTCTTGGTGAGATACTCTCAATAGGAAATCACGTCTAAAGGGATGCAGACCCAGCAGCTTTCCTCATTAGAGCCCTACAGGTGCAGCAACTGATTGCTAATTATGAAATCACTCCAATTAGATTCACTGAGCACATGGGCACAGAGGAACACACCTGGATTTCTTCAGAATAACAAAAGGTAGGAATCTGCAACAAAGTTTGTTAAAATCCCTGCAATGTACATAGATCACCCAGAGGTGAATGTGTTTTCTCAATAAAAGTGGAGTTACACTTTAAGTAATGTCAACGGTACACTCAATACGTTCATAGCAGAAATTGAATGTTCCAAAGGATGTGTACTGGGGTGAAACAGTTATTATCACTTTACATATTTGATTTCACAAAGAAAAATGAACAAAGAAATCTGAAATGTAACATATGATCCCCAGATATAGGAGATTGATGTCTCATTATAAATTATACACTTATGATACAAATATTTCTCTTCTCTTTCCAGGCACAACCCAAAGATTAATACATTTACCAGTTTGTACGATACCCCCCTCAACATGAATGCGAAGAAGCAGTCAGAGGCCATCAGTGAGGTCAGTAAATGAAAAATATACAATTTAGAGTAGATGGAAAGCCAAACCAGATGACATTTTGGTCTCTTTCACACGGGCAGCAGGGGGCAGTAAAGAGAAGAGGTTGATCCTTTTCTCTACTGCCCCCAAATGTTAATCTAAACAGCAGCTGGAGGGGTAGTGTGTATTGTGTAGTGTGTATTGTGTAGTGTGTAGGGATGAGCCCAACACCCCCCGGTTCGGTTTGCACCAGAACCTGCAAACGGACCGAAAGTTCGTGTGAACTTTAGAACCCCGTTAAAGTCTATGGGACTCAAACGTTCGGAATCAAAAGTGCTGATTTTAAAGGCTAATATGCAATTTATTGTCCTAAAAAGGGTTTGGGGACCCGGGTCCTGCCCCAGGGAACATGTATCAATGCAAAAAAAACGTTTTTAAAAAGGCAGTTTTTTTGGGAGCAGTGATTTTAACGATGCTTAGAGTTTAAAAAAAAAAAGGGAAATATTCCTTTAAATATCGTACATGGGGGGTGTCTAAAGTATGCCTGTGAAGTGGCACGTGTTTCCCGTGTTTAGAACTGTCCCTGCACAAAATGACATTTCTAAAGGAAAAAAAGTCATTTAAAACTGCTTGCGGCTTTAATGTAATGTCTGGTCCCGGCAAGATGGATGAAAATCATTGAGAAAAATGGCATGGGTACCCCCCATCCCCCAGCCCATTACCAGCCCCTTTGGGTCTTGTATGGATATTAAGGGGTGTAGCAAAATACTGAAACTGAGAATATGGTGGGGATCACTTCAAAGGGGACAGTAAATATTCATTCCAGGAAATGTAGAGACAGAATGTCTACTGATGTCTGAATAAGTAAATTGGGTTAATTGGGGTCTGAGGTAGCTTTCCATTCATCTATTGTCAGTGTGTTAATGACCCCACCTATTATCTGCTACGGGGTGTAATTACACCCCTAGTAATGTGTCTGGAACGGTTTCATTGTTATAAGTAAATATGTGGAGACAAACGTCTCACGCATACCAAGTTGTTAGAAATAGTTCCAGAGTGTTGATTTACTCCCAGAACTGTGTGTCGTCCAGTTACTGGGGGGGGGGGGGGGTTAACAGGTTGCCTTGGATAAGTTAGTACTTCCTCAGCTTCAAGGATTTCCCAGCAGACTTTGGAGTTCCGCAACAAGGGGAACTCCGCACCCAAATTAAAAAAAGGAAAGGTGTCGGGCCCCCAGGCCCTATATACTCTAAACAGCAGTATACAGGCGGTGCAAACAAGACAGGGACTGTAGGTTTGTTGTTAAGTAGAATCTGTTTGTAATTTTGAACTGGTACATTTTTAAAGTGTAGCTCCAGCCAAAAAGTCTATTTTTAAGCTTTTTGGAAAACATAGGGAAGGGTTATCACCCCTGTAACATTTATTTTGCTGTCTGTGCACCTCTTTAGAAGATTTCACCTCACTTTCTGTCCCAATGACAAATGTTTTTTGAAAATTTGGGGTTTTTAGTGAAACAAGGATTGGTGATAAAGCATCAGTGGAGAGGAGACACGTTTTTCCCATATTAACTCTTACAGGAGAGAATTTCCCTTCCTAGGGGTAGATTTCCTCTCACTTCCTAGGAGTCGTTTGTAAGTTGGATGTTTGAAAGTAGGGGCCTGCCCTATATACTCTGCAGAAATTTGGGCCTTAGGTGTTGGTGTTGCCACAACACTGTAAGCCCTCACAGTTACTCTTGGTGGGCGCTGGAACGCCCTGCTGTGAACTATTATATCAAGAATTGTAATTACATGCCATTGTTGAACAGTGGTAGAAAAATTGGGCCTTTGGTGGTGGTGGTGCTGGTGCCACAACACTGTAAGTCCTCACAGTTACTCTTGGTGGGCGCTGGAACGGGCCCTGCTGTGAAATATTATATCAAGAATTGTAATTACATGCACCTGTTGAACAGGGGCAGAAAAATTGGGCCTTTGGTGGTGGTGGTGTTGCCACAACACTGTAAGCCCTCACAGTTACTCTTGGTGGGCGCAGGAATGGGCCCTGCTGTGAAATATTAGATCAAGAATTGTAATTACATGTCCCTGTTGAACAGGGGCATAAAAATTGGGCCTTAGGCACTGGTGCCACAACACTGCAACCCCTCACATATACTCTAGTTGGAGCCCTGCGGCAAAGTATTGCATCAAAAATTGTAATTACACGCGCCTGTTTAACAGGGGCTGAAAAATTGGGCCTTAGGCACTGGTGCTGGTGCCACAACACTGCAACCCCTCACAGATACTCTAGTTGGAGCGCAAGAATGAGCCTTGCTGCAAAGTATTGCATCAAAAATTGTAATTACACGCCCCTGTTAAACGGGACTGATTCTTTTTTATGAAGGTCAGTCGATCGACCGAGTCGATGGACAGGCGCACCCTGTGATCGGTTACAAAGCCTCCAGCAGCACTGAATGTGCGTTCCGAAAGAACGCTGGATGCAGGACAGGCCAGTAGCTCAATTGCATACTGTGCAAGCTCTGGCCAGTAATCCATCCTTAAGACCCAGTAACCCAGAGGATTTTCGGTGGGAAAGCTGTCCAAGTCTGATCTTGCCCCTAGGTATTCCTGCACCATGTAAAACAGACACTGGCAATGGTTGCTGGAACCGATCATACCTTGGGGCTGCAGACTAAAAAATTGTCTGAACGCATCGGTCAGATGGCCACCTTCTCCACCGCTCCTTCTTTGACTAACCGAAGCCTCAGCAACACGTTGTCCAGGACCAGGAATTTGTGACCTCCCAGTCTCTGGGAACGCGTTGCACAGACCTTTCTGCAAGGCCTCCCGAAGATGTTTCATCCTCTGCTCCCTCTGCGATGGCAAGATAAGGTCCGCAACCTTACCCTTGTAACGTGGATCAAGGAGGGTTGCTAGCTAGTAATGATCCCTCTCCTTGATAGCACAAATACGAGGATCCTTCCGCAGGCTTTGCAGGATCAGGGAGGCCATGCAGTGTAGGTTTATTGAGGCATTCGTTCCGGAATCCTCTGGGTCAGTCAGGACGACATGAGCCGCAGCCACCCCCCCCCAGCCACGTACAAGTCCATGGGTTTCTTGGGACTGTAATTGATCCCTTGAAGACTGCTGCTGATGCTGAGTGCTAGGCTCCACCTCTATGCTGACACAATCCTCCTCCTCCTCCTCTTCCTGTGTGATAGGCGGGCCAGCAGGAACACAGTCTGGATAAAGGGGGCCTTGAGAGGTAAGGAAGTCCTCCTCTTCCTCCCTCTGTTCTGCCTCAAGTGCCCTGTCAATTATTCCATGCAGCGTGTGCTCCAACAGGTGGACAAGAGGGACAGTGTCACTGATGCATGCACTGTCACTGCTCACCATCCTCGTGGCCTCCTCAAATGGTGACAGGACAGTGCATGCATCCCTGATCATGACCCACTGGCGTGGCAAAAAAAAACCAAGCTCCTCTGACCCTGTCCTGGTGCCATATTGGCACAGATACTCATTGATGGCCCTCTGCTGTGTGTGCAGCTGCTGCAGCATAGCCAACGTTGAGTTCCACCTGGCGGGCATGTCACAGATTAGGCGGTTCTTGGGCAGGTTAAATTCCTTTTGCAGGTCAGCCAGCCGAGCACTGGCATTATATGACCAATGGAAATGCACACAGACTTTCCTGGCCTGCCTCAGGACATCCTGTAAGCCCGGGTACCTGCACAAGAACCGCTGCACCACCAAGTTAAGGACGTGAGCCAAACAGGGCACATGGGTCAGGTGTCCCTGTCGGAGGGCGGAGAGGAGGTTGGTGCCATTGTCGCAAACCACCATTCCTGGCTTAAGCTGGCATGGCGTCAACCACCTCTGAGCCTACCCCTGCAGAGCTGACAGAATCTCTGCCCCAGTGTGGCTCCTGTCCCCCAAGCACACCAGCTCAAGCACCACATGGCATATTTTTGCCTGCGTACTTGCGTAGCCCCTTGAACGCCTACGGAGCACCGCTAGTTCCGAGGACTAAGCACAGGAAGAGGCCATGGAGGAAGAAGAAGTGGAGGGGGTGGAGGAGAGAGGTGTGTTAGAATCACCAGTAGTAGCATTTTGGAGGCGTGGTGGCGGAACAACCTCCAAAACTACTGCACCTTGTCCTGCATCCTTCCCAGCTGCCAGCAGAGTCACCCAATGCACCGTGAAAGATAGGCAACGTCCCTGTCCATTCCTGCTGGACCATGAGTCAGCGGTAATATGCACCTTACCGCTGACCGCCCTGTCCAGCGAGGCCAAGACATTGCCTTCCACATGCCGGTAGAGAGCCGGAATCGCCTTCCGTGAGAAAAAGTGGCGTTTCAGAACCTGCCACTGAGGAACCACACATTCCACAAACTCGCGGAAGGGGGCAGAGTCTACCAAATGAAAAGGCAGCAGATGAAGTGCTAGCAATTTAGCCAAGCTAGCATTCAACCGCTGGGCATGTGGATGGCTGGGAGCGAACTTATTTTGGCGGTGCAGCAGCTGGGGCAGGGAAATTTGCCTGGTACAATCTGACATTGGTGTACTGATAGCAGATTGCCCACAAGTACTTGGCTGTGACACACCTAATTCTACACCTTTATTCCTCTCAGTGCAGGTTTCAGAGAGGACTGAAGGTAAAGTGGGGTTGGAGATCCCAGCTGATGAGGAGCAAGGAGAGGTCCGCTTTGTTCTTTGGTGTAGCTCTATTAGGTACGCTTGCAAACGAACTGCATGGCAGGTCGACATATGTCTGGTCAAGCATGTGGTGCCCAAGCGGGTGATGTTTTGGCCACACGAGATACGCTTGAGACATATGTTGCAAATAGCAGCGGTGCGATCTGAGGCACTCGTCTCAAAAAAGACCCACACCAAGGAACTTTTGGAATAACGCGCAGAGACAGCAGCGCCCTGCACATGCGGAGCTCTGCGGTGCGATGCAGTCGGTGTGCTGCCCTTAAGCTGGCCCCTGGAGGGCATCCTGCCTCGTTGGAGATGTGCCTCCTCCTCCTCCTCCTCTCTCCTATCAGGCACCCACGTGGAGTCAGTGACCTCATCATCCCCTCCCTTCTCAGCACTGGAGCAAACCTGGCAGTATGCTGCAGCTGGGGGAACATGACTGCCAGATTGCTGTTCTTCTTGGGCACCCCTTTCTCTGGGCTCACGTTACTGCCTTCCTCTAGCTGGGTACCATCATCTGAGCCTTGAAAACGCTGGGCATCCTCCTGGAGCATGTACCCAACACTGTGGTCAAACAGTTCAGGGGACTTCTCAGGAGGACATGGTGGGGCTAGGGAAGGAGTGACTGATGCCATTGAGCCGAGGGAAGAGGCCGCGTTTGCAGCTGCTTTGCCAGACAAAGTACCCTGAGCCTTGGTGAGAGAGGATGAGGAGGATGAGGACGGCTTGGTCATCCACTCTACCAAGTCTTCGGCATGTTGCGGCTCAACACGGCCAGCTGCCGAAAAAAAGGACAAGCGTGTCCCACGGCCACGTGCTGATGAGGATGCACCGTGTCCACGACCAGCACTGTTGCCTCTAGACACAGAGCCTGCTTGCCCTCTTTTATTGGCTTGTGACTGTCTGCCTCTCCTTGTTGGCCTTCCAGACATACTAATGGCCTGCAGTGAGATGTAGCTGCACAAAGCTGGGATGTGTATATATTGTGACAGCAGGAAGGTAAAGTCACCTGGTTGCATCCAGGGGGGTAGATATATTTCGCCCAGATTCAGGCTTTACGCCGACTTATACAACTAGGTGGAGAGTTGTATAAGGCTAGTGGGCTCATGGATGACTCATACCTCTAGGGAGAGTGTGGGGCGTCGTACAGTTGATGAGACCAGCTGAAGCTTGTCAGCTCATTTAGGCCTCTATAAGAACTCCCAGCTTCATTAGATGTTAGCTCATGCCTGGAACCAGACCTGTGTGGACTGTCTAGGGAGAGTGAACCCCTGTGCGGTGAGACAAAGCCTGTGTGGCTATTTGCTTGGACATTTAAAACCAGGGACTTAGGGACTAGGACAGCACTAGGCTGATCCCAGTTGTTAGTTAGGAAACCTGTATGTTTAGTCAGAGGTCAAGTTGACCAGGATTTATTTTGTTTATGTTTCTTTTGCTTTGCTGTGTTTTGTCACTGTAAATAGAAAATAAACCGCACCTTTATGATTTTGAAAACCACAACCACCGTTTGCTGGGCCTGTTTTTGTGTGGGGAGCCCATCTCGGGGGTCACACACACCCGCTGCCGAGCTAACCCCCTCACAGTTGGTGGAGAACCAGTGGCAGTTTTTTTTTAAGCCAGCATGGAGAAGATACTGAAGCAGCTGGCTCTAGCAAATGCCAATCAACAGCAGACAAATGCAGGTTTGCAAAAGAGCCTTGCAGCTCAACAACAGAACTTCGCAGCCCAGCAGCAAGCTCATCAACAGAGCCTTGCAGCCCAGCAGCAAGCTCATCAACAGAGCCTTGCAGCCCAGCAGCAGACAAACGCAACTTTGCAACAGAGTCTGGAGGCTCAGCAACAAGCCCAGCAGCAATCTGAGGCCCGCTTCATAGACCTGTTACAGAAGCAAGAGCAGAGACTACAACAACAGATGGAAGCAGCAATGCAGCAACGTCCGCAGACCAGTGAGGAAAGCCGTCCCACTAATACCGCGTCCTTTGGGGTGAGTCGTTTATTGACAAAAATGACTGGAGAGGATGATCCAGAGGTATTTTTGACCACATTTGAAAGGACCGCTGAAAGAGAAAAGTGGCCTGAGGAGCAGTGGGCTGGACTGGTGGCTCCTCTGTTAACTGGTGAATCGCAGAAAGCTTACTATGACCTAGAGCCTAACCAAGCAAAAGACTATGCGATGCTAAAAGCTGAAATATTGGCAAGGCTGGGTGTCACCCAGGCTGTCCGGGCTCAGCGTGTGCATAACTGGACTTTCCAGCTTGGAAAACCCCCCAGGTCTCAAATGTATGATCTCATTCACCTGAGCAGAAAGTGGCTACAGCCAGAGACTTTGTCCGCACCAAAGATTGTGGAACGTGTTGTAATGGATCGGTTTTTGAGAGCTCTTCCTACTGCCATCCAAAAGTGGGTAAGCCATGGAGACCCAGAGACGGCCGATGGTCTTGTGGATCGTGTGGAGAAATACTTGGCTACAGAGAACCTGACGGCCTCTTCCAGAGACACTCGGACTTTCCACCCTAAGACCAGACCATCCCCAGGGGCGGATAAGAGGATTCCAAGGGGTGAGGGTGGAGAGAGTGAGAGGGTGGGAGCTCTACCCCAAGTTTGGCGAGAACAGCCTGGGAAATCAGCGGCTCAAGAGGCCGAAGAAGGATCGTTTGCTACCACTGCCGGCAAGCGGGACATATTGCAGCCAATTGCCCGGTTGTGGAGGAACCCATGCAGTGTGACTTTCTGACGGGCAGACGTCAGTCGCTGTGTGCGACAGTCGCATGCACTGCCATTCGAGGAACTGAGAAACATTTATGCAAAATGTGTGTTAATGGTAGAAATGTTGTGGTATTGCTGGATTCAGGTAGCCTTGTGACCCTGATAAAGGCTGAGTTAGTTAAAACAGAGGTCTCTGGGAATAGCAAGGTAGCTGTTATTTGTGTGCATGGGGACACCCGAGAGTATCCAGTGACTACAGTGTGTTTCGAGACCCCCAAAGGTACCCTCTCTCATCCAGTGGGCTTAGTATCTCAGTTACCGCATGACGCCATTGTGGGAAGGGATTTTCCGAAGTTCTGGGAACTGTGGGATGATCCTGAGCCCCCCACTGGTGCCCCTATGTACCAGGAATGTGATAGCCAGAACTCCCCTGAGAGTGGTGAGGACTCTCCAGAATTTCCCTTATCAGTATTGGCAGGGGAGACTCAAGAAACTGGAGAGGAGCCCACCTCCTCAGACGAAAACCTACCGTCTGTGGAGTTTTCTGATCTTGAGGTTCACAGGGAAAACTTTGCCACAGAACAGTTGAAAGACCCCGCCCTAATAAAGGCACGGGAAAACGTAGTGAAAATAGATGGCGAGTTAGTGAACCCAGATAATACCTGCACTTACCCATACTTCAGCGTAGAGAAGGACCTACTGTATCGGGTGGCAAAAAGGGCAGAAGAAACCGTTGAGCAGCTTGTGGTGCCCAAACCTTACAGGAAGTTGGTGTTGGAGTTGGCCCATGGGCACATTCTTGGAGGTCATCTGGGGACAGAGAAAACCCGAGAGAGGGTATTACAGAGATTCTATTGGCCGGGGGTGATGAAGGACATAGAAAATTATTGTTCCTCCTGCCCTGTGTGTCAGAGGTCGGCCCCGATGCCACATTTCCGTAGCCCGCTGGTCCCTCTACCCATCATTGAGGTCCCGTTTGAGAGGATCGCCATGGATTTGGTAGGTCCTATAATCAAGTCCGCTAGGGGGCACCAGTACATATTAGTTATAATGGACTATGCCACCCGTTATCCAGAAGCGATCCCTCTCCGAAATACCTCGGCCAAAACCATAGCCAAAGAGCTATCTCTTGTGTTTAGCCGGGTGGGTATTTGTAAAGAACTGCTTACGGACCAAGGTACACCCTTTATGTCCCGGGTTATGAAGGAGCTGTGTAAATTGTTCAAAGTGACGCAATTACGTACATCTGTGTATCACCCCCAAACCGATGGGCTGGTTGAAAGGTTCAACAAAACCCTAAAACAAATGTTGAAGAAAGTGGTGGATAGAGATGGAAAGGATTGGGACTGTCTACTTCCTTATCTGATGTTTGCTATTAGGGAGGTGCCCCAATCCTCTACGGGATTCTCCCCCTTTGAGTTACTGTATGGGAGACACCCAAGAGGGCTGTTGGATATTGCCAAGGAAACTTGGGAAAGTGAGAGTTCTCCCCACAGGAGTGTGATTGAGCATGTCGCCCTGATGCAAGACCGAATTGCACAGGTAATGCCCATCGTGAAGGAACATTTGGCCCAAGCGCAGTTAGCACAGCAGAGAGTGTACAACCGTGGAGCCAAGACCCGTACCTTTTCCCCGGGGGATAGGATACTGGTACTTGTCCCTACGGTTGAAAGTAAATTCCTTGCCAAATGGCAAGGCCCCTACGAGATAATGGAAAAAGTGAGCGAAGTGAATTACAAGGTCAGACAACCAGGAAGGCGAAAGCCCGAACAGATCTATCACGTTAATCTGTTGAAAGCCTGGAGGGATAGAGAGTCCCTAGTCGCAGACACTTGGTCACCAGCTCAAACTGGTTGCGTGATTCCGGAGGTTGGAATAGCAGCCACCTTGTCACAACCCCAACAACAGGAGGTTAAGGAGTTTGTGCTTCGCAACAAGGAGGTATTCTCTGAGCTGCCGGGACAAACATCTGGGGTAGAGCATGACATCATTACCCCGCCCGGTGAAAGGGTGAAGTTAAAACCCTATCGGATCCCAGAGGCCCGACGGGAGGCAATACGGGAGGAAGTACAGAAAATGCTGAACTTAGGGGTGATAGAGGAGTCCCAAAGTGATTGGTCTAGTCCCATTGTGTTGGTGCCTAAACCGGATGGGAGCTGGCGATTTTGTAACGATTTTCGACAGTTGAACAAAGTTACAAAATTTGACACCTACCCCATGCCACGTATAGATGAGTTGATCGACCGGCTGGGAACAGCCCGATACATGACGACTCTTGACCTCACAAAAGGGTATTGGCAAATCCCCCTGGCCAAGTCGGCCAAAGAGAAAACCACATTTGTAACCCCAGACGGGGCGTTCCAATATAAAAGAATGCCGTTCGGGTTACAGAATGCGCCGGCCACATTCCAGTGGAAAATGGACCAGATGCTGAGGCCCCATCGGAAGTATGCTGCGGCTTACCTGGATGACATAATTGTCCATAGCACAGATTGGGCCTCACATCTGCCAAAAGTGCAAGCAGTCCTGGACTCTGTTCGGGAAGCGGGGTTTACGGCTAACCCCAAGAAGTGTACCATTGGGCAGGAGGAGGCCAAATATCTTGGGTACACCATTGGGAGGGGAGTAATAAAACCCCAACTCAACAAAGTCGAGGCCATCCAGAGTTGGCCACGTCCCAACAGCAAGAAGCAGGTACGAGCCTTTCTGGGAATCGCTGGGTATTATCGGCGATTCATTCCCCACTTTGCTTCTAAGGCTGTGCCCCTAACCAACCTGACGAAGGGGAAAGGGTCGGTCATGATTAAATGGACCCCCGAGGCTGAGGCAGCATTCCAATTCTTGAAACAAGCCTTATGTAGCCAGCCAGTGTTGTACTCACCCGACTTCTCTAAAGACTTTGTCGTACAAAGTGATGCGTCAGATGTGGGGTTAGGAGCAGTATTGTCCCAGGTCTGGAACGGGGAAGAGCACCCAGTCATTTACCTCAGCAGGAAGTTGAAGTCCCATGAGGTAAATTACGCCACCGTTGAAAAGGAGTGTTTAGCGGTGAAGTGGGCTCTAGATTCCCTTCGGTACTACCTGCTAGGTAGGCACTTTGACATGGTTACGGATCACGCTCCGTTAAAGTGGATGGCTCAAAACAAAGAAACAAATAGAAGAGTGAATAGGTGGTTCCTGGCCCTCCAGGAATTCAACTTCACAGTAAAGCATCGCCCTGGCGTTCAAATGGGGAATGTGGATGCTTTGTCTCGAGTACATGAATGCCTGATTGCTGGTGTTCCAACCCCGAGGTTAAAACAAGAGGGGGGGGTATGTGACAGCAGGAAGGTAAAGTCACCTGGTTGCATCCAGGGGGGTAGATATATTTCGCCCAGATTCAGGCTTTACGCCGACTTATACAACTAGGTGGAGAGTTGTATAAGGCTAGTGGGCTCATGGATGACTCATACCTCTAGGGAGAGTGTGGGGCGTCGTACAGACAGGGAGTTGATGAGACCAGCTGAAGCTTGTCAGCTCATTTAGGCCTCTATAAGAACTCCCAGCTTCATTAGATGTTAGCTCATGCCTGGAACCAGACCTGTGTGGACTGTCTAGGGAGAGTGAACCCCTGTGCGGTGAGACAAAGCCTGTGTGGCTATTTGCTTGGACATTTAAAACCAGGGACTTGGGGACTAGGACAGCACTAGGCTGATCCCAGTTGTTAGTTAGGAAACCTGTATGTTTAGTCAGAGGTCAAGTTGACCAGGATTTATTTTGTTTATGTTTCTTTTGCTTTGCTGTGTTTTGTCACTGTAAATAGAAAATAAACCGCACCTTTATGATTTTGAAAACCACAACCACCGTTTGCTGGGCCTGTTTTTGTGTGGGGAGCCCATCTCGGGGGTCACACACACCCGCTGCCGAGCTAACCCCCTCACAATATATATATATATATATATATATACTGATTATACTGCAGCTAGCAGAATCAACTGGCTGTAGTATTATTAGTATGAGAACACCAGCAATTGTCTTCAGGTAGCTTTAGGTGCACACTGTGCAAAGGACACAGTACACTAAAGCCTAGTACACACGGCAGAGAATCTCGTCGCAAAAAAAACATTGTTTTTCTCGACGGGTTTCTTGTCAAGCTTGACGAGATTCTTGTCCAGCATTCCTTGCATACACACTGTCAATCCAAAATCTCGTCGGTCTAAAGCGCGGTGATCTACAACACGTACGACGGCAGTATAAAGGGAAAGTTCCATTCTCATGGTGCCACCCCTTGGGCTGCTTTTGCTAATCTCGTGTTATTGCGTGTTAGTAAATGTTTAGTGAGAGACGATTTGCGCTTTTCAGTCTTCGTGCTTTCAGTTCGTTACAGCGTGACGAATGTGCTATCTCCATTACAAACGCTAGTTTTACAAGAAGGTGCGCTCCCGTCTCATACTTGATTCTGACCATGCGTGGTTTTTGAAGACTCGGAAAAGCATAAACACGAACGGTTTCCTCTTCTAAAAACAGTCTGACGAGAATCACGACGAGAAAAAAGAAAGCAGGTTTTCTTTTTTTCTCGTCGAGATTCACAACAGTTTTCTCGACGAGAAACCCTACACACGAACGGTTTTCTCGGCAAGAAAGCTCTCCCAACAGTTTTCTTGTGGTTTCTTGCCGAGAAAACTGGTCGTGTGCACAAGGTTTAACTGTAAATACTGCAGCTGCCTGCCTGTGGTATTAATATGATCAGAACACCAGCAATTGTCTTCAGGTAGCTTTAGGTGCACACTGTGCAAAGGACACAGTACACTAACTGTAAATACTGCAGCTGCCTGTCTGTGGTATTAATATGATCAGAAGAACACCAGCAAATGTCTTCAGCAGGGATGAGCCGAACACCCCCCTGTTCGGTTCGCACCAGAACCTGCAAACAGACAGAATGTTTGTGTGAACTTTAGAACCCTATTAAATACAATGGACTCGAACGTTCGAAATCTAAAGTGCTAATTATAAAGGCTAATGTGCAATTTATTGTCCTAAAAAGTGTTTGGGGACCCGGGTCCTGCCCCAGGGGACATGTATCAATGCAAAAAAAGGTTTAAAAAATAGAAGTTTTTACGGGAGCGGTGATTTTAATAATGCTTAAAATGAAAAAATAAAAGTGAAATATTCCTTTAAATTTCGTACCTGGGGGGTGTGTATGATATGCATGTAAAGTGGCGCATGTTTCCCGTGCTTAGAACTGTCCCTGCACAAAGTGTCATTTTTTAAGGAAAAAAAGTCATTTAAAACTCACTCGCCGCTATTAATGAATTGTCGGCTTTTATCAATACATAGAAAAGTCATTGATAAAAAAAAAAAAAAAAGCGTGGGGGTTCCCCCAAATTCAACTACCAGGCCCTTCAGGTCTGGAATGGATATTAAGGGGAACCCCGCCGCAAATTAAAAAAAAATGGCGTGCGGTTCCCCCTAAATATCCATACCAGGCCCTTCAGATTTGGCATGGATTTTAAAGGGGAACTCCACCCCAAATTAAAAAAAAAATGTCGTGGAGTCCCCCCAAAAATCCATACCAGACCCTTATCCGAGCACGCAACCTGGCCAGCCGCAGGGGAAGAGGGGGGATGAGAGAGCGGCCCCCCCTCCCTCCTGAACCGTACCAGGCCACATGCCCCTTCTCATGTTCTGCATCAGGTCCTCAGCCTTACACCTAGTCATTGGCTGAGCGGACCTGATGGGGAACTTTAGAAGGGGCGGGTCTATACATGTATTACAAAGTGAGAGCAGTTCCCCATCAGGTCCGCCCCCTCGGTATGTCGGACCTGCCTACGTCATTGGCCTGAGCGGGGAACTTCCTTCACTGTGTAATTTAAATTTACACAGTGAAGGAAGTTCCCCGCTCAGGCCAATGACGTAGGCGGGGTCGGACATACCGAGGGGGCGGACCTGATGGGGAACTTCTCTCACTTTGTAATACATGTATAGACCCGCCCCTTCTCGCGTTCCGCATCTGGTCCGCTGAGCGGACCTGATGGGGAACTTTAGAAGGGGTGGGTCTATACATTTAAAACACTGCGGAGGAAGTTCCCCATCAGGTCCGCTCAGGCTCAACCAATGACAGACAGCGCTGGACATCGGATCGCCGCGGGACACTGGATTTCATCGCTGGAATGTTTTTATTTTTTTTTATTTTTTTTATTTTTTAATAAAGGACTTTTTCAAGGTGTTTGTGTGTTTTTATTTACATTTTTTGACACTTTCTTCGTGAAATGGTAGGGGTACAATGTACCCCTTACCAATTCACATGGGGGGGCCGGGATCTGGGGGTCCCCTTTGTTAAAGGGGTCTTCCAGATTCCGATAAGCCCCCCGCCCGCAGACCCCCACAACCACCGGGCAAGGGTTGTGGGGATGAGGCCCTTGTCCCCATCAACATGGGGACATCCTCCCCATGTTGAGGTCATGTGGCCTGTTACGGTTCAGGAGGGAGGGGGGGGTGCTCTCTCGTCCCCCCCTCTTCCCCTGCGGCCGGCCAGGTTGCATGCTCGGATAAGGGTCTGGTATGGATTTTTGGGGGGACTCCACGCCATTTTTTTTTTATTTGGGGTGGAGTTCCCCTTAAAATCCATGCCAGATCTGAAGGGCCTGGTATGGATATTTAGGGGGAACCGCACGCCATTTTTTTTTTAAATTTGCGGCGGGGTACCCCTTAATATCAATTCCAGACCTGAAGGCCTGGTAATTGAATTTGGGGGAACTCCCACGCTTTTTTTTTTTTTTTATCAATGACTTTTCTATGTATT
Source organism: Rana muscosa (assembly GCA_029206835.1). Taxonomy (NCBI): domain Eukaryota; kingdom Metazoa; phylum Chordata; class Amphibia; order Anura; family Ranidae; genus Rana; species Rana muscosa. Next base: position 248,502,911 of record CM055123.1, on the reverse strand, counting down.
GATAAAAGCCGACAATTCATTAATAGCCGCGAGTGAGTTTTAAATGACTTTTTTTCCTTCAAAAATGACACTTTGTGCAGGGACAGTTCTAAGCACGGGAAACATGTGCGACTTTACATGCATATCATACACACCCCCCAGGTACAAAATTTAAAGGAATATTTCACTTTTATTGTTTCACTTTAAGCATTATTAAAATCACTGCTCCTAAAAAAACGGCCGTTTTTAAAACTTTTTTTTGCATTGATACATGTCCCCTGGGGCAGGACCCGGGTCCCCAAACACTTTTTAGGACAATAACTTGCATATAAGCCTTTATAATTAGCACTTTAGATTTCTCCCATAGACTTTTCGAATTTGCCGCGAACACCCCAAATTGTTCGTTGTTCGGCGAACGGGCGAACAGGCAATGTTCGAGTCGAACATGAGTTCGACTCGAACTCGAAGCTCATCCCTAGTCTTCAGGTAACTTTAGGCGCACACTGTGCAAAGGACACAGTACACTAACTGTAAATACTGCAGCTGCCTGCCTGTGGTATTAATATGATCAGAACACCAGCAATTGTCTTCAGGTAGCTTTAGGTGCACACTGTGCAAAGGACACACTACACTAAGGCCCCTTTCACACGGAGGGTCCGTTCAGGTCCGCCTGTCAGTTTTTTAGGCGGACCTGGACGGACGCTCCATGTAGCCCTATGGAGGCACGGATGTCAGCGGTGACATGTCCGCTGACATCCGCTCCGCTCCGCCAAAGTGTGACGGAGGAAAACCCTATTTTTCCTTCCGTCGGCGGAGCGGATCGGATGACAACGGACTCTACGGTCCGTCGTCATCCGATCTTCCATAGGGGAGAGCGGCGCTCTGACAGGGCGGTCCCTGTACAGTGTGCGGGGACCGCCCAGCCATCTGCCGGCTCAGCGGGGATCAACTGAGCGATCCCCGCTGAGCAAGCGGAGCTTCACGGGGCGGATCATGACTGATCCGCCCCATGAGAAAGAGCCCTAACTGTAAATACTACAGCTGCCTGCCTGTGGTATTAATAGGATCAAAAGAACACCAGAAATTGTCTTCAGGTAGCTTTAGGTGCACACTGTGCAAAGGACACAGTACACTAAATGAAAATACTGCAGCTCCCTGCCTGTATTTGTATGAGAACACCAGTAATTGTATTCAAGTAGCTTTAGGTGCACACTGTGCAAAGGACACAGTACACTAAATGACAATACTGCAGTTCCCTGCCTGTATTAGTATGAGAACACCAGCAATTGCATACCTCCCAACACGCACGGATTCTGCGGGACTTTCCAGTATAGACTTACTTCCCGCAGTCCCACGATAGAGGAATTTTTTTACCGCACAGTAAGAGGAGCCAGTGGAGGCAGCACGGGAGGAGGAGGTAAGAAGATATCACCTTGCGCCCCCCCCCCCCCTGCTTACCCACGTATAACTGAAATGTTGGGCGCCGTCCCACGGTAGCACCCCAACACCCCCCCCCCCCCGCTCAACAACATGAATGTCCGGCAGTTGAATTTTGAAAAGTTGGGAGGTATGCAATTGTATTCAGGTAGTTTTAGGTGCACACTGTGCAAAGGACACAGTACACTAAATTAAAATACTGCAGCTCCCTGCCTGTATTTGTATGAGAACACCAGCAATTGTATTCAGGTAGCTTTAGGTGCTCACTGTGCAAATGACACAGTACACTAAATGAAAATACTGCAGCTAGCTCAATCACCTGCCTGCCTGTCAGTATATTATGAAGAGAAAAACAGGAACGGATCTAGCTAATTTGAATACAGTGTATATATTATATATACAATAGACTTGTGCACAACGGAAAAATTTGTTTAGTTTTGGTTTGTTTCTTTTCGGTCCTGTCAATTCGTAATCGTTCGTAATTTTGCTAGACGGGATTTTTCGTGTTCGGACTAATTCGTACTTTCGGTAGAATACATTGTTTTTCATTGATTCGGGGCACAACTCCTACTTTCGTAACTTTTTTTGGGTTCGTTGATTCGTAATTTTCCGTGTCTCTCTCACAACGACGCTGCCTATTATGCCTAATGTGCTTCAAATGGATTTGTACTTTTCTAAATACATAGCGTTTTTTTGTAACGATTCAAAATCTCGTATTTTACTTTAATTTTTTACATGCGGCTATAGCCTCCGCCCCTGTACACCATTTTGAGAGGGAGTTCAGCACGGTGAGGGAGAAGCAGAGAGCAGAGCAGAGTGAGTGTTATTGTGCTTTGAATGGATTCGTACATTCGTAACTTTTTTCATAACGAATTATGCCGAAGACATTCGGGCATTCGCTATTTGCGATATAATTTATTTCGGATTCAGTTTTATTCGTAATTGCTTTTTTCGGAAATTCGAATGCTTCCGAATGTCCGAAAGTTGCTAAATTTGGACGAATTTCGATTCGTTACGAAACGAATTGCACAAGCCTAATATACAACACCTAGGATGCATATATATCCTCTACACACTGTAACTGCAGCTAACTGACTCGCCTGCCTGCTCTATCTAACTCAAATGAGATGACACTATCTCTCTCTGTCTTTGTTTAACCGCCGCCGCAACACACTACGCAAGGCCGCCACGCAGGCGGCCTTATATAGTGTGGGGCGTGTACTAAACCCCCTGAGCCATAATTGGCCAAAGCCACCCTGGCTTTGGCCAATTACGGCTCTCTGTACAGACGGCGCTGTGATTGGCCAAGCATGCAGGTCATAGTGCATGCTTGGCCAATCATCAGCCAGCAATGCACTGCGATGCCGCCACGAATTATGTGCCGTGACGCGCCACTCGAATTTGGCGAACAACCGAACAGGTGATGTTCGAGTGAACATGGGTTTGACTCGAACTCGAAGCTCATCCCTAGTAGTGTGTATTGTGTAGTGTGTATTGTGTAGTGTGTATTGTGTAGTGTGTATTGTGTAGTGTGTATTGTGTATGATTTGCTCTGTGGTGTGATAAAAATTAAACAGTATATAGTGCTTAGCAGGCAAAACTACTGCCAAGGTTAGCCATTTAAAGTGATTGTAAACGATCACCTTGTAAAACAACATTCAGTTTAAAATGTAAATGCCAATCATTTTTACAAACATTTATAGACATAAAAAAAAAACATTATAAATTCCTTTTTCCCCTTTTTTTATAAGTGATCACTTTCCCTCTGTTCTCTGTTTAATTCATATGTTTGTGAGTTGAATTTTTTGACGATTATGACTTGATAAATATTGTGGGATAATGCACAAGGCTGGTGCGCCCTCTTTTGTTCGTGTTTTGTAATCACACTGGAATGCATGTACAGTAATACCTCGGATTGCGTGTAACGCGGTTAACGAACATTTCGCAATACGAGCTATTATTTTTTTTTAAATCCTGACTCGGTTTGCGAGCGTTGTCTTCAATGATTCAAGCCTCTGCTGTGTGCAGTACTCTCCGAGTGTTTCTAAGTGTCTCTGGCACCCCCCGCCACTTCTATCCACATGCGGTACTGCATAAAATAGAAGTCACTGTGGAACGATTTATCTGAGTTTCCATTGATTCCTATGGGGAAAGTCGCTTTGATATACAAGTGCTTTGGATTACAAGCATTCTTCTGGAACAAATTATGCTCATAATCCAAGGTACCACTGTATTCCTGTTCAGTCCTTTTTGTTCAGGGTTTGACAGCCGATTCAGTGGGAAAAAGTAAGGCATGTAGTACTTTTGTACTATGCGATTCGGTGGCCACAAACAGAGATGTGTTGGGCATGTCGTTAGCAATTCATGGCACCCACGTGTGTCTTGCATGTTTGCATGCGGTGGGGGAAACATGCCTTTCCCGCACCGCGTTCCAGTGTGAACCAGCCTTGACACTTTCAATATACAGAAGCAAAACAAAAGGGGAAGATTTACTAAAACTGGAGTATGCAAAATCTGGAGCAGCTGTGCATAGAAACCAATCAACTGTCAAAGCTTAACCACTTCAGCCCAGGAAGATTTACCCCCCTTAATGACCAGACCCGGTCTTCTCCGTCGTCTTCTTCCCTCTTCTCCTCTTCGATGTTGACACGTCGCTTCCTCCCGCTGTAATGCTGGCTGTGCGGTGCGCTCCGATTTATATAGGCCTCTCATGACGTCACAGTCACAAGCTCCGGGGCCCCGCTAGCAAAAGAGCTGGAAGAAGATAGCGCAGGCCCGGCAGAAGGAAGAAAGAACCGGAGAGTGCGGAGACGACACCGGAGACCGGAAGACCCCCGAAGTCGGAAGAGACCCCCGGAGTCGGAAGAAGACCCCCGGAGCTGTGCAATAAATTACTTTAAAAACCTGTGTGTGTTTTTTTATTGACATTTTTTTCCACCAGTTGAATGGGTACCCCATACTCATTCACATAGGGTGGGAGGCCGGGATCTGGGGGCCCCCCTTTTTAAAGGGGGCTCCCAGATTCCGATAAGCCCCCCGCCCGCAGACCCCGACAACCAACGGCCAGGGTTGTCGGGAAGAGGCCCTGTCTTCATCAACATGGGGGCAGGGTGCTTTGGGGTGGGGGGGCCGCAGGTCCCCCTGCCCCAAAGCACCAAACCCCCCCATGCTGAGGGCATGCGGCCTGGTATGGTTCAGGAGGGAGGGGGGCCGCTCTCTCGTCCCCCCTCTTTTCCTGCGGCCTGCCAGGTTGCGTGCTCGGATAAGGGTCTGGTTTGGATTTTGGGGGGACCCCACGCCGTTTTTTCGGCTTAGGGGGTTCCCCTTAAAATCCATACCAGACCCAAGGGCCTGGTATGCTCTTGGAGGGGGAACCCATGCCGGTTTTTTATTTAAAATTTGGCGTGGCGTTCCCCCTCAAGATCAGCAGAGTACAAGTCGCATGCCAAAGTCGGATCATGCAAGACTGCGGTCCGACTTTGATCCGACTTCAATGATAGTCAATGGGCTGAAGTCGGATCAAAGTCGGACCAAAGTAGTACAGGGAGCATTTTCAAAGTCGGACCGACTTGTGTCGGACCAGTTAAGACGGCTCTCATAGGGAAACATTGATTTTCACACGTCATGCGACATGAGCTTCCAATGTCGGAGCGTTTGTCGCCCCAGTGTGAACCCGGCCTGACTTGTCCTTTGACCAATCAAAACAATCCCAGGGTGAGATAAATTCCTTTTACTGCTGCTGTAATCACCATGTCGGATGTCAAAAGTTGGATGGTTAGGACAAGGAATACTACTTTGATCCGACTTCAATGATATTCAATGGGCTGAAGTAGGATCAAAGTCCGACCAAAGTAGTGCAGGGAGCATTTTCAAAGTCGGACCGACTTGTTTCGGACCAGTTAAAGCGGAGCTCCACCCAAAAATTGAACTTCCGCTTTTCGGAACCCTCCCCCCCTCCGGTGTCACATTTGGCACCTTTTAGGGGGGGGGGGGAGGGTGCAGATACCTGTCTAAGAGAGAGGAGGAGAGTGCGGGGACCAGTGAGGGTGCGCCTCGCGCATGCGAAGTAGGAAACCGGGGAGTGAAGCCGAAACGATTCACTTTCTGATTCCCTCACAGAGGATGGCGGCAGGGGCTGCCGACATCACGGGAGCGATGGACAGGTAAGTGTCCATTTTTTAAAAGTCAGCAGCTGCAGTATTTGTAGCTGCTGGCTTTTGAAAAAAAAAAAAAATTCGGGTGGACCTCTGCTTTAAGACGGCTCTCATAGGGAAACATTGATTTTCACACGTCATGCGACATGAGCTCCCAATGTCGGAGCGTTTGCCGGACCAGTGTGAACCCAGCCTGATTGAACAAGCTAAAGTTAGAAGCTGATTGGCTACCATGCACAGCTGCACCAGATTCTGAGTACTCCAGTCCTAGTAAATCTCCCCCAAGTGTTCTGTGTGTAAAGTGTTTGCTGAAAAATGTGAAGTGCGGCTCCAACGAAACTATTTTGTATGATCATTAACGCCATCTAGTGGGCAAAATTCATTTTTTTCCCTGATTGCAGTATTTGAGAATAAATACTGCATTATGGCCACTAGATGGCACTTATGATCATAGGAGATAGTTCTATTACGCATAATATGGCAAGTTTCCTTGGAAATGTGTGAATGTGTGTCACGTCCATTCACCAAACGTTTAATGCATTAGACCCTAAAATGTTTTTATTGAATTATAACAGATTTAATTTCCTAAGCTAATTAGAAATGATAAAAGTTTTTTATTTTGATTATTAGAAAGTATGAATTGAACTTTTCATTGAATAAGGTACACTGTCTGTTTCCACCTGGTGGTTACACATGGTACATATTAATTAGGCGCTGGGAAGACAAATTCATTACAGATTGGTGAAAACGATTGCACTTTCCATCGGATTGAAGCACAGAATCCACTTTTGTGGCATCATCCACCCAAATGGTGCAGAACTATTATGTGTGTGGTCATGATGGGAATGCTGGAGTGATCCTCCAGACGTGTAACAATGTCCTCTCTGGTGGTTACACAACAGCTGCCTGCTGTGGCCAGACATAATAATGAGGCTCGGGGGTCCTCACAGTACGTCTTGCTCCCCTCTCGCAGGCCGCCAGTGTTCTGGAATGTTCCCGGTATTCCCGGCTATTTTTATTTCATGGCTGAGATGTGAGAGCGGTTATTTACAGATCATGTATGTTGGGAGGCAATTTCCGTCCCCGTTCTCCACTTCCAGCACCTGTTCCTGTCAATCACTCTTCAGGCATCAGTCACCCAACACCAGGGCGGGCCCGGCGTTATATGTCACCTCTCGAAAAATACCTGCCAAGTGCCTCTTTTTCCCAATGAAAGCTTGAAGCTTGCTAAACATGGATCATATAGCCCTTTAGAGTGGACATGTCAGTATCTTTACAAGTCTGCAGGAATAGTTTCCAGATATATCACAATATACAGCAACATTATCATTTTTTAGGACAGCTCCACCTTTTATCATGTAGCTTTCCACTATTGTGTCATGAAAGTCGCCCAATTTTGCAGCGATTTTTGCTGCGATTTTGCTGAGACTTGAAGAAATGCCTGTGTATTCTTGAGGTCTATGGACCTCAAGTCGCATCAAAGTAGGATCAAAATATTGCAGGGACTACTTTGAAGTCGCTGCAACTTGATGTCGCACAGACATGAACGGTACTTATTGGAAATCATGGGTTATGACTTTTCATGCGATTTTGTAGTCCCAAGTCGCATGACAAGTCGTAGTAGTGGAAACGTAGCAGCGATCCTTGAGTTCCAATCAATGACTTTGCCTTGGCTGAGATAATGCCATCAGTCTGCTGCATGCAGGAGGAAACATTTCCTCAGTCTCGCAGTGATGAGACTGCAACATTGTAGCAAGCCACAAGGTCAGAGGCTGCAGCAGTGGCTGATCTGTGTCAGACATTTGTGCACACACGATTTACATGATTGTGTCATCTCTTAGCTGGCACCTCAGTCCAAGAAGGCGATAGTGACTCTGGATGATGCCTGAACAAAGATGATCCAGTCCTTACCAGCTGCACATACCTACCTTCTCCTCACTCAATGCAGCTCTGTCCAACCAAGAAGAGGAATGCCTAGTACTTGGGCATGCGGCACACTGTGCTTCCCATGTGACAGCGCTAGGTCTTGGTAACTGGTGGCTCTAGCACCCAGCACTGTCACATGGGGAAGGGGAAGATCCCTCAGTCCTGTAGAAGCTCTAACTTAGAGCTTACACAGGGATTGCCCTATTTGCTACTACAGAATGTAGTAGTGGGAAAGCAAAGCTAAGGCTAGGCGCACACCTTGTGTGTGTTGGGAATGCGCACAAAATTGCACATTTTCCCGACATGCACATAAACATGCTGCCCTTTAGCAGACGTTCGGTAGTGCCACTACTTATTAAAGGCACCGATTAAAACTAGGAAGGACAAACCAAGGGGCTGGACCTTAGATGCGAATTGGACCACAATATTTGAATAAAATCCATATTTTACTTTTAAACAAGAAAATTAAAAAATTGCACATAGAAAAATGCTGCTAAAAACATGTATACACGTATATACAGAATATGGCCAACAAGGGCCAAGTACTTTGGGTTTGTTACATGATATCAAGTGAGTGAGCCCCTGTGCGTCAACGCGTTTCACTAATCCGCTTCTTCAGGGCACACAAAAGGGGAAATAGAAGAAAACAGGCCCCACTGTATAGATGGAGAAATGCATAGATATAAATCATATTTCATTACATATGTTAACGCCTCTCCTTATACTCCAGTGCCCACCCAGGGAGACTCTAACACATGTATATTCAGACCTAGGCAAGGTGAATATATTGTACATGATGAACAAATGATATATATGTGTTTCTGCAAGTAATAACATATGTAATGAAATATGATTTATATCTATGCATTTCTCCATCTATACAGTGAGGCCTGTTTTTTTTCCTTCTATTTCCCCTTTTATGTGTCCTGAAGAAGCGGATTAGTGAAACACGTTGATGCACAGGGGCTCACTCACTTGATATCATGTAACAAACCCAAAGTACTGGGCCCTTGTTAGCCATATTCCGAATATATATGTGTATACAGTGGGGAAAATAATTATTTGATCCCGTGCAGATTTTGTAAGTTTGCCCACTTACAAAGAAATGAAGGGTCTATAATTTATATCATAGGTGTGTTTTAAATGATAGAGACAGAATATCAACCAAAAATCCCCCCCAAAAAACACATTACAAATGCTATAAATTAAGTTACAGTTCAGTGAGTAAAATAAGTACCGTATATACTCAAATATAAGCCGAGTTTTTCAGCACATTTTTTTGTGCCAAAAATGCCCCTTCGGCTTATACTCAAGTCACCTTTTTGCGCCTGATCTCCTGGATTTTGGGGACCCGGTACCGGCCGGCCGTAAGTCCCCTGGACCCCAAACTTGGCACACATGTAGCTTCACTCTTCCTCTACGATCGGGAAGTACCGATTTTTCAAACCCGGGCACCCCTTCCATAGACCCCATGTTAAACGGTCATTTCTCCGGTGAATTTGGGGACCCAGTACTGGCCGGTCGTAGGTTCTCTGGACCTAAAACTTGGCACACGTGTAGCTACACTCTTCCTCTACAAGTTTGCAAAGTTTTTTGCCTGGAGGACCTACAGCCGGAGAGCACTGATTTTTCAAACCCGGGCACCCCTTCCATAGACTCCCATGTTAAACGTCAGTCTAGTCATGGGCACAGTGAGGCATGGGCACAGTGAGGCATGGGCACAGTGAGGCATGGACACCGTGAGGCATGGACACCGTGAGGCATGGACATGGACACAGTGAGGCAAAGTGAGGCACAGTGAGTCATGCAGATGGACACCTTAGGCTTATACTCGAGTCAATATGTTTTACCATTTTTTTGTGGTAAAATTAGGTGCCTCGGCTTATATTCGGGTCGGCTTATACTCGAGTATATACGGTACTTGATCCCCAAGAAAACATGACTTAGTAGTTGGTGGAGAAACCCTTGTTGGCAAGCCCAGAGGTAAGACGTTTCTTGTAGTTGGTTACCAGGTTTGCACACATCTCAGGAGGGATTTTGGTCCACTCTACTTTACAGATCTTCTCTAAATCCTGGCTGTCGCTTGGCAACTCAAAGTTTCAGCTCCCTCCATAAATATTTCTATGGGATTAAGGTCTGGAAACTTGATATCGATATTGATCACTCACTGTGAGAGGATGGAAAACCGAAAGTGTGGGGGAAAGGGGGCCAACAGGGGGGCCCGGGCAGAAGGGGGAAACAGACAAGAGGGGGTAATCACTGTGGCGGGGAGGCAAAATTACTGGCAATGATCCCCCTGTGTGGTTCTCCCTGCAGTAGCTGAAAGATGGCCTCTCTTGCTTGCTTTCGGTTGCTGCAGGGTGTGCCACACAGGGGATCAGTTCTATTAATTGTCCCCACCACAATGATCACCCCCTTTTGTCCAGGATCCTATTCCCCTGCTGCCTGGGTCCCCCTGCTGAACTGATGATACCTGGGTCCTACACAGTAGGCCTGGCTTTACCCCCTCATCAGCAGCCCTGTGTGTGGGGGAAAACACCCGTATTTATTACTTTACTGATTCAGAGAAAACTCAAGTCACCCACCCTGCCAGACAGGGTGAGCTTTGGGTAAAACTTAGGACTGGATGGACAGAAATACAAATCCCTTCACAGGCAATACAGCTCTCCTATATGTAGATCATGATTGTAATTGTTCAGCTCTAAGTGAAAATGTTGCTTGGTCCTTTATGGGTAAATCACAGGATAACTTTAATGTAAAGGATATTATCATTGTGCGTTATGTTTTTGAAACCATATCTCCATGTAATTTGTACATATGCAGGCCTTTCTGAGTTCGTATGTTTACTTTTCCAAATTCTATGTTTTGGCAGATTAAATACCGGGAAGACGGCGAGCGCTATAAATCGGTTTTCCACTGGGATATGAAGTCCAGTGTACATGAACAGAGCTACAACATGGAGAAGATGGTTAGTTGGGCAAACTAAGTGCTGGGAGACCCCAAGCCTTGGTATCCATCCCTGTATCTCCTGGAGATCCTGTGTGCGTCCTCTGCTCATTATTGTATGTTCTTTATCCACAGAAAGCCTATGAAGAAGGAAAATCCTGGTTCTCTGATATTGACCCAGACATGGTCCAAATTGAGCAGGCTCAGAAGACACTAAACGATGTAAGATTCTCACATCTCAAACATTTGATTATCAAGGTGTATTGGGTGGTCATACAAACAGTTGTCTCTTGACACAGGGTCCATTGTGTGACAGAATACTGATGTGTGAAATGAAGCCTGTCATACAAGACACTTTATATGAAGTCTATGGCCAACAGGTTCATTGTTAAGCAGGCCATACACGGTCGAATTTCGAACAAATTTTCTTTTCAAAATCAGAAAGTTCGTTTTTTTTTGTGATCCGATGATGCCACCATTGATTTTCGAAAATTCGGTCGGGAATATTCTTTTCTCTCTGGGAATATTCTTTTCTCTCCGGGAATATTCTTTTCTTGCACATGCGCATTTTTTTTCTATTACATTTCTCACACGATTCTCCCATCATTGATTATAAAATCGTTTGTTTTTCAAAAAATTTCCAACATGTCCGATTCCTGAAATTTGATTGCTGCACGAAAATCGGCTGTTGCTGCAGCCCACTAACGGTGCGAAATTCGTACAAAAATTCTTTGATACGATTTTCGAAAGAAAATTCTTTCGAAATTCGAACCGTGTATGGCCGGCTTTAGACAGCAGGATGGAGTTATCTGTCAGGCTTTGGTTCGCTATAGACCCCATACAAAACATCACACATCAATGTTCCGTCACACCATAGTTACCTGTGTCAAGAGGCAACTTAAATGTTTGTATGACCACCTAATACACCTTGATAATTGTTTACCTGTCTTTGCACGTTCTCTGCAAATTGTGTTCTTTAAAAACTAGAGCAATAATTATTTTTTTTTATCGCACAGCTTATAGGCATGTCAAAATTACTATTTTCATTCATTTTTATGGAAATTTTTTGTTAATTTTTGCCAAATTGTAAATTTATTTTAAGCAGTTTCTCCACTCATACTTCTTGGTAGAACTAACAAATCTATTTCATATGATTAGTCAGATTTGATTTATTGTTTTGTCTTTGCAATGGTGAAGAGTATAGGGACTAGGATCAAATGCCATAGGCTTCTCTTGGGTTTAGAGGTAAATGGTGGACCAAGACGCTACAATAAAGCTCAGGAGCTGGTTAGGACATTGTGTTTTTTATTCAGAGAAGGGAAAAGCTGCAGGTGACATTGACCACGAGGGATGAGCCACCACAGTTTCAGTATCTCTTCTTATTTGCTTTACTAGAATTTCCATAACTGTAGGTTTTCTTCGAAGCCTTTGGAATCTCTGCCAATAAATTACTAGATTTACAGCTCACAGTACATTAGCTGGGTGGTCAGTAAGAAGATTGCTCTTACATTGGTGGTCATTGGGAAGAATGTTCCTTACATTGGTGGTCAGCGGGAAGAATGCCCAACACATAGATGTTCTTTGAGAAGAAAGCTCCTTTCATTGGTGGTCAGTAGGAAGAACACTTTCTACATTGGTGGACAGTGGGAAGAATATTCCTTAAATTGGTGGACATTGGGAAGAATGCTTACTACATTGGTGGGCAGTGAGAGAAACATTTCTTGCCTTGGTGGTCATTGAGAAGAATGCTCTTTACATTGGCGGTCAGTGGGAAGAATGCTCCTACATTGGTGGTCATTGAGAAGAATGCTCTTTACTTTGGCGGTCAGTTGGAAGAATGCTTCTTTCATTGGTGGTAAATAGGAAGAATGTCCCTTTCATTGGTGGTCAAATGGAAGAATGGCCCTTACTTTAGTGGTCATTGGGAAGATTGCTCTGGTTACAGTAGGTTAAAAAGATTACTGGTGTCAGTGGTTACTTACAGGCCCGGACTGGCCATAGGCATTTGCCCGATGAGCCGGGGCCGCCCACTCCATGGCATGTTGATGATCAGGCCGCACAGTGCGACATATCTGAGAGGCAGATATTGGTTATTGCTCAAGGAATGTCGAGCAACCTCTGGATAAACTCTAAGGATTCCCATGGAACCCTGGTTGAGAATGGCAGCTTTAGAGAGTTTCTTCTGACAGTCAAATGTTTCTATATTAAATAATTGAGGGTGGAGTCAATAGCTGGAAATAGAATGAATACTATTAATTAGGGAAAAATAAAGAAATTGTTATAATGTGTTCCCTCTACTGAACGACACAATAAGTGCATAAAAGTGATACTGATATATGGTGCAGACTGTATTTCTGCACTGGGACCACAGAGTGATAGTCAGAAGAACAACAGTAGCCTTGTGTGTGCGTAGTTATCATTGTTTGTGTGATGGCCTTTTGCAAGAACTCCCCTAGTGGGTTAACAAGTGGGGTTGGTAATGCTGGTGATGTGTCAGAAAGCAATGTACAGTACTTGGGACCACTATCATCAGCAAGCTTATGACATAGACAATTGGGTGGCAGGTTAGGAGAATGCACTAGAGCAAAACAGGAACCTGGATAGGCTTGTAGGTACTACAGTTGGCTCTCAATGTGGTTTCAGTAGAGACCTTAACAAGGACTTCTTGTGTTTTTAAAATGGTGCCCCTATTTTGCTACAAGGGAAATAGTGTCCAACACAGGTGAATGCACACCAGGTACCATTCTGATCTCTTCCCTCATCCTGACATACAGTGGGGAAAATTATTATTTGATCCCCTGAAAATGTTGTAAGTTTGCCCACTTACAAAGAAATGAAGAGTCTATCATTTTTTATCTTAGGTGTGTGTTAAATGATAGAGACAGAATTTCAATAAAAAATCCAGAAAAAAACACATGATACAAATGTTATCAATTAAGTTGCAGTTCAGTGAGTAAAATAAGTATTTGATCCCCAAGCAAAACTTGACTTAGTACTTGGTGGAGAAACCCTTGTTGGCAAGGACAGACTTTTCTTTTAGTTGGTTCCGAGGTTTGCACACATCTCAGGAGGGATTTTGGTCCACTCTTCTTTACAGATATTCTCTAAATCCTTAAGGTTTCTTGGCTGTCGCTTGGCAACTTCAAGTTTCAGCTGCCTCTATAAATTTTCTATAGGATTAAGGTCTGGAGATTGGCTAGGCCAATCCTTGATCTTAATTTGCTTCTTCTTGAGCCACTCCTTTATTACCTTGGTGGTATGTTTTGGGTCTTTGTCATGCTGGAAGACCCATCCACGACCCATCTTCGGTGTTCAGGCTGAGGGAAGAAGGTTCTTGTCTAAGATTTTAGAATACAGGGCCCAATCTATTGGCTCCTCAATGCAGCAAAGTCAGTTTGTACCTTTAGCAGAGAAACAGCCACAAAGCATCATGTTTCCACCTCCGTGCTTGACTGTAGGGATGCTGTTGTTAGGGTCATAGTCAGCATTTTTCTTCCTTCAAACATGAGAAGTCCCTCTCCTCAAGAAGACACATGTACAGCCATGCCAATGAACATCTAAATGATTCAGAGAAGGATTGGGAGAAAGTGCTGTGGTCACATAGAACTAACAAAGGAGTGGCTCAAGAAGAAGCACTGAGTTGCGTGGCCTAGCCAGTCTCCAGACCCTAATCTGAAAGAAAATGTATGGAGGGAGCTGAAACTTTGAGTCGCCAAGAGACAGCCAAGAAACCTTAAGGATTTAAAGAAGATCTGTAAAGAAGAGTGGACCAAAATCCCTCCTGAGATGTGTCCAAACCTGGTAACCAACTACAAGAAACGTCTTACCTCTGTGAATGCCAACAGGGGTTTCTCCACCAAGTACTAAATCATGTTTTGCTTGGGGATCAAATACTTATTTTACTCACTTAACTGCAACTTAATTTATAACATTTGTATCATGTTTTTTTTCTGGATTTTTTGTTGATATTCTGTCTCTATCATTTAAAATACACCTATGATAAAAATTATAGACCCTTCATTTTTTTGAAAATGGGCAAACTTACAAAATCTGCAGGAGATCAAATAGTTATTTTTCTCACTTGTATGCCTGATGCTAAATTAGTGTGTAATATTATGGCACTGATTGCAGATCTTGCATTGATACTGGAAAACCATGGTACAGTGGCCCATAATTACATTATTGTCCTCTTTTGCCAGGTACAATACACAGAAGAGTTTGAGCAACAGACAAGAAAAGGAAGCTTCCCGGCCATGATAACTCCAGCTTACCAGACTGCCAGAAAGGCCGGTCACCTGGCCAGCAATGTAAGTCATTGTATTGCAGACAGTGATGGAGGTGGTCTATTTGGTGACTATGCTGGGCGGTTTCCACAGTCACTGTGCTGGGGGCCGGGATCTGGGGGTCCCCTTCCTTTGTTAAAGGGGTCTTCCAGATTCCGATAAGCCCCCTGCCCGCAGACCCCCACAACCACCGGGCAAGGGTTGTGGGGATGAGGCCCTTGTCCCCATCAACATGGGGACATCCTCCCCATGTTGAGGGCATGTGGCCTGGTACGGTTCAGGAGGGGGGGGGCGCTCTCTCGCCCCCCCCCCTCTTTTCCTGCGGCCGGCCAGGTCTCCTTAGTTTCCATGTTGGAGATGGTCTCCCTGATCTCTGTGTTTGATGGAGGCGGTGTCCGCAATCACTGTCTCGGGGGTGGTCACTAAGTTGGTGGAGGTTTCCCTGGTCACTACATTGGAGGTAGCATCCCCAATCAATGTGTTGGGGGTGGTCACAATGCTAGAGGTGGTCTCCCTAGTAACTATTTTGAAAGAGGTCTCCCTAGTTTCTATGTTGGAAGTGATCACCCTGATCTCTATGTTGGAGGTGATATCCTCCAATTACTATGTTGGAGGTGGTCTCCCCGATCACTGTGTTGGGGGTTGCCTCTTCCCCATGATGACTTTGTTTAGCACAGTCCCCTGCTCACTGTGTTGTTATAATGGTTTGTTCTGTTTATCCAGAGACTATCCCTCTTGTGCACTTACTGTCTTCATTCTTACAACAGTTGGAATACAAGCGCGGTCATGAAGAACGTATCTCTCAGTACAGCAGTGTAGTGGACACCAAAGATATTTTGCACGCCAAGGCCAGCGGACAAAACCTGAGTGATGTGAGTCCCAATCAATAATATGGTGCTCTGTCCCAATGATTTCCTTGGTTATATCTGTCTTCCTTGTCTCGGATCTTTAGGTGAAATACACAGAAGACTATGAGGAGCAGCGGGGAAAAGGCAGCTTCCCGGCAATGATTACACCTGGCTACCAGATTGCCAAGAAAGCCAATGAGCTAGCCAGCGAAGTGAGTTATAACTTACATTAGACAATTGTTTTTTTAAATAAGCAGCAGTGGCGGGAATGTAAAAAAATCTATTTTGCCATAAATCACCCTGTTGGCAGTAGCCACTCGCCCTGTAAACTTGGCATACACCAATATTTCGTAATACATATTTTTTCACTTGCTTTGGCTATCAAAGTCAGAATATATAATCTTCAAAACAGCCTTTAGACATGAAGGAGAACTGTGCACGTTGGCTGTTTCCTCTGAATCAGTGACTAAGCTGTGTTACTTAAAGGCGGTGTTAAAAAGGTGAAGTCGCTGACCTTGCTCTGCTGTCTGGCAGGAGTTCCAAGATTGCAAATTTGCCAAAAAGAAAATGACAAAATCTTTGGAAGGTACTAGCAGTTTCCACATATATTTAAACTGTTTATTTAGTTGTTTGTCTAGAGTTGAGCTTTAGGATCAATGGGAGTCAGGGGAGTCATGTCTTTGCCCACCTTCACTACTGCATCATCATGACAGACACAAGAGGCACAGCATTATGGAAGACGTGGCCATAGTGGGATTTTAGTGGCATAGGGCATACCTCCCAACCTTTTAAGATGGGAATGAGAGACACCTGTTAGCAAAAGTATGTAGGCATAGGACACACCCCCTGTCACACCCCCCCTTAACCACTTAAGCCCCGGACCAATACACAGGATAAAGACCAGGCCCTTTTTGCGATTCGGCACTGCGTTGCTTTAACTGACAATTGCGCGGTCGTGCGACGTGGCTCCCAAGCAAAATTGGTGTCCTTTTTTTCCCACAAATATAGCTTTCTTTTGGTGGTATTTGATCACCTCTGCGGTTTTTATTTTTTGCGTTATAAACAAAAATAGAGCGACAATTTTGAAAAAAATGACATATTTTTTACTTTTTGCTATAATAAATATCCCCCAAAAATATATAAAAAAACTTTTTTTCCTCAGTTTAGGCCGATACGTATTCTTCTACATATTTTTGGTAAAAAAAAAATCGCAATCGGCGTTTATTGATTGGTTTGCGCAAAAATTATAGCGTTTACAAAATAGGGGATAGTTTTAAGGCATTTTTATTATTATTATTTTTTTTCTACTAATAATGGCGGCAATCAGCGATTTTTCTTCGTGACTGTGACATTATGGCGGACACATCGGACACTTTTAACACATTTTTGGGACCATTGTAATTTTTACAGCGACAAGTGCAATAAAAATGCACTGGTTACTGTAAAAATGACACTGGCAGTGAAAGGGTTAACCGCTAGGGGCGCTGGAGGGGTTAAGTGTGCCTAGGGGCGTGTTTCTAACTGAGGGGGGGCGTGGCTACTAGTGACACGTCACCGATCTCCGCTCTGATTACACAGAGCGGAGATCGCTGACATTGTCAGTAGGGGAGCGGGGAGATGTTGTGTTTACACTAACATCTCCCCGCTCCATGCCTCCGTGAGACGATCGCGGGGATCCCCGCGGCGATCGGGTCCGCGGGACCCGCGGTCCGACTCACGAGGATGGCAGGGGGGTCGGCAGTTAAAGGGCCACGTACAGGTACGTGATTGTGCCTGTATGAGCCATTCTGCCAACGTATATATACAGTGAGAGGTCCTTAAGTGGTTAGAGGAGAATTATTACAAAAAAATGATTATTTAAACCCACAAGTGCTTCTTTTTACTAATAGTATTTTTTTTTTTATTGGCTTTTAAAATTTAGAAACGCAGCAATTTAGAAATTGGATGAAAGGTTTAGCACTGGGAAACACTTTTTGAAAGATAAATAGTGCATTTTATATACAACTATATACAGCAGACCAAAATGAGGAGGAAAGGACATTGTTCTAAATCAGGGACAGTCCCTCAAAATCAGGGACAGTTGGGAGCTATGGATCATGTAAGCAGTGTTTTTTTTTTTTTTTTTTTTTTTTAAACAAAAGGATCATTTAGTAACTGGGTGTCTGTGCTTCCCTATGCCATGCATACAGATCATGGCCAGTAGGGCGCTGTACATAGCTTCCTGAAAACATCACAGCATGCTGCTGCCGCAGTACTCCTCTTAAGAGCTCTCTGTGCTGATGCAAGTAGTGGGCTGACTCTTGGGAAGAGTTATGCAAACTTCTAGATTGTAAGCTCTAACAAGTAGGGCCCTCTGATTCCTCCTGTATTGAATTGTATTGTAACAGTACTGTCTGTCCTCATGTTGTAAAGCGCTGCGCAAACTGTTATCACTATATAAATTCTGTATAATAATAATAATAATATCACAATGCCTTGATGAGAGGGTGTCAGTCTGGAGGAGTAGGTCATATTTGCAAGCAGTGACCACATGTGACGCTGAGCTTCCATGATTGAAAGATCTGAAATCCAATGAATGAAAGGGGCGGGCCAGAGATAGCCAGGCTGGGGAGAAAAGGACTATCTAGAGATGATGTTGGATGTTCTTCAGCCATTAAATGAGGCAGACTCTATGGCAGGGATCTGCAAGGTCTGGTTCAGCTGTGCATGGCGGCTTCTAACTTCAGCTTGTTCTAAGCTTTGACAATAAAACCTGGAAGCCGATTGGTTTCTGTACACAGCTGCACCACATTTTGCACTCTCCAGTTTTAGTAAATCAACCTCTATCTGACATGCTGCAGCTTCTAATGCACATTGTGAGAAGCTCATAATGTGCAGTGAAACCAGAGTAATGCCGCGTACACACGATCGTGATTCACGGCGGTGAAAACACCGCCGTGAATCACGACATGAAATTAAATGAAAAACGAGGGAATGGCATTTTCCCCCACACACGACCGTTTTTCCCGTCATTTTTTTCTTTGTCGAGAAAAACGACCGTCTGTGGGCTCCGCGGCAGTGTCTCCCTACGGGAAAACTGCCGCGGAAAAAAATGATGGAAAAAACTATGAGAAAATTTAGAACATGTTCTAATTTTTCTCTTCGTTTTTCCTGCCGTTTTTCTCAACGAGAAAAACGGCATAAAGCCCACAGACGATCGTTTTTCTCGGCGAAAAAAAAAAATGTCATTTTTCCCGACGGGAAAAATGATCGTGTGTGCGCGGCATAAGTCATTTCAGCCCAGGAGAGGAGCCGGTACAACTGTGCAAGACTGAAGGGAAGGTCTGAGTTAAGCTTTAAATTACTTTATGGTGACATCAGGTGCAAACAATATTTATCGGAGTTCCCTTTAAAATTTTGCTTGTAACTTTCCAGAGGGCTCCGGTGAACTGCCACTGCCGCTGTCACTGTGTGATTTCCTATCGGAAGATCCTTCCAGCCCGCCATTTGTTGCCGGCCAAGTTCTGAGCACATCAACCGTGCGCAATTCACCAGAGCCCCCTTCAAACGCCAATCTCCCCCTCCGTCCCCCCTTAGGGCAAGACAGCTGGCAGCCCACCACGGCGCAACTGTGCCGCCGTCCCGGACTGCCAGCGTGGGGGCCAATGTTTCCTGAATGTGACAGCGTGCGGACAAATGATACTTGTCGCCCGAGATCAGGAATCGCAGCCCCCCCCCCCCCCCCCAGGTCGTCATGTCCCGCGGCACAGAGCCTTTCTCCCGTTCCATCTAATGTTGGCCGCCTGGCAGTTACATTTTACTGACGTTTATTCTCTCTTGTCTCGGCGCCAGGTGAAATATCACCAGCGATATCACAGGGAGATGAAGGGAAAAGCGAGCTCGACAGATGTGGCGTTTACTAAACAAACTGCAGATGAGCTGAGCCAGGTACGTGACACCCAGCGGGACCGGCGGAGCTGTCAATCTTTGGATGCAGCCACCTGTCTGTCACCCCACCTCCTCCCGTCCCGCCAATCCCCTCCGGTCTTTACATAAATCACACACGAATCAAAGTCAGAATTCGTCGTCTTTGATAGGATCTTACAAGCCTTCACCGCAACACATCCTGTAATCAAATAATCCACTAATGGTTTTCCTTCCCCTGACACCCATCAATGGTTCCAATCCTGCACCCCACACCCTCTACCTTTCCCTCTTTTGAATTCTAAGCTTTCGGGGATGTTGGTAGGAATCCCACCTGAGTTTTCTCACAGGGAGTCCTAAGTGTCATTTGGCCACTCCACCCCTAAATGCAATTCCACTTTTTGGTGGATGATGGGGAGCTAAACTAACTAGCAGAATCGTATCTATCTATTGATTAGATCCCTGTGCATCTGCACACCTTCTGTGTACTGAGGAGGTCTCAGGTGTGCACGACTGGCCTGCCCATTATGAGGAGTTCTCACATCCCTATAATGAGCTCCTGGGTTTATACACCTGCTGTGCCCATTATGAGAGGTTCCCACCATCCCTATAATGAGCTTCCCGGTCTACACAACTGCTGTGCCCATTATGAGGGCTTCCCACAATACCTATAATGATCTCCTGGGTCTACACACTTGCTGTACCCATTATGAGAGGTTCCATACCTATAATGAGCTCCTGGGTTTATACACCTGCTGTGCCCATTATGAGAGGTTCACACCATCCCTATAATGAGCTCCTGGGTTTATACACCTGCTATGCCCATTATGAGAGGTTCCCACCATCCCTATAATGAGCTTCCCGGTCTACACAACTGCTGTGCCCATTATGAGAGGTTCCAACCATCCCTATAATGAGCTCCTGGGTCTACACACCTGCTGTGCCCATTATGAGAGGTTCCTACCATCCCTATAATGATCTCCTGGGTTTATACACCTGCTGTACCCATTATGCAGGTTCCCACCATCCTTCCCTATAATGAGCTTCCACACCTGCTGTGCCCATTATGAGAGGTTCCCACCATCCCTATAATGAGCTCCTGGGTTTATACACCTGCTATGCCCATTATGAGAGGTTTCCACCATCCCTATAATGAGCTTCCCGGTCTACACAACTGCTGTGCCCATTATGAGAGGTTCCAACCATCCCTATAATGAGCTCCTGGGTCTACACACCTGCTGTGCCCATTATGAGAGGTTCCCACCATCCCTATAATGAGCTCCTGGGTCTACACACCTGCTGTTCCCATTATGAGAGGTTCCCACCATCCCTATAATGAGCTCCTGGGTCTACACACCTGCTGTGCCCATTATGAGAGGTTCCCACCATCCCTCCCTATAATGAGCTTCCACACCTGCTGTGCCCATTATGAGAGGTTCCCACCATCCCTATAATGATCTCTTGGGTTTATACACCTGCTGTACCCATTATGAGGGGTTCCATACCTATAATGAGCTCCTGGGTTTATACACCTGCTGTACCCATTATGAGGGGTTCCCACCATACCTATAATGATCTCCTGGGTCTACACACACTTGCTGTGTCCATTATGAAAGGTTCCCATAATACCTGAGTTGATTTCCTGGGTCTGTACACCCGCTGTGCCCATTATGAGAGATTCCCATCATCTATATATTAAGCTCCTGGGTCTACACACTTACTGTACCCATTATGAGAGGTTCCCACCATACCTATAATGAGCTCCTGGGTCTACACACCTGCTGTACACATTATGAGGGGTTCCCAACATCCCTATAATGAGTATTCGGGTCTACACACCCCTGGTGGGAACCCCTCATAATGTGTCCATTATGAGAGGTTCCCATCATCCCTGAGTTGATTTCCTGGGTCTGTACACCTGCTGTGCCCATTATGAGGGGTTGCCACCATCCCTGCACTAGCTTTCAGGGTCTGCACACCGGCTGTGCCCATTATAATGCATTTCTACTATCCCTTAAAGACCTTCAGCTCCGGTTCACATGGCTGCGACTTTTCATGCGACTTGTGACACCTAAAATCGGAAGACAATAGAAAACCCATTTATTTAATTTGCAGCCATTCTAATCAATGCGATTCAAGTCGCAGCAACTTTTAAAAAGGTTCCTGCACTACTTTGATGTGACTTTCATGTGGCTTGTGTGTAATAGACTCCTCAAGTCCATGAAAGTCACAAGTACGTCACACTGCATAGTTGCACTTAAAATCGCACGACAATGGGGTTGCAGCATCTGAAACATTTCCAGGTGTGTTGGATAAACATTCCCTCTCCCACACTTGTTGGTTCCATCCGCTGATCCCTATGTCAGTGCTGTGTCCTGAATTGTGTCCTCTAGTGACGTAGGGACCAGTGGATGGAACCACAACGTTTGACGGGGAGTCAGCATCAAACACACCTGGAACAGTCCTATTAAATGCTTAAGGTCCCTTGGGAACCGAAGAGAGTGATGATTGAAGTCACCACCAGCAGACAGAGAAGTCTTCTCCACCTTCCTTAGCATTACAAATTTTTTTTATAGTGACAGTCATAATATTCATTTTGATGCATTCCGGTGCATTTCCCCCCACTCATTTGCGTTTTCCATACGTTTTACCATAGCTGTGCACCCCAAAGCTCAAGCACACATGTGCAGTAGAGCAGTGAACGGTGTCAGTAGAGCAGTGAACGGTGTCGGTAGGGATATGATTGGTGTCAGTCGTTTTTTTTAAAATTATTTTATTGTTATTTTTTACAATTTTTTTTCTTTTGTTTTTTACAATATTATTTTTTCATTATTATTATTATTATTATTAATATTATTATTATTATTTATTTATTTTACAATTTGTTAGGAGCCCCATTGAGGGGCTTTGGTGAAATAGCAGAGAAAGGGACTCAGGACAGAGATTTCCCAGTCCCTTTCTCTGTAGCCTCAGCTGCCACAGTGGTAGAGGCCCTCAGCAGTGGAAATATGCATCATACAGGGTGATTAGGGTGTGCCCAGGCACACCCAGCACACCCTGTGCGCAAGCCTATGCGCTTTACTGCGTTCCATGCAGAAAAAATGCAGCATGTTCTACTTTTGTTGACTGCACTGGAACACACTACACTGGTGTGAACTAGGGCCATTGGAATACAAGGAAAACACAGTGCATGCGTTTTTGATGCAGAAGAAAAACGCACTGGACTATTTATCTTTTTACTTTACCTCCTGTAGAATAAGCATGTAGTGCTGGTTTAGTTCAGAGGGCATAGCATGGAGATGATTCATTTTCTTTCCATGATCCTGCAGGCTTCCTCCTTACTGGTATTGATAAACAGTCCCACATAGCTACTTCTTTTCTCCGGTAATGTGATCACCCCCTTGCCGCCATCGTCACGTACAAAGTATTCCTCTGCATTACATCCTAAATGAGTGTAGCCAGCCCCTCACCCCGTCCTCTTTAGCTAGGGGTATGTCACGCGACAGAGTGAGGTGCGCTACGGCCCATGTCCTCCCCATTACGGCGGGTGAGGTGAAGGCCAATACCTGATGTTTCCTCGGGCCGGTGTGTCCTGAGCATGTACCGAGTCTGTCGTGCAGAAACCACCGAACCACCCTTTGCTCCCATTAACAGAGTCCATACACCGATCACAGTCCAACTGTTGGTTTATTTCGTATCTCCACATACAGGCAATGCGATGGTATGATACGGTGGGATGAGCAGGTCGAGGCACTATACTGATCTGGGTCCCTACACCCCCTGTGCTATGACCAAGGGTTGTAGGAGTCTTGACATGAATACCTCCTATCAGGGGAAGATGTCCTCCAAGGGAGTTACCGAAGGCCCATCCGTCACCGGGTTGACACTACACCGGGTCTTCGAACGAGTGACCTCCCCAGCCTCCTCACCTCAGATGCGGGTCCCCTCGCAAGGGGCCCCCTAGAGCAACTTCACCCTCGCGGGACCCAGTTGGAGTCACCGGGTCCCAGGCCTCCTCAATAGTACCTCACCCCAGGCTGAAGGTGCCTGGGATGGACTCCATCTTCATTCCGGCCAGGCCTAGGGCGCCTAGGCCGGAACCGCCCGCACCCAGGCCTAAGGTGCCTGGGTGCGTGAAGAGATGATCCCCCGAAAAAGACCTTGTGGCGAGGGCGTCTCCCCCTTTTATCTCCTCCCGTCGATACCACGGCGGGTTCCCTGCCCCGGCCGTACCATCTCCAGGAAGGGACAAAGAAGGGTAGCACTCCAGTAGTGATTCTACCCTGAGCCAGTAGGTACACTGACACCCACTGGTCAAGGAGAACATTACACCACCCAATCCTCCACGAATAACAAAAAGGGGTCTGAACCCTAACACAATTACACACTTGGGTCACACTACCCCCAGGTGTATCCCACTAAATTGAGGACCCCGCTACATGAGCATTAAATTAATTATACAGGGGGAAGGGTAGAGGACCCACATAGAAATATTATGTAACTCACTGTAACGCAGCTTTAAAGGAAACCTTTCCCTGGAGAAACACAAGCCTCGTACACACGGCCGAGATTCTCGTCGAAAAAAACATGTCGTTTTTTTCGACGAGATTCTTGGACAAGAAACTTGTCCCGGCCGAGTGTACAGACGCTCGATTCAAAGAACCTGCGGTTCTTTGAAT
The DNA here is from genome assembly GCA_029206835.1 of Rana muscosa. Taxonomy (NCBI): domain Eukaryota; kingdom Metazoa; phylum Chordata; class Amphibia; order Anura; family Ranidae; genus Rana; species Rana muscosa. The sequence continues at coordinate 248,478,756 of CM055123.1, read as the reverse complement.
GGAGCGTACGCGGTGACATCATCGACTATGACGAGCATGCGCTCGTCACATTCGATGCCGTCGCCGCCATCTTGGTATACCCTATCTATGCCTAGGAAGCTACCGCGCATGCGTCTAATTCATTTTGAACATGCGCGGGCTTCCCGGAGGACAGGTAAGTGTACACACACTCACTTTTCTCGTCGAGAAACATGCCGACGAGAATCTCGAAGAGAAAATAGAGAGCAGGTTCTCTATTTTCTCGTTGAGATTACTTGTCGGTTTTCTTGACGAGAAACCATACACACGAACAAATTTCTCGGCAAGACATCTCTGCCAGCAAGTTTCTTGCTGGTTCTTGCCGAGAAACTCGGTCGTGTGTACGAGGCCACAGAGCCTGCTTTTGTGGACCACTTCTTCTGACAATGCTAGTTACCTGGCCATTATGCTAATCCACTGGCTTTGATACTTTGAGCCACTGATCCAGAACCACTATGCAGACCACAGTTTACGACTTTCCTCTAACTTTCAGCAAGTACTGAATCCAGAGGATCAGCATAACAACCAGGCAACTAGTTTTTTTTTTAGAAGGAGGTCAGCATCAAACCCCCCCCCCCCCCCCCAAAAAAAAAAATTATATATATATCACAATTTAACATTCCTTAGATGTAGCAATCACATCTAAGGACTGATAAATATCAATCTACTGTTACATTAGTGTCACTTTTAATTGAGCCACCAGATGGCGCCTGTGGGTGCTTTCAGCGTGTATCCTATACTCCTTTGTAGGTAGAATTTTTTCTGGAAGTAGCGTATAGTAAGAACTATGAGCAATTGTGCAACCTTTTTTTTTTTTTTTATAAAACTGTAACAATATAATTTCTTCTTTATAAATCTTTATGTAAGGCTCGGTTCACACATATGCGGTGCGGGAACCAGCGCGATTCCTGTGCCCTCTGCGAACTGCTGCGATTGTCAACAGAAAGTTAATGACACCCCCAGATCGGTTAGCGGATCGAAATGCGAACTGTCAAATGATACAGGTATCGGATCGTATGGGTGTGAACACCCATGCGATCCGATTTCAGTGCGGACCAAAAAAAAGGGTCCTGCACCATTTTGGTGCGAATGCGATTTCAGCCATACAGTTTGTATGGCTAAATTTGCATCGCACAGACATCACATGTGATCTGCACAGCAATGCGGTGCAAATCACATGCAATGTCTGTCATCGCACAAGTGTGAACCCAACCTGAAAGAAACAATCGCTTTCCACAGCAAGCCACCTAAACTAAATGCAAGAGTGCAGGTTACCAATCCACAATAATAAAATAAATAAACAAAATCAAAAGCACCTTTCTATCAACTTTGTAACAAAAATAAAACAAAGAAACAACATATTATAAAATGTATCCTTATGAACATAACCCTCTTTGCATCTGTGATGTATTAAAAAAAAAAAAAAACATTTACCGTAAAATACACCCTCCTAGAGTACCAGAGTCTAAATTGCAAATCAATGTGCAGGGATGAATAAGTACTGCATGTTTTTAGGCATAAGAAAGGTGACAGTTTTTTGGGGGTGAATTGTTTGTGGGAGCACAGGGTGCTATTAAGGTGGAATAGCACACAGTGAATGAAGAGGATAACTGTTGATTTGCCAGATCTGATTTTATTATTTTATATAAACTGGACATTGTCTTTTGATTTTTTTAGTTCATACAACACACGTAAGTTTCTGCACAAAATAATAAATTTTTAACCCCTTGCTTACTGGGCACATAAACCCCCTTCCTGCCCAGGCGAAATTTCAGCTTTCGGCACTGCGTCGCTTTGAATGACAATTGCGCGGTCGTACGACGTGGCTCCCAAACAAAATTGACGTCCTTTTTTTTCCCACAAATAGAGCTTTCTTTTGGTGCTATTTGATCACCTCTGCGGTTTTTATTTTTTGCGCTATAAACAAAAAAAGAGCGACGATTTTGAAAAAAAACACAACATTTATTACTTTTTGCTATAATAAATATCCCAATTTTTTTTTTATTTTTTTTATTTTTTTCTCAGTTTAGTCCGATACGTATTCTTCTACATATTTTTGGTAAAAAAAAATCGCAATAAGCGTTTATTGATTGGTTTGCGCAAAAGGTTTAGCGTCTACAAAATAGGGGATAGTTTTATAGCATTTTTATTAATATTTTTTTTTACTAGTAATGGCGGCGATCAGCGATTATTATTGTGACTGCGACATTATGGCGGACACATCGGACACTTTTGACACCATTTTGGACCATTCTCATTGATACAGCGATCAGTGCTATAAAAATGCACTGGTTACTGTAAAAATGACACTGGCAGGGAAGGGGTTAACCACTAGGGGGCGAGGAAGGGGTTAAATGTGTGCCCTGGGAGTGATTACTACTGTGGGGGAGGGGAGTGACTGGGGGAGGTGACCGATCTGTGTCCCTATGTACAAGGGACACAGCATCGGTCTCCTCTCTCCCTGACAGGACATGGATCTGTGTGTTTACACACACAGATCCATGTCCTTGTCTGTGTACCGGCCGATCGCGGGTGCCTGGGGGACATCGCGGCCGCCAGGCACGCGCATCGGCATGTCCGTGACGCGCCGGGCGCGCGCGCTTCAGGCGGCAATCACGCGCCCCACAGTGGCCGGAGGAGTCGAGGACGTCTATTGACGTCCTCCCGGATTTTAAGAGCCACCTTGAGGCCGTCATTCGACTATGGCCGGGGCTCCAACTGGTTTTACATTGCTTTTTTTTTTTTTTGCTTTTTTTGATTGATCTGTACACAGCACAGGATTGATGGGAACCCCTCATAATGGGCACAGCAGGTGGATAGAGCCAATAACTCAGCACAAGGATAGTGGAACACCACATAATGGGTACAAAAGGTCTACAGGCCTGAAAACTCTTAAGCCGTGTACACGCGACCGGTTTTACCGATAAAAATACTCCGATGGACTGTTTTCATCGGACGAACCGATCGTGTATGGGCCCCATCGGTCCTTTTTCCATCGGTGTGAAAAAATAGAACATGTTTTAAATTTATTCGATGGGAAAAAAACGATAGCAAAATCCGATCGTCTGTGTTGAACTCCATCGGAGAAAAAAACCATGCATGCTCAGAATCAAGTTGACACATGCTCGGAAGCATTGAACTTAATTTTTCTCGGCTCGTCTGAGTGTTTTACGTCACGGCGTTTGGGACGGAAAAATCCATCGGATTAGAATCCATAGGAAATCCGATCGTGTGTACAGGGCTTTACACAACAAAAAAACTGTGCTGGTGTTATGGACTATACAGTGTCATTCTATCAAAAAAAAAAGTACTTATGATGTGAAAAAATTGTGAGAGCCACATATGAATGACCACAAAATGCAAACACACAACTGTAACAGAAGTGTAATTATACAAAAACTGATATCACAAACAGTCCATATATTGATAAGGACGTCTAATCCGGACGAAACGTGCTGAGGCGGGTACTTTGATTGTGGTGTAACTTCTGGTGATGTCATATCCTGGCGGTGTTATGCACGCCACTTCTAGTTCCTGAGGCATTGGTGACCGTCTTCCCCATACTGAGCAGCATGAATACACCTAGTCCCAGTTTATGAGCACAAATACAAGTGAGGCCTTAGAACTCAGCACAAGAATGGTGGTAACCCCTCATAATCTTGTGGTGAATGCTCACATGCTATCACTTTAAATAGGGTGTGATGTGAATATTTTTTAAATTATAATTGAAACAGCAGGTGTACAGACCTGGAGACTCACCACAGGGATGGCAGGAGCCACCCATAACGGGCACAGCAGGTGTTCAGACCTGAGAACTCAGGGCAGGGATTGTGGGAGTCCCTCATAATATTCACAACAGAAATATATGAATCCTGGATGACAGTTGTGTGAAAACATTTCTATATAGCTCCTGTGTGTAGAGTGACCCCTCCCCCCTGTGGTGTGCACAGTACATGCATATAATGTAATACTTGTTGGATTTGGCTTCTGATTTTGATTGGTTCTTCTCCCTGCAGGAATATGATGAGGAGCAGGAGGAGTACAGAGGAAAGGGCAGTTTCCCAGCGATGATCACCCCTGCCTACCTCAATGCCAAAAAGGCCAACGAGTTCATTAGTGATGTGTGTATTCTTTACATTAGAAGGCCAACCCTACCCCATCCTCTAAATTTCACTGAGACTCTAATATTGGCCGCACATACTTTGATTTTATTATCCAACTGATGTTCAATATGATGTTCAATATGATCAAAACCAACAAATCAGCAATCAATCAAAAAGCCATAGTTTTTTTCTGATCGATTTAAACTCTACCTAGATCAGATTCGATTGAATTGAGTCAGCCGGCCAGGGTGGAAAATTATTGACCGTTTCCCATCGATTGGCAGGTCTGAGATGCTTTATTCATACAATCAATCTAATTATGAGATTACATAGTGGAAATAGTAAGCTAAGATCATATCTTAACTATCAATGGAAAATTCCACTTCCCAGTATGTGTCATATTAATGAAATGGGTCAAAGTCACTCTAAGGCCACCATGAGGCTAAACATACAGCGTGGATGGAGGAATCTCCCCTGCTGGCTATTGTATTCAGGTAGCCGGCGCCCACGGCTGTATGAATAACTAAACAGTGGTTGCATCTGATTTAAAGTAATTACTGTTACTTATTTTTCACTTTTGTTCAGTTGGGTGGTGCCAACCTATGGCTACAATTCTGGCAATTTTCAATCAGCCAAAATTCAAGCCATGTATGGCAGACTTTAGTATGAGATCATTTCTTTGGTATGACCAGTGGTGGCCCATCCATAGGGGGCGCACGGATACTGCCCCCCATCCATGTGTCCAGCCCCCTGATTTACATGCAGGGCACCGCACACATGGATTCCAATCAGGGTACGAAAAGAAGGAGATGGTTTTCCCTAAAAAATGTATGGCAGACTTTAGTATGAGATAATTTCTTTGGTATGACCAGTGGCGGCCCATCCATAGGGGCGCACGGATGCTGCCCCCCCATCCATGTGTCCGGCCCCCTGATCTACATGCAGGGCACCGCACACATGGATTCCAATCAGGGTACGAAAAGAAGGAGATGGTTTTCCCTAAAAATACATCCTTTCTTTGGTATGACCAGTGGTGGCCCATCCATAGGGGGCGCACGGATGCTGCCCCCCCCCATCCATGTGTCCGGCCCCCTGATCTACATGCAGGGCACCGCACACATGGATTCCAATCAGGGTACGAAAAGAAGGAGATGGTTTTCCCTAAAAATCCATCCATCAAATGGGTCAAAGTCACCTTAAGGCCACCATGAGGCTAAACATACAGCATGGATGGAGGAATCTCCCCTGCTGGCTATTGTATTCAGGTAGCCAGTGCCCACGGCTGTATGAATAACTAAACAGTGGTTGCATCTGATTTAAAGTAATTACTGTTACTTATTTTTCACTTTTGTTCAGTTGGGTGGTGCCAACCTATGGCTACAATTCTGGCAATTTTCAATCAGCCAAAATTTAAGCCATGTATGGCAAACTTTAGTATGAGATCATTTCTTTGGTATGACCAGTGGCGGCCCATCCATAGGGGGCGCACGGATGCTGCCCCCCCCCCATCCATGTGTCCAGCCCCCTGATCTACATGCAGGGCACCGCACACATGGATTCTAATCAGGGTACGAAAAGAAGGAGATGGTTTTCCCTAAAAATACATCCTTTCTTTGGTATGACCAGTGGTGGCCCATCCATAGGGGGCGCACGGATGCTGCCCCCCCATCCATGTGTCCGGCCCCCCCATCCATGTGTCCGGCCCCCTGATCTACATGCAGGGCACCGCACACATGGATTCCAATCAGGGTACGAAAAGAAGGAGATGGTTTTCCCTAAAAATCCATCCCAGACATTTATCCTTAAAGAGGATCTGTTATGGATTTTAAGGGGGACCCTACACAATAAACAGTACAAAAAGAAAACAGTATGGGGCCCAAGTTCATACCAGATCCTTATCCAAACATGCAGCCTGGCAGGCCAGGAAAAGCAAAGGGGGCACTGAGCATGCTTAGGCTTAGTACCATGGTAAGAGGTAGGCTCAGTGCTAGTTTTAATATTAGAGGTAGGGTAAGAATTAGGCTCAGTGTTCAGGTGAGTGTTAGAGTTAAAGGGGTTGTAAAGGTTCGTATGTTTTCACCTTAATGCATCCTATGCGGGGCCGAGTGATACAGTCTATGGCTATAGCCACCGGCTGTATCACGGGAGCGTGCCCGCAAGAACTAACCCCTTTGGGAGAGAGCTCCCATGAAGGGGGTTAGTTCTTGCGGGGAGGAGCCGAGACAGCCACCGAGGGACCCCAGGAGACCAGGATTGGGGCCACTGTGTGCAAAACGAGCTGCACAGTGGAGGTAAGTATAACATGTTTGTTATTTTATTTATTTTTTTAAACGGGAACCTTTAGTGTCCCTTTAAGGGGCCATTCATATACAGTTAGGTCCATATATATTTGGACACAGGTATAATTTTAGTTTTTTTCAGGGATTTACCAAAACATATTCAAACTATAGTTATATAATCGATTTGGGCTAAAAGTGCACACTCTCATGTTTAATTTGAGGGTATGTACATCCAAATTGGAGGAAGGGTTTAGGAATTACAGCTCTTAATACTAGTCTTCCCCCCTTTTTCAAGGCACCAAAAGTAATTGGACATATGAATCGATCACCTGATCTCAGCCCAATTGTGCATTTCATTTGCTGAAGGCAAAACTAAAGGCAGAAAGACCCACAAACAAACTAAAGACAACTGCAGTTAGAGCCTGGCAAAGCATCAGAAAGGAGGAAACCCAGTCTTTGGTAATGTCCATGGGTTCCAGACTTCAGGCAGTCATTTCCAGTAAAGGATTCTCAACAAAATATTAAAAATGAACATTTTATTTATGATTATATTTATTTGTCCAATTACATTTGAGTGCCTGAAAATGGGGGGTCTGTGTATAGAAATGGGTGCAGTTCCTAAAATTTGTACTTGATATTTATGATCAATCCCTTGAATTAAAGCTGAAAGTCTGCACTTCAAATTAATTTGGATTGTTTCATTTTAATCTTATTCTGGTGGCATACAGAGCCAAGAGTATGAAAATCGTGCCTGTGTGTAATTATATATGGACCTAAGTGTAGATGTCACACAAATAGCCCCAATGTGACATAACCTAATCATTTCATCGCAGAGTCTGAAGACATGTAAAACCTGACAGTTTTTAGATGCATGACTTGACCTGTATGTAAACTGTAAACCCACCAATGGACTACATGTCCCAGCATCCTGCTGTATCGTTTCCTTCTGCTCTATAACATTCTGCTCCTCCCTCGCATGTGGCTGATGCCCCTTTAGTTCTCTTATTGCTCATATCTGACAATCACTGACAGATTGATTTCCTCCTCAGATAAAATATAAGAAGGATCTTTCCAAGATGAGAGGGGCGGCCCACTACCACTCTCTGACCACCGACGACAACCTGACCATGAAGCAAGCGCAAAATGTTAACAAACTGGTCAGCGAGGTAAAGTGGTGTACATTCTTATAGCTCTGACATATTCTGCAGTGCTGTACAGAGAACTTCGAGCCAATCGCATCAGTCACAGCACCAGAGGAGCTTATGCTCTATTGTCCCTCCACAGTCATGCACAATTATTATTATATATTTATATAGATATATTCCACAGTGCTGTACAGAAAACACATAGGGAGCCCCATCAGCTTCTGTACCAGAGGAGCTTACACTCTACTTTCCCCACCACATGTCACACACTGTTACTATTATACATTCATTTAGCTCTGACATATTCTACAGTGCTATCCAGAGAACACTTAAATCAGTCCCTGTATTAGAGGAGCTTACACTCCAATGTCTCCATCACAGTCACACACTATTATTATTATATTTTTATATAGCTCTGACATATTCCACAGTGTTGTACAGAGAACACTTGCATCAGTCTATGTGTTAGAGGAGCTTACACTCTAATAGCTCCACCACAGTCACACACTATTATGCTGCGTACACACGACCGTTTTTAATGTCATTGAAAAAAACGACATTTTTCTCGACATGATTCTTCTCAAGCCTGCCTTGCCTACACACTATCGTGAAAAAAAATGCTTGAGCAAAACGCGGTGATGTACAACACGGACGACGGCACTATAAAGGGGAAGTTCCATTCGGATGGCGCCACCCTCTGGGCTGCTTTTGCTGATCCTCGTGTTAGTAAAGTTTGGTGAGAGACAATTCGCGCTTTTCAGCCTCGTGCTCTTCAGTCAGTTACAGCATGACGAATGTGCTATCTCCATTCTGAACGCTAGTTTTACCAGAACGAGCACTCCCGTCTCATCACTTGCTTCTGAGCATGCACATTTTTTTCACGTCGTTAAAGCCCACACACGGCCATTTTTCACGACGAGAAAAACGACGAGGTAAAAAAACGACGAGAAAAAATAGAGCATGTTCCAAATTTTTAATGGCCATTTTTCACGTCGCGAAAAATGCTCTGGAGCCCACACACGATCGTTTTTAATGACCAAATTAAAAAATTGCATTTTTCTCGTTATGAAAAACAGTCGTGTGTACGTGGCATTATTATGATACATTTATATAGCTCTGACATATTCCACAGTGCTGTACAAAGACCACTGGGCCAGTCACATTAGTCTCTGCACTGAAGGAGCTTACACTTTAATGTCACCACTACAGTCATACACAGTTATTATTATATTTTTATATAGCTCTGACATTATCTGCAGTGGTGTACAGAGAACACTCACATCAGTCTCTGTACTAGAGGAGCTTACACTCTAATGTCTCCACCACAGTCACACACTATTATTATTATACATTTATATAGCTCTGACATATTCCACAGTGCTGTACAGAGAACACTAATCCAGTCATATTAGTCCCTGCGCCAGAGGAGCTTACACTCTAATTTCCATGGTCACTTAGAATAAAATCTTCTCTGTATTTTCAGGTGGGATACAGGAAGGACCTGGAGCACAGTAAAGGACATAGTATAAACTACTGTGAGACCCCCCAGTTCCAGAATGCTAACAAGATCTCCAAGTACACCAGTGATGTAAGCATTGCACCCCCAGCGGTTCCCGATCTGCGGAACCTCACAAATCTCAACCAGGGAATAAGCAATGTCAATAGCTGATAAGCTGTGGCTCTTGAGGCTCCCACTCATCGGGCACCCCCTGATATAGAACATGCTGTTATAATAAACACAATGGCCTTTGCTTCTTCCCCACCAACACTTGTTTAATCCGCTGTTACCACTCCTTAATTAGAGTTAATTCCTCCCCGGTGAGTTTTCTAAGGGGGAGTCATTCCATTAATTCTTGTTAATTACTGTACCGTCTCTTCGCTCTCGCAAAGCAGAGGGAATTTCTCCTGCCGGAGAGGAAATTTTATTTTCGCTCCTGTTTGCAGATTTCCCCTCTTCTGGGAGGATTTAGAAGTTTACTCTCTGCACGCTCAACTATAATGAATACCATTTCATCAGTTATTTTAATTCCAATTTGTTGTGGTGTTGTATAAGTAGAACTCCAGTTTTTTGAAGGGGCACTCCTCCCAACTCTATATTGAACCCTACGGCCTAAGACTGGGATGCCATTAAAGTTTATGTACGTGTAAAGGCAGGCGTCCCAATACTTTTGGTAATATAGGATAATAAGTAGATAGATAGAGGTCAATACTGCATATATAGATATATATGCTCTTGGATGGAGTTGTTAGGGGGTTGTAATCCCTGCAAGGTTATTATTGCTGTCTGTGTCCCCCCCACTGGACTGATTCATCCTGGTCTCCTGGTCACAATTGTCAATGAAACAGAAAGTGATCGGAAATTCAAATTTTTGCAGTGGTCACCAGAAAAGAGGAGGGTGGGAAATCTTCAAACGGGGACACCTGTTCTAGTCACAACTGTAAAGGATGTCCAAGTGGATTTCCTTCACTTTGGAGAGATTTGCACTTACTTCCTGCTGTGTCACTAAAATAAGAAGTAAAGGAAAAGCTTTGGACACAGACAAAAAAAAAAAAAGAAGAAAAACGAACATAAAGGGATCATGCCCACTGCAGCAAAACAAAAATCCAAAAAAAAAAATCTGTTTTTACAGGCATATCAGCTTTTATTTCTCTGCCTAAATTGTTAATTAATACAAATAATAATAATCATAACCTTTCACTGGGTAGGCAGTTTCTATCTAAATCTTTATTTCTTTCTATCTATCTATGTTTCAGTGGGTAGGAAATTTCTATCTCTATCCAAAGAACAAAAATAAACTGTCTTGACTAGAGATACATTGTAACTTTTGTGGATTACATTTGTTTTAAAATAATCTCATTAGAGCCCATTCACACAGGGGCGTCTTTGGATCCGACTCCAAATCGCCCCAGGTCGCCCCTAGTCGCCTCAGGTCGCGCTGGCTGAAGAAATCAATGTAAGTTAATGGAGCCGTCCTTATGCACACTACTGCAGTCGCTCCGACTTCAAAAAAGGTCCCTGTACTACTTCAATCCGACTCCTAGGCGACCTGTAACCATTTATTTCAATGGGAGTCGCCTCTCACTGTCTTAATAGGAGCGACTCTCCAGGAAGATAACATACATTTATCAGGCAAACCTCTCCGTCCCCCCTCCCTCCCCCCTCCCTCCCACAGAGCTGATTCTTGTTTGATTGGCCACTGGAATGTCTCTTGTCCTGCAGGCAACTTGGAGTTGCCTTGTAAGTAGCTCCAGGTCGCGCTGTGATTCATACTCAGGTCGTGTCTGAGTTGCCTCATAAAATCGTGCTGGAAGTCGTGTTGCCCCTGTGTGAATGGGCTCTTAGGTTTTAGAAATAAATACAGAAACAAAGTTAGATTACAATATAACAGACAAAATAAGACAGGGGATCCCTGCAAGTAGAATTTAAAAGAACAATACAGAATAAAAATAAAAGGTTATGGTATTTGACAGCATTTATAATAAGAATATAAAACACTTTGTATGTGAATTATAGTAAATAATAACAAGAAAATAAAAGAAAAAAAAGCCTTGGGAAAGAAATAATGCATCCAACAAACTATAAGTACATAGAAAATATATAAGGACAACTAATATGAGAAAAAGGAGTTCTTATGCCTCGTACACACGACCGGTTTTCCCGATGAGAAAACTGCCATTTTTTAGATTGATTGGGAAAACCGGTGGTGTGTATGCTCCATAGCAGTTTTCCCGACGAGAAAACTGCCCGCAAAAAAATTAGAATCTGCTCTATTTTTTCCCGTCGGTCTTTTTCTCATCGCGAAAACTGCTCGTGTGTATGCTTTTCCGAGGGGAAAAAAAACGTGCATGCTCAGAATCAAGTATGAGACGGGAGCGCTCGTTCTGGTAAAACTAGCGTTCGTAATGGAGATATCACATTCATCACGCTGTAACGGACGGAAAAGCATAAGGCTGAAAAGTGCGAATCGTCTCTCACCAAACTTTTAATATCACGAGGATCAGCAAAAGTAGCCCATAGGGTGGCGCCATTTGAATGAAACTTCCCTTTTATAGTGCCGTCGTACGTGTTGCACGTCACCGCGCTTTGGTTGAGCGTTTTTTTTTGGTTGAACGTGTGCATGCAAGGCAGGCTTGAGAGGAATCACGTTGGGAAAAACGTCGGTTTTTGGCATGTCAGGAAAAACGGTCGTGTGTACGAGGCATAACCTTTCAGTATTAATGTTTTCTGGCAGTGTCCAGAAGCTTACTAGCCCCTAGAAAAGGCAAATAATTACAGAAAAAAAAGAGAACACTGTCAGTAACTGACTCATTACACAAATACATAAGTTCAATATAAAAAAAAAAAAAGCTCTATTAAAATACATTTGAATTCAGATGTAGAAGGTATAGAATTTTTCATTTTCAATGCATTCGTATTATTTTCCTACCTTAAAGTGTTTTTCAACCCACAACAGTAATCAGTCTAAATACGCAGTAAAGCATGCTTGTTATACTCACTGTGGAACCTAAGGAGTTAATCCTCCACATTGTGTAAAAAGCCTGTTTGATCCTGTCTTCTCTGATCCTCCCATTCTTCCACTGATCCCAAACCATCTCCTGATGAGACAGAGCCTTTGGAGTCACTCTGCACATGCTCAGTTTGGTGTGTTTTGCAAGAGAATTATTTTCTTCTTGGGAGGCTGCATGTGATCAGCACAGGGCCAATCAGCACTGTCCAGACAAGAGGGTCAGGGGCCTTGCAGCCTCATAGGACAGTCATAGTAGATTGAAAACTCCTCCTACAAGCTTTAACCAGACACTGATAGATGTTACAAGACTGCTATATACTGCTGATGAGAAAAGGTATTTAGCAGTTTATATTTACTAAAATAATTGCATTTCCATGTTCTGTGTACTGTGGGAGACCAGATATAGTGAATGCAGGGTCCTGGGTTTACTAACACTTTAAGATGTAACATTGGTCTGCTATATGATGATTACATTTGAATCCTTGGAGGTTTTATGTTTATTTATATATCTTCCCCCCTCCCCCCATAGCTGAAGTATAAGGAAAAGTACCAGACTCAGATGAAGGGTCACTATGATGGCGTGGGGATGGACCGGCGCATGATGCATGCTATGAAGGCCGGGAATCTTGCCAGCAATGTGAGTACATTAACTGCCAACCACAAGTCAATCAGATTATTAAATGTTGAAGCAACATCTTGGTGAACACACAGATATCTGACAACAAGCTCATATAACAGTGCTGGAAAGCCATTAGGATGGCTGGTCCATTATTTCCAATACAGAAGGTGCACTCCTGAAATCAGCAATGGTCCCAGGACAGGGATGGGTGATGCTTCAGAGGTGAGCTCTACCTTGGGATAAGCATCACTTCTGGGAATATGACAGATGCTGCTTCTGGACTGAATGGGAATCCCGCTGAGCAAGAGAACTGCCATGCTCACAGGTTCTCTAAGCGAGTCTTGTGATCCAGGCAGTCAGAGAGTGTCTATGGAAATGTTTGACCATTCTTCCAGAAGCACATTTGTGAGGTAAGGCACTGATGTGGATGAGAAGACCTGGCTTGCAGTCTCCTCTCTAATTCATCCCAAAGGTGTTCTATCGGGTTGAGGTCAGGACTCTGTGCAGGCCAGTCAAGTTCCTCCACGCCAAACTCTCTCATCCATGCCTTTATGGACCTTGCTTTGTGCACTGGTGCGCAGTCATGTTAGAACAGGAAGGGGTTATCCCCAAACTCTTCCCACAAAGTTGTCAGCATGAAATTGTCCAAAATGCCTTGGTATGCTGATTGCTTAAGAGTTCCCTTCACTGGAACTAAGGGGCCAAGCCCAACCCCTGAAAAACAACCCCACACCATAATCCCCCCTCCACCAAATGATTTGGACCAGTGCACAAAGCAAGGTCCATAAAGACATGGATAAGCATATTTGGGGTGGGGGAACTTAACTGGCCTGCACAGAGTCCTGACTGCGAGTCAGGCCTTCTTGTCCAACATCAATGCCTGACCTCACAAATGGGCTTCTGGAAAAATGGTCAAACATTCCCATAGATACACTCCTAAACCTTGTGGGCAGCCTTCCCAGAATATGCCTGTAAAGGCAGGCGTCCCAATAGTGTATATCTGTTAGACTGTGGGTAGTGATCTATACTGACATAAATGTACTGTCAAGCGTTACATTTTATACATTCTCCTTAGATCTTACTGTAACCTTCATAAAAATTGGTCACACTAATGTATGGGAAGAGGCCAAACCGTTAGACAATAAACATGACTATGTTATAAGTTACAGGCGGCTGATGGGACACATTGCACCTCCCAAGAGAAGCGTACGTAGGATTTACATCATAGTTGGTGTTGATCAAATCCTAATTTCATTCTGTTCAATAATACTGTATGTTTGTTGTCAGTATGTGGAATCTTATCATCTGGAAATATAACATATAATTATGATGATTTCCTAAATGTACATGATATAACTGGGTACTAACATTTATAGGTAAAGTTGATCCGGGGAAAATCCAATTGCCTCTGGGGGGATCCGGAAGAAATTTTTTCCCCTCCTCTATCAAATTGGATCATGCTCTGCTGGGGTTTTTCACCTTCCTCTGAATCAACTGTTGGTATAGGAATGGGATTGTATTATTATTTTTTTGGTTAACTAGATGGACTTGTGTCTTTTTTCAACCTGACTTACTATGTAACTATGTAACTAATTATGATAATTGGTATTTAGGGAGTGTCTGCTGGAGCAGAATAAAGTGCTTCAACCCCCCCCCCCCCCCCCCGTCAGCAGACCCCTCCAACCCTTTAATTGTCTGTGCAAATTTTGTTATCGCCCTCTTCAGGGGCCTGAAAGGATGGCTGCATTTTCAGCTTTGAGCTTGCATCTGTTTCTGCACAATATATCATAATGCAACAAATGGCACTCCTGGATTGACAAGTTTCACATGTATCTGTTCATTTCTATTGAAAGCTGTATGAGTGACTGTAACCTGTGTGTCCTGCAGTTGTCCTATAAGTCAGACAAGAATGACATCGCTGATGGCGAGTATTATTACCCGGCTACTCTCGCCCCATCTTACCAGACCACCAAGAAGCTGGAGCCATTGAAGGATGTAAGTCCCAGCGCATATCTGCTCCTAAAGATTCCCATATAAGTCACACTTTCCAACATGATGATAATATTGTCATAAATTCCATACATTGTCTTTTTCGAGAAAAAAATGTGGCGTTCGTCAGTAATAATTCTTAACATGTCGCAGTATAAAGGAACAGTATAATTTTTTCAGAAAAGTTGCACTTTTTACCAATACAAAATCTATCCTTGAGCTCCAGTCCAGTGACTTTGACTCTATGGAGTTGGTTCACATCTCCACTCCAAATCAACTGAAGCCAAACGCCTGAGCTTTTTTACAACTCAAATTGGACAGATTTGAGCGTTTTGTCGCATTTTTATTCTCATAGAAATTAATGGAAACAATTTTGTGTGCTTTCACGTGTTTTCTGCTCAAATGAAAACAAAAAGCAAAAACAAAATTTAAAATAATATATGAATAAATAAATGTAAAATAAATACACAAATAACTAAAAATTATCATAAATAAATAATACATTAATTAATAATAATAATAATAATTAACCCCTAACTTTAACCTTAAAGTGGAGTTCCACCCAATTTTTTTACTTTTTTTTATTCCACTCCTCACCCCCTTACATGCCACATTTGGCATGTAATTTTTTTTGAGGGGGGGGAGTGGGGGCTTCAGTAGGAGTGGGACTTCCTGTCCCACTTCCTCCTTCCACCCTGGAGCCGCCTAGGCGATACGTCATATCGCCTTGTGGCGGCTCCTCCCTGTAGGCGATCACCTGGGACGTGACAGGTCCCAGGCGATCGCCTGTCCACTCACAGAGCGCTGCGCCGTTCGCGCATGCGCAGTGAGTGCCCGGCCGTGAAGCCGAAAGCTGTCACAGCCGGGTGCCCATACTGTGAATGGACGCGCCGGCGGAGGAGGGGGGAGAGGAGCGGAGCTCCAGGCGGCGCATCGCTGGACAGTGGAGCAGGTAAGTGTATGTTTATTAAAAGCCAGCAGCTACACTTTTTGTAGCTGCTGACTTTTAATAAACATAAAAAAAGGGTGGAACTCCACTTTAATATATATTAAATACATTAATAATAATAATAATAATAAACACCCAAACCTGAAAATAACAATATTAATAATAATATGTATTATTATTATTATTAATAATAACAATTATTATGTATTTATTTAGTTTGTGTAAAGCCTCGTACACACGGGCGGTTTTCTCGTCAAGAAACGACAAGAAAACTGCCGGGAGAGCTTTCTTGCCGAGAAAACCGTCCGTGTGTGCGAGGCTTTCAGGTTTCTCGTCAAGAAAACTGGCCAGAATCTCGACGAGAAAAATAGAGAACCTGCTCTCTATTTTCTCATCGAGATTCTCGTCGGCCTGTTCCCCGACGAGAAACCCGAGAGTGTGTACGCTTACCTGTCACCGTGGAAACCCGCGCATGCTCGAAATGACTTTGACGCATGCACGGTAGCTTTCTAGGCATAGGTAGGGTGTAGCAAGATGGCGGCGGCGGTATCGAACGTAGTCGATGACGTCACCGCGTTCGTTCCATTCAAAAGAACTTTTGAATCTAACGTGTGTACACTCGCCCGGGACAAGATTCTTGTCAAGAATCTCGTCAGAAAAAACGACGTGTTTTTTCCTGACGAGATTCTCGGCCGTGTGTACGAGGCTTTAGAGTTAGGGTGTTTATTTGTTATTATTTTAAAAAGTTAGGTGTTCAGGTTAGGGGTTAATTATTCATTTATTATTACATAGTATTCATTTATTGTATGTATTTATTATTATTTTATGATTATTTTTATTTATTTGACATTTATTTATTCATTTATTATTATTATTAGTAGTAGTAGTAGTATTTACACCCAACCCTAACAATAAATAAATAAATATATTATTAGAACAATAAATAAAATAATAACCCCTAACCCAAACCCTAATTCCTAATCCTAACCCTAACCTAACCTGAACTCTAAAGCCTCGTACACACGATCGGATATCCTATGGATTCTAATCCGTTGGTTTTGTCCATCGGAAATCCGATGAAGCTGACTTCCATCAGTCTTGCCTACACACCATCAGTCAAAAAACCGACCGTTCCAAACGCGGTGACGTAAAACACTCCGATGAGCTGAGAAAAATGAAGTTCAATGCTTCTGAGCATGCGTCGACTTGATTCTGAGCATGCATGGGGTTTTTTATCCGATGGACTTGCCCATAGACGATCGGAGTTTCGATCGTTTTTTTATCCATCGGAAAAATTTAAAACATGTTCTATTTTTTAAAACCGATGGAAAAAAGACCGATGGGTCCCATACACGATCGGTTTGTCTGATGAAAACAATCCATCGGACGGTTTTCATCGGTTGACCGATCGTGTGTACAGGGCTTAACACCTTACCCTAACACACAAAAAAATAATAATAAACAAATATTAATAATAAAAAAGGAAATAAAAGCTGATGAAAGAGCTAAAAAAGCTGAAAATCCTAGCAACAAATGATGCAACAGATGATCGTTTTCTTTATTGGCTAATAAAAAAAGCCATAAACACTGTATAAAAACACGCAAAATAACGCTGCATCAATGCTCAAAGATGCTATGCTGAGGTGTGAATGCAGCCTTATTGCTGGATAAAAAGGCCCACAGTAGAAAAGTTAAAATTGCTCCGCTCTATAGAGGGTGTAGAGAGCTGAACTAGTTAAATTACGGAACAGCAAACAAGCAAAAAGTGAAAGACTTGTCACAGAAATGACTGGTAAATGTTACAATATTAAGCCAAAATGTGTTTCCTTTTCATAAAAAAATAAAATAAAAATGGATGGTAATGTGTTACAATTTATCTAACTTTGCTTTTAATATAAAATATAGGAAGCAGAAGAATGACATGAGATTTTTTTCCCACAAGCCATAACGCCAGGAATGTTAATTGAATCCATAATTTTTTTAACAGAGCGAAGCTTGCTGAGACGGAGCCGCACGTCCGGGAAAATTGTTGTGTTTAATTAGATTAGAAAGTCCGCCAGACAATTTAATTCCTCTTTAGTAGCGTTCCGTGTTCAAATGGCCGTTTTTCCCCGCAGGTACACTACCGTCAGAGCATCGACAAGTTGAAGTACAGCTCTGTAACGGATACACCGGAGATTTTGCAGGCCAAGGTCAATGCCCAGCAGCTGAGCGACGTAAGTGGTTGGCTTGTTGTGTTGTCTGCTGATAAGGTGTGCGGCAGATCCCCACTCTAAATCCCTCACGTTCTGTGCGCGGGGCTGATAACGCCAAGTCAGTGCAAATTGCCAGAGGGGTTAACGATGGACATGGGCTACCCGAACTAGATCTCACCCTTTACAAATCTTTAGTGATATCATTTGGAGCGATTATGTATATATATATATATATATATATATATATACATACACACACACAGTATATATGAAGGCTCTACCAAAAGTAATGCAAAACTTGGCATTACTTTTTTATTAAAGTGGTGTTCCGGCCAAAAAATAAAAAATTTAAAGCCAGCAGCTACACATACTGCAGCTGCTGGCTTTTAATAAATGGACACTTACCTGTCCTGGAGTCCCTCGATGTCGGCACCACAGCTGATGTTTGCATCAGCTGTCGGGTGCTGCCGCCGCCATTGCAGGTAAGGGAACCCAGCAGTGTAGCCTTTCGGCTTCACGCCGGGAACCCTACTGCGCATGCGCGAGGCCCGCTCCTCTCTCCTATAGGCCCGGCGGCCGGGGGAGGACGAAAGAGCCCCGCAGTGATATCACGGGCCGCGGGCCGGACTCCCAGAAGTGGGAAAGGATACCTGTCAAAGACAGGTATCCTGTCCCCCCTCCCCCCGAAAGGTGCCAATTGTGGCACTGGAAGGTGGGAGGAATAAGATGAGCGGAAGTTCCACTTTAGGGTAGAACTCTGCTTTAACTTACACAGGTTGTTCGAATTTTACATGTTGGTAGAGTCTTCCTCTATAGTAACTCTTGTTCTTCCTTTTCATTGCAGGTAAATAATGGATTCCAAGCAGAAGCAATGTGCTGTCATTGAGTTCCTGAGGAAGGGAGGGGTGCAGGCTGTCCAACATCCACAGAAGGCTACAGAACGTTTAAGAACATGACACCATCAACAAGAGTAATGGCTTTCATTAATGACTCTTGTCAATGGTGTCATGTCCATAAAAGTTCTGTAGCCTTCTGTGGATGTCGGACAGCCTGCACCCCTCCTTCGTCAGGAACTCAATGATGCCACGTTGCTTCTGCTTGGAATCCATTATTTACCTGCAATAAAAAAGAACAAGAGTTACTATAGAGAAAGAGATACTCTACCAACCCAAGAAACCTAAGTTAAAAAAGTTATGCCAACTTTTGCATTAATCTTGGTACAAATATACAAATATATATATATATATATATATATATATACACACACACACTATATTACCAAAAGTATTGGGACACCTGCCTTTACAAGCACATGAATAGCATTCCAGTCTTAGTCGTAGGGTTCAATATTGAGTTGGCCCACCCTTTGCAGCTATAACAGCTTCAACTCTTCTGGGAAGGCTGTCCACAAGGTTTAGGAGTGTGTCTATGGGAATGTTTCACCATTCTTCCAGAAGCGCATTTGTGAGGTCAGGCACTGATGTTGGACGAGAAGGCTTGGCTCGCAGTCTCCGCTCTAATTCATCCCAAAGGTGTTCTATCGGGTTGAGGTCAGGACTCTGTGCTGGCCAGTCAAGTTCCTCCACCCCAAACTCGCTCATCCATGTCTTTATGAACCTTGCTTTGTGCACTGGTGCGCAGTCATATTGGAATAGGAAGGGGCCATCCTCAAACTGTTCCCACAAAGTTGGGAGCATGAAATTGTCCAAAATGTCTTGGTATGCTGACGCTTTAAGAATTCCCTTCACTGGAACAAAGATAATCCCCCTCCACCAAAGGATTTGGACTAGTGCCCAAGGCAAGGTCCATAAAGACATGGATGAGTGAGTTTGGGGAGGAGGAACTTGACTGGCCTGCACAGAGTCCTGACCTCAACCCGATAGAACACCTTTGGAATTAATTATAGCAAAGACTGCGAGCCAGGCCTTCTCTTCCACATGAGTGCCTGACCTCACAAATGCGCTTCTGGAAGAATGGTCAAACATTCCCAAAGACACACTCCTAAACCTTGTGGACAGCCTTCGCAGAAGAGTTGAAGCTGTTTATGTTGTCCTACAGAGATGGGTGGAGTGGCAACCTCAGCCTGGACCCCAAACAGGCCACGCCCCAACGTGTTTCACTCTGCCCCCTGGACCTTAGTCATGGGAATCTTTTGGAAGAAAGGTCAAACATTCCCATAGACACACTCCTAAACCTTGTGGACAGCCTTCCCAGAAGAGTTGAGGCTGTTAAAGCTGCAAAGGGTGGGCCAACTCAATATTGAACCCTACGGACTAAGACTGGGATGCCATTAAAGTTCATGTGCGTGTAAGGACAGGCGTCCCAATGCTTTTGACAATATAGTGTGTGTGTGTATGTGGTATATATATATACACTGAGAGATTTACTAAAACTGGTGCAACTGTGCATGGTAGCCAATCAGCTTCTAACTTAAACTTGTTCTATTAAGCTTTGATAATAAGACCTGGAAGCTGATTAGTTTCTATGCGGAACTGCACAAGATTTTGCATGCTCCAGTTTCAGTAAATAACCCCCATTGTGTGTGTGTATATATATATATATATATATATATATATACTGTATAATTATAAATATATATATATATATATATATATATATATATATATATATATATATATATAATATATATATATTCATTTTTTTTTGTTCAACAATCTAAACAAAATGTTGAATAAAAAGACAATAGTAGCAAAAAATAAACACATTATTGTAACCGTGTTTACAGTGCCAATAAAGCATAATTTTAACTTTTTATTGACTTTTTTTTTCTTTTTAGTTGAATTATAGAGCGGAGTATGAGAAATCCAAAACACATTATACACTTTCTCAAGATGTACCAGAAATGAGGAAAGCAAAAGCCAACACTGAACTGTACAGTGAGGTAAGTACTGGAACTGATATGATATACAGAAAAGTAGGTGGTGACACCTAAAACTCCCAAGTAGGAATAAACCCAGACTGTTTTTTAAACTTAAAGTGGGTGTAAACCCGAATTTATTTTGTTTTGTTTTTTTGCTGTCACAATAAAGAGTATAAGGTTTCTTATCATCTGTGCCCAGTCTTGCCACAAAGAGTTAATCCAGCTCTGAGCAATCCTTTTTTATTGTTCAGTGAGATAAAACGGACAAACAGAGAAACACCTTTGTCCGTTCCGCCCCCTTGCTTTGAGTGACAGGTTATTTACATATCTTGTGCACTAGCTTTATTTTTTAATTCCCACCCCCACTCCTTTTCTGAAGTCATGTGGTTACTTTTCTGGATTTTGACTGGATGTTAGTGATCATAGCAGAAGGAATACATAGGAGAAAATGCATGTTGACAAGGGGAGTGTAGAGGTGGGCGGGGAGTCTACTGACATCACAACTCCACCCACCGAGCTCCAGACAACAGATCCACCCACAGAATCTGCAGTTTTTCAGGTCTCATAACAGACAGAGGAGAGACATTTGACAGGTAAGGATACATGCAGGAGGCATCTATATCCTTTTAGATCAGCACTATGGCAGTAGTTTAGAAAGGATGAGAGTGGGTTTACATCCACTTTAATATAGACTACCATACTATATAAATATACTGTATTATCTCCTTAAATCCTTAAATCATAGTTTGTGTTTTTTGCATTTGTATATTGATTTTCAACATAAGAATATGTAGTAGAAAAACTTTACCAAAATTTTTATGGCGCATTTCTATCAAAAATGTTATTGAAGCAATGACCTACAGTACATGCCTCTGGGAGGGTATTGACATAGGGTAAAATATCTCTCCACACAGGGAGGGGTAAATATTGTCGAGTAGAAGCATGACAGTAGCAGTTGTAAATCACGGGCGGAAAATTCGCAGAGGCGCTCAAGTCAAAACACAAATCGAAACTAACAAACCAGTATAACAGACCATGAAGTATTTATGTTTAAATCTTGGTGGCCATGTGTCCCTCCTCCACCATAGCTAAACATGTAAAATTTCTGCAAATTTTGAAGCCATGGCTTTCTCCCAGTTTTCTTCTGGAAAAAATTAGAATTTTTGCAACAATTAAAAAAATAATTCAGTGTGGAGTAGTTGAAGTTGCTGCTGGTGAAGAAACACCCTGTGATGATCCAGAAGCAGCAGAAAGAGTGAGTGAATGAGAACTCTGGAGGGAAAAGCTACTCGCACTTTCATTCTGGTCCTTATCATTTCATTCCATAAAGTATTTGTTAATGTCTTTAGGGCACCTCTGGCATGCCAGGATGTGTTTTGTCATCCTTGTAGCATTTGGAGAAGAATATTTATTTTCAAAATATTTGCAAATTGCAGCTTTGCTCTAAGGAGAAATCTCACTGTGGAAATGTTTCCAAACTCTAGATGTTGGTCTCACCATTTTACTGAAAGGAGGAAAAGAAAATCAATTTATTGAGCAGACTATAGGTAGACATTATGCTGTGATGATGGACAACATTAATAAGAATCATTTAAAGGTTATAAAGATAAGCTAATTTGTCAGACTAATTTATCCTCTTACCTTCCAATTAATGCCTGATAGGACAGAAACGATCATCTACTGTATACCAACAATCACCCAACTGGAGGAGGTACAAGATGGAGACCACAAGCAAACTAAACTGGGCCTTTTCCCTGCAGTGCCCCCTTGTGGAAGATATACATATTTTTATTGTTTGAGAACTGCATTGAGAAGTACAGTGTTATTTGAACTGTATTCCAGGCTTTGGTTGTCTTCAGCTGAGAGAACTTGCAATAATTTAAGACTTTACATAAAGTCTCAGAAATCTTTCATTTAGGTTTTTATGTTATATAGTCATAGAAATATTCAGTGTAAAAGAACATTTTTCCACACTTTTTTTTCCACTCCCCCCCCCCAAAAAAAAGAGTTTGAAAAAAGATTTTCAAATTTTTTCCCAGGCCTTTGCATTTCTAGCCATAGCTTCAGGTTTTAGCAAGGACAGCCAGGCGTCAAAGGCATGTACAGTGAAAGGAGGGGAAAGAAGAAAGGATGATGCGAGTGGGATGAGGTCTCCAGGGTTATCAGTGCAGTGGCACCAAAGGAGTGTGTTGGGGATAAAATGTCAACCCATATCATGGCTAAAAAAAAAAGAGCCATTGAAGTCTGGGGGCAAGACATTTTCCACCTAGGGATGCCCAATTTTAGTGTAGCTCCTGATTCTATCCCGAGGAGTGGCTTTAATTTTGGTGGGAATCATTGCCTGGATAATTCCATGTTTAGGATACAAAGCTCGGGCATTTTCCACGACCATGCTATTGTCTGTTTGGTGGCAGCAATGACATGAAGGAGGAGTGAAATTGGGACCTGGTCGGCTTAAGTGAGATATTGTTTAGCAAGGCAATCGGTGGATCGGGCTGTGTATCAGCATTAAACAATTTGGTAAGAACCATGAAAATTTCAGCCCAAAAGGATCGGACCGCAGGGCAGGTCCACCAGATGTGGAGGTATGAGCTGGACTCCACACAGCCTCTGAAGCAAACTGACATGTAGCCAGGGACATATTTTGCTATCTTTTTGGACACCAGATACCACCTGGAAAATACTGTTTTTACTGTCTGTAGGCCATTTCTATAGTTGATATACACTATATTATCAAAAGTATTGCGACGCCTGCTTTTACACGCACATAAATTTTAATGGCATCCCAGTCTTAGCCCCTAGGGTTCAATATTGAGTTGGCCCAAACAAGTAAAAGGATTGAGCCGGCAACTCTGTAGTCCATATAGCGATTTTAATGGTTGGTTACAAAAAGTGACAAGCAAAACAGTTTACGTGTTTCAGGAACAGCCTTAGTCGTTGCGACGAGTTGTGCGTGTAAATGTAGGTTTCCCAATACTTTTGGTAATATAGTGTATCTTGGAACGATTTGTGAGTTGCTAGCCAAATGTTTGTCCAGTTTCCTGGCATAAAGTCCAGTGACATTGTCTTTTCAGCCTTCAGGAAAAATGTCACCTACAGTATATGACCGCATTGGCAATAAATAGGGATGAATGGACAATATTGGGAAACTTGGAATCTTGTTGAAATTAGCCCCTATTTTTATTAGGTCATGGCACTACTGGATAAATTCAGTTTCTGTGCTATGTGATGTGGCTTTGTTTATCAACAAAACCGTGTCACTAACCTTGCTGTGTTTATTAACAATGCCATGTGATCACCCATGTCAAGACTGATCAGTGGTGATTAGGGGCTGTCTTGATGGCTTCCACTGTAATGCTTTCTGATTGTACTTGAAGAATTCAGGTCCAAGATAGGTGAAAGGAGTTTCTGTAACCATTGGGAGTCCTAAAAAAACATTGCTTGAAATTACAGGTGGAGATTTACTAAAGCTGGAGCACACAGAAGCTGTGCAAAGTAACCAATCAGCTTCCAACTCCAGCTTGTTCAATTAAACATTGACAATAAAACCTAGAAGCTGATTGGTTACAATGCACAACTGCACCAGATTCTGTGTGCACCAGTTTTAGTAAATCTTCCCCACCGTGTTTGACAGTTAATATGGCTGGGAATGTTGCGGTGACCCCAATTTTGCTTGTTTTATCCTCTTTCGTAGAACAAGTATAAGGAAGAATGGCAGAAGACTAAAGGTCAGAACATTGAGATGAAAATGGATTCTCTGTCCATCTCCTCTGCCAAAGCTTCAGGAGACCTTGCAAGTGATGTAAGTAAATATTGGAGATGCCAGGGCATCTCTTGGTGGTTGTAGAAATGATCATTCCCAGATATATTTAATTACAGTCCATTTCGGGAATGATCTTATATCTGTGGAATGTCTATGATCTCTATGGACACCTCTGGCATTTTTACCCAGAGGGGGAGAAAACTGGTCACCCAAGATAGATTTTCCTTGCCAATTGATTTACTCCAGGGGTGACTACTGAGGATGTAAACATACATGCTTAGTCAGTATACTTATGTCACAGTCATTGTATAGGACAATGGTGGACGATCTTCTCAGCATCATCTGCATGACCAACCAAATTACAGCTTCACTGGTACGTGTTAATACTGCCAAGCCCAACAGATTGCAAGACTGGTTCAGGGAGGGAAACATTTTTCTTACAGATACTGCTGCAAAGGTACCCAAAGGCCAAGGGCCACCTAGCCCTGGCTGTTTCATAAGTAAACCATAAACCATCTGATGAGAACCTTTTATAAGCCTTATTATTCCTTCCTAATGTATCCCTTCCAATATACTAAAGTACAGTGGTGCTATCAAAAAAGGTGTATATATACAAGCACAATTAAATTATGCTAAAAACAACCTATAAAGAGAATAGCTAAATTCAAAAAACACCCAGTGTCCACTCATGTATCAAAAATAGTAAAAAATATTTGACATTAAAAAGTCACATTTTCACAGTCTTTTTGGAATATACAGGTGAAACTCGAAAAATTTGAATATCTTGCAAAAGTTCATTTATTTCACGAATGCAACTTAAAAGGTGAAACTAATATATGAGATAGTTCAAACCGTGATTTGTCATAATTGTGATGATTATGGCTTACAGCTCATGAAAAACCCAAATCCACAATCTCAGAAAATTAGAATATTGTGAAAAGGTGCAATATCCTAGGCTCAAAGTGTCCCACTCTAATCAGCTAATTAAGCCATAACACCTGCAAAGGGTTTCTGAGCCTTTAAATGGTCTCTCAGTCTGGTTCAGTAGGAATCACAATCATGGGAAAGACTGCTGACCTGACAGTTGTGCAGAAAACCATCATTGACACCCTCCATAAGGAGGGAAAGCCTCAAAAGGTAATTGCAAAAGAAGTTGGATGTTCCCAAAGTGCTGTATCAAAGCACATTAATAGAAAGTTATGTGGAAGGGAAAAGTGTGGAAGAAAAAGGTACACAAGCAGCAGGGATGACTGCAGCCTGGAGAGGATTGTCAGGAAAAGGCCATTCAAAAGTGTTGGGACTTTCACAAGGAGTGGACTGAGGCTGGAGTCAGTGCATCAAGAGCCAACACACACAGACAGATCCTGGACATGGGCTTCAAATGTCGTATTCCTCTTGTCAAGCCACTCCTGAACAACAAACAACGTCAGAAGCGTCTTACCTGGGCTAAAGAAAAACAGACCTGGTCTGGTGCTCAGTGGTCCAAAGTCCTCTTTTCTGATGAGAGCAAATTTTGCATCTCATTTGGAAACCAAGGAGCCGGAGTATGGAAGAAGAATGGAGAGGCACACAATGCAAGATGCTTGAAGTCCAGTGTGAAGTTTCCACAGTCTGTGTTGATTTGGGGAGCCATGTCATCTGCTGGTGTTGGTCCACTGTGCTTCATTAAGTCCGGGGTCACCGCAGCCGTCTACCAGGAGATTTTGGAGCACTTCATGCTTCCTTCCGCAGGTGAGCTCTATGGGGATACTGACTTCATTTTCCAGCAGGACTTGGCACCTGCCCACACTGCCAAAAGCACCAAAACCTGGTTCAATGACCGTGGGATTACTGTGCTTGATTGGCCAGCAAATTCGCCTGACCTGAACCCCATAGAGAATCTATGGGGCATTGCCAAGAGAAAGATGAGAGACATGAGACCGAACAATGCAGAAGAACTGAAGGCCGCTATTGAAGCATCCTAGTCTCTTCCATAACACCTCAGCAGTGCCACAGGCTGATGGCTTCCATGCCACGCCGCATTGAGGCAGTAATTGCTGCAAAAGGGGCCCAAACCAAGTACTGAGTACATATGCATGCTTCTACTTTTCAGAGGTCCGATATTGTTCTATGTACAATCCTTGTTTTATTGATTACATGTAATATTCTAATTTTCTGAGATTGTGGATTTGGGGTTTTCATGAGCTGTAAGCCATAATCATCACAATAATGGCAAATCACGGCTTGAACTATCTTGCTTTGCATGTAATGAGTCTCTCTCATATATTAGTTTTACCTTTTAAGTTGCATTAGTGAAATAACTTTTACACGACATTAAAAAAATTTGAGTTTCACCTGTAAGTTCTTCTCAATAACTGTAACTTGTCCACACCACACCACGTGCTCAGTGTCACCAATTCCCCATAGGACACTCACTCACCGGGATCAAATGCTTTCATTCTCATGATAGGCATAACCAGCTTTGTCTTTAAATTCTCTGCTTCACCATTGGGATTCTCCAAATCCACTTAGCCAAACCAGCTATATTTCACTCATAGAAAAAGAAGAAAGGAACTTTACTAGTGCAATAACATTAAAAACACCATTTATTTCTCCACCTTAATTAAAAACCTACTCACAAACAAACCTTCTTTTGTGCCTTAATAATAAAGCCACTACAGTGTCCGGATATAGTTAGTCAGGCCAACAATCTTGGCTTCTAACCCGACCGTCTCTCCATCACTTCTAGAACGTCACTTCTGGTCCTACGTGGTGCGTTACTTCCGGTTACCATACAGCCATGGCTGACGCGTTTCATCATCACGACTTTGTCCAGGGATTATTCCTTATTTTTGTGTGACCAGTAAGGGTGTACTAGGATATTCAATAAACAATTAAGATTAAAGTGTAATTTGTGCCAGAGTATAAAAAGAGTTTGGTCCACTCTTGGATTTTTATCGCATTCCCTAGCTTCCTACCCTGGTGACATTTGGGACATAGCTAGAGAGTTCCCTCTCTGGAATTTGTTCATGATATAGTGATAGACATTGCTGGTGTCCCTGGTATAGTGGATTCTTCAAGAATATATGAAGAATGCATTCTGGAGAGGGCAAAAATGAAGTTCAGCTGCCATTAGTGCCCTAGATGACACAAGTACAGGAAGTGAGGAGAAATATCTCAAACAGGAACATGGTCAGAAATAACAGCCTAACTCATACTCACTTTAACCAAAGCTTTAAAAGGGTTTGTAATTCCAGTTTGTGGCCAGTTTATCCATGGTAACAAGAATGTTTGGCCTATGTTAAAGGTTTGATAATAATGTCTGTGTGTGCAAAGCCCAATCTTTCATCAAGAGCTAAGAATGTTGTGCACAGCTTTCCATCTCTTCTCCTCTACAGATCAAATACAAAGAGGAATATGAAAAAGGTAAAGGCAAAGCAGCAGCAAACAGCGACTCCAGACTCCTCCACTCCATGCAAGTTGGAAAACTGAATAGCGAGGTAGCGGAATGGTCCCAATTCTTACATAAAGTTCACTATATCAGGCACGTGACATTGATACATTGTTTCTGATTACGTTGTAGATATCCTACAAGAAAGGCTTCAAGGAGAGTAAGGCTCAGTTCCACCTACCAATGGACATGGTCAACATCACTCATGCCAAGAAGGCCCAGTCTCTTGCTAGCGACCTGGATTATCGTACTAAGCTACATGAATACACCATTCTTCCTGAGGACATGAAAGTGACATGGGCCAAGAAGGCTTATGACCTACAAAGTGAGGTGAGATATCTGCCTGGTACATTACTATTCCAAAATTTAGAGGAGGGAGACAGAATAATAGAAACGTGACATGAAGTCTTCACTTTGAAGTAATTAAATCACAGTCCTGCCAGATTAATTGCCAGGCAGCAGCATGTAACAATAATAAGAGGTGCGACACAAAACACTTTGATATGTGGGTTTGAAAGCACCACAACACAACTAGCAGCACCCCAAAGAGACCAAACACTGGATAACTGAATTGCATTTGTGGAGCATATATTGTCATATATTCTTACATTTATTTCTGTCTGTAAAATATGGAATACTTCTAAATAAAAATACTTGGAAAAAAAGAAAGTAATATTATTTATTGCAACACTAACATTTAATTAATGACCCGCTACAGCTTCAGTACAAGTCTGATCTGGCTTGGATGAAAGGAGTCGGATGGATAACAGAGGGAAGTTTGAACGTGAAACAGGCTAAAAAGGCTGGAGATATCATTAGTGAGGTGAGTTGGACACTCTCAGTATTGTCTTGGAAATTTTATAGATAGGCAACTTCTATTCTAAAATTGATTAATGTCTCCAAACTAATAACTACTTCAGTAGGGAACAGGCACAGAAAGATACACTCAGCATCTTTTTAACCACTTAAGCCCCGGACCAATATGCAGCTAAAGGACCAGGCCCCTTTTTGCGATTTGGCACTGCATCGCTTTAACTGACAATTGCGCGGTCGTGTGACGTGGCTCCCAAACAAAATTGGCATCCTTTTTTCCCCACAAATAGGGCATTCTTTTGGTGGTATTTGATCACCTCTGCGGCTTTCATTTTTTGCGCTGTAAACAAAAATAGAATGACAATACGATATGTATTCTTCTACATATTTTTGGTAAAAAAAATCGCAATCAGCGTTTATTGATTGGTTTGCGCAAAAGTTATAGCATTTACAAAATAGGGGGTAGTTTTATGGCATTTTTATACATTTTTTTTTTTACTAGTAATGGCGCGATCAGTGACTTCTTTGTGACTGCGACATTATGGCAGACACATCAGACACTTTTGACACATTTTTGGGACCATTGTCATTTTCACAGCAACCCACGGCTGGGCTCTTAAAGGGCAACGTACCTGTATGTTGATGTGCCCAGCCGTGCCATTCTGCTGACGTATATCGGCGTGAGGCGGTCCTTAAGTGGCTAAAGAGCCATTATGTTTATCTGGCTTATTTGCCCCTTGTGACAGCAATAAGTTTAAATGAAAAAATTAAATAAAAAATTAAATAAATAAATAAACATTCTAAAAAAATATATAAAATTATCCCTGTCTCCCCCACAAATACACGTAAATGTAATTGTGCGCATAGGTCCAGTACGCAGGGCTCAAAATTTCAAGTCCTGAGCTACTAGCCAGGCTTTAAGGGTTATTCGCCTCCAGTTGCCCCACCCAACCCCAACCCTGCCACGCCCCTAAACACTCCCTCATAAAATTATCTCATGAAATTACACTTAATTGTTTTAGGCATAATTAACCACTTCCATACCAGGCACTTATACACCTTCCTGCCCAGACCAATTTTCAGCTTTCTGCGCTGTTGCACTTTAAATGACAATTGCGCGGTCATGCTACACTGTACCCAAACTAAATTTTTATCATTTTTTCCCCACAAATAGAGCTTTCTTTTGGTGGTATTTGAACTGTTTTCTGCTAGAAAAATTAAAAAAAGACTGAAAATTTTGAAAAAAAAAGTATTTTTTTGGTTTCAGTTACAAAACTTTGTAAATAAGTACGTTTTCTCCTTCACTGATGGGCACTGATGGGGCTGCACTGACGGGCACTGATAAGGCGGCACTGATGGGCACCGATGAGGCGGCACTGATGGGCACCGATGGGCACCGATGAGGCGGCACGGATGGGCACTGATAGGCGGCACGGATAGGCACTGGTAGGCGGCACGGATGGGCACTGGTAGGCGGCACGGATGGGCACTGGTAGGCGGCACGGATGGGCACGGATAGGTGGCACGGATGGGCACTGATAGGCGTCATGGATGGGCACTGATAGGTGGCACGGATGGGCATGGATGGGCACTGATAGGTGGCATGGATGGGCACTGATAGTACAACACATTACAGTACAGTGCCACCTAATGGATGCCAATCAGTGCCAAACAATAGTGCCTGCCAATCAGTGGTGCCCATTGTGGGCACTGATTGGCATCCATTGTGGGCACTGATTGGCATCCATTAGGCATTTCTAGTGGGCACTGATTGGCATCCCTGGTGGTCTAGGGTGGCTTACCTTATAGTGGGCATCCCTGGTGGTCTGGTGGCATCCCTGGTGGTCCAGTGTGGGCATCCTCGGGGGGGGCTGCACTGATAATCGATCAGCACAAACCCCCCCTGTCAGAGGAGCAGCCGATCGGCTCTCCTCTACTCGTGTCTGACAGACGCGAGTGAGGAAAGGCCGATCACCGGCTTTTCCTGTTTACATCGTGATCAGCTGTGATTGGACAAGGCTGATCACGTGGTAAAGAGTCTCCGTCTGAGACTCTTTACCTAGATCGGTGTTGCGGGGTGTCAGACTGACATCCCACAACAATGATCGCCGCGATGCGCGCCCCCGGGGGCGCGCAGCGGCTCAATATCCTGAAGACGTCATATGACGTCCAGTCAGGATATTGAAACCACTTTGCCGCCGTCGTTTTGCTATAGGGCGGGCGGCAAGTGGTTAAGTTACAAAAAAAATTTAACAACAACTTTATCAGTGCCCATCAGTGCAGCCTCACCTGTGCCCGTCAATGCAGCCTCACCTGTGCCCGTCAATGCAGCCTCACCTGTGCCCGTCAATGAAGCCTCACCTTTTCCCAACAATGCAGCCTCACCTGTGCCCAACAATGCAGCCTCCCCTGTGCCCAACAATGCAGCCTCCCCTGTGCCCAACAATGCAGCCTCCCCTGTGCCTGACAATGCAGCCTCACTGCTCATCAATGCTGGTGGTCTTTTGGTGTGGTCTTTTAAAGTGGTTGTAAACCCTTACCTAATCCCAGTGAATTGACAGGCCTCAGGTGATACACAGAGATTAAACAAATCCTTCTACATAAGTTTTAGCTGTTTATCTGCAGTCTTCTCTTCTCTACATCCCTTCAAAATTCAGAATTTATACAGCTTGTCTGAGCTGTAAGTAAAATTGGGGGCGGAGAGCTGACATTACACTCTACAGAGCACAGTGAGGAGAGCTCTGAGAGCTGATTGGAGGAAAGGAGCACACCCACCTTCACGCAGCACACAGGAACAGAGCTGAGGCTGTCACTCAGCTGGAGATCGCTTCCCATTACCTTTTCTCTCTTGGTGTCAGGAAAATGTGTCAGAAGTGATTCATGCTGATAGTAGAGGAAGGAAGCAGCAGACAGAAATGACACTTGGTACTCTCGATTGAGACAAGTACACACTATAGAGGGATATGCTTTGTTCATATTTCATGTCTGTGGTTTTCAATGATTGCCATTTTATTCTCTAGTGTTTATGCTCATATATATATATATATATATATGTAGCGGCCTCCTCACTCCCCTCTTTCTCTCGTCTCGTCTCTTGTCTAGGGGTATCTCAGAGGGGAGGGAGCGGGGACACCACGCCTGGCCTTCACCACATGTGTCAGTGCAGTATAAGCAACGTTCTTGTTTTACCTTCGGGTCAGTGCTGTGCACCTGGAGCCTCCACCAAGAGTTACCTTGAACAATGTCTGTCAGGAAATGAGCCCCACACCATTAAAGTTCAACACTCCTTTATTCTTCTCGAATGAACACAATCAGTTGAACTCCCTCGATAGAAACAGAACAGGAAAGGAGGTGTGGATGCGAATAGGCCCAGACACAATGTGTTCTCCACTTTCCTTCCTGAAAGTGGGTTACGGTCTCCGCACGAGGGGAAATTTCCTTCCAGGCGGTCTCCGATGGGATGCTCACCCATCACCGGCAATATGCTGCACCAGGTCTTCAAGTGAGGAGCTCCCCCCGGTCCATTGCGCCTTCCGGATTCGGGTACCCACTCCCGGGGTTCCCTAGGATCTCCTTCCCTTGCGGAACTCAGTGTTGGGCACTGAGCTCCAGACCTCCATCCGAGTACCTCACCCCAGGCTAAAGGTACCTGGGATGGAACACGACCTCCGGTTGTCCTTTAGGCCTAGGCCACCCAGAGGACCGACACGAACCACCGTCCACAAGCTGAAAGTGCTTGGGACTTGGACCCCGTGACAAAGATGGCCGGCCCCTTTATACCCTCTCCCAGCAAGCACGGCGGGTTCCCCGCCCCACCATACCGCTGCCGAGGGAGGACAAAAAGGAGGCACAGCACACAGCAATGATTCAACCCCAGCCCAGGGTGACAGCGCCACCCGCTGGGCTGCAGGGAATTACACATCACTGATGTCTCTGCCAAGTTCAAATTTACACCCGGGAAAGTACATACCCGCTACATATATATATATATATATCTATATATATATATATATAGATATATATATATATATATATATATATCATGTTTGGGGGTTCCAAGTAATTTTCTAGCAAAAAATACTGATTTAAACTTTTAAACAAAAAGTTCCAAAACAGGCCTGGTCAGGAAGTGGTTAAAGGAGTTGTAAAATCAGAAGTTTTTTTTATCTTAATGCATTCTTTGCATTAGGATAAAAAGCCTTCTGTGAGCAGCAGCCCCCTCAACCCCCCTAATACCTTACCTGAGACCCATCTCTATCCAGCGATGTTAGCGATTATCTCGGCCGTCCGAGACTCTCCCTCCTGATTGGCAGAGGTGCCATTGGCTCCTGCTGCTGTCAATCAGTCAGTAAACCAATCAGGAGATAGAGGGGGTGGGGCTGGACCGCAGCTCCATGTCTGAATGGACACAGGGAGCTGTGACTTGGCACGGGTGCCCCCATAGCAATTCTGCTTGCTGTGGGCGCACTCGACAGGAGGGAGGGGCCAGGAGCACAGAAGAGGGACCCGAAAAGAGGAGGATCCTGCTGCTCTGAGAAAAACCACTGCAACAGGGGAGGTAAGTATAACATGTTTGTTGTTTTTATAGAAAAAAAAACACTAGGCTTTACAATCACTTTTTGACAATTAAGCTTTAAGTGTTCCCATTTTCTTTCAGAAAAAATATCGCCAGAAAGCCGACACCTTCAAATTTACCAGCATTGCGGACACCCTAGACATCAAGCATGCCAAAAAGAGCCAGGAGCTGCAAAGCAATGTGAGTACACCAGAATGATGTGAGTGCAGAACAGATAATACAGACTAAAGGTGTAAAAACAGTTAAATAGTTATCCATGTCTACTAGGCATTAGTGATGAGCCGAACACCCCCGGGTTCGGTTCGCACCAGAACCCGCGAAAGGACAGAAAGTTCGCACAAACTTTAGAACCCTATTAAATACAATGGATGCGAACGTTCGAAATCTAAAGTGCTAATTATAATGACTATTATGCATGTTATTGTCCTAAAAAGGGTTTGGGAACCCGGGTTCTGCACCAGGGGACATGTATCAATGCAAAAAGAAGTTTTAAAAACGGCAGTTTTTCTGGAGAAGTCATTTTAATGATGCATAAAGTGAAAAAAAAAAAGTCAAATATTCCTTTAACCACTTCAATACCATACACTTATACAGCTTCCTGCCCAAGCCAATTTTGAGCTTTCAGCGCTGTCGCAATTTGAATGACAATTGCGCGGTCATGCAACACTGTACCCAAACAATTTTTTTATCATTTTGTTCCCACAAATAGAGCTTTCTTTCGGTGGTATTTGATCACCTCTGCGATTTTTATTTTTTACATAACAAATAAAAAAGTGTGAAAATTTTGAAAAAAAATAAGTTTTTCTTTGTTTCTGTTTATTTTTTTTTGTAAATAAGTACCTTTTCTACTTCAATGATGGGCACTGATAAGGCGGCACTAACGGGCACTGATAAGGCGACACTGATGGGCACCGATGAGGTGGCACCGATGAGGTGGCACTGATGATGGGCACTGATGATGGGCACTGATGGGCACTGATAGGCGGCACTGATGGGCACTGATAGGCGGCACTGATGGGCGCTAATATGTGGCACTGGTATGCTGCACTGATGGGCACTCATAGGCGGCACTGATGGGCACTCATAGGCGGCACTGATGGGCACTCATAGGCGGCACTGATGGGCACTCATAGGCGGCACTGATGAGCACTTATAGGCAGCACTGATGGATACTTATGGGTGGCACTGATAGGTGGCACGGACGGGCACTGATAGGCGGGCACTTATGGGCACGGATGGGTACTGATAGGTGGCACTAATGGATACTGGTAGGTGGCACTGATGACTGGTGGCTGGCATTGCTGGGCATCATGCATTTTTTTTGTGCCATGATGGTGCCAATCAGTGCCCATTTGTGGGCACTGATTGGCATATATTTTTGATCTCTTTGTGCATGTGGATGGCCATGGGGGACTTACCTGGCCATCCACATGCTTGGGGTTCCCTGGTTGTCCTGGGGGGCTTCCCTGGTGGTCCAGTGTGGGTAACCGAGGGGGGGCTGCGCTGATAAACAATCAGCGCAAACCCCCCCTGTCAGGAGAGCCGCCGATCGGCTCTCCTCTACTCGCGTCTGTCAAACGCGAGTGAGGAAGAGCCGATCAACGGCTCTTCCTGTTTACATTGTGATCAGCCGTGATTGGACACATATGATCACGTGGTAAAAAGCCTCCGCCGGAGGCTTTTTACCGAGATCAGTGTAGCGGTGGGTCAGACTGACCCACCGCTCCACCGATCGCCACGATGCGCGCCCCCCCGGGCGCGCGGCGGCTGTTATCCCGCAGGACGTCATATGACGTCCAGTGTGGATAACACAACCACTTCCTGGACGTCAATCTGCTATTGACGGGGCCGGAAGTGGTTAAATATCGTACCTGGGGGGTGTCTAAAGTATGCCTGTGAAGTGCCACGTGTTTCCCGTGTTTAGAACTGTCCCTGCACAAAATTACATTTCTAAAGAAAAAAAAGCCATTTAAAACTGCTTGCGGCTTTAATGTAATGTCTGGTCCCGGTAATATGGATGAAAATCTTTAAGAAAAATGGCATAGCTACCCCATCACTCACCCCCCCCCCCTACCCCAGCCCATTACCAGCCCCTTTGGGTCTTGTATGGATATTAAGGGGAACCCCGCACACAAAATAAAAAAGGCCCTATATACTCTGAACAGCCGTATACAGGCGGTGCATACAAGACAGGGACTGTGGGTTTGTTCTTATGTAGAATCTGTTTGTAATTTTGAACAGGTACATTGTTTAAGTGTAGCTCCAGGCAAAAAATCTATTTTTAAGCTTTTTGGAAAACATAG
The DNA here is from genome assembly GCA_029206835.1 of Rana muscosa. Taxonomy (NCBI): domain Eukaryota; kingdom Metazoa; phylum Chordata; class Amphibia; order Anura; family Ranidae; genus Rana; species Rana muscosa. The sequence goes on along the minus strand of CM055123.1, from coordinate 248,443,185 downwards.
GGAAGGGTTATCACCCCTGTAACATTTGTTTTGCTGTCTGTGCAGTGTGCACCTGTTCAGAACAGTTCACCTCACTTTCCGTCCTAATGACAAATGTTTTTTGAAAATTTGGGGGTTTTATTGAAACAAGAATTGGTGATAAAGCATCAGTGGAGAGGAGACACTTTTTTTTCCCATATTAACTCTTACAGGAGAGAATTTGCCTTCCTAGGGGTAGATTTCCTCTCACTTACTGTTGTATCCTTCCGTTTGCAAGGAGGAGTCGTTTGTAAGTTGGATGTTTGAAAGTAGGGGCCTGCCGTATATACTCAGCTGAAATTTGCCCCTTACATATTGGTGTTGCCACAACACTGTGGGCCCTCACAGTTACTCTTGGTGGGCGCATGAATGGGCCCTGCTTTGAATTATTAGATCAAGAATTGTAATTGCATGCCCCTGTTGAACAGGGGCTGAAAAATTGGGCCTTTGGTGGTGGTGGTGGTGGTGGTGTTGACACAACACTGTAAGGCCTCACAGTTAGTCTTGGTGGGCGCAGGAATGGGCCCTGCTGTGAATTATTAGATCAAGAATTGTAATTGCATGCCCCTGTTAAACAGGGGCAGAAAAATTGGGCCTTAGGCACTGGTGCCACAACACTGCAACCCCTCACAGATACTGTACTTGGAGCACAGCAATGAGCCCTGTTGCAAAGTATTGCATCAAAAATTGTAATTACACGCCCCTGTTAAACAGGGGCTGAAAAATTGGGCCTTTGGTAGTGGTGGTGGTGGTGGTGTTGACACAACACTGTAAGGCCTCACAGTTAGTCTTGGTGGGCGCAGGAATGGGCCCTGCTGTGAATTATTAGATCAAGAATTGTAATTACATGCCCCTGTTAAACAGGGGCAGAAAAATTGGGCCTTAGGCACTGGTGCCACAACACTGCAACCCCTCACAGATACTGTACTTGGAGCACAGCAATGAGCCCTGTTGCAAAGTATTGCATCAAAAATTGTAATTACATGCCCCTGTTAAACAGGGGCTGAAAAATTGGGCCTTAGCCACTGGTGCTGGTGCCACGACACTGCAACCACTCCCAGATACTCTAGTTGGAGTGCAGGAATGAGCCCTGCTGCAAAGCATTGCATAAAAAATTGTAATAACACACCCCTGTTAAACAGGGGCTGAAAAATTGGGCCTTAGCCACTGGTGGCGGCACCCAGAAACAAAAATGTTCTTCCAAGCTATCATCGTCAATCGGATCATTGAGGAGGAGGAGGATAGTCAGTCAACATAACAGGACAGTCTCTCAGCATCAGCATCAGTCTTGAAGGGATGTGACATTTGAAAATAAATTAGTCTGTTATATCAGCTTCAGGTGTTTGGTAGCTGGTGGTGATCCAAGACTGGTTCATCTTTATGAAGGTCAGTCGATCAACAGAGTCGGTGGACAGGCGCACCCTGTGATCCCTGACAAATCCTCCAGCAGCACTGAATGTGCGTTCTGAAAGAACGCTGGATGCAGGACAGGCCAGTAGCTCAATTGCATACTGTGCAAGCTCTGGCCAGTGATCCATCCTCAAAACCCAGTAAGCCAGAGGATTTTCGGTGGGGAAGGTGTCCAAGTCTGACCTTGCCCCTAGGTATTCCTGCACCATGTATATCAGACGCTGGCGATGGTTGCTGGAACCGATCATACCTTGGGGCTGCGGACTAAAGAATTGTCTGAACGCTTCGGTCAGACGGCCACCTTCCCCACCGCTCCTTCTTTGACTGACCGGAGCCTCAGCAACTCGTTGTCCAGGACCAGGAGTTTGTAACCTCCCAGTCTCTGGGAACGCGTTGCACAGACCTTTCTGCAAGGCCTCCCGGAGTTGTCTCATCCTCTGCTCCCTCTGCGACGGTAAGATAAGGTCTGCAACCTTACCCTTGTACCGTGGATCAAGGAGAGTGGCCAGCCAGTAATGGTCCCTCTCCTTGATCCGAAGAATACGAGGATCCTTCCGCAGACTTTGCAGGATCAGGGAGGCCATGCAGCGTAGGTTAGCTGAGGCATTCGGTCCGGAGTCCTCTGGGTCACTAAGGACGACATGATCCGCAGCCACCTCCTCCCAGCCACGTACAAGTTCACTGGTTTCTTGGGACTGTAAATCATCCCTAAAAGACTGCTGCTGATGATGCTGAGTGCCAGGCTCCACCTCCATGCTGACACAATCCTCCTCCTCCTCCTCCTCCTCCTCTTCTTCCTGTGCGATGGGTGGGACAGAAGGAACACTGTCTGGGTAAAGGGGGCCTTGAGAGGCAAGGAAGTCCTCCTCTTCCTGCCTCTGTTCTGCCTCAAGTGCCCTGTCCATTATTCCATGCAGCGTATGTTCCAACAGGTGGACAAGAGGTACAGTGTCACTGATGCATGCACTGTCACTGCTCACCATCCTCGTGGCCTCCTCAAATGGTGCCAGGACAGTGCATGCATCCCTGATCATGCCCCACTGGCGTGGTGAAAAAAACCCGAGCTCCCCTGACCCTGTCCTGGTGCCGTAGTCACACAGGTACTCATTGATGGCCCTCTGCTGCGTGTGCAGCCCGTGCAGCATGGCCAACGTTGAGTTCCACCTGGTGGGCATGTCACATATAAGGCGGTTCTTGGGCAGGTTCAAATCCTTTTGCAGCTCAGCCAGGCGAGCACTGGCATTATAAGATCTGCGGAAATGCACACAGACTTTCCTGGCCTGCCTCAAGACATCCTGTAAGCCCGGGTACCTGCCCAAGAACCGCTGCACCACCAGGTTAAGGACGTGAGCCACACATGGCACATGGGTCAGTTGTCCCTGTCGGCGAGCGGAGAGGAGGTTGGTGCCATTGTCGCAAACTACCATTCCTGGCTTAAGCTGGCGTGGCATCAACCACCTCTCGGCCTGCCCCTGCAGAGCAGACAGAACCTCTGCCCCAGTGTGGCTCCTGTCCCCCAAACACACCAGCGCAAGCACGGCATGGCATCTTTTTGCCTGCGTACTTGCGTAGCCCCTTGAACGCCTACGGAGCACCGCTGGTTCCGAGGACAAAGCACAGGAAGAGGCCATGGAAGAAGAAGAAGAGGAGGGGGTAGAGGACAGAGGTGTGTCACAACCAGTAGTAGCATTTTGGAGGCGTGGCGGTGGAACAACCTCCAACACTACTGCACCTTGTCCTGCATCCTTCCCAGCTGCCAAAAGAGTGACCCAATGGGCCGTGAAAGAAAGGTAACGTCCCTGTCCATGCCTGCTGGACCATGAGTCAGCGGTAATATGCACCTTACCGCTGACCGCCCTGTCCAGCGAGGCCAAGACATTGCCTTCCACATGCCGGTAGAGAGCCGGAATCGCCTTCCGTGAGAAGAAGTGGCGTTTGGGAACACTGAGGAACCGCACATTGCACAAACTCATGGAAGGGGGCCGAGTCTACCAACTGAAAAGGCAGCAGTTGAAGCGCTAGCAATTTAGCCAAGCTAGCATTCAACCGCTGGGCATGTGGATGGCTGGGAGTGAACTTCTTTCGACGGTCCAGCAGCTGGGGCAGGGAAATTTGCCTGCTAGAATCGGACGTCGGTGTACTGCTAGCAGAGTGCCCGCAAGTACTTGGCTGTGACACACCTAATTCTACACCTTCATTCCTCTCAGAGCAGGTTTCAGAGAGGACTGAAGGTATAGTGGGGTTGGAGATCCCAGCTGATGCGGTGCAAGAAGAGGTCAGCTTTGTTCTTTGGTGTGGGTCTTTAAGGTAGGCTTGCCAACGAGCTGCATGGCAGGTCAACATATGTCTGGTCAAGCATGTGGTGCCCAAGCGGGTGATGTTTTGGCCACGCAATATACGCTTGAGACATATGTTGCAAACAGCAGCTGTGCGATCTGATGCACTCGACTCAAAAGAGGCCCACACCAAAGAACTTTTTGAATAACCGGCAGAGGCAGCGCCCTGCACAGGCGGAGCTCTGCGGTGTGATTCCGTTGGTGTGCTGCCCTTACGCTGGCCCCCCGAGGGCATCCTGCCTCGTTGGAGATGTGCCTCCTCCTCATCCTCCTCCTCCTCCTCTCTCCTATTAGGCACCCACGTGGAGTCAGTGACCTCATCATCCCCTCCCTCCTCATCACTGGAGCCAATCTGGCAGTATGCTGCAGCTGCTGGAACATGACTGCCAGATTGGTGTCCTTCTTGAGCATCCCCTCTCTCTGCTCTCACGCTACTGCCTTCCTCTAGCTGGGTATCATCATCAGACCCTTCGAAACGCTGGGCATCCTCCTGGAGCATGTACCCAACACTGTGCTCAAACAGTTCGGGGGACTCCTCAGGAGGACATGGTGGGTCTAGGGAAGGAGTGATTGATGATGACATTGATACCAGGGAAGAGGACGCTTTGGCAGCTGCTTTGCCAGTACCCTGAGCCTGGGTGAGAGAGGATGAGGAGGATGAGGAGGGCTTGGTCATCCACTCTACCAAGTCTTCGGCATGATGCGGCTCAACACGTCCAGCTGCCGAAAAGAAGGACAAGCGTGTCCCATGGCCACGTGCTGATGGCGATGCACCGCGTCCACGACCAGCACTGTTGTCTCTAGACACAGAGCCTGCTTGCCCTCTTTTATTGGCTCCTGACTGTCTGCCTCTCCTTGTTTGCCTTCCAGACATTCTAATGGCCTGCAGGGAAATGGGAAAAGCAGCAATACAGGCTAAGTTAAGGTGTAATATGGTCAGGAGGCACACTCCGCCCGCTGTAAGTGCCGCGAAATCCTGTTGGTGTAACACAACAGGAAAAAGCAGCAATACAGGCTAAGTTAAGGTGTAATATGGTCAGGAGGCACACTCCGCCCGCTGTAAGTGCCGCAAAATCCTTTTGGTGTAACACACCAGGAAAAAGCAGCAATACAGGCTAAGTTAAGGTGTAATATGGTCAGGAGGTACACTCCGCCCGCTGTAAGTGCCGCAAAATCCTGTTGGTGTAACACACCAGGAAAAAGCAGCAATACAGGCTAAGTTAAGGTGTAATATGGTCAGGAGGAGGTACACTCCGCCCGCTGTAAGTGCTGCAAAATCCTGTTGGTGTAACACACCAGGAAAAAGCAGCAATACAGGCTAAGTTAAGGTGTAATATGGTCAGGAGGCACACTCCGCCCGCTGTAAGTGCCGCAAAATCCTGTTGGTGTAACACACCAGGAAAAAGCAGCAATACAGGCTAAGTTAAGGTGTAATGTGGTCAGGAGGTACAATCCGCCCGCTGTATGTGCCGCAAAATCCTGTTGGTGTAACACACCAGGAAAAAGCAGCAATACAGGCTAAGTTAAGGTGTAATATGGTCAGGAGGTACACTCCGCCCGCTGTAAGTGCCGCAAAATCCTGTTGGTGTAACACACCAGGAAAAAGCAGCAATACAGGCTAAGTTAAGGTGTAATATGGTCAGGAGGCACACTCCGCCCGCTGTAAGTGCCGCAAAATCCTGTTGGTGTAACACACCAGGAAAAAGCAGCAATACAGGCTAAGTTAAGGTGTAATATGGTCAGGAGGCACACTCCGCCCGCTGTAAGTGCCGCAAAATCCTGTTGGTGTAACACACCAGGAAAAAGCAGCAATACAGGCTAAGTTCAGGTGTAATATGATCAGGAGGCACACTCCGCCCGCTGTAAGTGCCGCAAAATCCTGTTGGTGTAACACACCAGGAAAAAGCAGCAATACGGGCTAACTTCAGGTGTATAATGTGCAGGAGGCTTAGCAACAATGACACTGACACTGTCCCCTGCCTATCCTTCTCTCTCCCTGCACACAAGGTTTATCAAAGTATATGACACTGACACTCTCCCTGCCTATCCTTCTCTCTCCCTGCACACAAGGTTTAGCAAAGAATATGACACTGACACTGTCCCCTGCCTATCCTTCTCTCTCCCTGCACACAAGGTTTATCAAAGTATATGACACTGACACTCTCCCTGCCTATCCTTCTCTCTCCCTACACACAAGGTTTAGCAAAGAATATGACACTGACACTCTCCCTGCCTATCCTTCTCTGTCCCTACACACAAGGTTTAGCAAAGAATAAGATTTGACAAGATTTGACACTGTCCCTGCCTATCCTTCACTTTCCCTGCTCCGGAACACACTACACAAGGCCGCTGCGCTGGTGGCCTTTTATAGTGTGGGGCGTGTACTAAACCCCCTCAGCTATAATTGGCCACAGGCATCCTGCCTGTGGCCAATCATTGCTCTCCTCGCTGTCGGCGCTGTGATTGGCCAAGCATGCAGGGTCACAGTGCATGCTTGGCCAATCACAGCGCCGGGATTACACTGCGATGGCGCAGTGTATTGTGGGCCGTTCGCGTCACTCGAATTTGGCGCGAACGGCCCAAATCGTTTGTTGTTCCCCGAACGCGCGAACAGCTGATATTCGAGTCGAACCTATGTTCGACTCGAACATCGAGCTCATCCCTACTAGGCATTGACATTGGCATTAAACTGGTCTTCACAGGTAAAGTGCATGTCAGTACATTACTGCAATACATGTACATTTCCCCATGTTTTATGCCTGGCTGGAGAGAGCCCACCATCGCAGAAAAACTTTGGTAATTGTACCTTCTGGGCTTTATTTCACAGATGTGACTTGGTGCATACAACATTTAAACCCTACAGAGCCACTGCTGTGTTTTTAATGTCATCATCACATGATAGGCTGCCTGGCTTTATGTTTTGTGAACTGTAGTGAGTCTTCCGACTCCTCTCAGCATCCCCTGTACCTCCTTTGCCGTGTAGGCCATTTGCCAAAATTAGCCAAAGATGTCCACAGGTTTCCAGATAAGGGAAGAAAAAAAGGAACGTTATCATGGTTTACAAATGTTGAGGCTTGGCACTGCTCCCTCAAATCCAGTGGGCCTAGCCACTGGCCATTATGGCGAAAAAAGTGTTGCACACTCCAACCACTCTCACTCTCTGTTGGGATCAGACTTGGAGATAGGCAGCCTGGTGGGATGAAGATGAAGATGGCTGTATATGATTTGAAGTGACCCATTTGCTTATGTCTTACAGATTGTCTACAAGTCAAGTATGGAGGACCTCCTGCACCACTACACCATGCACAAAGACGAGCCTGTCTTCCTGCAGGCCAGAATCAATGCCACCAATATCAGTGAGGCAAGTCCCCCATACATATATATGTTGTGTAGAATCAATGTTTAAAATGTCCAACATTTTACAGCTGTCACAAGAACTGAAATAGAGGGGAAATCTTCCAATTGGGATACCTGTTCTGGTGACAACTGTCTAAGGGAGGATTTCCGTCTGCCTGTCTGTCTATCTATCTTGCTTCTCCCTATTTATACCTAATTCCCTTCCTCTCTCCTTGGATGATATGGAGCAGAAGTTGTATAAGAGCAGTTGGGAGAAGCAGAAGGAAAGGGGATTTGAGTTGCGTTTGGATTCATTGGCCATCCTCACAGCCAAAGCCAAGCGAGATCTGTCCAGTGATGTAAGTACAAAGCTATTTGCTTCCCCAGAGCTAGGAGTAGTTATAATCTCAAGGTAAAAGTGATACAAGGAGGAAGCTTTTGTCATAATTGCTTACTTTCTCTTTTTCTGTAAAAATGTGCATACAGGGACCCATAGGCGTGCGCAGCCTATTGCATTAGGGTGTGCACCCCAAAGCTCAAACACACCCTACCGATTACTCACGATGTTCATTTAGAAAGGGAAGGGAACGGTAAATTACATATTTAATGGCCCCTTCCCCCATTCATCCTAAAACCATCCCTGCAGCAACAGCCAGCGGGAGAAGAGAGGAGGGAAACCAGCAGCACCGCAGGAGGAGGGGGGGGGCAAGGCAGTAGGGCAAATCTGTGCTGCACAGGGTGATTAGGGTGTGCCTGGGCACACCTGGCACACCCTGTGCGCACGCCTATACAGGGACCACAGCCCCCTGCTTAATACTTCAGCCTTATCTAGATTACATATCAGTAGAGATAGATGAGCAAATTATCTACCAAAATATATATATAATATATAAACAGTGCTGTGAAAAAGTATTTGCCCCCTTCCTGATTTTTTTTTTTTTTTGCATATTTCTCACACAGACCCCAACTTCGTATTCTCTTGGTGTTTTGTTTTTCATTTTTTATTTATTTTTTGCTTGGGGTGTTAAAGGGCTTGTTCACACCATGTGGGGGGACCTGCGTTTATCGGCACTGATTAAAGCAAGCTCACTGCTAGGGCAGATAGAAAACAATTAGGTATGAAAATAGCACTTTTAAAAATGTGCATTTTATTGTTATTTTGTGTTTCTTAACTCATAACAGTAAATTTCACACAAAAAAAGCGAAAGAGCAATAAAAATGCTATGTAGTGTAATATTTTTTTTTTTTTTTTTTTTTTACATTTTTTTTTACTTATTGTTTAAAACAAAAATATACATCAAGAAAAGTAAAAGGCAGAAAAAAAAGTTTATAAATTATCTTTTATTTTTTAATTTATTTTTTATATATTTTCTTGCAATTTGAGTTAAAAAAAAAAATAATCCAATAGGGATTTAAACATTTTTGCAACAGTACACAGTTTTTGTATTTGCTTTTATGTTTATTTAACTGTTATCTTATGTTGTAATTTATCAGTAAATTATGTACTGTCTTTTTCTTGTGGTATATTGTACTGAAATTGCTATTTAAAAAAAAAAAAACAATATGCACAAACAAACAAAAAATAAAAGATAAAGGCATTTATTTGACTAATGGTCAGAGAGCGAGTAAACCAATGGGGATTTATCTATAAGGGAGTCCAAAATGCCCTTTTACCTGTCACTTTAGTGGAAAAGTGGGAACAAGTCAATTTGCTAAGCCAGATACTAGTGGAGCTAAGCTGTCTCAATCAGTGTTAACTATTTTTAATCTTTATGGTGGAATGATTAGTAAATATATAGGAAGGTATATTATATTTACTAATTGTAAGCATTTTTTTACATTTCAATTCCTTCCTGGTTTCTGGTTTAGGCCAAAATGATATCATCCCATGAGTCTTGGGCATTTTTTTTCTTTCATGTGGAGGAGAGGAGGGGGGGCGGGGCTTTCTCAGCTAAGCACACTATCCTGCCTGCATGCATGAGCTAAGGACAGATGGATTCCAGGAAGTAAATTCTACATTAGTCAAGGTGACTGCAGCTAGAAATGCTAGGGGGTGTTTTACTAAGTGATTTCTCAACACAATAAACTATGGAGACATGGATGGATGGATGGGCGTGTTTGCTTTTAATTTTAAAAATGTAAGAATTAAATCGTGTTTTCAGTTTGTAGTGCCCATATACAGTTTAGTTCCACTGTAAGTGCTCAGTGTTGACCGACTGTAATTTTTTCATATACTATAATAGGGGATGCTTAGCACTCTGTAGAAAAGCAGAAAACCTAAATGGGGAACTAATGAAAAGTGTCCGAGACAAGTTGTCTCTCAACCGGTGACATTGCCCATAGCAGCCAATCCGCTTCTATCATTGACTGAAAAAAACCTCAAATAATATTCCATTTGTTCTTTGCAGATAAAGTACAGGGAAGGATATGAGAAGACCAAGGGGAAGCTGATTGGGGTTCAGGCTGCAGATGGAGACTCAAAAATTTCGCACTCGCTCCAGATGACAAAAATGCAGAGTGGCCTGGAATACAAGCGTGCCTTCGAGGAGACGGATAAACGGTGCCATATGTCCATGGACATGCTAGAAATGGCACATGCCACCATGGCACAGGCCCTGGCAACTGATCAGGGTTACAGGACATTCCTCCACCACTATAGTGCCCTGCCAACCGACATGAAGGTGCAGTGGGCAAAGAAGGCGTATAAGCTGCAGAGTGATGTAAGTATAGAAAGCAAGTAACTGTCCCTCACTTAATTCATATTTATATATCTGGCAGGTCTACAGTACTGGGTTGCTTTACTAATACTGGAGAGTGCAAAATCTGGTGCAGCTCTGCATAGAAACCAATCAGCTTCCAGGCTTTTTGCCAAAGCTTATCTGAACAAACTGAAGTTAGAAGCTGATTGGCTACCATGCACAGATTTTTCATACTTAAGTTTTTGTAAATCAACCCCATGGTCTCTGCATGCCATCATTGCTTTATCACCCAGCCATATATTGTTTAGATCTTAAAGGGGTTGTAAAGGTTCCTTTTTTTTTCTTTTTATAACAAACATGTCATACTTACCTCCTCTGTGCAAGGGTTTTGCACAGAGCGGCCCCAATCCTCCTCTACTGGGGTCCCCCAGCGGCTTATGGGTTGGAGAGTTGGGAGGGGCGTTGGGAAAACACATGAAAATAATTCTGCAATGTTCATATCATCCCTTCTATTTGCCCTGCAGAACCAGTATAAATCGGACCTGAAATGGATGAGGGGAGTTGGCTGGATTACAGAGGGATCGCTTGATGTGCTACAGGCAAAGAAAGCATCTGAGCTCATCAGTGAGGTGAGACACTGAAAATATCTCCACCGCTATGATTGCTGCAATCTATAAATGTCTCCCCTCATTACTACCTTTTCCAGCTGGTCTTATGACCAGTATTGGTTCCGTCACAAGTACTAACCCCACCACCTACATCAGCATTGCTAGGACCACCATCTTGAAGACTGCTGCTACTTTGGCAGCTGCTATCAGTTTTAGATTCAATGTGGTTGTTAATAAATGCAGAAAGGACTAATACCCCTGCAGGTACTGCCACCAATACTACCCCAGCCACCATTAAAAGGGTATCTGTAAGGAAGGTTAACATGTATTACAGTCAATGATTCTATTCAGTGTTCAGATCAGGAGCTTGGCTATCTTAAAGGAGACCTATCAGATTTGTCCTTATGTGTCATAACCAAAGATCCCATCCAGCTTTGGAACCAGACACTGAAAAACTCATAGAAGCGTGACTCTAGGGCAGGGAATGTTACATGATGGTGCATAATTGTTTCTGCTTACGGAATAGCTCTACTCTCGAAAGCTGTCATTTATCCAATATGGTCAAGAGGACATATTAGGTTGATGATGTCACAAACTTCCCCACCTTTTTGGTGCAGGGCAGAGAATGCCCTGGACATAGCTGATTGGATGCTGATTTGAAAGAAGTGACAGTTTTCCTCCTGGTTTGGTTCGTGCCAAACGCATGCTCATACCTACTTTAGACCCCCAAATACCTAGCTGGAGACTGTCTTCATGTCCCACAACAAGGCATTCCAAAAATATAAAGGACAACTATTTGTTCTAGTTACATCTCTCGGCAATGGTATTCTAACAAGTGAACCTGTTAATATATAGAGAACCTAACCTTAGCATGCAAGCACTTAATAAGGTAATTAATTCATTAAAAAAATGAAAGATAAAAACGTATTACTATTAATGCTTGTTTCCAGGGCCACCATTAGAAATTGTGGGTTCCCATTACAGACCGCCTGACAGTACAGACACCCCCAATTATAGACCCCTCTCCCAGACTAACCCCCAGTACAGACCCACTCCAGTACACCCCAGGGCAAAACCCCCCAATGCAAAACCTCCCTAGTGCAGATCCCATTACCAATCAGTGGTAGTTCAGAGTAAGGGAAGTCCTCCATACTGTGCCATGTGGCCAGTGCTGAGGAGGAGTCCTCCTTTGGCTCTGAACTGCTGCACTCAGACAGGCAGAAGCAGTGCTGCAAAATAGCACCGCTTTTGCCTGTTGCCTGTTTGACAGCAACACAAAAAGTAAATATGTTGAGCAGCTGGCTGGCACCCCCAGAATGCTAGTACCCATTGCAAATTGTATACCCCTAAGTATGCCATTGCCCAGGCCCCATCACTTCAGCTGCAGGGGCCAGGGCTAGGGACAGGGGTGGATCCAGGGGGGGAACAGGGCAATTGCCCCCCCCAGACCATCTGTCACACTCACTTGCTTGCTCTGTTTTTTTTTTTGCGCCTGATCTCCCGGATTTTGGGGACCCGATACTGGCCGGCCATAGGTCCCCTGTACCCCAACCTTGGCACACATGTAGCCCCATGTCTCCTCTACAAGTGTGCAAAGTTTGGTGTCTTGGCGACCTACGGCCTGGGAGAACCGATTTTTCAAAGCCGAACACCCCTTCTATAGACTCCAATGTTAAACGGTCATTTCTCTGGTGATTTTGCGGACCCGGTACTGGCCAATTTTTCAAAGCCGGGCACTCCTTCCATAGACTCCCATGTTAAACATCAGTCTAGTCATGGGCACAGTGAAGCATGGGCACAGTGAGGCATGGGCACAGTGAGGCATGGACATGGACACAGTGAGGCAAAGTGAGGCACAGTGAGGCATGCAGATGGACACCCTAGGCTTATACTCGAGTCAATACGTTTTCCCAGTTTTTTGTGGCAAAATTAGGTGCCTCGGCTTATATTTGGGTCGGCTTATACTCGAGTATATACAGTACTTGTTCTGCGGTTGCCGCTGTCTCTCTGAGTCTCTCTCTCAGTTTCTCACATCAGCCAATCAGCGGCGCCGAGAGAGAGACTCGTCTAATGTAGTTACGCGGCGCACTGACACGATACCAGGAGCGGAGGAGGAGGTGGGTGGAGCCTCTTCCCTGCACTCGCTGCTAACGCCTGGGCCGCTTGGCATCTAGCAATGAGTGACGTCAGTGAGTCACGTCGGGCCACTCTGTGGGCAGGTGCGATAGCGTGCGGCTCCACAGACGGGTAAGAAAGCGGGCGGCTCTGCTTGCGGCGCGGTTTGTGGACGGGCGGCGCGGTTCGTGGGCAGGCCGTGCTGCTCAGTGTGTTGGCAGCGCAGGTGAGAGTGAGAGAGCAGGCTCATATCTCACTGCCCGTGCCTGCCCTGCTTCCTGCAGTGATTTCCGCCCTCACTGTGCAGGCAGCAGAGAGATTACATTATCTCTCTGCTGCCTGACTCTGGGAGTCTGGGACACAGCAAGAGACAACCAAAACTACACCTTAGCAGGCAAGTTAGTGACAATCCGCAAATTGTGTCAGGTGACAAGGCAAATGACAATCTGCATCTGGTGGCAGGCAAGTGACAATCAGCAAGGTGTGGCAGGTGAGTGGCAAGTGACAATCCGCAACGTGTGGCAAGTGACACGCTCAGGGCTCCCACTAATTGCAGGCGACGGTGGCAAGTGACACACTCGGGGCTCCCACTGATTCTGCATTGAACTATTTAATTTTATATTACAATGTAATAATAGAAATAATGCGCTTTAATCATTCTGACACCATAACAACCATGGTGCCGGGATGATTGAAGCGCCGACACCAGCCGTTTCCCCGATAAATTTCCCACAAAAAAAACATGTTTTTTGGCAGTGCCCCTCCCGAGAAAAGACTCTGGATCCGCCCCTGGCTAGGGAGGGGGCTATTTAGTTATTTTCAGTATCAGGTGGAGTAATCTTCCATGCAGCGGCTCTTGACAATTACATTAAATCTCTGGCCTGTCCCAAAGAATTGATATAGAAGAAGAGGTCAGAGTTTTAATTCAGCTATCAGGAGCCATGAAGGATTATTCCACCTGCCCCAGAAAATGAGCAAATAAACCCCTCTTTGTCCTTGGCCTCTGCTGCTGAACTGTTGGGGCCCGGGGAACTTTTATTTAATAGCTGGGAGCCATGATCCCTGGAATTATTGTGCATGTGCCCAAAAGGTATTTGAAGATTTTTTCTTATCTTGGGCCCCCTGTTGAACTGATGGGGCCTGGGCCCGGCTGCACAGAGTGGGCCAACTCCTATCTGCTATCAGCAGCCCTACTTGTTTCAATATCAGTCGCTGCTGGAACTACAAGTACCATAGTGGCCAGAATTCAATCTCCAACCAGAACACATAAACTCATTTTTCCTAGCAAGCAAAATATTTGAACAGTCTTTTTTTGTGTGTAAAAGTAATATTAGGCAAGCAGATTTGCATTGTATCTATGCAGTGTGTAAATTTACCACCTCTGCATGTGTACACAGCAATAGGACAACAACAGCAAGAAATAAACTAATAAACATACAGGGCTTATAACCCTTCATATAGTACTACTACTACTACTACTACTACTACTACTACTACTGCTACTGGTTGTTGGAATGATTTCCTTCTGTAAATGAGCCCCAGTCACAGTGATTATTATTTTGCATTGCACAGAAGTCGTACAGGCAGCTGCCATCCGCTCTGAAGTTCACCAGCATCCAGGACACGCCAGAGATGATTCAGGCCCGGATCAGCTACGATCAGGCAGTGGATGTAAGTCTGGAAATTGTCAGTTTAGATAGAAGATCTTCATGTATCTTTTCTGAATGATACCTATATACATTCCATGGCTTCCAGATGTGTAACTAGGAGAAGGAGAAGGCTGCATACCATGTTTAGGGATCACTGAAGCATAAGGTCTGAATGGGCCCTAAAATAATGACACTAATGAAGAGACAAGAACAGGTTCTGGGTCCTGTTTTATTTAATCTATATGTAAATGATATAACTAAAGGTTTGTTGGGCAAGGTATGTCTTTTTGCTGATGACACAAAGGTGTTGATATCCCTGTAGGTGTCTGTAACATGGAACATGATTTGGCACTAGGGTGACCACGTGTCCCGGATTGCCCGGGAAAGTCCCGCATTTTGCAGGTCTGTCCCGGGCACCTTCATTCCAGGACAATACAGTGTCCCGGAATGAAACTGACACAGCCACCCCCCGGGCCAATCTGATGCCCCCAAAAAAGGCCGCCACATCACTGCTTTACTCACTGACAGTACTTGTCCTGGCCGGAAATGCCTGGAGGAGCACAATCCCCGCCCCCTGCTTCTGATTGGAGAAATCATAAATCCCGCCTCTTGTGTCCAATCACTGTGCTGTGATTCGTTACAGCACATTCTGATTTTTGGGAAGGGGGAGTGTCCCTGAATGGTAGTTTGGAAATGTGGTCACCCTATTTGGCACTGCTGGAAGATTGGTCAGAGCCAGTGGCGGCTGGTGCTCAAAATTTTTGGGGGGTGCAAACAAACTGAAAAAAAAAAAAACATCAAGCACAGCCACTGTGCCCATCAAACACAGCCACTGTACCCAAAAATTGCCGCCACTGTGGCATCAAACACAGCTACTACCCATCAATTGCTGCCAGTGTGCCCCATCAATTGCCGCCAGTGTGCCCCATCATTTGCCCCCAGTGTGCCCCATGAAATGTTGCCAGTGTGCCCCCTCCCCCCCGCCCGGCACTTACCTGTCTTGGCGCTGTACTCCACGCTCCTAGTCCTCATGTCTTTTCCCGTCCTCTTCCTGTCCTCTGCTATGATTGGACGCCTGATAGGCGTCCATTCACAGTGTCTGTCGCTTTAGCCAATCAAGTGACAGGGTAACCAGACCCGAGCACCTGATTGGTTGAGAGATGGGTCAGTGTTAGGGAAGCGATTTATTCCTGTGTAAACAGCGAACGCACAGCATTGCGTCCGTTTTTTCACCAATTTGGAAGCCTATTAGAGCCTATGGCTCTTATCAGGACGCCTATTAGAGCAGACGGCTCTAATCAGGTGCTTTTAAAAAAAAAAAACGCAGCTGTAATTCAGATGCCCAGCACCCGACAAGGGGCCGGACACCTGAATAGGGGGCGGCAGCAGCGACAATAGATAGATTCATGCAATGCATGAATCTATCTATTGGTGATTGACAGGTGCAAGAGAGAGGGGGCGGCGCTCCTGTGCCCTTTATGGACGCTCCGCCACTGGTTAAAGCAGTGGAGACTGCAGTTCAATGTTTCTACATGTAAAATATTGCACCCAGGGAAAAAGAATCCTCTGAGACAGTCAGGGCCGCTGATAGAAATCATGGGGCCCCGTACAGCCTACCTGATGGGCCCCCTTCAGCCCCACCCCTGGTCCCTCCTTCAGCCCCACCCCTGTCCCCGCCCCTAGCACCTCCCTAGAACCGCCTTAAAACAAAGTGCAGATTTGTCTTCAAGTGATATTTATCACTGCAGACAGTGCCACCCATGCCGCCAATGCCATAATGTGCTGCAGACAGTGCCGCCAATGCCATAATCTGCTGCAGACAGTGCCACCCATAGAATAATGCCATTGGCAGCATGGGTGGCACTGTCTCTGCAGGCAGCACATGCGTTATGGCATTGGCAGCATGGGTGGCACTGTCTGTAGCACGTTAT
Organism: Rana muscosa; assembly: GCA_029206835.1. Taxonomy (NCBI): domain Eukaryota; kingdom Metazoa; phylum Chordata; class Amphibia; order Anura; family Ranidae; genus Rana; species Rana muscosa. The sequence continues at coordinate 248,427,083 of CM055123.1, read as the reverse complement.
GGCATTGGCGGCATGAGTGGCACTGTCTGCAGCACATTATGGCATTGGTGGAATGGGTGGCACTGTCTGCAGCACATTATGACATTGGTGGCATGGTGGCATGGGTGGCACAGACTGCAGACAGCAAATGCGTTATGGGCCATAATGCATGTACTGCCTGCAGAGACAGTGCCACCAATGTCACCAATGTCACCATGCCACCAATGCTACCAATGTCACTATGCCACCAATGTCACCATGCCACCAATGCTACCAATGCCACCATGCTACCAATGTCACCATGCCACCAAGCTACCAATGTCACCATGCCACCAATGCTACCAATGTCACCATGCTACCAATGTCACCATGCCACCATGCCACCAATGCTGCTGCAGGCAGATACAGTAGTGATATAGTAGAATCAGCCCCCCACCCCCCAAGCAAGCACACACCTGTGTTAGCCTGGCCCCACGAGGCACTTCCTCTCTGATCCTGCTGCTGCTGCTGCTGCCTGGAGTGTCAGTCACAAACTATTTTAGATGTCAGTTGCTTTTTTCTGCCGCGGCTCCCGCCGTTCGTCTTCACCGCTTCTACTGCAGTCTCGCTGTCTCTGGCCGAGAGCAGAGTGGAGGGAGAGATATCACTCCACCAGGGAAGGCAATGTGCAGGCCGGGACTTGAGCCACACGAAGATCGGGCACGGAAGTGATATGCGCCCGCCGCCCGAAACAGAAGAAATAGTCCCTCCCTCCCACACACAAGAACATCATTACGGAGGTAGAAAAAAAAAACTGAAAAGTCGGAGGGGGGCGGGGGTATGAGGTCGGTTGATGATGGGTCATGGGGTGCTGGCTGAAAGAGTTTTTTTATTTTTTATTATTCTGCATCAATTCGGCCTCTGTGCAGATTGCCGGGCCCCCCTGCTGGCCGGGCCCGGTACAACAGGGCCAGTTGTACTGGCCTGTCAGCGGCCCTGGAGACAGTACCACATTGGGGATACAGTGTTAGCCAGCACTATAGAGGGGGTACTTATTTCAGATGATTGCAAAATGAGCAAACAGTGTGACCAGGTAGTAGGAAAAGGTAATAGAATTCTAGGATGCATCACTAGAGGGGTCACTAGCAGGAAGAGGGAGGTCCTGATTCCTCAATATCAGTGGTCTCCAAACTGCGGCCAGAGGGCAGGGTGACACCAACAGGTGACACTGACACCAACGCTGGGACACTAATGATGGGACAATATTCCTACCACTGACACTAATGATGGGGCACTATTCCTCCCACTGACACCAATGATGGGGCACTATTCCTCCCACTGATACCAATGATGAGACACTTATTCTCCTACTGACACCAACGATGGGGCACTATTTCTCACACTGACACTAAAGATGGGACACTATTCTGACACTGACACCAGCGATGAGGTACTATTCCTCCCACTGAACCCCCCCCCCCCCCCCATGCCAAAGATGCACTCTTTACTCCCACTGACGCCAGGGAAATTTCAACTTCCAATGGCCACAGTCCGGCCCCCCTAAAGTCTGAAGGACAGTAAACTGGCCTTTGTTTAGAAAGTTTGGAGACCCTGCCCTATATAGATCTTTAGTGAGACCTCATTTAGAATATAGTGTCCAGTTCTGGAGACCTTACTTACAGAAAGATATTGAAGTGGTTTTAAACCCTTTATAACCACTTTTACCTACAGGTAAGCCTAGATTAAGGCTTACCTGTAGGTGCTCGAAATATCTCCTAAACCTCCACGGTTTAGGAGATATTTACAGAAATGACGGGCGCCGTAGACAACGGCGCAGGTGCACATTAGCAACAGCTATCGTGCCATTCCTAAAGGAGCCCGTCCCGTGACTGGCAGCTCCCGCGAACGGGAGTGACATCATTGCGGCCAATCACAGCGTCGGAGCCGCGATACCCAGAAATAACCCCGGGGAAAGATGTCGGCCGCCCAAACGGTGTACGAGGATGGCTGCGGGGGCTTCGATTGGAGGTGAGTGAGTATGCATTCTAGCTCATTATGCTTTTGTCTTGCAGGGGTTTTTTTTTTTTTTTTTTTTTTAAGCTTTACTTCCTCTTTAATGAAATAGAATATGTAACTTAATATGTACAGTCTGGAGGTAAGAAGGGAAAGGGTAGACATGATTGAAAGCTTTAAATACATCAAGGGGGTGAATAAAGTTCAGGATGGCAGTTTTTTCAATATAAAATTAAAATCAAGAACACGGGGACATGACCTCAAACTAACTGGAGGAAAGTTCAAAACAAATTTTAGAAAGAATCATTTGACTGAAAGGGTGGTTAATGATTGAATTAAACTTCCAGCAGAGGTAGTGAGACAGTTAACTGTAAATGGCTTCAAACATGTTTGGGACAAACATCGATCGATAGTGAGACAATAAAGTGTACGAAGAAAAAAACACAGCACAAAAAAAAAAAAAAAAAAATGGGCAGACTTGATGGACCACTTATGCCTCGTACACACGACCAGTTTTCCCGTCGGAAAAAAAACACGATGGTTTTCCAGACGGAATTCCTCTCAAGCCTGCCTTGCATACACACGGTCACACAAAAGTCTGGTGAACTTTTGACTGCCAAGAACACGGTGATGTAAAAGACTACGACGAGCCGACAAAATGAAGTTCTATGCTTCCGAGCACGTGTCGAATTGTTTTCGAGCATGCGCGTTTTTTTTCCCATCGGAAAAGCATACAGACGAACGGTTTTCCCGCTAGGAATTTTTCCTGACGGAAAAAAAAGAGATCCTGTTCTCTCTTTTTTTTCCCGGCAGCTTTCCCGTCGGAAAAACTGCAATGGAGCATACCCACGGTCGGAATTCCCGGCCAAAAGCTCTCATCTCAGTTTTTCCGACGGGAAAACCGGTCGCGTGTACGAGGCATTAGTCTTTTTCTGACGTCACTTTTCTATGTTTAGGATGGATGAATAATGCGTATGTAAACATTAGGGCCCATTCAGACCTTGTTGGCTTGGTACGTTGCGTTAATGCATATGGGTTAATGTGTATGTTGTTGCTCATAACGCGCTTTTCATTCGGGTAGCATATTCAAATGAACAATCAGGCAATGCATCAAAATGTTAAAAAAAAAAACAGACATGCACATTTTTTGAAACGTAGCTTAAGCTTGTTACAAAGCATGGTCGTGCATTACTGGGAGTTGTAATGGGCTGCAACCCATGTGTGTTGGAGGTGCGTTGGCATACCATTAAAAATCAATGGCACAGTAATGGGCTAATGCATGTAGAGTGTAAGTGTATTTCTATTTAAAGACCATTGTACCCATACCAAAACACTTTTATTTACACTCCTCTGTTGATTACACTGCATTTCCCCCAAATTTCTCCAACTTTTATTGGAATTTAAGGGAAACCTCTAATGTCACTCCCAGCAGCAGCTCCTTTCCTCCAGTACTAATCTGCTATATGTGTGTTTTCATATGGTATCTATTTCCACAGAGCAAATACAAAGAGCAGGGGGAGAACATCAAGCACAGATATACCTCCACCGCTGAGCTGCCTGAACTCCTGCAAGCAAAACTCAATGCGCTGAACATTAGCGAGGCAAGTACCTCACTCTAATTGGTGAGCACATAGGCCATGGTAGCAATATTTCATGACAGGGGTGGCAGATTGGGCCTGGCATCATTTTCATTTTACCTTTTGTAGCCCACTCTGACCCCCAAAGGCATATGGGAAACTTCAGGGGCAGGCTTGGCTAGAACTTGACCTCAAAGTGTAGTCCCTGGCATAGTGGAGCAATGTGAACAGATAGGTGTCAGGCACTTTTCAGAGCAAACAAGAAGAGCAGGTTAGGGCACAGAACAAACTCCTGGGAGAGCAGGTTAGGGCACAGAAAAAACTCCTGGGAGAGCAGGTTAGGGCACAGAACAAACTCCTGGGAGAGAAGGTTAGGGCACAGAACAAACTCCTGGGAGAGAAGGTTAGGGCACAGAACAAACTCCTGGGAGAGAAGGTTAGGGCACAGAACAAACTTCTGGGAGAGCAGGTTAGGGCACAGAACAAACTCCTGGGAGAGAAGGTTAGGGCACAGAACAAACTCCTGGGAGAGAAGGTTAGGGCACAGAACAAACTCCTGGGAGAGAAGGTTAGGGCACAGAACAAACTCCTGGGAGAGAAGGTTAGGGCACAGAACAAACTCCTGGGAGAGAAGGTTAGGGCACAGAACAAACTCCTGGGAGAGAAGGTTAGGGCACAGAACAAACTCCTGGGAGAGAAGGTTAGGGCACAGAACAAACTCCTGGGAGAGAAGGTTAGGGCACAGAACAAACTCCTGGGAGAGAAGGTTAGGGCACAGAACAAACTCCTGGGAGAGAAGGTTAGGGCACAGAACAAACTCCTGGGAGAGCAGGTTAGGGCACAGAACAAACTCCTGGGAGAGCAGGTTAGGGCACAGAACAAACTCCTGGGAGAGAAGGTTAGGGCACAGAACAAACTCCTGGGAGAGCAGGTTAGGGCACAGAACAAACTCCTGGGAGAGAAGGTTAGGGCACAGAACAAACTCCTGGGAGAGAAGGTTAGGGCACAGAACAAACTCCTGGGAGAGCAGGTTAGGGCACAGAACAAACTCCTGGGAGAGAAGGTTAGGGCACAGAACAAACTCCTGGGAGAGAAGGTTAGGGCACAGAACAAACTCCTGGGAGAGAAGGTTAGGGCACAGAACAAACTCCTGGGAGAGAAGGTTAGGGCACAGAACAAACTCCTGGGAGAGCAGGTTAGGGCACAGAACAAACTCCTGGGAGAGCAGGTTAGGGCACAGAACAAACTCCTGGGAGAGCAGGTTAGGGCACAGAACAAACTTCTGGGAGAGCAGGTTAGGGCACAGAACAAACTCCTGGGAGAGAAGGTTAGGGCACAGAACAAACTCCTGGGAGAGAAGGTTAGGGCACAGAACAAACTCCTGGGAGAGAAGGTTAGGGCACAGAACAAACTCCTGGGAGAGAAGGTTAGGGCACAGAACAAACTCCTGGGAGAGAAGGTTAGGGCACAGAACAAACTCCTGGGAGAGAAGGTTAGGGCACAGAACAAACTCCTGGGAGAGAAGGTTAGGGCACAGAACAAACTCCTGGGAGAGAAGGTTAGGGCACAGAACAAACTCCTGGGAGAGAAGGTTAGGGCACAGAACAAACTCCTGGGAGAGCAGGTTAGGGCACAGAACAAACTCCTGGGAGAGCAGGTTAGGGCACAGAACAAACTCCTGGGAGAGAAGGTTAGGGCACAGAACAAACTCCTGGGAGAGCAGGTTAGGGCACAGAACAAACTCCTGGGAGAGAAGGTTAGGGCACAGAACAAACTCCTGGGAGAGAAGGTTAGGGCACAGAACAAACTCCTGGGAGAGCAGGTTAGGGCACAGAACAAACTCCTGGGAGAGAAGGTTAGGGCACAGAACAAACTCCTGGGAGAGAAGGTTAGGGCACAGAACAAACTCCTGGGAGAGAAGGTTAGGGCACAGAACAAACTCCTGGGAGAGAAGGTTAGGGCACAGAACAAACTCCTGGGAGAGCAGGTTAGGGCACAGAACAAACTCCTGGGAGAGCAGGTTAGGGCACAGAACAAACTCCTGGGAGAGCAGGTTAGGGCACAGAACAAACTCCTGGGAGAGCAGGTTAGGGCACAGAACAAACTCCTGGGAGAGCAGGTTAGGGCACAGAACAAACTCCTGGGAGAGAAGGTTAGGGCACAGAACACCTATGAATGTGGCAGACTCCAGAAGGTGGACAGAGAGTTAGATGTTAATGTAATCAAAAAAGAGCAGTGCTACAAATCTGTGTGCACAAGATTCCAAAAGTGACAGCTGTAAAGTGCAAAAAGTGCAATATGAAACATCAAAGAAGTGCAAACAGCGTACAACTGTGGCCAAAAGGTTTGAGAATGACACAAATATAAATTTTCAAAAAGTCCGCTGCTCCAGTGTTTTCAGATCTTTTTATCAGATGTTACTATGGTATACTGAAGTATAATTACCGTATTCTCTGGCGTATAAGACGACCTTTTACACTTAAAAAAAAAAAACGGCCAAAAAGCAGGGGTCGTCTTATAGTCCAGGTCAGCCCCTTGGATGCCCGCCGGATGTGTGGTAATACTGTATGTAGCTTCGGCTACATACAGTATATACCGCTGAGCCAATCCCGTTGAGCGATGTATTCTAAGGAATACAGACCCTGCTCGGATTGGAGTAACAACCTCTGCCAATCCGAGCAAGCTACATGTAGTAGCCTGCTCGGATTGGCTTTGAGAGTCAGAGAGGCGCGGGCTGATGATGTTACAGCCTCTGCCAATCCAAGCAGCCTTTGTATTCATAAATAGAATACATCGCTCGCCGTGATTGGCTCAGTGCGGTATGGCTCCAGCTCCAGCAAGAAGGAAGAAATATGAAGCCTCGGAAGGGGGGCCGTCTTATACGGTGAGTATAGGTAAAAACTGTTAAAGTGGTTGTAAACCCACTTTTTAAACAAAGACCTACAGGTAAGCCTAGATTAAGGCTTACCTGTAGGTGCATGAAATATCTCCTTAACCTACACGGTTAAGGAGATATTTGTATGTAAATGCGGTGACGCTGACGTCACCCCATTCACAAATTCGGCTAGGTCGCAACATTCGACGACGTAGCCGAATTCGACAGCTCACACGCGCATGCGCGGAGTCACGTCTTCGCCGCTCCGGCCAATCACAGCGCTGGAGCGGCGCTGTGATTGGCTGCAGCGGCGATACCCGGAGGTAACATTCCGGCTATCGCCGCAGCGATGGATGCGGCTAGAGGAGGGACACGGACGACTTCGGGGGCCCCGATCGAAGGTAAGTGGTACATAATGAGCTAGTATGCTAGTCATACTAGCTCATTATAGCTTTGTCTTGCAGGTAGGTAAAAAAAAAAAAAATTGTCTACGTGGTTTAAACCACTTTAAAAAACTGTAAAATTAGGGGGCCGTCTCATACGCCCGGTCGCCCTATACACCGGAAAATACGGTACAAGCATTTCATAAATGCCAAAGGCTTTTATTGACAATTACATTAAGCTTATTAAGAGTCAATATTTGCAGTGTTGACCCTTCTTCTTCAAGACCTCTGCAATTCACCCTGGCATGGCTGGCAATCAACTTCTGGGCCACCTCCTGACTGATGGCAGCCCATTCTAGCCTAATCAATGCTTGGGGTTTGTCAGAATTTGTGGGGGTTTTTTGTTCACACCCGCCTCTTGAGGATTAACCACAAGTTCTCAATGGGATTAAGGTCTGGGGAGTTTACTGTCCATGGACCCAAAATTTTGATGTTTTGTTCCCCAAGGCACTTAGTTATTACTTTTGCCTTATGGAAGGAGCTCCATCATGCTGGAAAAGGCATTGTTCCTCACCAAACTGTTCTTGGATGGTTGGGAGAAGTCGCTCTTGGAGGATGTTTTTGCACCATTCTTTATACATGGCTGTGTTAGGTAAGATTGTGAATGAGCCCCCTCCCTTGGCTGAGAAGCAACCCCCACACATGAATGGTCTCAGGGTGGTTTACTGTTGGCATGACACAGGACTGATGGTAGCGCTCACCTTTTCTTCTCCGGAAGAGGTTTTTTCCGGATGCCCAAAACAATCGGAAAGGGGATTCATCAGAGAAAATTACTTTCCCCCAGTCCTCAGCAGTCCAATCCCTGTAACTATTTCAGAATATCAGTCTGTCCCTGATGTTTTTCTGGAGAGAAGTGTCTTCTTTGCTGCCCTTCTTGACACCAGGCTATCCTACAGAAGTCTTCTCCTCGCTGTGTGTGCCGATGTACCTACACCTGCCTACTGCCATTCCTGGGCAAGCTCTGCACTGGTGGGGCCCGGATCCCGCAGCTGAATCAACTGTAGGAGACGGTCCTGGTGCTTGCTGGACTTTCCTTGGCACCCCAAAGCCTTTTTCACAACAATTGAACCTCTCTCCTTGAAGTTCTTGATGATCTGATAAATGGTTGATTTAGGTGCATTCTTAGTAACAGCAATATCCTGGAACTCTGGAAGAACAATGATTTCAAGCACCACCCTCCTTTTAAAGCTTTTAGTCTGTTATTCTAAAGGCCCGTACACACGATCGGATTTTCTGACGGGAATCGTGTGATGGCAGGCTTTTGTCGGAAAATCCGACTGTTTGTATGCTCCATCGGACGATTGTTGTCGGATTTTCCGACAACAAATGTTGGATAGCATGCTTTAAAATTTTCCGACAACAAATGTGTGCTGTCGGATTATCCGACCGTATGTACAGAAGTCTTTCAGGAAAAAAATCCAAAGTACAAACACGCATGCTCAGAAGCAATGCTCAGCATAACACAACATTAGCAAAAGTTGCCGAAAGGGTGGCGCTAAAGAGGTGAAAAACCACGTAGTTTTGTGTTTGTTGGCCGACAATTCTTTGCCGTTTGTATGCAAGACAAGTTCATGGCCAACGCCCTTCGGACAAAAGTCCAACGCTTTGTCTGCGGAAAATCAGATTGTGTGTACCAGGCTTTACTCGATCAGCATTACAGAGTAATTTTCAGATGTGTTAACAAGAGAATCACTGACATGATGTCAGCTGGTCCTTTTGTGACAGGGCTGAAATGCAGTGGAATTTTTTTTTTTGAGGGGGGAGGGTTAAGTTAATTTTCATGGAAAAAGGGGACTTTGCAATTTATCTGATCCCCCTTCATAACATTGTGGAGTATATGCAAATTGCCATCATAAAAAATGAGGCAGCAGACTTTGTGAAAATAATAATTTTGTCATTCTCAAAACTTTTGGCCAGGGCTGTAAAGTTAAAAACTTCAATTAATTAATAATAAACACTTAGTTCATCAAATATATAAAGTGTGAAAAAACTATATAACTATCAATCCACTAAAAGTGCAAAAAATGCAAAATAAAGTGCATTTATGTGTTCAAGTGTCTACGTATCACACATCAATTTAAATAAATGAATTAATTTATAGTCCATCAGTGAGCAAAAAGTCCCATCACAGAACAATTCACAACATGTAATGCTCCAAACTTTAGTGTAGAGAAAGAAGAAGAAATCCACTTCCGGCTACTAGTAGTTACTATGCGCCTCTTACCAGAACAGTTGGGCCATAGATTAAAATGGCTGGAAATGCATGAGATATAACTCACAGGCTTGGCTGCCACTGAGAGGAGAAGGTTGCCACTCCACACTCAATGTTGGTAAAGTACCGGGGAACAAAAAAGACACATCTCCATCGTGAAGTCCATTACAAACCGTATCTTTTATTTAAAGATTAAAACTCCCACTGCAAACTAAATCATACAGCAGGTATGGACTATAAATAAATTCATTTATTTGATTGATGTGTGATACGTAGACACTTGAACACATACAGTGCCTTAAAAAAGTATTCATACCCCTTGAAATTTTTCACATTTTGTCATGTTACAACCAAAAACATAAATGTATTTTATTGGGATTTTGAGTGATAGACTAACACAAAGTGGCACGTAATTGTGAAGTGGAAGGAAAATTATAAATGGTTTTCAATTTTTTTTTTTTACAAATATCTGAAAAGTGTGGTGTGCATTTGTATTCAGCCCCCTTTACTCTGATACCCCTAACTAAAATTTAGTGGCACCAATTACTTTCAGAAGTCACTTAATTAGTAAATAGAGTCCACCTGTGTGTAATTTAATCTCAATATGAATACAGCTGTTCTGTGAAGCCCTCAGAGGTTTGTTAGAGAACTTTAACCCTTTCATGCCTAATGCCCTGTACACCCGATGGACTTTTTCATCGGAAAAAACGATCGTGTGTGGGCCCTATCGGTCTTTTTTCCATCGGTGTTAAAAAATAGAACATGTTTTACATTTTTCCGATGGAAAAAAAAACGATAGGAAATTCTGATTGTCTGTGTGGAACTCCATCGGAGAAAAATCCACGCATGCTCAGACTGAATTAGGAGACGGGAGCGCTCGTTCTGGTAAAACTAGCGTTCATAATGGAGATAGCACTTTGGTCATGCTGTAACGGACTGAAAAGCACAGACAATGAAAAACGCGAATCGGCTAACACCAAACTTTTACTAACACGCGGTAACAGGAAATCAGCAAAAGCAGCCCAAAGGGTGGCGCCATTGGATTTGAACTTCCCATTTATAGTGCCGTCATACGTGTTGTACGTCACGGCATTTTGGACGGTCGGAATTTTGTCTGATGGTGTGTAGGCAAGACTGATGAAAGTCAGCTTCATTGTAATTCCGACGGAAAATTTCATCTGATTTTATTAAATCTGAAATCCGATCGTGTGTACAGGGCATAAGCCTTTTTTCTGAGATTTGTTGCTTACAACTTAAAATCAGTATTTTTTGCTAGAAAATTACTTAGAACCCCTAACATTATATATATATATATATATATATATAATTTTTTTAGCAGAGACCCTAGAGAATAAAATGACGATTGTTGCAATATTTTATGTCACACAATATTTGCGCAGGGGTCTTTCAAATGCAATTTTCTTGGGAAAAATACACTTTCATGATTTTAATAAAAACAAAAACGTAAAGTTAGCCCAATTTTTTTTGTATAATGCGAAAGATGATGTCACGCTGAGTAAATAGATACCTAACATGTCATGCTTTGAACTTGCGCACACTCGTGGAATGGCAACAAACCACGGTACTTACAAATCCCCATAGGTGACGCTTTAAAATTGTCTACAGGTTAGTAGTTTAGAGTTAGGAGGACAGGGAAGGTCTAGTGCTAGAATTATTGCTCTCGCTGTAAGGATCTCGGTGATACCTCACATGTGTAGTTTGAACACCGTTTACATTTAATTTTTTTATTTTTTTTCTAATTTTATTTTTATTTAATTTTTACACTGTTTCTTAAAAAAAAAAAAATCTGATCATTTTTATTGCTGTCGCAAGGAATGTCAACATCCCTTGTGACAGTATTAGTCAGTGACAGGTATTCTTTATGGAGGGATCTGGGGTCTATAAGACCCCAAATCCCTCCTTTGCACTTAAAAGTATTCAAAACGCCAAAATCGGCATTTCGGAATACTAGGGATTTTTTTAAATCTGCCCCATTGGCAGCCGAGTAAAGTGGAAGTGATGTCATGTTCTTTTATTTTCTATTTTGTTCTATTTTACTCTATTATATTCTGTTCTTTTATTTTCTGTTATATTCTTTTCTATTCTATTCTACTTTTTTCTATTCTATTCCTTTAATTTCTAGTCTATTTTATTCTCTTTGGAAATTGGAAAACTATTCGAATTCGAAAACCTTTTGAGTTTGAAAACTATTAGAATTCAAAAACTTTTTGAATTTGAAAACTATTCTAATTGATTCTAATACGAATTTTGTCCGATTTTTTTTTTGTTTTGTTTGTTTGTTTCGTTATTTTAGATTTGTTTAAATTCGGTACTTTTGTAAAATTTCAATTCAGAACGAAACAAACTGCACTTGTCTATGAACCAAGGATAAGGTTAACAGAACCACAAAACAAGTTACCAATGGCAGCTTCCATGTTCCTATGTTGACAGGTCCCCTTTAATCACAGCAAAAAAATATTTGCGGCAGAAGGACTGCAGAGTGAATTCCCATTTAATTACATCAAACTGTTTATTTCCTTATCAGACACGCTACAAGGAGTCATGGAGCCGTCAGAGGGACGGAGGATACAAGCTGAAGCTGGACGCCATCCCCTTCCAGGCTGCAAAGGCATCTGGGGAAATAATTAGTGAAGTGAGTTTTCCTTATACATTATGCATCCCAGGGTGAGAGAATTAGCAATCTCCAGACTCCCTGTATAGCATTAAAGTTAAACAAGCGAAAAAAAAAAATCCCTCTAGGTCTGCTCTCTGCTGTGGAAGAATTTACTGCAAAATACTCACCTGCTTCTGTTCTGTAGATGCCGAGACAGACTATTCTACTGCTGAAATGCTGAGTATCTGCTGATCACATGCTCAGTCCTGGGGGGGGGGGGGGGGGGACACTGCATCCCCTGCATCACTGTAGACATGCAAAACAGTAAATCATACTGCTGACTAGGGATGAGCTTCGTGTTCGAGTCGAACATACGTTCGACTCGAACGTCGGCTGTTCGATCGTTCGACGAAGATCGAACGATTTGGGCCGTTCGCGCCAAATTCGAGTGACGCGAACGGCCCACAATGCACTACGCCATCGCAGTGTCATCCAGGCGCTGTGATTGGCCAAGCATGCACTGTGACCCCGCATGCTTGGCCAATCACAGCGCCGGCAGCGAGGAGAGCAATGATTGGCCACAGGCAGGATGCCTGTGGCCAATTATTGCTGAGGGTGTTTAGTACACGCCCCACACTATAAAAGGCCGCCAGCACGGCGGCCTAGTGTAGTGTGTTCCGGAGCAGGGATAGAGCAGCATAGGCAGGGACAGTGACTTTTATTTCTTTCTTGCTTAACCTGGATTCCTTTAGTTTAGGGAAAGAGAAGGATAGGTAGGGAGAGTGTCAGTGTGTTTTGTGCTTGTGCTATATTGTGCTTAAAAAAAACATTTTTTCTAGGGACAGAAAACTGTAGGTAGGGAGAGTGTCAGTTTCTTTCACTGTCAAAGTCCTTGTTTCCAGGGACCTGGAAGGACAGTGAGTGAATTCTCCTTGTGCTAAATTGTGCTTAAAAAAAAAACATTTTTTCTAGGGACAGAAAACTGTAGGTAGGGAGAGTGTGTCAGTTTCTTTCACTGTCAAAGTCCTTGTTTCCAGGGACCTGGAAGGACAGTGAGTGAATTCTCCTTGTGCTAAATTGTGCTTAAAAAAAACATTTTTTCTAGGGACAGAAAACTGTAGGTAGGGAGAGTGTGTCAGTTTCTTTCACTGTCAAAGTCCTTGTTTCCAGGGACCTGGAAGGACAGTGAGTGAATTCTCCTTGTGCTAAATTGTGCTTAAAAAAAACATTTTTTCTAGGGACAGAAAACTGTAGGTAGGGAGAGTGTGTCAATTTCTTTCACTGTCAAAGTCCTTGTTTCCAGGGACCTGGAAGGACAGTGAGTGAATTCTCCTTGTGCTAAATTGTGCTTAAAAAAAACATTTTTTCTAGGGACAGAAAACTGTAGGTAGGGAGAGTGTGTCAGTTTCTTTCACTGTCAAAGTCCTTGTTTCCAGGGACCTGGAAGGACAGTGAGTGAATTCTCCTTGTGCTAAATTGTGCTTAAAAAAAACATTTTTTCTAGGGACAGAAAACTGTAGGTAGGGAGAGTGTGTCAGTTTCTTTCACTGTCAAAGTCCTTGTTTCCAGGGACCTGGAAGGACAGTGAGTGAATTCTCCTTGTGCTAAATTGTGCTTAAAAAAACATTTTTTCTAGGGACAGAAAACTGTAGGTAGGGAGAGTGTCAGTTTCTTTCACTGTCAAAGTCCTTGTTTCCAGGGACCTGGAAGGACAGTGAGTGAATTCTCCTTGTGCTAATTTGTGCTTAAAAAAAACATTTTTTCTAGGGACAGAAAACTGTAGGTAGGGAGAGTGTGTCAGTTTCTTTCACTGTCAAAGTCCTTGTTTCAAGGGACAGAGAAGGACACCTGAAGGTAGCCCTTATTGCTTTTTTCCCATCTCCCTGCAGGCCATCTATTAGAATGTCTGGAAGGCAAACAAGGAGAGGCAGACAGTCAGGAGGCAATAAAAGAGGGCAAGCAGGCTCTGTGTCTGGGGGCAACAGTGCTGGTCGTGGACGCGGTGCATTGTCATCAGCACATGGCCATGGGACACGCTTGTCCTTCTTTTCGGCAGCTGGACATGTTGAGCCACATCATGCCGAAGACTTGGTAGAGTGGATGACCAAGCCCTCCTCCTCCTCCTCATCCTCTCTCACCCAGGCTCAGGGTACTGGAAAAGCAGCTGCCAAAGCGTCCTCTTCCCTGGTATCAATGTCAGACTCATCATCAGTCACTCCTTCCCTAGACCCACCATGTCCTCCTCCTGAGGAGTCCCCCGAACTGTTTCAGCACAGTGTTGGGTACATGCTCCAGGAGGATGCCCAGCGTTTCGAAGGGTCTGATGATGAAACCCAGCTAGAGGAAGGCAGTAGCGTGAGAGCAGACAGAGGGGATGCTCAAGAAGGACACCAATCTGGCAGTCATGTTCCAGCAGCTGCAGCATACTGCCAGATTGGCTCCAGTGATGAGGAGGGAGGTGATGATGAGGTCACTGACTCCACGTGGGTGCCTAATAGGAGAGAGGAGGAGGAGGAGGATGAGGAGGAGGCACATCTCCAACGAGGCAGGATGCCCTTTGGTGGCCAGCGTAAGGGCAGTACACCGACGGAATCACACCGCAGAGCTCCGCCTGTGCAGGGCGCTGCCTCTGCCCGTCATTCAAAAAGTTCTTTGGTGTGGGCCTTTTTTGAGGCTAGTGCATCAGATCGCACAGCTGCTGTTTGCAACATATGTCTCAAGCGTATATCGCGTGGCCAAAACATCAGCCGCTTGGGTACCACATGCCTGACCAGACATATGTTGACCTGCCATGCAGCTCGTTGGCAAGCCTACCTCAAAGACCCACACCAAAGAACAAAGCGGACCTCTCCTTGCACCGCATCAGCTGGGATCTCCAACCCCACTATAACTTCAGTCCTCTCTGAAACATGCACTGAGAGGAATGAAGGTGTAGAATTAGGTGTGTCACAGCCAAGTACTTGCGGCCACTCTGCTAGCAGTACACCGACGTCCGATTCTAGCAGGCAAATTTCCCTGCCCCAGCTGCTGGACCGTCGAAAGAAGTTCACTCCCAGCCATCCACATGCCCAGCGGTTGAATGCTAGCTTGGCTAAATTGCTAGCGCTTCAACTGCTGCCTTTTCAGTTGGTAGACTCGGCCCCCTTCCGTGAGTTTGTGCAATGTGCGGTTCCTCAGTGGCAGGTTCCCAAACGCCACTTTTTCTCACGGAAGGCTATTCCGGCTCTCTACCGGCATGTGGAAGGCAATGTCTTGGCCTCGCTGGACAGGGCGGTCAGCGGTAAGGTGCATATTACCGCTGACTCATGGTCCAGCAGGCATGGACAGGGACGTTACCTTTCTTTCACGGCCCATTGGGTCACTCTTTTGGCAGCTGGGAAGGATGCAGGACAAGGTGCAGTAGTGTTGGAGGTTGTCCCACCGCCACGCCTCCAAAATGCTACTACTGGTTGTGACACACCTCTCTCCTCCACCCCCTCCTCTTCTTCTTCCTCCATGGCCTCTTCCTGTGGTTTGTCCTATGAACCAGCGGTGCTCCGTAGCCGTTCACGGGGCTACGCAAGTACGCAGGCAAAAAGATGCCATGCCGTGCTTGCGCTGGTGTGTTTGGGGGACAGAAGCCACACTGGGGCAGAGGTCCTGTCTGCTCTGCAGGGCCAGGCCGAGAGGTGGTTGACGCCACGCCAGCTTAAGCCAGGAATGGTGGTTTGCGACAATGGCACCAACCTCCTCTCCGCCCTCCGACAGGGACAACTGACCCATGTGCCCTGTGTGGCTCACGTCCTTAACCTGGTGGTGCAGCGGTTCTTGGGCAGGTACCCGGGCTTACAGGATGTCCTGAGGCAGGCCAGGAAAGTCTGTGTGCATTTCCGCAGATCTTATAATGCCAGTGCTCGCCTGGCTGAGCTGCAAAAGGAGTTGAACCTGCCCAAGAACCGCCTTATATGTGACATGCCCACCAGGTGGAACTCAACGTTGGCCATGCTGCAGCGGCTGCACACGCAGCAGAGGGCCATCAATGAGTACCTGTGCGACTACGGCACCAGGACAGGGTCAGGGGAGCTTGGTTTTTTTTCTCCACGCCAGTGGGGCATGATCAGGGATGCATGCACTGTCCTGGCACCATTTGAGGAGGCCACGAGGATGGTGAGCAGTGACAGTGCATGCATCAGTGACACTGTACCTCTTGTCCACCTGTTGGAGCACACGCTGCGTGGAATAATGGACAGGGCACTTGAGGCAGAACAGAGGCAGGAAGAGGAGGACTTCCTTGCCTCTCAAGGCCCCCTTTACCCAGACAGTGTTCCTTCTGTCCCACCCATCGCACAGGAAGAGGAGGAGGAGGAGGAGGAGGAGGAGGATTGTGTCAGCATGGAGGTGGAGGCTGGCACTCAGCATCATCAGCAGCAGTCTTTTAGGGATGATTTACAGTCCCAAGAAACCAGTGGACTTGTACGTGGCTGGGAGGAGGTGGCTGCGGATCATGTCGTCCTTAGTGACCCAGAGGACTCCGGAGCGAATGCCTCAGCAAACCTACGCTGCATGGCCTCCCTGATCCTGCAAAGTCTGCGGAAGGATCCTCGTATTCTTCGGATCAAGGAGAGGGACCATTACTGGCTGGCCACTCTCCTTGATCCACGGTACAAGGGTAAGGTTGCGGACCTTATGTTACCGTCGCAGAGGGAGCAGAGGATGAGACAACTCCGGGAGGCCTTGCAGAAAGGTCTGTGCAACGCGTTCCCAGAGACTGGGAGGTTACAAACTCCTGGTCCTGGACAACGAGTTGCTGAGGCTTCGGCCAGTCAAAGAAGGAGCGGTGGGGAAGGTGGCCGTCTGACCGATGCGTTCAGACAATTCTTTAGTCCGCAGCCCCAAAGTATGATCGGTTCCAGCAACCATCGCCAGCGTCTGATAAACATGGTGCAGGAATATCTAGGGGCAAGGTCAGACTTGGACACCTTCCCCACCGAAAATCCTCTGGCTTACTGGGTCTTGAGGATGGATCACTGGCCAGAGCTTGCACAGTATGCAATTGAGCTACTGGCCTGTCCTGCATCCAGCGTTCTTTCGGAACGCACATTCAGTGCTGCTGGAGGATTTGTCACGGATCACAGGGTGCGCCTGTCCACCGACTCGGTTGATCGACTGACTTTCATCAAGATGAACCAGTCTTGGATCACCACCAGCTACCACACACCTGATGCTGATATAACAGACTAATTGATTTTAACATGTCACATCCCTTCAAGACTGATGCTGATGCTGAGTGCCTGTGCTGTTATGTTGACTGGCTATCCTCCTCCTCCGAGTCCTCAATGATACGATTGATGATGATAGCTTGGAAGATCATTTTTGTTTATGGGTGCCGCCACCAGTGGCTAAGGCCCAATTTTTCAGCCCCTGTTTTACAGGGGCGTGTAATTACAATTTTTTTAGCAATAATTTGCCATAGGGCTCATTGCTGTGCTCCAAGTACAGTATCTGTGAGGGGTTGGAGTGTTGTGGCACCAGTGCCTAAGGCCCAATTTTTCAGCCCCTGTTTAACAGGGGCGTGTCATTACAATTTTTGAAGCAATACTTTGCAACAGGGCTCATTGCTGTGCTCCAAGTACAGTATCTGTGAGGGGTTGTAGTGTTGTGCCACCAGTGCCTAAGGCCCAATTTTTCAGCCCCTGTTCAACAGGGGCATGCAATTACAATTCTTGATCTAATAATTCACAGCAGGGTCCATTGCTGCACCCACCAAGAGTAACTCTGAGGGCTTACAGTCTTGTGGCAACGCCACCACCACCACCACCACGAAAGGCCCAATTTTTCAGCCCCTGTTCAAAAGGGGCATGTAATTACAATTCTTGATCTAATAATTCACAGCAGGACCCATTGCTGCACCCACCAAGAGTAACTGTCAGGGCTTACAGTGTTGTGGCACCAGCACCACCATCAAAGCCCCAATTTTTACTACCACTGTTCAACAATTATATGTAATTAAAATTCCTGATATAATAGTTGACAGCAGGGCGTTCCAGCACCAACCAAGAGTAACTGAGTGCTTACAGTGTTGTGCCAACACCAACAACTAAGGGGCCTATTTCTGCAGAGTATATACGGCAGGTCCCTACTTTCAAACATCCAACTTACAAACGACTCCTACTTGCAAACGAAAGAAGACAACAGGAAGTGAGAGGAAATCTACCCCTAGAAAGGAAAATTCTCTCCTGTAAGAATAAATATGGGAGAAAGGGGTCTCATCTGTACTGATGCTTTATCAGCAATCCTTGTTTCAAGAAAAACACCACATTTCAAAAACAGTTGTCATTGGGACGGAAAGTGAGGTGAAATGTTCTGAACAGGGGCACAGACAGCAAAACAAATGTTACAGGGGTGATAACCCTTACCTATGTTTCCCAAAAAGTTTAAAAATAGATTTTTGGGCTGGAGCTACACTTCAACAATGTACCTGTTCAAAATTACAAACAGATTCTACATAAGAACAAACCTACAGTCCCTGTCTTGTATGCACCGCCTGTATACGGCTGTTCAGAGTATATAGGGCCTTTTTTATTTTATGTGCGGGGTTCCCCTTAATATCCATACAAGACCCAAAGGGGCTGGTAATGGGCTGGGGTAGGGGGGGGGGGGGTCATGGGGTAGCTATGCCATTTTTCTTAAAGAATTTCATCCATATTACCGGGACCAGACATTACATTAAAGCCGCAAGCAGTTTTAAATGGCTTTTTTTTCCTTTAGAAGTGTCATTTTGTGCAGGGACAGTTCTAAACACGGGAAACACGTGGCACTTCACAGGCATACTTTAGACACCCCCCAGGTACGATATTTAAAGGAATATTTGACTTTTTTTTTTTCACTTTATGCATCATTAAAATGACTGCTCCCGAAAAACGACCATTTTTAAAACTTCTTTTTGCATTGATACATGTCCCCTGGTGCAGAACCCGGGTTCCCAAACCCTATTTATGACAATAACATGCATAATAGTTGTTATAATTAGCACTTTAGAATTCGAACGTTCGCATCCATTGTATTTAATAGGGTTCTAATGTTCGTTCGAACTTTCGGTCCGTTCGCGGGTTCTGGTGCGAACCGAACCCGGGGGTGTTCGGCTCATCACTACTGCTGACTTCTGGAAAAGCGTCAGGGGGATGAGGATTCTGGGAAGTATGGAGGCTCCTGGATAATTACTGATTGCTCCTTCTGTGAGGAAATTCTTCCCTGTCTGTTGCATTCACCCAGTGGCTTTAGTACTGCAAGGAAAGGACATTTTTAAATAGTTAAAAAATATTTTAACAGGAAACTCAGTCTTAGTCCGTAGGGTTCATTATTGAGTTGGCCCACCCTTTGCATCTATAACAGCTTCAACTCTTCTGGGAAGACTGACTCCACAAGGTTTAGGAGTGTCTATGGGAATGTTTGAACATTCTTCCAGAAGAGCATTTGTGAGGTCAGACACTGATGTTGGACAAGAAGGCCTGGCTCACAGTCTCCGCTTTAATTCATCCCAAAGGTGTTCTAGCGGGTTGAGGTCAGGACTCTGTGCAGGCCAGTCAAGTTCCTCCACCCCAAACTCACTCATCCATGTCTTTATGAACCTTGCTCCAAAAGGTCCATAGCCTTGCCTTGAACATGACGTCAAGGAACAGTCCACCAGCAGAGTGTCATCTGCTGGGGGAACTGAGGATCAGGTAAATTAAAGTGCAAAATCTCTGCCCTAGACTAAACAAGCAAATAACCCTTGCAGTGCCGGTGTATAGTCATTTTTAAATTTCATGGGCTTTAAGAAATGTATTTAGTGATCTGTGTTCTGATTTTTTTTTTCAGTATAAATATAAGGCGGACTTTGAAAAGGCTAAAGGAAAGGTGATCAGTCTTCGGAGACTGGAGGATGACCTGAACCTTTCACACTCTGTCCATGCCTCTTCTCTGCTCAGTGAGGTAAGTCACCCCCTTCTCTGGCCACCTACCAACATCTTCTGTAAATTTAAGAAGGGGGTCCCATAGGATGGGGAGGGTCAGCGGGACATGGTCAAGGCCAAGTTTCAAAAGATACCTCAGCTCAGCCAAGGTGCCTGTTTCTCCACCGTAAAGTAAATCCAAGGCAAAACAACAGGTTCTACTCATTATTGTTACCCTGATTAAAATATTGGTGTAAGTTCTAAGTCACTTTGATGAGAGCTTATGCGGGACTGAGGATTCTTTACTCACCCCCAATAGGCAACTGGCTACTCTGTCACCGAGTGATGCATTGTGGGGGTAAGTCACATGTTCCCCATACTGAGGAGTATTGCATATTACCCTTTTCTCTAACAGACAGAGCTGGCATTTAGGTGAACCTATTTCTTGCTCGTAATGGGTTAAGCACAGGTTCACTTTAGGGGAAGGACCGCCCTATTTAGAAGCTAAAGTTATTTACACATTGTGGTGGGCAGGAGGGGAAGCTGCCCTGGGCGCAGTGGTAGGACCAGACCCGTGACTGGCAACCAGTGGGCCACAGCTTCATGTCGGCTCTGAAACCTACTATTTTCTGCTCTTTGGACTACTAGTAAATATCATCACACTAGTGACCCCCACTCTGAGGTCTCTCCCTCTTCTAAGCCAGCTTAAGGTTCCACTCCTCCGACCTATCAGCTTGTAGAACACTCCCACTGAAAACCCGGTTTCAGATACTATTTACCAACTCCATATATGTGAACACTTCACCAATAAACTAACATTAGGAGGAAGTCTGTAAACTGAATGCTTCCTGTATGATACAGAGACTCACAAGGACTGTTTGGTCAAGGCCATGTCTTAAAGAGGGCCTGAGCTCAGTCAAGCTGCCCTGCTTCTTCTCAAAACTTGTGAATTGTGAGTCTGCACTGCCATGTCTCCCCACAGGTTCAGTACAAGAAGGGCTTCGAGAAGAGCTGCTCTCAGTTCCACCTACCAATGGACATGGTGAATCTGGTGCACGCTAGGAAGGCCCAAGCTTTGGTCAGCGATCAGGATTACAGGCACCTGCTCCACCATTACACGACCATGTCTGACGACCTGCGGCTGCTGTCTGCTAAGAGAGCCTACGAGCTGCAGAGTGAGGTATGTTTACATCAACTGTGATGAAACAAATTGAGTTAAATATTAAACGTCTTTACCTCCTGCCTAGAGATATCAGATGACTTGATTTAGAAGCAAATTTATTTGCCAAAATTTTGGCAGAGTTTGACTTCTAATTTCACGCTTTAAAATTACCATTAAAAAAACGTAGGATCATGGAGCACGCCTGACTGTGAGGCCCTGCCACCGTGTGACATGAGTTTGTTAGTAAACAAAGTCATATGATTTTTCTGAGATTGTGATGTTTGTGCCCGTTCACACTACCGCGACTTGGGATCCGACTTGTGTCGCCCCAAGTCGCGCGACATGAGAAATTACTTTAAGTGAATGAGAGCCGCCTTAATGCACACTACTGAAGTCGCTCCGACTTCAGAAAAGGTTCCTGTACTACTTCAAGGCGACTTCTAGGTGACTTGTACCCATTGATTTCAACGGAAGTCGCCTCCAAAGTCGGATCAGTGTCTTAAGTGCCTGTTCACAGTACAGCGACATGAAAGTCGGCACGACTTTGCGAGGCAACTTGAGGCAACTTCAAGGCAACTTCGAGGCAACTTCAAGTCGCCTCCAGGACAGGCAAATTTGCCAGTGGCCAATCAAACAATAATCAGCTCTGTGGGAGGGAGGGGTTTGCCTGAGAAAACTATTTTCTCTTCCTGTAAAGTTGCTTCAGTTAAGACACTGATCCGACTTTGGAGGTGACTTCCATTGAAATCAATGGGTAGAAGTCACCTTGAAGTAGTACAGGAACCTTTTCTGAAGTCGGAGCGACTTCAGTAGTGTGCATTAAGACGGCTCTCATTCACTTTAATGTAATTTCTCATGTCGCGCGAATTGGGGCGACACAAGTCGGATCCCAAGTCGCGGTAGTGTGAACGGGCACTAACTGAAGCAATGTTACAGTAAGAGAAAATAGTTTTCTCAGGCAAACCTCTCCCTCTCGCAGAGCTGATTATTGTTTGATTGGCCACTGGCAAAGTCGCCTGTCCTGGAAGTGACTTGAAGTTTCCTCGAAGTTGCCTTGAAGTTGCTTCGAAGTTGCCTCAAGTTGCCTCGCAAAGTCGTGCCGACTTTCATGTCGCTGTAGTGTGAACCGGCACTTATAGTGGTCACTTGACTTTGTTTATAAACAAGGGTTAAGGTCTTTAGGGTTAGCACTGAGATTACCAATGAGTTTAGCATTTTTGGCACAAGAACAGGTGCAGTATAGTTGAAAAGTGCTTCTGTTACCCACAGAAGCCATTTAAAGCCCATTGCAGCCTAAAAGCTGAACTCCGGGATAAGCAAATATTCTCTACATAAAAGAGCCATGTGTATTCCTCCAGAAATCTTGGTGTTCTTTGTGTATTTATTCCAGATCTGTGCAGTAATCCAGTGTGAGACTTTTCCTGTAATAAAGACCGATCACTGCTGCTCTCTCTCATTGTGCAGGGTGACTGGTCTTGTCTCCGCCCCCTTCTGTAGTTTTCTGCAGGAAGCTTTTAGTGGGTGGAGCTTCTGGGCCCCTCCCTGTCGTGGAATTATTGGTTGCTTGCAGAGCACACAGCCTATAATTCCTGTGCTATCTAAGCACACATCAGATTTCATCTCTTTGCAATAATGCTATCTTTAAGTTAAGTTTGCTAAGATCCACTCACCATTCATACGTCCCATACATCCCAAGAAGGCAGCACCACAAAAGCTATGTTCTCATCTCTCAGCAGACCAGCATGACTTCCAAGCCAATGCCTAATCATAGGCTTTTATTAAACTCAAAAGATCTCAGACAGGAGGTGATTGGCTGCAGCAACCAGTCCCCTCCCCCCATGGGAGGGGACATCACAGGATGTCCTTTCCACACGGGAAAATGACAATACAAGGACATTCCTTCCGACAGGAGATGCCATACATGAATCCCACTCAAATATAGCTTAAAGGATTCAATACAATAATACATACAATGAATACAATAACGTATGATGGCTAAAGTTACCGTTGATAGGAATTCTTATTCTGCGCTATTCCATAGAATAACGCATATTAAGATTATACTATTATTGAATGGGGGAGGGAGGCTATCTGCAGACGCGTACTGCGAATCCCAATCAATGTTGATCAGACACAGCAGAGACAAGAGCACGCATTTGCTCATAACCAATGATGTTGTTGCAGAGCGAGGACATCCCCTCCTCAACGATCGTCCGTGCTAATGCACAGAGGGCCCCCCGTCGGTGGACATATCCGCACCCTGCAAACATCACACTCCAACCTCAAGACGTTTTCCCCTATCAGACGGGATTCAACCAGCCTCAGACTACCCCAATCAGTTCTTTTAGAGCGGGTTGCGGAAGTACTAACACTGGGTGACACTATGACAATACATATTAAATACATCTCCATAAAAATCTCCACAACAGTCCTCCCTTTTTTGTCATATGCACCCCATGTGTCCCTCAATGAAAGTTGCTCTGCTTCTTACACCCGGAAATGAATCAGTCCTTAGTCCATAAAAAGGAAAACACGGCTTGACATGTAGACTCTACTCTTCAGGGGCATGACTTATAAAGGAGGACACGACATGGTGAGCTGTAGTAATCGCCGATCCGTCTGTGATCCTCTGTGTCTTGTATGTGGGTCCGGCTTCGGGGCGTCTCATCAAGGAAACTCTGGTCACGTGTCAAATCAGGCAACAGGAGCACCTCGTCACGACATAGAAAGAATAGAAATAAAAACGACATGAGTATATATATTCCCACTTCCTTTAACCACGATCCGCTGTAAAATAAAAATTAGATCCCCAAAGATTCCCAGACCCTTAAAATAGACTCCCAACCTTCACTTAGCTACAGCTCTGGCTTCAACAATTACATGAAGAACACTATCCTTAACGGATGAGAATTGTTCAATCGTATCCCAAGCCCGAGCCCCCCCCTCATGCAGGACCCCATGCCCAGACCTGGTCGGGGTTGGTGAACAAATCCCTTCTAGCTGTCCCTGCCATTCTTAATTTCCTGCGCCATCAGATCCTCGCGATCGGCCGCGACCTAAGATGTTCTGACAGCTTCACCATCACGCATGAACCTCTTGCTTTGGGGGAATTACCTTTATAAGCTGCAGATCCGCATAAACACCAAACTAAAGTTCAAACCCACTTGTGGGCTACCTAGATACCCAAACCGACAAGAGGCAGAGCCATTAAAACTAAAACAATTTTACCCTCTAAAAATACATCGTTAGATTCCATTGACAAGTGTCTGTTTGGAGTCTTCACTAGTTTGTCAAAACTCCTCATACCCATAATAACATCATAAATGGCATGTACCGCTGTCATCGCTGGGGACTAAAACTTGGTGAAGACTCATGCCGCGTACACACGACCGATTTTCTCGACGAGAAAAACGGCATTTATTTTTTTCGCTGAGAAAAACGATCGTCTGTGGGCTTTATGTTGTTTTTCTCGTCGAGAAAAACGGCATAAAAAACGACGAGAAAAATTAGAACATGTTCTAAATTTTCTCATCGTTTTTTCCATCATTTTTTTCCGCGGCAGTTTTCCCATAGGGAGACACTGCCGCGGAGCCCACAGACGGTCGTTTTTCTCGTCAAGAGAAAAAATGACGGGAAAAACGACCGTGTGTAGGGAACCCTTGGAACCGAAGTGGTTCCCTCGTTTTTCCTGTCATTATTCACGGCGTTTTTTTAACCGCCGTGAATAATGATCGTGTGTACGCGGCATCAGAACAGACCATCGGTCCTGTTCGCTTTCTGAGCTAGTCAGAAAATACACTTTAAATAATAACTTGGGGTGCTTTTCACCGTTACCCTTGCTAAAATTTACTAAACAACAAAAATATAAATAAACAAAGATACTCCTCATTCTTTGGTGTGGTTGAGCCGCTTCTTGCAGTGGCTGGCGAGGTCTCATCCCTCAAGCTTCTTTACAACGACCCAGTCACCTGGTTGGAAAGAATGTAAACTAGTTATTGTGTCAGGGTCCATGAGGGAGTCGTGAACCCTGTGGTGGACATTTTGAAGTTCATGTCACAACGATCGCACCCACCCCATCAGCCGAGAATATAAGTGACAGCTAATGAGGAGAGTACGACCCTGGTTTTGATTGACCTCCAAACAACCCTCATATGACAATAACCCAGACATCGGGACTGTGGTCACTGCATAACCTGTGCGTGGCTTACAATACCTGGAACCATTGACAAAAGGTTCTTAGCCTCTGGGATGGGAACCTACTTCACCAGACTGCTGCTTGCCGATTCAAATTCTATTAAAGAAAGACAGTCTTGGCACAAACTTGGTTAGAATTACAGAGGTTATTATTAGTTTGAAAAAAAAAAAACTGTCACTCTAAGGCCCCATGCACACGAGACGCAGGTGCAAACTCTGCTGAACACACATTTTTAAACGCTGAAACCGGCATTTATAAACGCGCGTTTTGCCGCGTTTGCGGCCGCGTTTAGCGGCGTTTAACCGCGTTTGCGTTTATAAGCGTTTAATCATAGACCCTCCCTAAGCTCAAAACAGAGTAAATTTTAACCATTTCAGCCAGTTTGTGAGACCAGAGTGAGTAGCAGCAGCTGAGAGAGCAGCAGTGTACTTGTATTTAGCGTATCACTTGCCACATCATCTGCCACAAGTTGTGGATTGTCCACTTGCCACGTCACCTGGCCACATCACCTGGCCACGTCACCTGGCCACGTCACCTGCCACAAGTTGTGGATTGTCCACTTGCCACGTCACCTGGCCACATCACGTGCCACGTCACCTGCCACAAGTTGTGGATTGTCCACTTGCCACGTTACCTGGCCACGTCACCTGGCCATGTTACCTGCCACGTCACCTGGCCACGTTACCTGCCACGTCAGCTGGCCACATCACCTGCCACAAGTTGTGGATTGTCCACTTGCCACGTCACCTGCCACGTCACCTGGCCACGTCACCTGCCACAAGTTGTGGATTGTCCACTTGCCATGTCACCTGGCCACATCACGTGCCACGTCACCTGGCCACGTCACCTGCCACAAGTTGTGAATTGTCCTCCTGCCACGTCACCTGCCACGTCACCTAGCCATGTTACCTGCCCACATTACCTGCCACGTCATCTAGCCACGTCACCTGCCACAAGTTGTGGATTGTCCACTTTCCACGTCACCTGGCCACATCACGTGCCACGTCACCTGCCACAAGTTGTGAATTGTCCACTTGCCACATCACCTGCCACGTCACCTGGCCACGTTACCTGCCACGTCACCTGGCCACATCACCTGCCACGTCACCTGGCCACGTCACCTGCCACAAGCTGTGGATTGTCCACTTGCCACGTCACCTGGCCACGTCACCTGGCCACATCACCTGACACAAGTTGTTGATTGTCCACTTGCCACGTTACCTGCCACAAGTTGTGGATTGTCCACAATGCAATGCAAGCAATTACAGTTTTCTTTTATATTTTTTAATAGTTTTTCATCATTTGCCATCATTTTTGAGATTTCTAATGTTAAAAAATAGGTCACCTTTAAAAACGCTTATAAACGCAAACGCGGCAAAACGCGGGTACCGCGTTTAGCCGCGTTTAGCAGCGTTTAGCGTCTGAAACGTGGAAAACTTTTGCGTCTGAACCCATTTTTTTGCTTCTGGAAAAACGAGGTTAAACGCAACTGCTTGTAAACGCCAAAAAACGAGAGTGTGTGCATGGACACATAGGATAACATTGAATGGGTTCAGGAGCAGTTGAAAAAAGCGTCCAACTGCCTCTGAACGCGCGTTCAACAGCAAATAACAGCGTCTCGTGTGCATGGGGCCTTACATTTATCATTCTCCCCCCTTTTCTTCCTCATTACAGACTGAAGGAAGAAATGCGTGGTGCAGGAAAAAAGAAACAATGAAATAACCTATGATACTTTTACCTCCCTTAGACTCATGTATTTATCCATATGTACCGCTGTCTACATACACCTGTTCTCTGTGTACAAACTCCTTGGACCTGAAAAATACTTATAAGCAAAATCATTACTCTATCCTTCATATTTAACCTGCAAAGAATGGTAAAACAATAATGACATTCCTGTACATTGGTAAATTGTCAATGACATTCTTTCAAAACCGATTCAAACAAAACCCTCTGTAACCCTTACTTTTCCCGTTCCTACACAAATACAACAGCCGCGACGCATCGAAGGATCGCCGCGGTAAGTTCGAACATATTCACGTTACTACATACAAACATTCCGATACAAACGTGGGGGAAATACTTCCCAGTTTCCAAAACCACAAATGAAAAAACAAAAACAGACAGAATTCTCCCTTTACTCTTTCAGCAATAGAAAAAAAATACAAATGGGAAAAACACGAGAGCAGCTCGAGAACCTTACATGGAACAGCCATACAAAGTTCAAACAAACGGGCATGAGAATTTAACCTCCATCAACGCTCATCATTACAGATTTCTGAAGCCGCAGCTGAACTACATCCATTCCAGAGGGATACCCAAAATAGTATTCTTGGACCACCTATGTTAATCTTTTTGGGGTTCAAAGGCCTTTGCCCCAAAACTAGGCTTCGTGCACTGTGTGACCGTCTGACTGTGGGAAGCCTCCATTCCTTCCCTTTGCACAGACCTCCTTGTGTCCATGGCGATTCGAATCGGCTTATCGTCTTAAACCTGCGTCCAGGTTAAACCGTTGCACCCATTTTCGGAGAGCACCGCCCGGTGTCTTCTTATATGGTGGATTGAAGAACTACAACCACTATATGGTCAAGTCCTCCAACTAGAAACCCTAACCGAGGCGTCAACTCTATGGCTTGTTGTCCCAACACTTTTGGAACTACAGCAACAACCACAGATCAACCCCCGAATTAGGCCTCTACCCCTCACAGTGCATGCATACACAAGCATTTTCCGCTATACACCCATACACTGCGTTGTCAGACTAAACCACACAGAACACTTACGCCAGTTTACCACCTGCAGAACAATGTGGCTTCTCTCTGTATCTAGATGATAAAACAATGGTGATACCCCCTGTTTTGCTTTCTACCCAAAACTGTATTACAGTACAAAACTTCACAAAACTGGAACAAAATATAAAACACTTTTAAATGCAAAAATGTTTTTCTATTTTCCTTCCAAACACAAATCTCATTGCTCACCTTTAAAAACCCCAAGCTCCTCCCACCAACTTTCTGCTAATATATAAATGCTGAAAAGAAACTTCCGGTTATGCTCAGCTACTTAAAAAAAAAAACTGGTTTATTTACATATCAATTGTTCAGGAAGAGGGAGGGGGAGGGGAGGCCTTAGCCCTAATCGCCTTGTCTATCAAGACTTCAAAAAAATCCATGGCTACACATCATATATATTTCAACCATTTAAAACCTTGTCAAGGAAATGATGGAGTAAACCCCCCTTTGCAAATGGGAGGGAATCCCCCCTGACCCACATTCCCTGGAAGTCAGACCATAAGTTGGGACTCAAAATACAAACTCCTGCCAAAAGATGGCTATACAGTACAAGTTCCAAAAAATGAATTGCCCTCTGGGAAACTCCCAAATATTTAAACATAAAAACACATCATTGTACAAAAACTCTGTTAGTCTTACAATCTATCAAAATTCAGTGTAAAGTGAAGTTTTTCTTAAAACCAAAATCCAATGCAAAAAAAAAACGCTGCTCATATACTGCAAAGTCAGCTGACCCTGCAATAGCTTACATTCACTTAAATGAAAACAGAGAAACCTTCCTCCTAACACCATCTGCATGGAGTTTGCATGTTGTCCCTGTCTCTGCGTTGGCCTCCCTCCACACTCCAACTGCTGGTAGGTCAGCCAGATCCCATCCATAAATAGGCCCCAGCATGTGTGTGTGTCCGCAAGCGCGTCGTGGCCCCTCGGGGTAAGACCGCGCTATTTCAAGATACCACTCTACTCAACTCAAAAGACGATGCTTAGAAAAACAATTTAAACCAGCGAATTCATTAAACAAAAACCAGTCTCTCAGTATGTCACCCTGGTGTCTCACTACTCTTCCCAGCAGTGCACAGGTCAAACTGTAAACGCATAAAACAGAAGAAAACTGCGCCGATCAACAAATGCCAATACAGCATATTCAGGAGCCGTGTTTGCTAAACTGGAACTTCCTATCTCAAACTGTAAACATCTCTCAAGATGGCCGACAAGCCAGGACAGCAAAATGGTGGATGAACACCGCACACCTCATGGACAACAATGGCGCCATTAACGCATGCAATTTTTCCCGCCAAAACCAGCATGGGACGTCACAATTAACACCACATGGGTTCCCCCACACAAAGAAAAACACAAATGGCCTCCACCAGGTTCCAACGCAGAAAAGACCGCACTACCCAATTCACACCAAACATCAAAATCTGCCCCAAAAGCTGAGAAATTCCGCCAGCAACATAGCTGACGAATGCCACAGCATGGTCACATGATATCATACCCAAAGGAAAGGTGGCTGCACCTTCCCTTATAGGATACCCACAGGCTAAGGAAAAACTGTGCCTCAAAATGGCAGACAAACCTGCAAGGCTAACAAAAGCCAAGAATGGCGCCATTACTTTTTCCCGCCAAAACCAGCATGGGACGTCAAAAGAAAATCAAAAATGTTTTTCTCCACAAAGACAGACTACACCATTGAGATTTTTCTAAATTATCATCAAAATCCACTGAAAAAGGTGTCAGCTACACTCTACAAGGACCACATGTACACTTACAAACTTAAACCCTTTGGCCAACTAAACAGCACATTCAATAAATGTTAATTACATGACAATATTAAAAACATGTTCATTTCTCTAAGTTAATATACTCTGAGATATTCATCACTTTTCTCTACCTAAAGTTCACACACACAGTGGCCTCAGCTTCCATAACAAGCCATCGCAGAGACATACTGTTGTCTGCCTTCTAGCAATGCCTGGCCACTTGGATATGCGGCAGGAACTTTCAACTCAAAAACCAAACACTTTTGTTAAAATATTTTTACACTTATGGAGACATGTGTCTTTGTCCCCTACAAAAATCACAATCTATCCATTTCTATTTTTCATAGAAATCACAAACACCACACACATACAGTATATTGTTGTCCTACATGTCTGCTCAGAGATTCCTTCCCTCAGGGCATAGCCCCAGCAATACAAAGCAGTGGGCAAGCCCTTCCCCCATTCAAGCACATGGCTCACAAACAATCATCCATTTACAAACTTCTCAGTGCAGGCTGCACTAAATAATCACAGCTATACCTTCATTTCATACACAATATACAGTTTCCATCAGCATTCACACAGGCTCAAACACTACACACAACTTTGTTCTGAAAATTGGAAAGTCAGATATACACAACTTTCAAACATGTTGGCAGTGATAGCCATGCTGCCTGCCCCACCCCCGCTAAACCTCATGGGGGCAGCCATTTTCAGCTTCTCTCACACAAACATCCAGGCATACCCACACAGGCACACACAATCAAATTCACAGGCATACGATCCATGACAAAATCACACACACATCTCTCGTACTGCAAGCATACAGCATTATTTCAAAAAGACGAAAAATTCGTTCTTTTACAAAGTACAGCCTCTTCACGCATCACATCGCAGGTCCACTCTCCCCCCTCTGCTGATGTGATGTTCAAAGAGGCCGCAATTGGTCCAATCAGAGTAGCCATTTACTGTCGTGGAATTATTGGTTGCTTGCAGAGCACACAGCCTATAATTCCTGTGCTATCTAAGCACACATCAGATTTCATCTCTTTGCAATAATGCTATCTTTAAGTTAAGTTTGCTAAGATCCACTCACCATTCATACGTCCCATACATCCCAAGAAGGCAGCACCACAAAAGCTATGTTCTCATCTCTCAGCAGACCAGCATGACTTCCAAGCCGATGCCTAATCATAGGCTTTTATTAAACTCAAAAGATCTCAGACAGGAGGTGATTGGCTGCAGCAACCAGTCCCCTCCCCCCATGGAAGGGGACATCACAGGATGTCCCTTCCACACGGGAAAATGACAATACAAGGACATTCCTTCCAACAGGAGATGCCATACATGAAGCCCACTCAAATATAGCTTAAAGGATTGAATACAATAATACATACAATGAATACAATAACGTATGATGGCTAAAGTTACCGTTGATAGGAATTCTTATTCTGCTCTATTCCATAGAATAACGCATATTAAGATTATACTATTATTGAATGGGGGAGGGAGGCTATCTGCAGACGCGCGCTACGAATCCCAATCAATGTTGATCAGACACAGCAGAGACAAGAGCGCGCATTTGCTCATAACCAATGATGTTGTTGCAGAGCGAGGACATCCCCTCCTCAACGATCGTCCGTGCTAATGCACAGAGGGCCCCCCGTCGGTGGACATATCCGCACCCTGCAAACATCACACTCCAACCTCAAGACGTTTTCCCCTATCAGACGGGATTCAACCAGCCTCAGACTACCCCAATCAGTTCTTTTAGAGCGGGTTGCGGAAGTACTAACACTGGGTGACACTATGACAATACATATTAAATACATCTCCATAAAAATCTCCACAACACTCCCACAGCTCTGCTCTCTCTCCTTGTGCAGGGTGATTGGTCTTGTCTCCGCCCCCTCCTGTAGTTTTCTGCAGGAAGCTTTTAGCGGGTGGAGCTGTTGGGTCCCTCCCAAAGCTCTGCTCTCCGCACAGGCTATGTGCAGCACAGTGATGAGGTCACTGCTACTTTTACAAGATAAAATCTTGATTTGCAAAGGCATTTTCTGAACATAAAGTGAATTTATATCCTTTGTGGCTGTTCATGAATATATTTAAATTAAATTGTTTAGGTTTAAAAACACAAAAAAGCTTAAATTGATATTTCAAATTACCCCCAATTAAAGTGATTGTAAACGATCACCTTGTAAAACAGCCCATTCAGTTTAAAAAAGAGATTAAAGGCAAAACATTTATATATAGATATAAAAAAAGTTATAAATACCTTTTTCCCCTTTTATAAGTGGTCACATTCAGTTAGGGCCGAAACAACTAATCGATTAATCGACAACTAATCGATTATGAAATTAATCGATTACAATTTTCATAATCGATTAATCGGCCAGGAACATAATGGGGTTAAAAAAAAAATAAAAAAATTAGCCCTTTATAGTACAAAAAGAGCAAATCGCTACTGTAAATATTACTTTCACTGTCCCACAGTAAAAAATTAACCCCTTTCAGTAGCGATTATTTGCTCTCTTTTTGTACTAATTTTAGTTTTTTTTAACCCCATTATGCTACTAAACCTCTCAGGCCTGGGTCACACCTCTGTGTTTTTTGGTGCTTTTTGCAGAAACACACTACAGTTCATTTACATGGTTTCCTATGGGACACGTTCACATCCATGATTTTTTCAGCTGCTGCGAATTTGGAAAGGGCAAGGACTTTTTTTAACGCAAAACCAGTGCTATTTAGTTTTTTTTGGTTTAATATACTTCAATGGAGAAGCTGCAGGAAAGCATGTAATGTGTTTTTGCGGCAATTTGTGTTTTGTAATCTGCCCAACAAAAAAAAATTAAAATGCAAATCGCAGCAAAATTACCTTTTTTTTTTTTACGTTTATTAACCGATTAGTCGATTAATCAAAACAATAATCGGCCAACTAATCGATTATGAAAATAATCGTTAGTTGCAGCCCTACATTCAGTCTGTTCTCAGCTGCATAAGAGGTGGGAGCGGAGAAGCATCAGCACACTGAGCTTGCCAGTGAATGACTGTGCAGCGGGGGCGTGTAAGGACAAGTTTGATCATTGGAGGAGAGTACACTGAGTTCCCAGCTTAGCTAGAGAACTGACTATGGTTTGCTCTCCTGCTTAGTGTGGTCAGCTTTTAATAGGGACTTCACATAAAGGAAGCAATACAAAGAGATCCGGATACTTTCTCATACAAGTACATGATACAGCAGGCACATATCGGGAATATGAAGTGTTGGAGTAACAAACGCTTTAATCCTCCACGGAACCCAAATAATTCATACCTGTCATTAGCATATCATTCAACACATAGAGATATTGAGGTGAATAGGTAAAGTATAACCACAAATTAGTGAGTAGGGTTAGACCCCCTGTCAGGTTTCATTACTGGTACATGCATTGGAGGCCTTAGATCTCCTATTAATAAAATCCATTGTTGTCAGAGACCATCTTATTGGCCAAGCTTTGGTTAGGATTCTCACATGTTCCAGCACCCCAAAAATGAGGGGGGTTCTTGAGAGAAATCCAAATAAATAAGAAGCAGTAAGAATATCACAGCAATGGTCCAAAATGTTTTTTCATTAGATAGTGGAATAAGAAAGCCAATGCGTTTCGGGGTTCAGACTCCCTTTATCAGAGCTTACGTATTATATAACCTCAAAAATGTCTGACGCAACTGCATTGTGATGATAGTTGTGTATATATATAATTAAAAATAACTATTATCACATTCTAGTTGAGTACTGCCATATCTAAGGTTATATAATACATAGACCCTGATGAAAAGGAAGTGTCGGACACCCTAAAACACATTGGATCTAATATCTAATAAAAAAAACTTTGGTGTGGCACTCTTCTTCTTACTTATTGAGGCTTTATGACTGTCTGGGATCCCCCATTCTATTTCTCCTGGTGATCCTGGTCATGTGATGGGGAAATCCAAACTTTTACAGTTGCCACCGGAACCAAAATAGAGGGGAAATCTTCCAATGGGGATAGCTGTTTTTTGTGACAGCTGTCCATTACTTGGAGAGATCTCCAGTGTGGTTTTCCTTTAGGTATGGCTTGGTAGCCCAGCTTAAAGGAGAAATTTAGCCAAAGCTCAGTTGGCTGGACTTCTCCTATGGATCACTGGAGTTCAATTCGTTTTGCACTCCTGTGACCCGTTTTCTGCAGAGAACAGGCTGAAATCCGCTCTCTGCTGACATCACCAATGTCAGTCAAGGCTCCGCGTCATCAGGACAATGGAAGTCGGGATCCGCCAGGTGCCTGGACTGACACCCCGCTCAGGTCACCACTGAGAGCCTGAGCCGGCCACCCCCTCCACAGCTCAGCACTCCAGTGAGCGAGAAGGGTGCAGAGCGGAGAGCTGCTGATTGACAGTCACCAGCTCTCTACTTGGGGAGCTGTCAGAACCGAGTGATCAGCTGTGTTTGATCACTCAGGTCTCAGTGCAGGGGGACAGATGCAGCATCAGACCGATGCTGCATCCACCTAGGTAAGTATGACTATGAAAACCCCCCCAAACCCATACTTCTCTTTTAATGCTCCAAATGCTCCTTTTTTAACCATACAATGTAACATTTTTATTTTTCCATTTTTGATCTTCTGGTTGGCAGAACCGGTACAGGTCTGACCTGAATTTTATGAGAGGTGTGGGCTGCATCATCCCAGGAGCTCTGGACATTGAGGAAAAGAAGAGGGCATCTGGCCTGATCAGCGAGGTAATGATTTTACTTGTGATTATATCTAAAGCTAGAACTTTTTTTGGTACTTTTTTATGACGTGGTGAAGGCTCCAAACCCCTGTCATGATTTTAGGTCTGCCTGTGTCCCCACTGGGAATATTTACCCTCTCTATTTGTACTGGTGATCACTGTAACTTTATTTGATACTGATAGTCTAGAACATCCAACATGTTAAGCAGTTGGAGACACTGGGTTTGCTACAAATGTCCATAAAAACTTCAACAATGTACAAAGGGCATTTATAGTATGCCCTGTCCTTCTACATTGCTGCTGCTCTACCAAGCTGTCAAAATGACAGCTGAGAATTGCTGTCTAAATACAGCAGTTGTAAAAAAAAAAAATTACCGTCTGACACAGTGTTTATAAACAATGTTTAAGGAAGAGATAAAGAGATATCTTTTTATCTATCTGTATCATTCATCTGCATATCAAAGTGATGGGCTCTAATCTGCATATGATGTCACTTTGACACTTTGAAATCGTGCTACTTCAGCTCGATTTCAAAGCTGCAGATCATTGCAATTTGCACCTCTGATTTCATGGCGGCTTGTGACTTTGTTTAACAGAAGTCTATGCAAGTCGCAATGAAATTTGAAAAAAATAGGGCAGGAACCTTTTTCAAAGTCACTGCGACATGAGTCGCAATGATTTAAATGGTTCCATTGCCGGTAAATGGGTGTGACTTGTCGATTTGGAACTGCAAAATTACACGACAAATCGCACCGTTGTAAACAAGGGCTAAATCAGGGGTCTCAAACTGGCAGCCCTCCAGCTGTTGCGAAACTACAAGTCCCATGAGGCATTGCAAGGCTGACAGTTACAAGCATGACTCCCACAGGCAGAGGCATGATGGGAATTGTAATTTTGCAACAGCTGGAGGGCCGGCAGTTTGAGACCCCTGGGCTAAAGTAACCTAACAAGTAAAAAAAAAAAAAAAAACTTAAAAAGTCTTCCTATTTAACCCCTTATTAACTCTTACTTTACCCCATTCAGTCCTAGTTAATGCAATTAACTCCTTCTTTCCTTCCTCCCCTTAACTATTTTCATGCTGATTTTTTTATTTTTTACCCCTAACTTTAAATATTCTACTTTTTTTGCATTTTTATTTATATGGTCATTAAATTTGCAAAGGTTAAAAAAAAAACCTTTATTTAATTTGTTAATTACTTTGCCGTGCTTCATCTCAAAATAACCATTTTACGTAAATTTTAAACAGGACAAACTATAGAGTAAAATGTATTGTGAGGGGGTTAGCTCGGCAGCGGGTGTGTGTGACCCCCGGGATGGGCTCCCCACACAAAAACAGGCCCAGCAGACGGAGGTTGTGGTTTTCAAAATCAAAAAGGTGCGGTTTATTTTCTATTTACAGTGACAAAAACACAGCAAAGCAAAAGAAACATAAAAAAAATAAATCCTGGTCAACTTGACCTCTGACTAAACATACAGGTTTCCTAACTAACAACTGGGATCAGCCTAGTGCTGTCCTAGTCCCTAAGTCCCTGGTTTTAAATGTCCAAGCAAATAGCCACACAGGCTTTGTCTCACCGCACAAGGGTTCACTCTCTCCAGGAAGTCCACACAGGTCTGCTTCCAGGCATGAGCTAACACCTAATGAATCTGGGAGTTCTTATAGAGGCCTAAATGAGCTGACAAGTTTCAGCTGGTCTCATCAACTCCCTGTCTGCACGACGCCCAGCCCTCTCCCTAGAGGTATGAGTCATCAATGAGCCCACTAGTCTCAGCTGGGCTTATACAACTCTCCACCTAGTTGTATAAGTCGGCGTAAAGCCTGAATCTGGGCGAAATATATCTACCCCCCTGGATGCAACCAGGTGACTTTACCTTCCTGCTGTCACAGTATATTTTTAATCTACAATAGCAACATTTTTATATTTTTTTACTGACACCGACCAAAGTAGAAAAAAGTGTGTATTTTTTGTTTTTGTACCTCTTTTGTCTATGGATTGCATAAAAAAATAAAATCATTTTTGGAAGACAGTATAGCCAAGAGAAAGCCTTTTTTGTCCTAAAAATAAATATATATAACTTATCTTAAATAATGAAAAAGTTATTGCAGACAAAAAGGCCCATAACAAAAATATAAACATCGCTCTGGTCCATAGAGGTTGTACAGGTTTGAGAGCTGAACTGTTTCACTGACAACTGTCTAAGAGGGAATCTTCAAATTCTGTTGTGTATCAGGACAGCAGAGAAAATCGTGCAAAAACACACAGCAAAAAAAAAAAAGTTACTGGCATCCCTGGATCTAACTTAAAGAATATAGTGAAAATCAAAGTTTTATTTAAAAATGTCATTGGCATGTTGATGAGGAAGGAGGGGTGGACCAGGGAAGTCAAACTATAAACTGATTAAACTTCAGCTTTAATATCTGAAGGCTTCACTCTTCATTCTTATCTCTCGAACTGCAGACCAAATACAGACAACAGCCCTGCCAGCTGAAATACACGACAATCACTGACTCTGTGGACCTTCTGCATGCCAAGTTCAGCAACAAGATAACCAATGAGGTAAGAGGTACCACTGGGATTCCCACCAATTATTGGGACTCTGAGAATTTTTTTATCAATAATATTAATTTTCAAATATTTGTAATACTGTATATTGCATATTTCAAAACAGTATTCTTCTGTGTCAGGTTGCATGGCCAGATGCACATTTTTGCATTGCGGTAACGCGGTATAAGATGGATATTTTACCACACGCTCTATAATGCCCAGATAACTGCAGTTTGTTGTGGTGCCAGTCATTTTGTTGAATGGCAGCCCAATTTACATTGGGTTGGTTGTTAAGCCAGTTCCTGCCACATGGCCTACTGCACATTTTAGGTGATGGAAGGTTCAATACTCTGGTTCATACTCCATGGCCTTCAGTCCTCATTCAGTCCTCATTGGTAAACATCCATACACACACAAGAGGGGCCCCTCTGCTTCTGATGGCTTCAGATCTAGTCTTTGAGAGAGTCCAGCAGAACACCTGGGCCCACGTACAATGGGGGTACTAAATTACTGGCTCATGGCACCACAGGGTGACCCTTTTTTCCACCACTAGACAGGCTGACTCTCCTAAACTAGACCACCACAATTTTCTTGTCTGGAACCAAGTCCTGTTCCGCTAAGGCTTCCAGCTCTCCTGGCTCAGCCACTCTGGGGGAAATGGTCCCGAAGGGAAAAACTGCACAGTAGGCTTTCACATGTTTTCAAAGCAGCCCCCACTATCCCACTAGGGCAAGCTAACATCCTCACTTCACTCCACCAAATGCTCTAACTTCACTCAACCTCCAAAACTCAACTACTGTAGATCCCTCTTCATTTCCCCTGACTCTTCCCAAAGTATGGCCAAAACTATGGTGCCATCCTAGAAACAGCACAACAACCCAGAGGGGGCATAAAAAGTGTCCCTTTACCTGCTATATATGACACCTTGCTGGCCTCTCACAGCAGCCAAGATCTGCCTGCACAGTGACCTAGTGACTATATCAATAGGTCTAAAATGGGTCTGAAAAAAAAAAGTTTTTTTTTTTGGGGGGTTATTTGTGTATTGATGAGGGGGGAAAGGGGAACCCAATCCTATTATATTACATGTAAGAGATGTCATTATCTACTAACAATGTGATTTCCTTTCCAGCGACTCTATAAAGCAGCTGGCGAAGACATTCTTCATCATTACACCTCCATTTTGGAATTACCGGAGCACATCCGTGCCAAACTCAATGCTGCCAATCTCAGCGATGTGAGTGAGCTGACCTCAGAATTTTTTGTATTATAACAGTTCATAATACATCCATTGAGAGCATTCAGATATAAAGGGTCAGTCCCTCTAAAAATGATATTTAGTTACGAGTAGAAATTGGTGGACTGGTGGACTGACTCAGCCCCTGGCTTCCTATGTGTCTTGGATGCTCCCACAGTGGGATGAGATATGCTCCTGTCCACCTGGGAATTTTTGGTGTATCCAGCTTTGTGTATCCTACACCCCCCATGAGGAATTTCTTTGAGTGTCCTAGATCCTCCTGTTACATTCCCCCATAATATGAAATTATTAAATAATCCAACAGGGATGTTGAGAACTCAGCACAGGGGTAGTGGGAGCTTCTCATAATGGGCACAGCAGAGGTACAGACTCACAAACTCAACACAAGGATGTGGAACCCCTCACAGTGGGCCCAGCAGGTGTACAGACCCCTGAACTCAGTGCAGGAATGGAGGGAACCCCTCATAATGGGCACAGCAGATGTACGGATACAGGAATTCAACACAGGGATGACGAGAACCCCCTGTAATGGGCACAGCAGGTGTGGAGATCTGGGAATTCAGTGCAGGGAAGGAGGAATCCCTCATAATAGGCACAGCAGGTGTGCAGATCTGGGAACTCAGCATAGAGATGGTGGAAACCCTCATAATGGGTGCAGCTGGTGTGCTACCTGGGAACACAGCACAGAAATGATGGGAAACCACTTCTGGTTCTCCAGTTGTTTATATGCCACCTCTTCTCTTCTCTCTGGCTAATACAAGGTATTCAATTGGCCAGGTGTTTTTGGATACGTGTTTCCTCTATTGCACACAGGTGTTTCCCCCAGTGTCTTGTATGTCCTGTCATATAAGTCTTTATAGACTTCAAAATGGGGTACCTGTCAGATGGATTGGACCCCACTAATTGCCTTCTTTGTTGCATGCAATCTTTGGGCTTAGACTCTTGTTTGACCTGCATTGATTCCCTTGGTAGGTGACAGTAGTGGGGGAAGAGTGCTAGGTGGTCTATGAGCACTGGGTAATCTGCTTTTTGCATCCCATGCCCAAGGAGATCTAAGTTGGCTGGCAATAGGAAGTGGTTGTGACCTCTGATCTACATTGGTTACACATCAATACATAGATAGGGAAACACAGATTCTTGCTGAGTTGTGTTTACTGTATGACTGTACTGCTGTATTTCATTATGACTCACATACTGTATTGACAGATAAAATATCGAGAATCCTGGCTCAATGCGAGGGCTCAGGGCCACAAGCTGACCATGGATGCACTCCAGTTCCAAACTGCCAAGTCCTCTGGTAAAATCGCTAGTGATGTGAGTACAACATGGCGAAAAAGAAGGAAAAAGCTAGCATGTGTTCAGTACATGTCTACAATTGTAACATTTAGCTGGAAACATCTTGATCTGGCTTCTGCTTGTCACTCTCTAGCTGCTCCATGTTTTCATTATTGTGTTATGAATACTGGTTTGTAGGTTTTCTATTTAGTGGTCATCTGTAAATCTGAGAAAGTGATTGGAGAGAAGCAGTAAAGCACAGTCACTGTGTAGGAACACTAAGCAGGAAGCAGTCTGTGTAGTGAGCATATAAATATATAATCCCCTAATAATATTTACATTAATTGCATTCCATTTAAACCGCTAAATATGAAGCTGAAATATTTTGTATCTAATGCCTAATAAACACGACCAGTTTCTCAGATGGATAAAAAAACAACGGTTTTCCTGACAGAATTCCTCTCAGCCTGCCTTGCATAAACACGCTCAGACAAAAGTCCGCCCGTCCAAAGCGCGGTGACGTACAACACGTACGACGGCACTATAAAGGGGAAGTTCCATTCCAATGGCGCCACCCTTTGGGCTGCTTTTGCTGATCCTCGTGTTAGTAAAAGTTTGGTGAGAGACGAGTCGCGCTTTTCACCCTCGTGCTTTTCAGTACGTTACAGCGTGATGAATGTGAAATCTCCATCACGAACGCTAGTTTTACCAGAAAAAACGTGCTCTCGTCTCATACTTGATTCTGAGTATGCGTGGTTTCTTCCCCTCGGAAAAGCATACAGACGAATGGTTTTCCTGCCAGGATTTTTTCCTGATGGGAAAAAAGAGATCCTTTTCTCTTTTTTGTCCGGCAGTTTTCATGTCGGAAAAACTGCGATGGAGCATACACACGGCCGGGATTCCTGACCAAAAGCTCTCATAGCAGTTTTCCCGTCGGAAAAAATGGTCTTGTGTTTGAGGCATGAGAATTGTTTTGATTCCCCATAGTTTTTGTAATTTTCTTTAGCCAGTCTTGTACTCCAGACAACATTGTCAGATTGGCGACTTCACTTTTTTCCACGTCATTTAAAGAATACAACGTGGTTACCAACCGACCCCACCTTGCCGATTGGACAGTGAAAGCGTGTCAGCAAACCAATGTAGTCATCACGCTGCACAGTCTAATCTATCCTCCTTTTGTGATTATCTATTAATGAACACCAACAAAAAAATTGAAAGAAATAAATTAATTTTATTGATGCTCCCCTTTCTAGAACTCCATATAAAAATACTCTGGTGGGGTGAGTGTAATGTTAATTATTGTGATCTTCCTCCACAGTACACATACAAACATGAATACATCTCAGAGAAAGGAAAGCTTATTGGCTCTCGAAGCATTCTGGATGACCCCAAGATGCTGCATTGTCTTCGTGTTGCCAAGTTGCAAAGCGAGCGCCAGTACAAACTGGATTCCCAGCACCTCCGCTCGCAATACCACCTCTCCTCCGACATGCTGGACCTGGTCCATGCAAAGAGAGCCCAGGCGCTCGCCAGTGACCAGGACTACAAGGTGCTACTCCACCATTACACAGCAGAACCAGAGGACATGAAGCTCCAGTGGGCCAAGAGGGCTCACCAACTGCAGAGCGAGGTACACACTACACATATCACGGGTTTGTAAAATGGAAATGTAGCACTCAACCCAGCGAAACTGTTGATTTATACAGGATGCTCAAAAATAGCAAACTATCGTGT
Source organism: Rana muscosa (assembly GCA_029206835.1). Lineage (NCBI taxonomy): Eukaryota > Metazoa > Chordata > Amphibia > Anura > Ranidae > Rana > Rana muscosa. The sequence goes on along the minus strand of CM055123.1, from coordinate 248,386,016 downwards.
GCCTGATTATATCAGCAACTAAAATGACTGGTGGTTTTAACTTCTCTAGTAGCAGCCTTCCAAAAATATCAAAGTTAATGGGAACCCTAGATCCTTCAGTAGAACCCCCCCCCCAGTTACAAATGTTTTCTTTAAAAGAGCGACTATTGGTGGCCATAGATTCAACAGTAGCAGGCTCCCTGTTACAATGGATGCTTTATACCTCTATTGATGACCCTGGATACTGCAGTAGCAGACTTCTATTGGAATGTGTCCTCTGAATATAGGAGCGTAGTCACAAACCTTAAAGGGTTGAGTAATGAGGTCTACCTGCCATGTGCATCTGCTTTCCCTAAATTCTCCCAGACATAATTCTGCATAGTAGGCGCCTCTGAAGATGCTCCAGCAAACATTTACATGCCACCTTAGATTTCTTGGTCATTGGCTCAGGCCCCAGGCAAAGACATCCTCTCTAGGCAAAAGGTAGGGACGTATCCTTCAAGAAGATTACGCCAAATACGTATCTGTTTCCCGTAGCCCACATCACTGGAATAAAACCCTCAGTGATGTCTAAGGCAGATAAATACTGTATATACTCGAGTATAAGCTGACCCGAATATAAGCCGAGGCACCTAATTTTACTACAAAAAACTTGGAAAACATATTGACTCGAGTATAAGCTTAGGGTGTCCATCTGCATGCCTCACTGCGCCTCACTTTGCCTCACTGTGTCCATGTGCATGCCTCACTGTGCCTTACTGTGCCCATGCCTCACTGTGTCCATGTGCATGCCTCATTGCGCCTTACCGTGCCCATGCCTCACTGTGCCCAATCTCCCTACCTGATCTCCTGAGCTGTGTGACTAGACTGACGTTTAACATGGGAGTCTATGGAAGGGGTGCCCGGATTTGAAAAAATGGTGCTACCCGGCTGTAGATCTCCTGGAAAACAAACATTGCACACTTGTAGATGAAGAGTGGGGCTACATGTGTGCCAAGTTTGGGGTCGAGGGGACCTAGGGCCATCTGGTACCAGGTCCCCAATATCACCAGAGAAATGACCATTTAACATAGGAGTCTATGGAAGGGGTGCCCAGTTTTGAAAAATCGGTGCTCCCTGGCCGTAGGTCCCCCTGACAACAATTATTGCACATTTATAGAGGAAGAGGGGGGCTACATGTGTGCCAAGTTTGGGGTCCAGGGGACCTAGGGCCATCTGGTACCCGGTCCCCAATATCACGGGAGAAATTACCATTTAACATGGGAGTCTATGGAAGGGGTGCCTGGCTTTAAAAAATCGGTGCTCCCCGGCCGTAGGTCCCCTGGACAACAAACTTTGCACTCTTGTAGAGGAAACATGTGTGCCAAGTTTGGGGTCCAGGGTGTGACAGAGCATCCCAGAGAGAGCCTGGGAAAGTCCTATTCGGGGTTTATACATCTCCCAGGCTCCTCTCATATACATTCAGGGATCTCTGAGCCAGGATCCACTTCAGGTGTTGGTTCTCTCCCCCAGGTTAATTAAAAGCTCACCTGAGCAGACAGCCTTTGCTCAGCCTGGGAAACACAGACAACGTTGGTTTGTGAGAGCAAGAAGGTTGGTAAAACTTGTTACTCTGTGAATGTGGAAGCTGACAAGCGTTAGGCTTGTCCAGCCTGGTAGTGAGGGCCTGTACATACTGTGTAGTTAGAGCCGAGACACGGCTAGGCTTTTGTTTAGCTATTTTTTCTTCTGTTTGTTTTCAGCACACTGTACAGCACCTGTCATTAGACTTTGTATATAGCACCAATAAACAACACTGTTTTCACTGATCCAATGGACTTGGTATCTGTGCCTGCTCATCCCAGGGAGTTTTTGTACCCGCTACCTGCCCCCCAGGCTACATATGGTGGAGGCTGCGACCAGCTGTAGTAAGTTACTACTTAAAAGGCCAGTACCTAAAGTGACAACATGGAGGACCTCCTCAAACAAATGGTGTTGGCAAATGCCGCGTTGCAGCAAGCAAATGCTGCACAACAGCAAACTAACGCTGCATGGCAGCAAGCAAACGCTACACAACAGCAAACTAACGCTGAATTGCGGCAAGCAAACGCTGCACAACAGCAAGCCAACGCTATCGCACAGGAGCAAACCAAGGTGCTGTTCCAACAGATTGGTGCTGTACAGGAGCAATCACAGAGGCTGTTTGAACAGCTTGCCACTGCTGCAAAAGCGGATAGGAAAACCCTTACTGAGGTTTTGGAGACGCTAGCACAGGGGTCACCTGCGATAATGAAGGATGTTGGAGACAAACCCTCAGCCATCCATGTGGGTCGCTTTCTTTCAAAGATGACGGCAGATGATGATCCAGAGGCCTTCCTACTAACATTTGAACGGACCGCTGAGAGGGAAGGTTGGCCCCAAACCCAGTGGGCAGGACTGATCGCCCCCTTACTTTCTGGAGAAGCGCAGAAGGCCTACTATGATCTGGAGTCAGCAGAAGCGGGAGATTATGAGAAGGTCAAGCGGGAAATCCTGGCACGACTTGGCGTTACCTTGGCTGTTCGAGCTCAGCGGGTCCACAGCTGGTTCTTCCAAGAAAAGAGGCCCCCAAGATCGCAGATGTTTGATCTGATCCACCTGGTGCGGAAATGGCTACAGCCGGAGTCCCTGTCTGCGCCACAAATAGTGGAGCGTGTGGTCATGGACCAATTCCTGAGGTCACTGCCAATTCCCCTGCAGAAGTGGGTGAGTCAAGGAGACCCCAAGTCAGCAGACAACCTGGTGGAGCTCGTTGAGAGGTACTTTGCTGCAGAGAACCTGGTCACCACCCCTACAGCCGCACGGACTTTCCATCCAAAACCACGGTCTCCCCAGGCAACCGGTAAGACTGTTCCAGGGGAAGTGGGTGGTAAGCATGGCAAGGAAATAGGGGGGAGGATTTTTGGTGCCAGGACTGAAGTTTGGCGGCCCAAACAAGGGAAGCCACTGCCTGTCAGCAAACCAAACTGGGGAAACATCAGGTGTTTTCGTTGCCAAGAACTGGGACATGTTGCAGCAAACTGTCCATTGACAGATGAACCAATGCAGTGTGATCTATCTTTTAGAAGGCAGTCTATGTTTGCTGCTGTTTCATGCGCTGCAATGCCAAATGTGGGAAAACACATGTGTCATGTGACTATTAATAATAAGCCTATTATGGCCTTGCTGGACTCTGGAAGTCTGGTTACTTTGGTTACAGCTGAGATGGTTGAAACTGTGAATTTTCATGCAAAAAAAGTTGCTGTGATCTGTGTACATGGGGATACCCGCGAGTATCCAATAGCCACAGTTCAGTTTAAAACTGGCTTAGGTACGGTGACCCATTCGGTCGGACTGGTGCCCCACTTGGTGCACGAGGCTATCATTGGTAGGGACTTCCCTACGTTTTGGGAACTGTGGGATTGTCCCGACCCAGTCGCAGTACCTAACTCAGTCGCAGAGCCAGAACTCATGGCCATTACTGACCTTGTGAGTTCAGGGGACTCCTCTCAGGGCTCTCCGGGTGATCCTTTCTCAGTTATGGCAGGAGAGCTGGGGGAGCCTGAAGAAGTCCCCACAACCAGTAGAGCTGGACAGCCGTCTGCTGAATCTGAGCCTACGTTAGAGTTTACCGATCTAAATGTGCACAAGGAAAATTTTGGTACGGAACAGAGAAAAGACCCTACCCTTGCCAGGGCCTGGGAAAATGTGGTGGTGGTTGATGGGGTACCTGTCGAACCGGGGGACGGGCCCTGTTTTCCATATTTCTGCAGCAATGAGGATTTACTGTATCGTGTATGTAAAACTAATGATGAAGTGGTTGAACAGTTGGTAGTCCCTAAGCTATACAGACGGGTGGTGTTGGAACTTGCCCATGGGCATTTGCTAGGAGGCCATTTAGGGGTTGAGAAAACCACTGAAAGGGTGTTGCGCAGGTTTTACTGGCCTGGGATATGGAAAAATATCGAGAATTATTGTCAATCCTGTCCTATATGTCAGATGTCAGCCCCCCAACCCCACTTTCGAAGTCCGTTAGTGCCCTTGCCCATTATTGAAGTGCCCTTTGAAAGGATTGCCATGGACCTGGTGGGTCCACTCCCCAAATCTGCCCGCGGTCATCAACATATCCTCGTGATCATGGATTACGCTACCCGTTACCCCGAGGCCGTTCCCTTACGCACTGCATCTGCTAAAAACATTGCCAAAGAGCTGTTTATGGTGTTCAGTCGGGTTGGCGTCCCGAAAGAAGTCCTTACAGACCAAGGTACCCCATTCATGTCACGAATAACTAGGGAGCTCTGCAAGTTATTTAAGGTGACGCAGTTGCGTACCTCAGTGTACCATCCTCAAACGGATGGCTTGGTGGAACGCTTCAATAAGACATTAAAGAGTATGTTAAAAAAGGTTGTTGATAAGGATGGGAAAAACTGGGACTTCCTGATACCTTACTTGATGTTCGCCATCAGGGAAGTTCCCCAGTCCTCTACGGGGTACTCTCCATTTGAGCTGCTTTATGGGAGACACCCTCGGGGACTCTTAGACATAGCCAAGGAAACTTGGGAGGGGGAGCAGACACCTCACAAAAGTGTTATTGAGCATATCGCTCAAATGCAGGATAGGATTGCAGCAATCATGCCGGTAGTAAAAGAACATTTACTGCAGGCCCAAGCAGCCCAACAGAGGATATACAACAGGGGGGCCCAACTTCGTGTTTTCTCACCTGGTGACCGGGTCCTCGTGTTAGTTCCCACTGTTGAGAGCAAATTCCTGGCTAAGTGGCAGGGACCCTTTGAAGTAATTGAAAGAGTTGGGGAGGTCAATTACAAGGTGTATCAACCAGGTAAAAGGAAGCCTGAACAGATTTACCACATAAACCTGTTAAAGCCCTGGAAGGATAGACTGGCATTAACTGCAAGGTCCCTCCCGGTAATCCTTAAAGGTACTGAATCCCCTCTGATCCCTGAGGTCACGATTCCAGACACCCTGTCATGTTCCCAGAAACAGGAAGCTAGAGAGTTCCTGATGAGGAATAAAGAGAAATTTTCAGAGTTGCCGGGCACGACTTCAGCAGTTCAGCATGATATTGTTACTGAACCTGGAGTCCGTGTCAAGCTCAAACCATACCGAATTCCCGAAGCTAGAAAAAAAGGACATCTGTGAGGAAGTTAAAAGGATGTTGGAGCTAGATGTTATTGAGGAATCCAATAGTGACTGGTCTAGCCCCATTGTATTGGTCCCAAAACCGGATGGCACTTGGAGGTTTTGTAATGACTTCAGAAAGCTTAATGCGTTAACAAAGTTTGACACATACCCAATGCCCAGGGTAGACGAGCTTATAGACCGACTTGGCAAGGCCCGTTATCTGACCACTTTGGACTTGACCAAAGGATATTGGCAAATACCCCTGACTGGTAGTGCCAAAGAAAAGACTGCATTTGTGACCCCGGAGGGGTCGTTTCAATATAAGAAAATGCCTTTTGGGTTGCAAAATGCCCCTGCAACATTTCAGAGGGCTATGGACAGGACCCTAAGACCTCACCGACAGTATGCTGCAGCCTATCTGGACGACATAGTGGTGCATAGCACTGACTGGGAGTCTCACTTGCCCCGTGTCCAGGCTGTCCTGGATTCCCTTTTCAAAGAAGGGTTCACGGCAAATCCAAAAAAATGTGCCATTGGGCTAGAGGAAGCCAAGTATTTGGGCTACACTATTGGCCGGGGTGTCATAAAGCCCCAGGTGAATAAAATAGAAGCCATCCAGGAGTGGCCACGTCCTGCCAACAAGAAGCAGGTCAGGGCCTTTCTTGGCATTGCGGGGTACTATAGAAGATTCATCCCAAATTTCGCAACTATAGCTGCCCCACTGACAGACCTTACAAAAGGGAAAGCCTCCGTAATGGTGAAATGGTCTCCAGTAGCAGAAGAGTCTTTTCAAGTACTGAAGAAGGCTCTTTGTGCACAGCCAATCCTATACTCCCCCGATTTCTCCAAAAACTTTTTGGGCCAGACGGATGCATCTGATGTGGGTATCGGGGCAGTACTTTCACAGGTACACAATGGGGAAGAACACCCTGTGGTGTACTTAAGCAGAAAGCTCAATGACCATGAAAAGAAGTACGCAGTCATTGAAAAGGAGTGTCTGGCCATAAAGTGGGCCGTGGACGCGCTCAGGTACTACTTGTTGGGGCGCCAGTTTGAGTTAATAACTGACCATGCTCCCCTGAAATGGATGGCCCAAAAGAAGGAGACTAATAGGCGGGTGAACCGGTGGTTTTTGGCCCTACAAGATTACACCTTTACGGTAAAACACAGGCCAGGTGTTGAGATGGGGAATGTAGATGCCCTCTCCCGTGTTCACTCCTGTTGGGCTACAGGTGTTCCAACCCTGGGGTTGAAACAAGGGGGGAGGATGTGTGACAGAGCATCCCAGAGAGAGCCTGGGAAAGTCCTATTCGGGGTTTATACATCTCCCAGGCTCCTCTCATATACATTCAGGGATCTCTGAGCCAGGATTCACTTCAGGTGTTGGTTCTCTCCCCCAGGTTAATTAAAAGCTCACCTGAGCAGACAGCCTTTGCTCAGCCTGGGAAACACAGACAACGTTGGTTTGTGAGAGCAAGAAGGTTGGTAAAACTTGTTACTCTGTGAATGTGGAAGCTGACAAGCGTTAGGCTTGTCCAGCCTGGTAGTGAGGGCCTGTACATACTGTGTAGTTAGAGCCGAGACACGGCTAGGCTTTTGTTTAGCTATTTTTTCTTCTGTTTGTTTTCAGCACACTGTACAGCACCTGTCATTAGACTTTGTATATAGCACCAATAAACAACACTGTTTTCACTGATCCAATGGACTTGGTATCTGTGCCTGCTCATCCCAGGGAGTTTTTGTACCCGCTACCTGCCCCCCAGGCTACAAGGGTCAGACACACAAAGATGAAGATGGACACCAACTCGAGTATAAGCCGAGGGGGGCATCTTGAGCACAAAAAAATGTGCTGAAAAACTCGGCTTATACTCGAGTATATACGGTATTCATAACTCAATACATTGCTATTTCTCGCATGGCAGCCTAGCTGCAAAAAATAAATTTAACCAAGGAAAGCTCAGCTTAAGGCAGGTAATCACAGCAAGGGAAGATGTGTCATGTGTACAGTATATGGTGGAGGTGGGATCATGATCATCGTTTAGATGGTTGATAGATCCTAATCAAAAAAGTCATGAGAATTGTGCTTGTATATGGTCATATTTACATTATCTAGGTTGAACAAAGGCACATGTATGATAAATGAAGTCTCTCAGAAGCTCCAACAGTGGAGCTTAACCAGAGGCATAGCTTGAAGCTTGTGGGCTCTGATGCAAAAGTTGACTTGGGGCCCCCTGTCACCCAGTGTAGGTGAAACCGGAAACTCAGAGGCCCCGGGGCCCTCTGAGTCTACTGAATTACCTACGCAGGATGTGAGGGCAAGTGCTTTTCTTCAGTGACACAATGCAATGTGAAAGGAAGGGAGGCCACACAACCCCCCTGGAGCATGGGTGGGGTTGCCGTTGCAACCCCTGCGACCCCTCAAGCTCCATCAATGAGAGTAGCCACTATTCGAAAAAAGACCCACCTCCACATCTTAACTATTCTTCCCATAAAGAACTCTCTCCACAGCTTCACTATGTTTCTCATTTAGTTAAGCTCCAGAGCTCAACTAAACTTCCCATAAGGAACTCCCTCTACAGCTCAGCTACATTTGCAATTTTCTAAGACATAACATTTCCTAAGAACCCCTTCCACAGCTTAACCACCCTTTCTATAAAGAACTCTTTCCAAAGCTACTACTCTTTCAATTAATAGAACCCTCTCAACAGCTCAACTACTCTTTCCATAAAGAACCCCCTGCACAGCAGAAATGCTTTCCTATATAGAGCCCCTACAGTACGTGCATAGCTTCCAACTGTCCCGATTTCGAGGGGCTGTCCCTCATTTGGAACAAAGGTTCTCTGTTCCTCTTTCCTCCTCATTTGTCCCTCATTTTGGTCTGATCTATATAGTTGTATAAAAATTCACTTTTTATCTATCAAAAAGTGTTTCCCAGTGCTAAACCTTTCATCCAATATCTAAATTGCTGCATCCATAAATTCCAAAAGCCAGTATAAAGGAATAGTAGTGATAGAAAAAGCACTTTTGGGTTTAACCAATCTTTTTTTTGTACAATTCTCCTTTAAGGTGGCGTGGCAGGGGTGTGTGTCCTATGCCTACATACTTTTGTTAATAGGTGTCCCCCGTTCCCATCTCAAAAAGTTAGGAGGTATGAGTACGTGCAGGTGTGCAGATTCTGCAAACAAAGTGCAGGGATAGTTGGGGCTCCTAGTAATTGGCACAGCAGGTGTTCAGACATAGGAACTCAATGCTTATATAGTGGGAAATACTCATAATGGGCACAACAGGTGTGCAAAGCCTGGAACTCTGTGCAGAGATAGTAAAGACCCCTGTTATGGGCATAGCAGGTGTGTAGACCTGGGAACTTGGCACGGGAAAGTTTGGAATCTCTCATAATGGGAACAGAAGGTGTTCAGACCTGGAAAACTCAACACAAGGATGGTGGGCACCTCTCATGATGGACACAGCAAGTGTTTAGACCAAGAAACCCAGTGCAGGGATGGTGGGAGCCCCTCATAATAGGCACTGCAGGTGTGCAAACCAGGAGTTTGGCACAGGGAAATTGGTAACCCTTCATAATAGGGAGATAAAGCGTGCAGAGAGACCCAGGAACTCAGTGTAGGAAGGGTGAGCCCTTATAATGGACAATATTATGACCCCTCATAATGGACCAACAGGTGTTCAGACCCAGATACTCAGCACATGGAGTTCCTGGAAGATAGAAGAGACTGTTAGGTGATTTGACAATGAAATATTCGTTTTAGGTAGACTGACCCTTTAATAATAAGTATTACTTACAAATTCTGTTCTTTTTCTTGAGACAACTGCACCAATCCCATTACATCCTTCACACTCACAGTACTACCTAATTGTGTTCGCTCTTCAATGTAGTTTATTAGAACAGGTTGAACTTAAAGGACTTTCGCAGAACTTTGTTTCGCAATACTTAGGAAAGTGGGACACTTTTACTTTTTACTCCACTTTAATGACTTGTTCACTAACTATTTCAGCGCGTTACGCCCTGGAACAGACAAAGCGTGACAGCTAAAAGTTCGCCCCGCTGAATTCTGTTACTGTGCGATTGTCGGCATTGAGTTTATTAGCAGGAATAAGGTCCTGTAATTGCAGCGAGATGACACTTTACATAGCGCAGGAGTGAAGTGATTAGCGTCCCCATTATTAATTAAGCTCTGTGAAAATAATACAACACAAGGAATTCTTGATGGGGAGAAACAAGCTCGCTTAATTCACTTGAGGTCTCTCTCTCATATCAGACATGATTTATTATTTACCGAAGTGTCGTGTGAACAAATGCAAACAGCTTCACTCTCAGAGGTTTGATGTGCATGGAAAATGAATAAGATCCAATTAAATTATTAATACAGATCAAAGACGCTCTTTATACCTCTAATCATCTTGGATTGAAAGTATATCGTGCTGAAAAATGGATATCACACACTTCCAATCTAGCTGGAAATTGCAACTTACCACAAGATTTCTCCTCTATGGCTTTCACACGTTTGGAGAAGGTATTTGAAGAGCACTTGTTTACTAGAGACGGGTGACATTGCTGAGATGCCACATATTCATGGGTATGCAAACTGCCCATTCCTCAGAGACCACTAAAATCACTGAAACGTTTCATATTCATGAGAATGCAGCCTATCCATTGGCTAGAGACCGGTGACATCACTGGGAACACACCCTACCCGTTAACTTGAGACCATTGACATCGCTGAGACACTTCATATTCATAGGACCACAGCCTATCTACTCACTAAAGATCAGTGACATCACTAAAACGCTTTATATTCATGAGAACACAGCCTATCCATTGGCTAGAGTCAGTGACATCACCAAGATGGTTCATATTCATGAGAATACAGCCTATCCATTGGCTAGAGTTAGTGACATCACCAAGATGGTTCATATTCATGAGAATTGAGAACACAATTTTTTCCCTTGGCTAGAGACCAGCATCATCACTGAGATGCTTCATATTCATGAAAATGCAGCCAAACAATTCCTAGAGGCCAGTGACATCACCAAGACACTTCTAAGTTGAGAGTGAAGCCTATCCATTGGCTAGAGACCAGTAATCTCTTTGAAATGCTTCATATTCATGAGAAAGGAGCCTATCCATTCACTGAAGACCAGTGACATCACAGAGACTCTACATACTTATGAGAATGCATCCTATCCATTGACTAGAGAACAATGACATCACTAAGATGCTTTAAATGCTTTATGATCATGAAAACTTAGCCTATTCATTCACTGTAGACCAGTGACCTCACTCAGGCTCTTCATATTTATGAGAACACATTCTTATTATTGACTAATGACTAGAGACCAGTGACTTCACCGAGACGCTTCAGATTCATGAAAACAGTCTATCCATTCACTGGTGACCAGTGACATCACAGAGACTCTTAATATTCATGAGAAGGCAGCCTAGCCATTCACTAGTGACCAGTAATTAGTGATGGGAGAATCTGCCCAGAATCGATTCGCCAGGAGTTAGGTGTATGTAGCTTGAAATTCGACAAACCCGAACTCAGAGGTTAATCCCATTTAAGTCTATAGGGGAGCAGATCTTTCTGGCCATTTTTTAGGGCTAATAGGCAAATTACTGTACAAAAAATATCATGTGAACAGCCCTATTCTGCTGTTATTTTACATTTCCAGTGGGTGGCCAGGGCACAATAAAACAACAGCTTAGCAACCTGTTTTTACTGACTGTCCGAAAGAAGCCTACCTGAGTCTAATCTCTTTCTTTATATACAGTTTGTCAGCTTCCCCTACAACAGCTTCCAATCCAGTAACACAATGGCTGCTTCTTACCCCTTACATTTATAGTGAGCGGGTTGGCTTAACCAAAAGCCATTGGCCATTCTAAACCTGCTGACCATAGTTCGAAGGCCACAGAAATTAGCTTACATCACAGATCGTGAACACGCAGGATTCACCTTGAATCCATGGTAGCGGTGAATCCCAACTCCATCCCTATTGGTGACATCAACAAAACAATTCACATTTATCAGAATACAGCCTATCCATTCACTGGAGACCAATGACATCACAAATACACTATATATTCATGAAAATGCAGCCTATTCATTCACCTGAGACCATTGACATCACAGGACTCTTCAGATTCATGGGAACACAGCTTATCCATTCACTAGAGACCAATGACATTACAAGACTCTTCAGATACTTGAGAATGCAGCCTATCTGATCAATAGGGACCAGTGACATCAATGAGACACTCCATATGTTGAAAACGCAGTCTGCCCATTCACTATACCACAGACAGTTCACATTATGGCAGCCTACCCATTATGTTGAGACCCGTGACAGTGTCATGAAACAGTGCAGAATAGTTGGATTTAATCAATAAATGTACAGGCTAAGTGAGAGACCACCTGTCACATGGAATATCCCTTTAAATGTCTACTTTGTCTGGATAAAGGGGATCTTATGGCTTTTGACATTAATAATAAATCAGTATCTCATTTATTTTCTGCGCACATTACCAGTGTTAAATAAATATGTGAGTGAAAGCCAGCTGTAATGATTATACAATAAATATTTATTCCCCCCGTGCCAGACTTGGCGCAGTGGGCCCTGTTCTCTCTATTATTCAATGGCTCTGGTTTACAAAGAAGGAATGATGTTTGATGTCTGTTCCTTTGGGGAGATTCGATTAAACCTAATTATCCCATTCTTCTTCTTCTGCAGGCTCGCTACAAATCGGACTTAAACTTTATGAGGGGAGTCGGCTGGGAGGCGTCAGGGTCTCCACAGATCGAGGGCGCCAAGAAGGCCGGAGAGCTCATCAGTGAGGTCTGTATTAACTGTGAAAAGAGAGCGCAACAGCATCCATATTTATAGAGTCGATTGTCCACTTCCTGATATGGAACATTCCAGATTATTAGACATTAACTTCACCTGTATATTTTTTTTTAATTCAGATTGGTGACTGATAACAATTTCTGTTGGGTAGCTTGTATATGTTATAGCGCCCCCTGACTGGTGACATAAGCTTAGCCATGGCATGGAATCTAGGCATCAGTTAGTTTTTACCAGAGCTCCTGATGGTGGAGATGTGCCAGGAACCCTATTGGCCCTGGTTTACTTTACTGCACACTGACACCAGGTTATGGCCCTCAGGATTGCCCTAACACAGGGTGGCTGGAACGGAGAGGCTATGGTACATGACAGTAGTCCAGTCCAGGCAGGCTAGGCAAGAGAGTAGTAGAGTCTGAGCAGAGGTCTGGGCAGGCATCAAGCAAGAGAGTAGTCAGGTCAATCTGGCATGGCAACAAAGAGACAACTGGCAGGAAGTAATTCAGAGCCCATTCACACAGGGGCAACACGACTTCCAGCGCGATTTTATGAGGCAACTCAGACACGACTTTAGAATGAATCACAGCGCGACCTGGAGCTATTTACAAGGCAACTCCAAGTTGCCTGCAGGACAGGAGACATTCCAGTGGCCAATCAAACAAGAATCAGCTCTGTGGGAGGGAGGGGGGGAGGGAGGGGGGAGGGAGGGGTTTGCCTGATAAATGTATGTTTTCTTCCTGGAGAGTTGCTCCTATTAAGACAGTGAGAGGCGACTCCCATTGAAATGAATGGTTACAGGTCGCCTAGGAGTCGGATTGAAGAAGTACAAGGACCTTTTTTGAAGTCGGAGCGACTGCAGTAGTGTGCATAAGGACGGCTCCATTAACTTACATTGATTTCTTCAGCCAGCGCGACCTGAGGCGACTAGGGGCGACCTGGGGCGATTTGGAGTCGGATCCAAAGACGCCCCTGTGTGAATGGGCTCTAAAGCTCTTTAGTTCTCAGGTGTCAGCATCACTTGTGCTCCTTTTCCTCATTCCAGCATCCAGGGTTTTTGCTATGGCACTCTCCTTGTCTGTCTGTCCACCTGCAAGCTGATTAATGTGATCGGTCTCGGGGTGGAAATCAAGCTTGTTAAAAGCAAGCTCAAACCTCATTTGGGTGCTTGTGATAGAGATTGAAACATGTGTTGTTCCTGATCAAGCTCTCTGTCTGTCTGCCCTGCTTTGCTAGTTTGGATTTCCCTGTGTATGACTTTGGACCGGATTATTGTACTATTCCTTGAACTCAGCCTACCTTTTACCTGGACTGTCATGGAACCACGTTATCTGTCTGCTAACCGCAAGTATCTATTTGCTTTGCTCAGTTAGCCTCTGCCCTGGTTTGGCGGCCAGGCACTATAGCATTGTGTATAAGTCCTGGGGGCAACCGAGTACCGGAAGGCTGGGCTTGCCTTATGGGAAAGGGGGTTGCTTTAGGTGACGAACACAGTAGCCAGCTATAGTGTCTGACCACCTGCATTGGGGTAGACGTGACATCAGGTAGCTGGTGATAAGACACAGTACCAGTCATTTCAAAGGATGGATCCCAAGTTCCCTGTTTGAGGATTCTAACAGCAAAATTACTAGGAACTATGGAAGTCAGGATTCTGTGAGTTTCATTGGAAGTCCTTGCATGGATTTACAAATATCATTGGAAGTCCTGGTAGGGTTTCTAAGAGTTCTGGAGGACCTGCCTGTGATACTGTGTGTACCATAACAGTAAGGTAGTATAACAAGTTTTAATAAAAGCATGCATTTGCAATGCATAGTATCACAAGGGGAGAAAAAACTGCAATGGAAAAGTACAAGTCTAGCTAAATCAAGAGCAAAACATTTGTCTCTGACAGGATACAGATCAGGTGTCTACCCAACTGTTGTGTCTAGAGATGAGCATCTAACTTCTGAAAACTAGATTCTGCAGCAGATTTGCCAAGAGATTTCCCATTATTTCCTAAACAGAAAGTTTTGGCTGTGGCTAGGTTATAAATCTTTGGTTATGATGCTGACAACTTGATTTATGTTTTACAGACCAAATACCGTCAGAGCCCGGGCTCAATAGGGTTTACCACAGTGACCGACTCTCCTGGATTGCTTCATGCAAAGAACAGCTACCTCCAATGCAGTGATGTAAGACCCTCTTCCTGCTACTGTTGAAAGAAAGCACTGAGATTACATGCGTTAATAAGGGATTATCTGTTTTTAACTTACTTGTAGATGAAAAAAAGATGCATGGGTCGCCAATGATACAATATATTCCCCATATAAACTTTGAACAGAGTAGTGCAGCAGACATCAGAGGACTACAAGTCATGTAGACTTGACCCCACCACTATCCAATAAAGTTCTCCCAAAGCTTTTTCCTAAACATGCAACTTTGATCATCCAAAAAATGGGTGGGGGAGAAGTTGTGGCATTGCATATCTTGGGCTTATCTTGTTGTTAAAAACTTAAGATTCTTGGCTAGATTGGTCAATAACAGTGTTGTATCTATGGCCCTCAGGTGGCTCATTTATAAAGATCATGAGAAGTAGGGAAGAGTGTAGTAACTTTGACAAAATTGATTTCAGTTCAGAATTACTAATCCTTTGCGGAAATTTCCACATATAAGCATCTTGGCGTAAATGAAAAATATAAAACCTTATTTTTGTCCTGCAGAATTTCAGTTTTTCTGACCTCTCCTTGTGCATTATATAGTAAAAATGTTGAATGATTCAATTTGGTAGCACCAGATGATATTGCCTTACCATGCTTATTTTCATGAGATTTCTCTTTGTGTTTTCCAGAGATTGTATAAATCTGGAGATCAGCAATCTCTGCACCAATACACTCTACCTCTAGACCACCCTGACTTTATACGGGCTCGAATCAACGCATCGCAAATAAGTGACGTAAGTACCATTGGGACCAAGATCCCATGCTAGTAGCCTGATGACAAATCAATGCCAATCCGTCTCCTCCCTTGCTCTCCAGTAGTGACCATACCCACAGAACATTTTCTTGAAATTCCAACCAGTTTTTCACTGCAAATGTAAACAGATTAAGACAATCTTTATATGTCATCTTTATACATTTGACCATTTCTGCGATTAAAAGCTGGTTCAAATTACAATTGTTTTTTACAGAAAAGATCAAACACTTCAGCACTCAAGCTGTATTACATCCGGACGTGTCACAACTCGCAATGCTTCACCCAATTCAGCCCTCCTCATACTGGAAAATCTCAAAAGAAACTGCAAAAACACACATGAAGGAGCAAACTCCTAATGCATTACCACCACTTTTAATTAAATATAAAAGTCAAAAACCTACTCACCAACATAAATAGAAACAGGCATATCAAATCAAATCACAACTCCAGCTGTGAGGCGCTGTCATATAACCATGTGTGCCAAAGTTGGTAGGTTGACGTGTTTCAGGGGACGTGCCCTCTTCTTCAGAGCTAAACCGTGCCAAAGAAGTGGGCATGTCCCCCGAAACACGTTAAAAACTGGTTTAAATTACAATTGATATTGTATATGAGTATGTTTTTTACTTTTATATTTAATAAAAAGTGGCGGGGGCAATTCCCTAGGTGTTTGCACCCTTCTGTGTGTTTTTACAATTGATATTTGTTCTATGTTTATGAAAATGGGTTAAAAGGGGAAAATTTTACCAATGCCAACTGACTCTGCTACTAGACACTAGGTAGACTGGTTATGCAAAAAATGACATCTTATTTTTTGTCTAACAAAGCCATGTGATCACCAAACCAGCACTGACATGATGACCTGGCTTTGTTAATAAATAAAGCCACATCAATGACAACTGCCACTGCATGTCATTCAAGGTGTAATCCTGGTTCACCCATAAAAAAAATAACAGAGCATCCTTGAACTACATGTCCTGCCAAAATGTTTTTCCTTACTTTTAGATGATGTGGGTACAGGGTTAAATTCCCCTGGCAGGATTTTACTGCTTTCCGGGGCTCCATTAAAGAGGCGTTCCCTCACTTTCTGTCCTGTTGACTTTTTATCAGACAAGAGGTGATCGGAGACCTCCAACAGCAGCACAGATAGACATTTTTTTTTTCTTCTTTAGTAGAGAAGGAGAAGGTTAGACCCTCTATTAGATTTTTATATTTATCTGTCTCTGTTGCAGATTCCAGACAGGAAGTGAGGGGAATCTCTCTAACACAGCTATGCAATAAAATCTCAGCAAGGGTTCTAATTCCCCCCTACTCTATCCAAAGCCAGAATTATTATTTTTTTATTAAGCTTTACATACAGTTTAATCAATAAAAAAAAAAAAAAACATTAAAATTCAAGTCACATACGCACTAATTAATGTATGAATGTTCAAGTCGCGTACAATTTAATGAATAAAAATATATAAAAATTCAAGTCGCATATTTATTTTAATCAATTTAAAAAAAAATCAACTTGCATACAATTAATTAATAAAAGTATATTAATTGAAGTCACACACACACAAATTAATAAAAGAAATTCAAAACACATACATTTAATTAATAAAAACATATATATATAACTTCAACTCGCATAGGCTTTAATAAAATATATATAAAAATCTGAGCCACATACTTTTTGATTAATGAAAAAATCAACTCATATACAATTTAATTAATTAAAAAAAAATAGAAATTCAAGAAAATATTTTTTTTCACATTCTTTTATTCCTTTGAGTAAGGTTGCATGAGGGTCCCTCTGTTCCTCATTATCTAACATTCCCAACTAATAAGGGGGCGAATTTGGCACAAGAAAAAAGTCAGAGTTAAGCGAAAGTAGCCACTTATTAAAGCCCATTGTACCCACAAAAATACCAGAAACCTCCTTAATTTAGCCCAGAAGCGCATTTGTGAGGTCAGGCACTGATGTTGGATGAGAGTGCCTGGCTCACAGTCTCCACTCTAATTCATCCCAAAGGTGTTCTATCAGATGGTTGAGGTCAGGACTCTGTCCAGGCCTGTCAAGTTCCTCCACCCCAAACTCAATTATCCATGTCTTTATAGACCTTGCTTTGTGCACTGGTGCGCAGTCATGTTGGAACAGGAAGGGGCCATCCCCAAACTGTTCCCACAAAGTTAGGAGCATGAAATTGTCCAAAATGTCTTGGTATGCTGACGCCTTAAGAGTTCCCTTCACTGGAACTAAATGGCCAAGCCCAAGCCCCTGAAAAACAAGCCCAACACCATAATTCCCCCTCCACCAAATGATTTGGAGGGGTGGCCCAATACTTTACAATATAGTGTGGATGAGCAAGTTTGGGGTGGAGGAACTTGACTGGCCTGCACAGAGTCCTGACCTCAACCTGATAGAACACAACTGGAATGAATTAGAGTGGAGACTGCGAGCCAGGCCTTCTCATCCAACATCATTGCCTGACCTCACAAATGCTCTTCGGGAAGAATGATCAAACATTCCCATAGACACCCTCCTAAACCTTGTGGACAGCCTTCCCAGAAGAGTTGAAGCTGTTATAGGGTGGGGCTAACTCAATATTGAACCCTGCGGACCAAGATTGGGATGCCATTAAAGTTCATGTGCGTATAAAGGTAGGCGTGCCAATACTTTTGGCAATATAGTGTATGTTTATAGCCAAAACATTAAATCTTCATTAGGTTTTTAATTCTGTCTGTGACTCCATTGGGAAGATTTTGCCTGACGTCCTATTCCTGTAATACCCATTGAAAAACAAAAACATTGCAGGAAATTCTAACCCTTCACCACCCATGCTGTCCATGCCTTCCTGTGCCAGTGACAACCCCCTCTGTTATTTCTATTGACATGTCACAGGGTCAGAAAGTGATGAAAAATCTCTTGAAAAGAGTAATGCCGCGTACACACGACCGTTTTTCATGACAAGAAAAATGCAATTTTTAAAAATGGTCATTAAAAACGATCGTGAGCAGGCTTCAGAGCAGTTTTCACGACGTGCTCTAATTTTTCTTGTCGTTTTTCACGTCGTCGTTTTTTCTCGTCCGTGTGTAGGCTTTAACGACGTGAAAAAACGCGCATGCTCAGAAGCAAGTGATGAGACGGGAGCGCTCCTTCTGGTAAAACTAGCGTTCATAATGGAGATAGCACATTCATCACGCTGTAACGGACTGAAGAGCACGAGGCTGAAAAGCGCGAATCGTCTCTCACCAAACTTTACTAACACGAGGATCAGCAAAAGCAGCCCAAAGGGTGGCGCCATCCGAATGGAACTTCCCCTTTATAGTGCCGTCATACATTTCGTATGTCACCGCGCTTTGCTCGAGCATTTTTTTTCATGATCGTGTGTAGGCAAGGCAGGCTTGAGAAGAATCACGTCGAGAAAAACATTAAAAACGGTCGTGTGTACGCGGCATTATGGATTGAAATTGTCTAAATCCATTCATCTCGTGTATTCTTCCTGGAATCTCGCTGTGATTTGTGTATTTCTTCCAGATCTGTGCAGTAATCCAGTGTGAGACATTTCCTGTTAAAAAGACCGCTCACTGCTGCTCTCTCTCCTTGTGAAGGCTGACTGGTCTTGTCTCCGCCCCCTCCTGTAGTTGTCGTCAGGCAGTCTCTAGTGGGTGGAGCCTGATGGGCCCCTCCCACAGCTCTGCACAGGCTATGAACAGTACAGTGATGTCACTGCTACAGTCAATGGGAAGGCATTTGGTACACAGAAAGGGGATTTATATGCTTTGTGGCTAGTGAGGGCTATATATACTGTATTTATAACTTTTTGTGCACAGCATTCAGTTTTAATTCTTTAGTATAATTTAACGGTTTAATTTTTTTCCCTGTAATTCAATAGAAAGCCTACAAGACGCTATGGGAGCAGTCCAGGGCAGCCGGTTATGACCTGAGACTGGACGCCATTCCCTTCCAAACCGCCAAAGCCTCCCGAGAGATCGCCAGTGATGTAAGTGAACATTTGGGATGAAACTAGGTTTGATTCCAATGGATGCGATTAGTTAGTGGGAGTTCTTACTAAAGAGGTGGTAGATCTAAAGCCCAACTGCGTCCTATTTTTCTAGTTTTGGATGAAATGGAGAAAGTTTAGAACCATTTGTTATGTTTTTATTGATGCTTGTGTGCAGGTGTGGGTGACAACCTTTCCCCTAATGTCATGCCTTTGGTGTCACCAAGATAAGAAATAAGAGGAAGCCTTTGTAGTGGGAACCCCAAATACTAGGTACACATGCTAAAGAGATTGTAAACCCTTACATATACTCAGTGAAGCGACTGGCCTCAGATGATACACAGGAATAAAACAAATCATCCTACATACGTTGTACCTGTTTATCTGCAGTCTTCTCTCCTCTACATTAGTTCAAAGTCCAGATTTTACACAGCATTTCTGAGCTTTCAGAAAGCAGGGGGTGAGGAAGGAGGTAGCATACAGTTTTGACACTCAGTGCTCTGGACTGAGACAAGCACACATTTTACAGTGCCTTGCAAAATATTCACCCCCCTTGGCTTTTTACCTATTTTGTTACATTACAGCCTTTAGTTCAATGTTTTTCTAATCTGAATTATATGTGATGGATCAGAACACAATAATCTAAGTTGGTGAAGTAACATTAGAAAAATACATACATAAATCTATTTTTCAGAAATAAAAAACTGATAATTGGCATGTGCGTATGTATTCACCCCCTTTGTTATGAAGCCCATAAAAAGCTCTGGTGCCACCAATTACCTTCAGAAGTCACATAATTAGTGAAATGATGTCCACCTGTGTGCAATCTAAATGTCACATGATCTGTCATTACATATACACACCCTTTTGTAAGGGACAATGTTGTTGAGAAGTACAAGTCAGGGTAAAGTTATAAAAAAATATCCAAATCTTTGATGATTCCTAGGAACACTATCCAATCTATATACAAAGAAAAAGAGCCACTGCTTTAGGTGTATGATGATAACCTGAGGTGAAATTTCTCGTAGAGTGCCAGCCCCGGCCTGCCTCTGTGGGAAACTTGTAAGAAAAGAAATGGCTGCACATCCAGGAATTCCGATTGCCTTTTAATGTTCAAAGTGATAACACCAAAGACACCAACACGAGGTCACGTAGACGCGTTTCACACAAACATCTTGTGCTTAATCATAATCAAATCTATCATAACCAAATGGAAAGAACATGGCAGAACAGCAAACTTGCCAAGAGATGGCGGCACACCAAAACTCACCAACCGGGCAAAGAGGGCATTAATCAGAGAGGCAGCACAGAGACCTAATATACCCCTGGGGGAGCTGCAGAGTTCCACAGCAGAGACTGGAGTGTCTGTACATAGGACGACAATAAGCCGTACGCTCCATAGAGTTGGGCTTTATGGCAGAGTGGCCAGAAGAAAGCCATTACTTTCAGCAAAAAACAAAATGGCACATTTTGAGTTTGCGAAATTTGGGAGACTCCCAAAATGTATGGAGAAAGGTGCTCTGGTCTGATGAGACTAAAATTGAACTTTTTGGCCATCAAAGAAAACGCTATGTCTGGCGCAAGCCCAACACATCACATCACCCAAATAACACCATCCCCACAGTGATGGCAGCATCATGCTGTGGGGATGTTTTTCAGCAGTCAGGATGGGAAACTGGTCAGAATTGAGGGAAAGATGGATGGTGCTAAATACAGGGATATTCTTGAGCAAAACCTGTACCACTCTGTGTGTGATTTGAGGCTAGGACGATGGTTCACCTTCCAGCAGGACAATGACCCCAAACACACTGCTAAAGCAACACTTGAGTGGTTTAAGGGGAAACATGTGTAGCGGGGTCCTCAATTTAGGGGTAGTGTTTGAGTGGTAGTTATGCTCAAACACCCCAAATTGTTAGGACATTATCAACCATTTTTGTCTGCAGGAAGAGTATCAGTGTACCGTTCCCTGTGGCCTGCAGGTGGCGCTGCCATAGTGGGCCAGGGTTGAACCGCTGATACAGTGCTGTGCCTTGTGTGTCCCCTCTCGGCAGCCATACAGTGGGAGTGGTCGGCCTGCTGTGTATGCTGGGAGAGGATATAAAAGGGGCAGACGCTGCCTGTTCAGGGTTCGTCATTGGGAGTCCTACTCCCAGGGAGTGTGTGTTCCTGTCCGCCCTGGGAACCTTTGGCCCAGGGGCGGTGGTCGGTGAATCAGTCCCAGGCATCTTTAGCCCTGGTGCTGCAACTAAAGGCCTTGGGCCCAGCACCTTCGGCTGGGGCCTATCAAGGATTGAGGAATCTCAGGGTACCGCCTTGTGTGGGGACCCGCATCTTAGACGAGGAGGCCAGGGAAAGACCGTTTCTGAGGGACTGGTGAGAAGTCACAGTGAAGAAAGGGGCTCTGGAGGGATGTCTTCTCCTTACAAAGAGGCCAAGCTTTGAAACTCAAGTTCACCAGGTCTGTGGCAGAGACCAAGTTCACCAGGTCTGTGGCAGAGACCAAGTGTACCAGTTTGTGTAGTGATAGTTCGAGTACCATTTTGGCTGCTAGTCCCTATTCAGGGAGACTATCCAAATGGGCTAAGTCTGCTTGAGAAGCCAAGCAGTGAAGTGGATTACGTTTGTGCCTGGACCTCTCCCACACCTTATGCTGTCCTGTTTTCTGTCCAACCTTTCCTATTAGAGACTGTCGTTTAAAGAGAAATAAACTCTACGTTGGAGTTACAGCTGGTGTGAACATTGAAGTCATTGGGGGAAATAGAGACTTGTCTTTATTGACTATAGAGATAAGAACCATTCTCTGGAGAATCTGGCTGTGGAGACCCATCACAACACCGCTCAACCTCTTCATACAGGAGGGTACGGGCATATAGAGCTGGGTGTGCCCTTTCCTCCTGCGAGGAGCCAAAGACAAGGAGGAGAGGGTGGTGAGCGCTATACATGTAAATGTATTAGAATGGCCTAGTCAAAGCCCAGACCTCAATCCAATAGAAAATCTGTGGTCAGACTTAAAGATTGCTGTTTACAAGCGCAAACCATCCAACTTGAAGGAGCTGGAGCAGTTTTGCAAGGAGGAATGGACAAAAATCCCAGTGGTAAGATGTGGCAAGCTTATAGAGACTTATCCAAAGCGACTTGGAGCTGTGATAGCCGCAAAAGGTGGCTCTACAATGTATCGACTTTAGGGGGGTGAATAGTTATGCACATTGACTTTTTCTGTTATTTTGTCCTATTTGTTGTTTGCTTCACAATAAAAAAAAAAAAAAAACATCTTCAAAGTTGTGGGCATGTTCTGTAAATTAAATGATGCAAATCCTCAAACAATCCATGTTAATTCCAGGTTGTGAGGCAACAAAACACGAAAAATGCCAAGGGGGTGAATACTTTTGCAAGGCACTGTAGAGGGATATGCTTTGTTCCTATTTCATATCTGACTTGAAATTGTTGTGTTCTCTGCAGTTCCGTTACAAAGAAGCCTTCGTCAAGGAGAGGGGACATCAAATCGGTTTCCGCAGCATTACTGACGACCCCAAGACGCAGCACGTGATGAAGGTCAGCAAACTTCAGAGCGACCGCGAGTACAAGAAGCACTCAAAGGAAACCAGGTCGCAGGTCCACACACACCTGAACCAACCAGGATTCATCCAGGCCAAAAGGAGCCAGCAGCAAGCCAGCAACGTCAACTACCGCCAGCACCTCCACCAGTACACATGTGACCCGCAGCAGCTCACGCTAAAACACGCTAAGCAAGCGCACAGTCTGCAGAGCGACGTACGTACTATCAACTGCCATTTATTATGAGGGGTCTATTTAATGTCATGATTTAATGTCATAATTGCTCTTTGTGTCTTTTTTGACAGGCAGTGAGGAGGTGATATCACATTTCCTCACTGCCTGTTTTAACCTCCCAAATGCCAATACCTCAAGGTAATGGCATGGTGAGCCCACTTAAATGCACATAGAACCAAGTACAATTATAGCCTGAAGAAAAAAAAGCTCTATGTTTGCAGTTAAGGAAAGGTTCTGCTGGGGGGACAACATAAGAAAGAGGAGGAGGGAGAGAGATCCGGGGGAGAGATAGCAGGAAGGGATTGAAGGAGAAGTGGGAGAGTACGGTCACAGTGCTGAACTGCTCACTCACTCAGTAGTACCTGGAGGCTCAGTCAGCGGCTTCATATTTGGGCTACTTGAATAAAACGTTCCCGCCCACACATCCTCTTCACATACACAGCGCATGGACAGGCTGCACAGAGGGAGGGCGGGCACAGAGGGAGTGGCTGCACAGAGAGAGGGACGGCACAAAGGGAGGGGCGGGCACAGAGGGAGGGACGAGCACAGAGGGAGGAGCTGCACAGAGGGAGTGGCTGCACAGAGGGAGGGGCGGGCACAGGGAGGGAGAATAAATCCAGGGGAATGGGCTGTCCAGACGCTCAGTGAGAACGGAAAGAAGACACCAGTGTGGTATGAGAGAAACCGGAATTTCACAAGGGTCCCTCCTATACATTTTTGTTCCTTTTTTCATCAGTGGACTAAAATGTGGTGTACTTTTTGTTTCGTTTTTGTCACTGTAAAAATGTTGCTGACAAAAACTTTGACGAAAATGTTTTAGTTGACGAAATTAACACTTGTTCAAGGCGCTACAAGAGTCGGCATCAGTTTGAGGTGCTTCTGAGATTGGTCAGAATTTATTGATAGTTGCGGTTGACCTGCAGTTGACCACCTTCTGACCTACTTCAAAGTTGGCTTTGCAATTCCATAGACTTGTAAGGTTGCATGCAAATGTGGCCTGTATAGAAACGCCCAATCCTTCAGATTGACACCCACCCATCAAGGCATTTTCATATTTGCATAACTCCGCCCAAGAGTCATCCCACTGCTTCAGGACTGAGGGCTCTTGAGAGGAGTACTGAGGCAGGGGGCTGTGATGTTTTCAGGAAACTATGTACAACACCCTACTGGCCCCTCCCACCAGCCATGATCACCTATGATCAGCATTGCATAGAGAAGCACATAGGCCAGTTACCCACTTTCAGTACAGGAGAGAAGCCTGTACTAGTGTTAATTTCCTAGACTAAAATATTTTTATTGACTAAATTAATACTATTTTAGTCTACTAAAATACGACTAAAACTAAAACAATTCAGATGACAAAATATGACTAAAGCTAAAATGGCATTTTAGTCAAAAGACTAAATTACGACCAAAACTAAAATGGCATTTTAGTTAAAAGACTATGACTAAAACTAAATTGAATATATTTATCACAACGGCTAAATCTGTGTCTGTAGTGCATGTTCAAACCTTAATACCATAAATAATAACATGTTATTAGATTTTTTACTACAGGAGTATATAATGTTTGGCAGTTCTAAAGAAATAATGCATTAAAATGTAATGACATTCATCACTTTTTAGTCAACTAACATGTACTGGGAATTTTAGTTGACTAAAATACGACTAATGCCCCGTACACACGGTCGGAATTTCTGACAGAAAAAATCAGATGAGAGCTTTTGGTCAGAAATTCCGACTGTGTGTATGCTCCATTGGACTTTTTCTGTCGGAAATTCCGACAGCATTAGATAGAGAGCAGGTTCTCTATTTTTCCGTCTGAATTCTGAATTTCCGACCAACGTTTTCCCGTTGGAAATTCCGACCGTGTGTACGCGGCATTAAACTAAAACAACTCAGATGACTCAACTACGACTAAAACTAAAATTGCATTTTAGTCAAAAGACTATAACTAAAACTAAATCGAAGTTTGATGTCCAAATTAACACTGGTCTGTACCGGATATAAAGTGAGGTATGTAATGAAAACAGAAAAGTTTTATTTACAAAATGTCATTAACATGTTGATGAGGGGTAAAAGGAGGAACCAAAGAAGGTACGATATAAACAGATTAAGTTTAAGCAGGTCAGACAGAGAGGGAAATGCAATAGCTGGTGCAAGCTCCCTCTGTCAGTGGTGGGACGGGCAAATTTAATAAAAATGGTATGGGCCCCACAGTTATTATATGTTTTTCACAACTCCCCTATGTGGATCCCAAATAAATGGTTCAAACGAATAGATATCCTGATGCGGGATTTGATATGGAAAAAAAAGATAGCCAGGATAAGCTTAACCACCCTGCAATATAGTAAGGACAGGGGGGGATTGGCAGTACCCCACCCCAAAATGTATTTTTTGGCCTCACAGTTCCAGCAGTTGGCGGGATGGGGCAGGGAAGAAAAAGAGGATCCTACAAGTATCCTGGTGACTACAGTGGCTCAGTGGCGGATCCAGGGGGGGGGGCAACAGGGCAATTGCCCCCCCCGAGACCATCTGTCACACTCACTTGCTTGCTCTGTTTTTTTTTTTGCGCCTGATCTCACGAAATTTGGGGACCCGGTACTGGCCGGCCGTAGGACCCCTGGGCCCCAAACTTGGCACACATGTAGCCCAATGTCTCTTCTACACGTGTGCAAAGTTTGGTGTCTCGGGGACCTACGGCCGGGGAGCACTGATTTTTTAAATCCGGGCACCCCTTCCATAGACTCCAATGTTAAACGGTCATTTCTCCAGAGATTTTGCGGACCCGGTACCGGCCGGTCGTAGGTCCTCTGGACCCCAAACTTGGCACACATGTAGCCCCATATCTCCTCTATAAGTTTGAAAAGTTTGGTGTCTGGGAGAACCGATTTTTCAAAGCCGGGCACTCCTTCCATAGACTTCCATGTTAAACATCAGTCTAGTCATGGGCACAGTGAGGCATGGGCACAGTGAGGGAAAGTGAGGCAAGTATAAGCCTAGGACACCCTAGGCTTATACTTGAGTCAATAAGTTTTCCCAGTTTTTTGGGGTAAAATTAGGTGCCTCGGCTTATATTCGGGTCGGCTTATACTCGATTATATACAGTACTTGTTCTGCGGCTGCCGCTGCCTCTCTGAGTCTCTCTCTCAGTTTCTCACATCAGCCGATCAGCGTCGCTGAGAGAGAGACTTGTCTAATGTAGTTACGTGGCGCACTGACACGATACCAGGAGCGGAGGTGGGTGGAGCCTCTTCCCTGCACTCGCTGCTAACGCCTGGGCCGCTTGGCGTCTAGCAACGAGTGACGTCAGTGAGTCACGTCAGGCCGCTCTGTGGGCAGGTGCAATAGCGTGCGGCTCCACAGACGGGTAAGAAAGCGGGCGGCTCCGCTTGCGGCGCGGTTTGTTGTCGTGGGGCGGTGCGGTTCGTGGGCAGACCGTGCTGCTCAGTGTGTTGGCAGCGCAGGTGAGAGTGAGAGAGCAGGCTCAGTGTGGCAGCTGGCCAATCAGCTAGCCGGGAGCGGGGGAGCAGAGAGATGAGATCATCTGTCACCGCCCGTGCCTGCCCTACATTCCTGCAGTGACTTGCGCCCTCACTGTGCAGGCAGCAGAGAGATTACATTATCTCTCTGCTGCCTGACTCTGGGAGTCTGGGACACAGCAAGAGACAACCAAAACTACACCTTAGCAGGCAAGTTAGTGACAATCCGCAAGGTGTGGCAGGCGACGTGGCAAGTGACAATCCGCAAATTGTGTCAGGTGACGTGGCAAATGACAATCTGCATCTGGTGGCAGGCAAGTGACAATCAGCAAGGTGTGGCAGGTGACGTGGCAAGTGACAATCCGCAAGGTGTGGCAGGTGATGTGGGAAGTGACAATCTACAAGGTGTGGCAAGTGACAATCCACAAGATGTGGCAGGTGACGTGGCAAGTGACAATCCACAACGTGTGGCAAGTGACACGCTCAGGGCTCCCACTAATTGCAGGCGACGATGGCAAGTGACACACTCGGGGCTCCCACTGATTCTGCATTGAACTATTTAATTTCATATTACAATGTAATAATAGAAATAATGCACTTCAATCATCCTGACACCATAACAACCATGGTGCCGGAATGATTGAAGCGCCGACACCAACCATTTCCCCGATAAATTTCCCACAAAAAAATCATTTTTTGGCAGTGCCCCTCCCGAGAAAAGACACTGGATCCGCCCCTGCGGTGGCTCCTACACTAAAGGCAGCATCTCATTTGGAGATGGACTTGCCCAGTATACCACACTCTGCACCTACGGGTATTCTCCTTAAAAAGGTCTGGGGGGAGATCCGGAAGGCCTTGAGGTTAAGGGTCCCACTGCCCTTTACCCCGATATGGCAAAACCCTAGATACCCAGAATTACAGGACCTAGAGGGCTTTATCTCCTGGAAAGAGAGAGGGATTTGTTTTTTTTCACAACTGTACGAGGGAAAAGCGTTAAAAACATACGAACAGATGTGCCAGGAATTCCAGTTAGCCCCAAGGGGCTTTTATCAATATCTTCAGCTTCGGCATGCTCTGCAGGCACAGCAAATGACACAATCCTTAGTAATATCATCGTCACGTCTGCTGATGGAGGTCCTCCAGGCGGATACCCGGAGAGGACTAATATCAAAAACATATGCGGAATTACTATCCTCAATACAGGACTATGCCTCCCTTAGATGTCGTAGTAAATGGGCAGAAGACATCGGAGATATAGATGGGGACCAGTGGGATATGGCGTTGGACTCTATTCCGGCGGTATCTGTATCAGCGTCCCACAATTATCACAATTATTTATTCTGCATAGGGCCTATAGAACACCAGTACAGCTTTACAAGTGGGGAGGAAGGGACTCCCCCTTGTGCCCAAAGTGCAAAGTACAGAAAGGGGACTTTATACATCTAATTTGGAGGTGCCCAAAACTCCACAGATACTGGGAGGAGGTTTCCCAGAACATCACAAGAGTGGCCCAGGTACCTATACCCTTGGACCCTCTAGTGTACTTGCTTGGGGCGATTGAAGCTGAAAAGTTCCCACAAGGAAGGTACTATATGATAACAAGACTGATGTACCTGGCTAGAAAGCTAATAGCGTGATATTGGATGGCAGAGACGGTTCCCACAGGGAAGCAGTGGATTGCGTATGTCAATTTCTTGCTTTTCAGAGAACGGCTCGCCTACAGACGTAGAAAGGCAGTGGATAAATTCAATCTTATATGGCAACCATGGCTGGAGGATCCTAGCCTTGTGTCATTACAACTGGTAAAGGATAGGCTCCTGATGTAGAAACCTATGGGGCGGCTGGGGGGGGGTTGGGATTATAAGTTAAATGCGCTAATGACAATGCATTCGATTTGGGAGAGCTTGCGAACAGGAGAAAAGACCCAGGTTGTTAAGATTCAAAGGGTTGGGCGGGGGGGGGGGGGGGTTGGGGGGGAGTAAAAGGGAAACATTTAAATGTCACTGTTGTACTGTAAATTGATTAGGCTTTTTTTTTTGTATGGACAGGAATTTTAATATGCTTTTGTTTATATATCAATGTGTAAGACTAAATGCACAAATCACATGTATTGATTGAGCAAATGAAAAATAAAAGGATTAAAAAAAAAAAAAGTTTAAGCAGGTCTCAAATCTGTCCTCAGTCCTCACAGACAGTTCACGTTTCTTCAATCTGCTCACAAGAGCACAAGGAGGTATAGCCAAGCCAAGAGTGTGTTCGGAAATATGGATGTAGACAACTTATCAATAGGGATGAGCTTTGAGTTCGAGTCAAACTCATGTTCGACTCAAACATTGCCTGTTCACCTGTTCGCCGAACAACGAACAATTTGGGGTGTTCGCGGCAAATTCGAAAAGTCTATGGGAGAAATCTAAAGTGCTAATTATAAAGGCTTATATGCAAGTTATTGTCCTAAAAAGTGTTTGGGGACCCGGGTCCTGCCCCAGGGGACATGTATCAATGCAAAAATAAGTTTTAAAAACTGCAGTTTTTTCGGGAGCAGTGATTTTAATAATGCTTAAAGTGAAACAATAAAAGTGAAATATTCCTTTAAATTTCGTACCTGGGGGGTGTGTATAATATGCATGTAAAGTGGCGCATGTTTCCCGTGCTTAGAATTGTCCCTGCACAAAATGTCATTTTTTAAGGAAAAAAAGTCATTTAAAACTCACTCGCGGCTATTAATGAATTGTCGGCTTTTATCAATACATAGAAAAGTCATTGATAAAAAAAAGCGTGGGGGTTCCCCCATATTCAATTACCAGGCCCTTCAGGTCTGGAATGGATATTAAGGGGAACCCCGCCGCAAATTTAAAAAAAAATGGCGTGCGGTTCCTCCTAAATATCCATACCAGGCCCTTCAGATCTGGCATGGATTTTAAGGGGAACTCCACCCCAAATTTTTTAAAAAAATGGCGTGGAGTCCCCCTAAAAATCCATACCAGACCCTTATCCGAGCACGCAACCTGGTCGGCCGCAGGGGAAGAGGGGGGGGGGGGACGAGAGAGATATGGTATGGATTTTTGGGGGGACTCCACGCCATTTTTTTTTTATTTGGGGTGGAGTTCCCCTTAAAATCCATGCCAGATCTGAAGGGCCTGGTATGGATATTTAGGGGGAACCGCACGCCATTTTTTTTAAAATTTGCGGCGGGGTTCCCCTTAATATCCATTCCAGGCCTGAAGGGCCTGGTAATTGAATTTGGGGGAAACCCCACGCTTTTTTTTTTTTTTTATCAATGACTTTTCTATGTATTGGTAAAAGCCGACAATTCATTAATAGCCGCGAGTGAGTTTTAAATTACTTTTTTTCCTTCAAAAATGACATTTTATGCAGGGACAGTTCTAAGCACGGGAAACATGCGCCACTTTACATGCATATCATACACACCCCCCAGGTACGAAATTTAAAGGAAAATTTCACTTTTATTTTTTCATTTTAAGCATTATTAAAATCACCGCTCCCGTAAAAACGTCAATTTTTAAAACTTTTTTTGCATTGATACATGTCCCCTGGGGCAGGACCCGGGTCCCCAAACACTTTTTAGGACAATAAATTGCATATTAGCCTTTATAATTAGCACTTTAGATTCCGAACGTTCGAGTCCATTGTATTTAATAGGGTTCTAAAGTTCACACGAACATTCTGTCTGTTCGCAGGTTCTGGTGCGAACCGAACAGGGGGGTGTTCGGCTCATCCCTGCTTATCAAAAACTTCTTGAGGCGCAAAATGACCCTAAATTAGGACATTGGGGACACCTCAGACTTGTTGACTTTTTAGTGTCAGATTATATTAGGTTCAATTCACTTTTAACAGGGATAAGGATTTTTATTTACAGCCACATGACTGTCATTTTGAAATCTCATTGGCTTCAGCTAAAAATAACTGTCACAAATTAAAGGATAAAAATAAGTATCCTTATCCTGGGGTGTGAACTTTGTGAATTGAGCCTATTGTGTGCGCAAAAGGGATGTCATTTATTCATAAATTATATATCTTCTGCTTTTTCGCAGGTAAAATACAAGGCCGACCTCAACTGGATGAAGGGTGTGGGCTGGACCCCTCCTGGGTATTACAAGGTGGAACTTGCCCGTCGGGCAGCAGAATTAGCAAATGCTCAGGACGGGGAGGCACAATTCGCTTCAGAGGTAATTAACCCAAAATACATTTTTAGATCATTTGGCTAAATGTATTTTAAACTTGTCATGACCTGTGGAGAAGGGTAGTTTCTAAAATGTTAGTATAGGTACCTTTCCTATGCCACCATGATGGAGTTAGTAAGAAGTCTTTGCAAAGAGGAACCAAATATAAAAGGTGCTGGCAAATTGGTTTTCCATGCTTTACAGTATATCTGTCACGCTTACCTCTTTGGAGATCCAGCACTGGGTTTCCTCTCTAACACACAGTTGTCGACACTTCTGGGTTTTAACTGAAGTGCCGGCGCAGAAACCAGTCAAGAGACAGATCTTCTGATTGGTGCTGAAATGCAACGCATGGCTTAGTGATCAGGCAATGCATCACCACACTTTAGCTGAGCCCCATGCTTCAGCCACACCTGAGTCTTTGGTCCTCTGTTCTAGCCTCTTGGTACCCTGTGTCTTCTAGTGTGCCCTGTGTTGTGGCTCCCACCAACTCTTGAGCCTCCAGTGGCATCTAGTGTCTCCTGTGCTCCCCTCTCCCTGTACACTTCCATGACCCTAAGTGTACCCCAGAGCTTTCTATGTCACCTAGTGGCCTCTGACTCCAGTGCATCCCAGGAGTATCCAGTGTCATCTACTGAACCCCGTAAATACAGTGCACCCCAGGGCATTCAGTGTCATTTAGTGACCCCTGTGGGCCCTGTGACTCTAGTACAGCCCAGAGTGTCCAGCGTAAACCTGTGTCTCTGATAAACTCCTGAGCATCCAGTGTCATTTAGTGGCTCCTGTGACTCCAATGGAGCCAAGAGTTTCCAGTGTCATCTATTGACCCCAGTGTGCTCCCATGCACCCGTGACTCCAGGACACCCCACAGCTATCTGTGTCACCTAATGACCTTTGTGGGCCCTGTGACTCCAGTACAACCCAGAGTACCCAGTGTCATCTAGTGACCCCAATGTGCCCCTGTGCACCTGAGACTCAAGTGCACCCCAGAGCATCCTGTGTCATCTAGTGACCCCATGCACTTGCGACTCCAGTGCACCCCAGAGAATCCTGTGCCATTTTGTGACTCCTATGATGCCAGTGCAGCCCTGAGTATCCAGTCATCCAGTGACTCCTGTATGGGCCTTGTGGCTCCAGTGCAGCCCAGAGTACCCAGTGTCATCTAGTGACCCCAGTGTGCCGATGTGCACCCGTGACTCTAGTGCACTCCAGAGCATCCTGTGCCATTTACTTACTCTTGTGACTCCAGTGCAGCCCAGAGTATCCAGTCATCTAATGACACCAGTGTTCCCCTCTGCACTTGTGACTCCAGTGCACCCGAGAGCATCCTGTGCCATCTAGTGAGTCCTGCGACTCCAGTGCAGCCCTGAATATCCTGTCATCAAGTGACCCCAGTGTGTTGTTATGCACTGGTAACTCCAGTGTACCCCAGAGCATTCTATGTCATCTAATAACCCCTGTGACTCCAGTGCAGCCCAGAGTATCCAGTGTTGACTAGTGATCCTGTGACTCCAATGCACCCTAGAGCATTCTTTGTCATCTAGTGATTCCAGTGGGCCCAGTGACTCCAAATATACCCCTGATCATCCTGTATTATCTAGTGATTCCAGTGCAACCTGTTCATCCCTTGACTCCAAGAGCACCCCCAGAACTCTCTGTGTCACCCGGTGACTCCGAGTGCTCTCTGTTTCTTCTAGTGACTCCTCTGATATTTGTGCCTTCTAAAGCTTTCAATACACTTCTGCATCATCTGGACCATTCTTTTCTCAGTGGATATGGACCACTGTCCATGACAATATCTAAAGCCAGCAAGTGATGAGAAATCCTAAATTTCACAGTTGTCACCAAAATGGGAATAGAGTGGAGCTCTTCCAATGGGGACACTTGTTCTGATGACAACTACCATGGTCTTCCCCTCACTTTGGAGAGATTTCCTGTAATTTCCTGTTGTGTCTCCAGGACAGGAAATGTCCACTAAAGTAGTACAGATAGACAATTATTCAAAAAGATTCTCTGTATATACAATATTTAATTCAAGTATGACCACTACTAGACAACCTTAGAAAGCCTCCGTGGGGCCAGTGCCTTACTACAGCTTGGGAGTCAGCCATAGAGATCAGTGGGCTGATCTAACTTCTCAGTTAAATTTGATGGCCAGGCAGCTCATTCATGTCTATGGCTGACCTTGTGCCACTATAAGAAGCCAACGCCATTGAGGTCTCCAAGGAGGTCCAGGTAGGGGAAAGATTGATGGCTTTTGTACTCTGTATTACTGGACAGAATTAATCTTCACTATGTTAAAGAAAAATAATAATTCAGAAACGCATTTATTAGAGCATCTAATTTTCCATTTCCCTCATTGTCTTCAGGATGAACGGGATTCGCAGTCTCCCCAGCAGGGCGGTGTAAACCCTGATGCATCAGAAATCCTACACGTGAAGCGGCGGAAGGCTGTACCAATAAGGAAATAAGTGGATTCCGTCTCGGACATATCACAGTTGGGATGTAGATCACGTGGACTCTTGTGCCTAACACAATTAGCCCTGCTTGCTCTTCTCTGCACTATGGAATTGGTTGTTATATTGAACTGGCCACAGATGTTACAATCTGATCCTACAGTCTCCTTCACATTTACCACCAGGGCGTCCCCAACTGGAAAAAAATTAAACGGATTATTAAGGCAGCCCTTGTATCCCATAGGTGGTCAACCTAAAATAGATTGTACAATCAGATAGTAATATGTGTGTAGTTGGAATGTACTGGTACAATCTGTATTAAGTGTAAAACTTTGTTATTGGGTGGAAGGTAACACTTTCTTCATTGACCCACATCAAGCACACAATGCACCAACTACCAACTTCTTCTGCTCTGGAGGCCTTAAGTGCCTTATAATCCCTCATCCAGACTTCCAACAACAAGTTCCAGGATTAGGGGGCACTCAGCATACAGTGTCCTATTATTTATATCAAGTGTTTTCTCTTAAAGTGGACCTATCAATAATTTTGCAAGCCTCCATTAATAAATTCCTGACAACAAAAAAAGCTCCAACTTTTATGATTAAAAAGCCCTCCCTGACCAGGCAGTGACTTTGCCTAGACTGAGATGATGTCATCAGTCTGCTGCGAAGAAGGAAGGAAAAGCAAATGGGCGGGAATACCTGCAAGAGTTACACCGACACATTAATTAGCATGCATTAGCTTAACATGATATATACAGTAAATAAAATGACCCGTGCGCTTTAGATAGTACTTCAGAATGTTGACAGGTTCACTTTAAATTTTATTCAGAGGTGCTATAAACCCAACCTAAATGATGTCACTGAATATTTGGGGGGTGAAGCATATTATAGCGGTGATTATTTCTCTAAAGGCATTTAGATGAAATCTTAGGTGGTTCACCTCTAAAAAGTAGTCGTTGCTTTTTGCTATGATGGCGTTCGTCTCAAGCCAGGCGCACCGTTTGGCTTTTCATTATCATAGGACTGGCGGGATCAGTTGTGAACTAGAAGTAATGGAACTGATAAAAGTCATTTGTAGAATTTTGATTTGTTTGTACTGAATAAATTTGATCAATACAGACGGTTTCTGTCCTGTTTGACTGTTGATATGAAGAGGCGTGCGGTTGGTTAACAGATTTCAGTGATTGCCATCATTAAGCACCAAAAACATAATGTATAAATTCCAGATGTAAAATGTATTTTTATGTCATTGGCTCTAAAATGATTTATTCTTAGCCTTGGTTCACATTTATGCGTGCATGGGTGCGCGCCATGTGTAGGGCAGCCTATACATTTCACTGGGCTGCCTTACCCAGGAGAAACATGGAGAAAGAAGTTTCCCAACCGTTTTGTAAAATTGTGCCGCACCAAACTGCACAATGTGGTTTGGAGCATGCGAACATGTTCTTGGTTGCCAATGCATGGGGGTGGCACGTCTGCACGTATGCTAAAGAGCAGTGTGTTTCTGTGCATACTTAGAAAGCATGCGAAATTGCATGCATTCCTGACTTAGATATGAACAAAGCCTTACTGTGTGCTCAATATTTCTTTCATTACGTTTTTCTTTTAGAGTAATTACCTAGATGATCCTATCATTTCCCTTCTACATCCTTATTCAGGCTGGCAACCCTTTCAGACCATCCTCTATCTTCAGCTTTGCTACGCTCGCTGTCTATGCTCCAGTTTTCCCCTTGGAGGAAACCTTGCTCTGAACCCAAGCGTTGTGAAAGAACACATCCTGAGCATCCCTGTAGATGTGCATGTTCCTGCCTTCTGGCTACTGAGTGCTGCAGATGTTAGCTGCGTCTCCTCCTCCTCCTCCTTGGTGGCTTCCCCCTGCGTCTCCTCCTCCTCGGCGGCCAATACGGTCGCTTCTCCTCTTGGTCGCTTCCTAATTGGCCGGGAGGAGAAGCAGGAAGACAATAGCGAATATTAATTCGCTATTGTCACACAACTGGGTGGGCTCAGGGCGCAGTGCTCTGCGCCCCGAGTCCACCCTTTTTTTAAGCCAATTAGAGCCTCAGGCTCAAATTTTTTTTATAAAAATAAAATCTATGTGTCAAGCGCCCTTCATATAGATAAGGGGCCGGGTGCATGGATCAGGGGGGCGGCGCCCCTAATGGAGTGGCCTGCCATGGGTTAGACCTCTTCATAGAGACCACTGCTTTTAACACAGCATTAGAGGTCCAGGATGCCTTCTGCCAGCATCAGCATGCTGCAGAGAAGGACCCTCGCTTTGTGTGTGGAAGCAGTGGTCTCTGTGCAGAGGTCTGACATGCCTCTTGCTGAATCAGAGCTAGAGCTTTCAAATCAGGAGAGCGAGATTTGTAGATTGTAGAACACCAGCTCTGACTCAACTTGGGGGTGTGTTAGATCTCTTCAGAGACTACTGCCTCTGCTGCACAGAGAGCAAGGGTCTCTCTCTGAAGCATGCTGGCAGGGGACAGGCTTTTCTACTGCAGGCTGTGACTGCTTTCTAAAGAAAATTAACCATAAGACTTTGCACGCCTTTTGTTTTAAAGCACCTGGAATGCGCTTAGCTAATTTAAACCCAAAAGTGGAACTTCCGCTCGTTGTACTCCCCCCCCCTCTGGTGCCACATTTGGCACCTTTCGGGGGGGACAGGATACCTGTCTTTCACAGGTATCCTGTTCCCACTTCAGGGAGCCTCAGCAGCGGGTATTGACGTCACCGCCCGGGCTCCCTCCTCCTCCCCTGGGCCAGTAGGAGAGAGGTGCGGAGCCTCGCGCATGTGCAGCAGGGTTCCTGGCTTGAAGCCGTAAGGCTTCACTGCCGGGTTCCCTTACTGGCAATGGAGGCGGCAGCACACGACAGCTGATGAACACATCAGTTGCGGTGCCGACATCGCTGGAATCCAGGACAGGTAAGTGTCCAATTATGAATAGTCAGCAGATATAGTATGTGCAGCTGCTGGCTTTTAATTTTTGCAGCGGTGGGCGGACCTCCGCTTTAAATTACATATTTACATAGTTTTAGCTAGTTTAATTTCTTAAAAAAACATTTGTGTTGTGTGTAACCAGTGACAAATAAAGTTTTGTATGTATCTTTAGGATTGGCTATTGCATGCTGATTGCAGAATATTGTTGTCTTTCCTGTTGTTTAATTGTATTATACAATTACAATGATAACAATACAATACCTTCTATGGTGCTTCCCAATATACATAAAATTACATAACAAGTGTGGCCCTTCAGGGGCCTAAAACTGACATTGTCCAGTACTTCATTATTTCCTGTGTTCACTGATGGCTATGAATCTTCCAGGTAAAGTCCCAGTGTGCCCACAAGGGTGGCGCTTTAGTATAAGTTGTATCATACTCATAATTGCAGTTCTATGGATTTGCTTTGATGTTCTCTTTGATCCAAGGGATGAATCTGTAGACATGGGAGTAGACCCCTGGCTTGTCTTTTTCGCCGCACTTTTCTCCCCAGCTAACCACGCCGGCGACTTGAACCACTCCGTTCTGTTTACAGGCAAGGGGTCCACCGGAGTCACCCTGGAGGGGACACAAGAGGGAGTTAGAGGGTTGTGTGTCTTTGTTAATGGTGTATTCTGAAGAGTTTGGGAAGAAAAGCGCAATTGTTGTCCATTGCGAGCAAACAGGTTACACGGAAAGTAAGAGCTACAAATATGCTCTAGCATAACTTTTATTTTTCTGTGCCTGGGAGTCATAGTTGGTGTGGGGGATGAGGCCTTTGTTGGGGAGGAAGCGGTGGAAATAACCCC
The DNA here is from genome assembly GCA_029206835.1 of Rana muscosa. NCBI lineage: Eukaryota > Metazoa > Chordata > Amphibia > Anura > Ranidae > Rana > Rana muscosa. The sequence goes on along the minus strand of CM055123.1, from coordinate 248,349,415 downwards.
TAATGTTGAGGGCATCTGGCCTGGTTTGATTTGATGGGGGGGTTTGGCACACGTTCATTCTTCCCCCTTTCTGGCCAGCCCGGCCGCAGGCTTGGATTAAGGTCTGGTATGGATTTCCTAGAGGGGACCTTTATTTTCTTTCTCTGAGGTCCTTCCTATAAGGCTCTGTTCACGCCTATGCAGGTACAACAGTGCATATGTGTTTTTACATGATTTGGTGTGCTCGGTTTATGGCAGCCCATTAATCTCAGGGGACTGCCCTTTACATGAAAATTGCACCAAAGAAGTACATGACCCTTTTTTGGAAATTGCACCGCACTAAAATGCATGATACTTTGATAGCATTTTGGTGAGCAAGAAAGTGTGCTCATTAGTGAGATGCATTGGAGTGCCATTAAGAATTACTGGCACGAGACATCTCATATTATTATTTATAGGTGCCAAATACCTCCTGGTAATGACACTAACATGCTGCAGACGTCTCTCTCTCTTTTCCTTACTGTAGCAACCCATATCTCTAAGGCCCCCTTTGTCAACTTCACCCAATAATCCATTATGGTTCAATCCCACTTTGAGAGAGCTATACTGTTTGCCAGGCCCACAAAAATGGTCATCTAGGTGGATTAAATACACTATATTGTCAAAAGTATTGGGACACCTGCCTTTACATGCACATGAACTTTAATGGCATCCCAGTCTAAGTCCGTAGGGTTCAATATTGAGTTGGCCCACCCTTTGCAGCTATAACAGCTTCAACTCTTCTTGGAAGGTTGTCCACAAGGTTTAGGAGTGTGTCCACGGGAATGTTTGACCATTCTTTCAGAAACGCATTTTTGAGGTCAGGCACTGATGTTGGACGAGAAGGCCTGGCTCGCAGTCTCTGCTCTAATTCATCCCAAAGGTGTTCTATCGGGTTGAGGTCAGGACTCTGTGCAGACCAGTCAAATTCCTCCACCCCAAACTCACCCATCCGTGTCTTTATTGACCTTGCTTTGTGCACTGGTGCGCAGTCATGTTGGAACAGGAAGGGGCCATCCCCAAACTGTTCCCACAAAGTTGGAAGCATGAAATTGTCCAAAATGTCTTGGTTTGCTGATGCCTTAAGAGTTCACTTCACTGGAACTAAGGGGCCAAGCCCAACCCCTGAAAAACAACCCCACACCATAATCCCCCCTCCACCAAATGATTTGGACCAGTGCACAAAGTAAGGTCAATAAAGACATGGATGAGCGAGTTTGGGGTGGAGGAACTTGACTGGCCTGCACCGAGTCCTGAACTCAACCCGACAGAACACCTTTGGGATGAATTAGAGCAGAGACTGCGAGCCAGGCCTTCTCATGCAACATCAGTGCCTGACCTCACGAATGTGCTTCTGGAAGAATGGTCAAACATTCCCATAGATACACTCCTAAACCTTGTGGGCAGCCTTCCCAGAAGAGTTGAAGCTGTTATAGCTGCAAAGGGTGGGCCAGCTCGATATTGAAATCTATGGACTAAGACTGGGATGCCATTAAAGTTCATGTGCGTGTAAGGGCAAACAAACAAGACAGGGACTGTAGGTTTGTTCTTAAGTAGAATCTGTTTGTGATTTGGAACAGGTAAATTTTTTAAGTGTAGCTCCAGCCAACAAATCTATTTTTAAGCTTTTTGGAAAACATAGGGAAGGGTTATCACCCCTGTAACATTTGTTTTGCTGCCTGTGCCCTTGTTCAGAACATTTCACCTCACTTTCTGTCCCAATGACAATTGGATTTAGAAAATTTTGGGTTATTAGGAAAACAAGGATTGGTGATAAAGCATCAGTGGAGACACCTTTTTCCCATATTAACTCTTACAATAGAGAATTTCCCTTCCTAGGGCTAGATTTCCTCTCACTTCCTTCCTTACTTCTATTGTCTCCCTCCGTTTGTAAGTAGAAGTCGTTTGTAAGTCGGATGTTTGAAAGTAGGGGCCTGCCCTATATACTCTGCAGAAATTTGGGCCTTAGGTATTGGTGTTGCCACAACACTGTAAGCCCTCACAATTACTCTTGGGCGCAGGAACGGGCCCTGCTGTGAAATATTAGATCAAGAATTGTAATTATATGCCCCTGTTGGACAGGGTCAGAAAAATTGGGCCTTTGGTGGTGGTGTTGCCACAACACTGTAAGCCCTCACAGTTACTCTTGGTGGGTGCAGGAACGGGCCCTGCTGTGAAATATTAGATCAAGAATTGTAATTACATGCCCCTGTTAAACAGGGGCAGAAAAATTGGGCCTTGGTGCCACAACACTTCAACCCCTTACAGATACTCTAGTTGGAGTGCAGGAATGAGCCCTGCTGCAAAGTATTACAGCAAAAATTGTAATTACACGCCCCTGTAAAACAGGGGCAGAAAAATTGGGCCTTAGCCACTGGTGGCGGTGCCCAGAACCAAAAAATGTTCTTACAAGCTATCAACATAAACAGTGAGGAGGAAGAGGATAGTCACTCAGCATAACAGGATAGTCCCTCAGCATCAGCATAGGCAGTCTTGAAGGGATCTCACATTCATAAAAAAATTATTCGGTTACATTAGCATCAGGTGCTTGGTAGCTGGTGATCCAAGACTGATTCATTTTTATGAAGGTCAGCTGATCGACCGAGTCGGTGGACAGGCGCACCCCATCGGTTACAAAGCCTCCAGCAGCGCTGAATGTGCGATCCGAAAGAACGCTGGATGCAGGACAGGCCAGTAGCTCAATTGCATACTGTGCAAGCTCTGGCCAGTTATCCATCCTCAAGGCCCAGTAACCCAGAGGATTTTCAGTGGGAAAGGTGTCCAAGTCTGATCTTGCCCCTAGGTATTCCTGCACCATGTAAATCAGACGCTGGCGATGGTTGCTGGAACCGATCATACCTTGGGGCTGCGGACTAAAAAAATGTCTGAACGCATCGGTCAGATGGCCACCTTCTCCACTGCTCCTTCAGTGACTGACCGAAGCCAGGAATTTGTAACCTCCCAGGCTCTGGAAACACATTGCACAAACCTTTCTGGAAGGCCTCCTGAAGATGTTTCATCCTCTGCTCCCTCTGCGATGGCTGGATAAGGTCCGCAAGCTTACCCTTGTAACGTGGATCAAGGAGGGCTGCAGCCAGTAATGATCCCTCTCCTCTTATACCACGAATCTGAGGATCCTTTCACAGGCTTTGCAGGATCAGGGAGGCCATGCAGCGTAGGTTTGCTGAGGCATTCGGTCCGGAGTCCTCTGGGTCACTAAGGACGACATGTTCCGCAGCCAGCCACGTACAAGTCCATGGGTTTCTGGGGACTGTAAATGATCCCTTGAAGACTGCTGCTGATGCTGAGTGCTAGGCTCCACCTCCATGCTGACACAATCCTCCTCCTCCTCTTTCTGTGTGATCGGCAGGCCCGCAGGAACACTGTCTGGATATAGGGGGCCTTGAGAGGTAAGGAAGTCCTCCTCTTCCTCCCTCTGTTCTGCCTCAAGTGCCCTGTCCATTATTCCACGCAGCGTGTGCTCCAACAGGTGGACAAGAGGGACAGTATCACTGATGCATGCCCTGTCACTGCTCACCATCCTCGTGGCCTCCTCAAATGGTGACAGGACAGTACATGCATTCCTGATCATGACCCACTGGCGTGGCGAAAAAAGCCAAGCTCCCCTGACCCTGTACTGGTGCCATAGTCGCACAGATACTCATTGATGGCCCTCTGCTGCATGTGCAGCTGCTGCAGCATAGCCAACGTTGAGTTCCATCTGGTGGGCATGTCACAGATTAGGTGGTTCTTGGGCAGGTTAAATTCCTTTTGGAGGTCAGCCAGCCGAGCACTGGCAATATATAACCGGCGGAAATGCACACAGACTTTCCTGGCCTGCCTCAGGAGATCCTGTAAGCCTGGGTACCTGCCCAAGAACCGCTGCACCACCAAGTTAAGGATGTGAGCCAAACAGGGCACATGGGTCAGTTGTCCCTGTCGAAGGGCGGAGAGGAGGTTGGTGCCATTGTCGCAAACCACCATTCCTGGCTGAAGCTGGCATTGTGTCAACCACCTCTCAGCCTGCCCCTGCAGAGCTGACAGAATCTCTGCCCCAGTGTGGCTCCTGTCCCCCAAGCACACCAGCTCAAGCACCGCATGGCATCTTTTTGCCTGCGTGCTTGCGTAGCCCCTTGAATGCCTACGGAGTACCGCTGGTCCTGAGGACAAATCAGCAGAGGAAAAGGCCATGGAGGAAGAAGAAGAGGAGGGGTGGAGGAGAGAGGTGTGTCAGAATCACCACTAGTAGCATTTTGGAGGCGTGGTGGCGGAACAACCTCCAACACTACTGTACCCTGTCCTGCATCCTTCCCAGCTGCCAGCAGAGTCACCCAGTGCACCATGAAAGATAGGTAACGTCCCTGTCCATGCCTGCTGGACCATGAGTCAGCGGTAATATGCACCTTACCGCTGACCGCACTGTCCAGCGAGGCCAAAACATTGCCTTCCACATGCCGGTAGAGAGCCGGAATCGCCTTCCGTGAAAAAAAAGTGGCGTTTGGGAACCTGCCACTGAGGTACCGCACATTCTACAAACTCATGAAAGGGGGCCGAGTCTATTTAGCCAAGCTAGCATTCAACCGCTGGGCATGTGGATGGCTGGGAGCGAATTTCTTTTGCCGGTGTAGCAACTGGGGTAGGGAAACTTGCCTGCTACAATTGGATGTTGATGTACCGATAGCAGATTGCCCGCAAGTACTTGGCAGTGACACACCTAATTCTACACCTTCACTCCTCTCAGTGCAGGTTTCTAAGAGGACTGAAGGTATAGTGGGGTTGGAGATCCCAGCTGATGAGGAGCAAGGAGAGGTCCGCTTTGTTCTTTGGTGTGGGTCTTTTATGTACGCTTGCCAATGGACTGCATGGCAGGTCGACATATGTCTGGTCAAGCATGTGGTGCCCAAGTGGCTGCTGTTTTGGCCACACTTGATACGCTTCAGACATATGTTGCAAATAGCAACGGTGTGATCTGCTGCACACGTCTCAAAAAAAGGCCCACACCAAAGAACTTTTGGAAAAACGCTCAGAGTCAACAGCGCCCTGCACATGCGGAGCTCTGCGGTGTGATGCAGTCGGTTGGCTGCCCTTAAGCTGGCCCCTGGAGGGCATCCTGCCTCGTTGGAGATGTGCCTCCTCCTCCTCCTCCTCATCTCTCCTATCAGGCACCCACGCAGATTCAGTGACCTCAACATCCCTTCCCTCCTCGTCACTGGAGCAAACCTGGAAGTATGCTGCAGCTGGGGGAACATGACTGCCAGTTTGTTGTCCTTCTTGGGCACCCCCTCTCTCTGGGCTCACGTTACTGCCTTCCTCAAGCTGGGTACCATCATCGGAGCCTTCAAAACGCTGCGCATCCTCCTGCAGCATGTACCCGACACTGTAGTCGAACAGTTCGGGGGACTTCTCCGTGAATGATGGTGGGGCTAGGGAAGGAGTAAATGATGATGACCTTGAGCCGATGGAATAGGCAGATTTGGCAGCCAAGGTACTTTGAGCCTGGGTGACAGAGGATGAGGAGGATGAGGACGGCTTGGTCATCCACACTACCAACTCTTCTGCATGTTGTGGCTCAACACGGCCAGCTGCCGAAAAAAAGGACAAGCATGCCCCACGGCCACGTGCTGAGGATGCACTGTGTCCATGACCAGCACTGTTGCCTCTAGACACAGAGCCTGCTTGCCCTCTTTTAGTGACCTGTGAGTGTCTGCCTCTCCTTGTTGGCCTTCCAGACATACTGTATTTGATATATTGGAATAGCTACACAAGGAATAGCCTGCAGTGAGATGTAGCTGCACAAAGGTGGGATGTATATATATCTACTGAATATACTGCAGCTGACTGAATCAACTGCCTGCCTGTAGCATATTAGGAAGAGAACAACAGGAATTGTCTGCAGTGAGGTTTAGCTGCACACTGTGCCCAGGATACAGTACACTGACTGAAAATACTGCAGCTACCTGAATCAACTATCTGCCTGTAGTATTATTAGGAAGAGAACAACAGGAATTGTCTGCAGTGAGGTTTAGCTGCACACTGTGCCCAGGATACAGTACACTGACTGAATATACTGCAGCTACCTGAATCAACTGCCTGCCTGTAGTATTATTAGGAAGAGAACAACAGGAATTGTCTGCAGTGAGGTTTAGCTGCACACTGTGCCCAGGATACAGTATGCTGACTGAATATACTGCAGCTACCTGAATCAACTGCCTGCCTGTAGTATTATTAGGAAGAGAACAACAGGAATTGTCTGCAGTGATGTTTAGCTGCACAGGCTGTGCCCAGAATACAGTACACTGACTTAATATACTGCAGCTACCTGAATCAACTGCCTGCCTGTAGTATATTAGGAAGAGAACAGGAATTGTCTGCAGTGAGGTTTAGCTGCTCACTGTGCCCAGGATACAGTACACTGACTGAATATACTGCAGCTACCTGAATCAACTGCCTGCCTGTAGTATTATTAGGAAGAGAATAACAGGAACGCTCTGCGGTGAGATCTAGCTAAACTGTATACAGTATATATATATATATATATATATATATATATATATATATATTGTGACAGCAGGAAGGTAAAGTCACCTGGTTGCATCCAGGGGGGGTAGATATATTTCGCCCAGATTCAGGCTTTACGCCGACTTATACAACTAGGTGGAGAGTTGTATAAGCCCAGCTGAGGCTAGTGGGCTCATGGATGACTCATACCTCTAGGGAGAGTGTGGGGCGTCGTGCAGACAGGGAGTTGATGAGACCAGCTGAAGCTTGTCAGCTCATTTAGGCCTCTATAAGAACTCCCAGCTTCATTAGGGGTTAGCTCATGCCTGGAAGCAGACCTGTGTGGACTTCCTGGAGAGAGTGAACCCTTGTGCGGTGAGACAAAGCCTGTGTGGCTATTTGCTTGGACATTTAAAACCAGGGACTTAGGGACTAGGACAGCACTAGGCTGATCCCAGTTGTTAGTTAGGAAACCTGTATGTTTAGTCAGAGGTCAAGTTGACCAGGATTTATTTTGTTTATGTTTCTTTTGCTTTGCTGTGTTTTGCCACTGTAAATAGAAAATAAACCGCACCTTTTTGATTTTGAAAACCACAACCTCCGTTTGCTGGGCCTGTTTTTGTGTGGGGAGCCCATCCCGGGGGTCACACCCACCCGCTGCCGAGCTAACCCCCTCACAGTTGGTGGAGAATGCGGGCAGTTTTTTTTTAAGCCAGCATGGAGGAGATACTGAAGCAGCTGGCTCTAGCAAATGCCAATCAACAGCAGACAAATGCAGGTTTGCAAAAGAACTTCGCAGCCCAGCAGCAAGCTCATCAACAGAGCCTTGCAGCCCAGCAGCAGACAAACGCAACTTTGCAACAGAGTCTGGAGGCTCAGCAACAAGCCCAGCAGCAATCTGAGGCCCGCTTCATAGACCTGTTGCAGAAGCAAGAGCAGAGACTACAACAACAGATGGAAGCAGTAATGCAGCAACGCCCGCAGACCAGTGAGGAAAGCCGTCCCACTAATACCGCGTCCTTTGGGGTGAGTCGTTTATTGACAAAAATGACTGGAGAGGATGATCCAGAGGTATTTTTGACCACATTTGAAAGGACCGCTGAAAGAGAAAAGTGGCCTGAGGAGCAGTGGGCTGGACTGGTGGCTCCTCTGTTAACTGGTGAATCGCAGAAAGCTTACTATGACCTAGAGCCTAACCAAGCAAAAGACTATGTGATGCTAAAAGCTGAAATATTGGCAAGGCTGGGTGTCACCCAGGCTGTCCGGGCTCAGCGTGTGCATAACTGGACTTTCCAGCTTGGAAAACCCCCCAGGTCTCAAATGTATGATCTCATTCACCTGAGCAGAAAGTGGCTACAGCCAGAGACTTTGTCCGCACCAAAGATTGTGGAGCGTGTTGTAATGGATCGGTTTTTGAGAGCTCTTCCTACTGCCATCCAAAAGTGGGTGAGCCATGGAGACCCAGAGACGGCCGATGGTCTTGTGGATCGTGTGGAGAAATACTTGGCTACAGAGAACCTGACGGCCTCTTCCAGAGACACTCGGACTTTCCACCCTAAGACCAGACCATCCCCAGGGGCGGATAAGAGGATTCCAAGGGGTGAGGGTGGAGAGAGTGAGAGGGTGGGAGCTCTACCCCAAGTTTGGCGAGAAAAGCCTGGGAAATCAGCGGCTCAAGAGGCGGCAAGAAGGATCGTTTGCTACCGCTGCCGGCAAGCGGGACATATTGCAGCCAATTGCCCGGTTGTGGAGGAACCCATGCAGTGTGACTTTCTGACGGGCAGACGTCAGTCGCTGTGTGCCACAGTCGCATGCACTGCCATTCGAGGAACTGAGAAACATTTATGCAAAATGTGTGTTAATGGTAGAAATGTTGTGGTATTGCTGGATTCAGGTAGCCTTGTGACCCTGATAAAGGCTGAGTTAGTTAAAACAGAGGTCTCTGGGAATAGCAAGGTAGCTGTTATTTGTGTGCATGGGGACACCCGAGAGTATCCAGTGACTACAGTGTGTTTCGAGACCCCCAAAGGTACCCTCTCTCATCCAGTGGGCTTAGTATCTCAGTTACCGCATGACGCCATTGTGGGAAGGGATTTTCCGAAGTTCTGGGAACTGTGGGATGATCCTGAGCCCCCCACTAGTGCCCCTATGTACCAGGAATGTGATAGCCAGAACTCCCCTGAGAGTGGTGAGGACTCTCCGGAATTTCCCTTATCAGTATTGGCAGGGGAGACTCAAGAAACTGGAGAGGAGCCCACCTCCTCAGACAAAAACCTACCGTCTGTGGAGTTTTCTGATCTTGAGGTTCACAGGGAAAACTTTGCCACAGAACAGTTGAAAGACCCCGCCCTAATAAAGGCACGGGAAAACGTAGTGAAAATAGATGGCGAGTTAGTGAACCCAGATAATACCTGCACTTACCCATACTTCAGCGTAGAGAAGGACCTACTGTATCGGGTGGCAAAAAGGGCAGAAGAAACCGTTGAGCAGCTTGTGGTGCCCAAACCTTACAGGAAGTTGGTGTTGGAGTTGGCCCATGGGCACATTCTTGGAGGTCATCTGGGGACAGAGAAAACCCGAGAGAGGGTATTACAGAGATTCTATTGGCCGGGGGTGATGAAGGACATAGAAAATTATTGTTCCTCCTGCCCTGTGTGTCAGAGGTCGGCCCCGATGCCACATTTCCGTAGCCCGCTGGTCCCTCTACCCATCATTGAGGTCCCGTTTGAGAGGATCGCCATGGATTTGGTAGGTCCTATAATCAAGTCCGCTAGGGGGCACCAGTACATATTAGTTATAATGGACTATGCCACCCGTTATCCAGAAGCGATCCCTCTCCGAAATACCTCGGCCAAAACCATAGCCAAAGAGCTATCTCTTGTGTTTAGCCGGGTGGGTATTTGTAAAGAACTGCTTACGGACCAAGGTACACCCTTTATGTCCCGGGTTATGAAGGAGCTGTGTAAATTGTTCAAAGTGACGCAATTACGTACATCTGTGTATCACCCCCAAACCGATGGGCTGGTTGAAAGATTCAACAAACCCTAAAACAAATGTTGAAGAAAGTGGTGGATAGAGATGGAAAGGATTGGGACTGTCTACTTCCTTATCTGATGTTTGCTATTAGGGAGGTGCCCCAATCTTCTACGGGATTCTCCCCCTTTGAGTTACTATATGGGAGACACCCAAGAGGGCTGTTGGATATTGCCAAGGAAACTTGGGAAAGTGAGAGTTCTCCCCACAGGAGTGTGATTGAGCATGTCGCCCTGATGCAAGACCGAATTGCACAGGTAATGCCCATCGTGAAGGAACATTTGGCCCAAGCGCAGTTAGCACAGCAGAGAGTGTACAACCGTGGAGCCAAGACCCGTACCTTTTCCCCGGGGGATAGGATACTGGTACTTGTCCCTACGGTTGAAAGTAAATTCCTTGCCAAATGGCAAGGCCCCTACGAGATAATGGAAAAAGTGAGCGAAGTGAATTACAAGGTCAGACAACCAGGAAGGCGAAAGCCCGAACAGATCTATCACGTTAATCTGTTGAAAGCCTGGAGGGATAGAGAGTCCCTAGTCGCAGACACTTGGTCACCAGCTCAAACTGGTTGCGTGATTCCTGAGGTTGGAATAGCAGCCACCTTGTCACAACCCCAACAACAGGAGGTTAAGGAGTTTGTGCTTCGCAACAAGGAGGTATTCTCTGAGCTGCCGGGACAAACATCTGGGGTAGAGCATGACATCATTACCCCGCCCGGTGAAAGGGTGAAGTTAAAACCCTATCGGATCCCAGAGGCCCGACGGGAGGCAATACGGGAGGAAGTACAGAAAATGCTGAACTTAGGGGTGATAGAGGAGTCCCAAAGTGATTGGTCTAGTCCCATTGTGTTGGTGCCTAAACCGGATGGGAGCTGGCGATTTTGTAACGATTTTCGTCAGTTGAACAAAGTTACAAAATTTGACACCTACCCCATGCCACGTATAGATGAGTTGATCGACCGGCTGGGAACAGCCCGATACATGACGACTCTTGACCTCACAAAAGGGTATTGGCAAATCCCCCTGGCCAAGTCGGCCAAAGAGAAAACCGCATTTGTAACCCCAGACGGGGCGTTCCAATATAAAAGAATGCCGTTCGGGTTACAGAATGCGCCGGCCACATTCCAGCGGAAAATGGACCAGATGCTGAGGCCCCATCGGAAGTATGCTGCGGCTTACCTGGATGACGTAATTGTCCATAGCACAGATTGGGCCTCACATCTGCCAAAAGTGCAAGCAGTCCTGGACTCTGTTCGGGAAGCGGGGTTTACGGCTAATCCCAAGAAGTGTACCATTGGGCAGGAGGAGGCCAAATATCTTGGGTACACCATTGGGAGGGGAGTAATAAAACCCCAACTCAACAAAGTCGAGGCCATCCAGAGTTGGCCACGTCCCAACAGCAAGAAGCAGGTACGAGCCTTTCTGGGAATCGCTGGGTATTATCGGCGATTCATTCCCCACTTTGCTACTAAGGCTGTGCCCCTAACCAACCTGACGAAGGGGAAAGGGTCGGTCATGATTAAATGGACCCCCGAGGCTGAGGCAGCATTCCAATTCTTGAAACAAGCCTTATGTAGCCAGCCAGTGTTGTACTCACCCGACTTCTCTAAAGACTTTGTCGTACAAAGTGATGCGTCAGATGTGGGGTTAGGAGCAGTATTGTCCCAGGTCTGGAACGGGGAAGAGCACCCAGTCATTTACCTCAGCAGGAAGTTGAAGTCCCATGAGGTAAATTACGCCACCGTTGAAAAGGAGTGTTTAGCGGTGAAGTGGGCTCTAGATTCCCTTCGGTACTACCTGCTAGGTAGGCACTTTGACATGGTTACGGATCACGCTCCGTTAAAGTGGATGGCTCAAAACAAGGAAACAAATAGAAGAGTGAATAGGTGGTTCCTGGCCCTCCAGGAATTCAACTTCACAGTAAAGCATCGCCCTGGCGTTCAAATGGGGAATGTGGATGCTTTGTCTCGAGTACATGAATGCCTGATTGCTGGTGTTCCAACCCCGAGGTTAAAACAAGAGGGGGGGGGGTATGTGACAGCAGGAAGGTAAAGTCACCTGGTTGCATCCAGGGGGGTAGATATATTTCGCCCAGATTCAGGCTTTACGCCGACTTATACAACTAGGTGGAGAGTTGTATAAGCCCAGCTGAGGCTAGTGGGCTCATGGATGACTCATACCTCTAGGGAGAGTGTGGGGCGTCGTGCAGACAGGGAGTTGATGAGACCAGCTGAAGCTTGTCAGCTCATTTAGGCCTCTATAAGAACTCCCAGCTTCATTAGGGGTTAGCTCATGCCTGGAAGCAGACCTGTGTGGACTTCCTGGAGAGAGTGAACCCTTGTGCGGTGAGACAAAGCCTGTGTGGCTATTTGCTTGGACATTTAAAACCAGGGACTTAGGGACTAGGACAGCACTAGGCTGATCCCAGTTGTTAGTTAGGAAACCTGTATGTTTAGTCAGAGGTCAAGTTGACCAGGATTTATTTTGTTTATGTTTCTTTTGCTTTGCTGTGTTTTGCCACTGTAAATAGAAAATAAACCGCACCTTTTTGATTTTGAAAACCACAACCTCCGTTTGCTGGGCCTGTTTTTGTGTGGGGAGCCCATCCCGGGGGTCACACCCACCCGCTGCCGAGCTAACCCCCTCACAATATATATATATATATATATATATATATATACAAAGCCTGCAATGTATATATATATACTAAATATACTGGAATACTGGATCTAACTAAATCAACTGCCTGCTCAATCTAGCTAACTGAAATGAAATTACACTCTCTCTCTCTCTATCTCTCCGCCCCCGCAACACACTACACAAGGCCGACGCGCAGGCAGCCTTATATAGTGTGGGGCGTGTACTTAGTCCCCCTGATCCATGATTGGCCAAAGGCATGCGGGTCATATGGCTCTCTGTGCTGACGGTGCTGTGATTGGCCAAAGCATGTGGGTCATAGTGCATTCTTGACCAATCATCAGCCAGCAATGCACTGCGATGACGCAGTGCATTATGGGCCGTGACGCGCCACTCGAATTTGGTGCGAACGGCCCATAATGTTTGAAATTCGCAGAACAAGCGAACACGATGTTTGAGTTGAACTCATGTTTGACTCGAACTTGAAGCTCATCCCTAGTTGTGATATATGAGGAGTAGGGATGAGCTTCGAGTTCGAGTCGAACTCATGTTCGACTCGAACATTGCCTGTTCGCCCGTTCGCCGAACAACGAACAATTTGGGGTGTTCGCGGCAAATTCGAAAAGTCTATGGGAGAAATCTAAAGTGCTAATTCTAAAGGCTTATATGCAAGTTATTGTCCTAAAAAGTGTTTGGGGACCCAGGTCCTGCCCCAGGGGACATGTATCAATGCAAAGAAAAGTTTTAAAAACGGACGTTTTTTTAGGAGCAGTGATTTTAATAATGCTTAAAATGAAAAAATAAAAGTGAAATATTTCGTACCTGGGGTGTGTGTATGATATGCATGTAAAGTGGCGCATGTTTCCCGTGCTTAGAACTGTCCCTGCACAAAGTGTCATTTCTGAAGGAAAAAAAGTCATTTAAAACTCACTCGCGGCTATTAATGAATTGTCGGCTTTTATCAATACATAGAAAAGTCATTGATAAAAAAAAAAGCGTGGGGGTTCCCCCGAATTCAATTACCAGGCCCTTTAGGTCTGGAATGGATATTAAGGGGAACCCCGCCGCAAATTTAAAAAAAAAATGGCGTGGGGTTCCCCCTAAATATCCATACCAGGCCCTTGAGATCTGGCATGGATTTTAAGGGGAACTCCACCCCAAATTTAAAAAAAATGGCGTGGAGTCCCCCCAAAAATCCATACCAGACCCTTATCCGAGCACGCAACCTGGCCGGCCGCAGGGGAAGAGGGGGGGGGACGAGAGAGCGCCCCCCTCCCTCCTGAACCGTACCAGGCCACATGCCCTCAACATGGGGAGGATGTCCCCATGTTGATGGGGACAAGGGCCTCATCCCCACAACCCTTGCCCGGTGGTTGTGGGGGTCTGTGGGCGGGGGGCTTATCGGAATCTGGAAGACCCCTTTAACAAAGGGGACCCCCAGATCCCGGCCCCCCCCTATGTGAATTGGTAAGGGGTACATTGTACCCCTACCATTTCACAAAGAAAGTGTCAAAAAATGTAAATAAAAACACACACACCTTGGAAAAGTCCTTTATTAAAAAAAAAACATAATAATAAAAAAAAAAACATTCCAGCGATGAAATCCAGTGTCCCGCGGCGATCCCGATGTCCAGCGCTGTCTGTCATTGGTTGTGCCTGTGCGGACCTGATGGGGAACTTCCTCCACTGTGTTTTAAATGTATAGACCCGCCCCTTCTAAAGTTCCCCATCAGGTCCGCTCAGCGGACCAGATGCGGAACATGAGAAGGGGCGGGTCTATTTATGTATTACACAGAGAACGAAGTTCCCCATCAGGTCCGCCCCCTCGGTATGTCCGACCCCGCCTACGTCATTGGCCTGAGCGGGGAACTTCCTTCACTGTGTAATTTAAATTTACACAGTGAAGGAAGTTCCCCGCTCAGGCCAATGACGTAGGCGGGGTTCGACATACCGAGGGGGCGGACCTGATGGGGAACTTCTCTCACTTTGTAATACATGTATAGACCCGCCCCTTCTCATGTTCCGCATCTGGTCCGCTGAGCGGACCTGATGGGGAACGAGAGAAGGGGCGGGTCTATTCATTTATTACACAGCGAACGAAGTTCCCCATCAGGTCCGCCCCCTCGGTATGTCGGACCCCGCCTACGTCATTGGCCTGAGGAACTTTAGAAGGGGCGGGTCTATACATTTAAAACACAGTGGAGGAAGTTCCCCATCAGGTCCGAACAGGCACAACCAATGACGGACAGCGCTGGACATCGGGATCGCCGCGGGACACTGGATTTCATCGCTGGAATGTTTTTATTTTTGTATTATTTTTTTATTTTTTAATAAAGGACTTTTCCAAGGTGTGTGTGTTTATATTAAAATTTTTTGACGCTTTCTTCGTGAAATGGTAGGGGTACAATGTACCCCTTATCAATTCACATAGGGGGGGGCGGGATCTGGGGGTCCCCTTTGTTAAAGGGGTCTTCCAGATTCCGATAAGCCCCCCGCCCGCAGACCCCCACAACCACCGGGCAAGGGTTGTGGGGATGAGGCCCTTGTCCCCATCAACATGGGGACATCCTCCCAAAGTTGAGGGCATGTGGCCTGGTACGGTTCAGGAGGGAGGGGGGGGGGCGCTCTCTCGCCCCCCCCCTCTTCCCCTGCGGCCGGCCAGGTTGCGTGCTCGGATAAGGGTCTGGTATGGATTTTTGGGGGGACTCCACGCCATTTTTTTACAAAATTTGGGGGGGAGTTCCCCTTAAAATCCATGCCAGATCTCAAGGGCCTGGTATGGATATTTAGGGGGAACCCCACGCCATTTTTTTTTTAAATTTGCGGCGGGGTTCCCCTTAATATCCATTCCAGACCTAAAGGGCCTGGTAATTGAATTTGGGGGAACCCCCACGCTTTTTTTTTTTTTTTCAATGACTTTTCTATGTATTGATAAAAGCCGACAATTCATTAATAGCCGCGAGTGAGTTTTAAATGACTTTTTTTTCCTTAAAAAATGACACTTTGTGCAGGGACAGTTCTAAGCACGGGAAACAAGCGCGACTTTACATGCATATCATACACACCCCCCAGGTACGAAATTTAAAGGAATGTTTCACTTTTATTTTTTCATTTTAAGCATTATTAAAATCACTGCTCCCGTAAAAACGGCTACTTTTTAAACCTTTTTTTGCATTGATACATGTCCCCTGGGGCAGGACCCGGGTCCCCAAACACTTTTTAGGACAATAAATTGCATATAAGCCTTTATAATTAGCACTTTAGATTTCGAACGTTCGAGTCCATTGTATTTAATAGGGTTCTAAAGTTCACACGAACATTCTGTCTGTTCGCAGGTTCTGGTGCGAACCGAACAGGGGGGGTGTTCGGCTCATCCCTGATGAGGAGGGGGCTGTCATGTGAAGGATCAAAATCATTGCACAAACATGCAATTTGGACCTCTGCTGGAAGAAAATTGTTTGTCAAATTTTTTTCCGTGCGGAATAACATGCGTCTGCTTCCTGTGTTTGGGGTGCCATTAACAATTAATGGCACTGCAAATGCGACCCCTTATATTTTGTGCGTTTCATAAACGTGCAGTTTTGCACGCGTTCACAAAACACTCAGGTGTGAAGGGGCCTGAAGGTACTTGAGACAATGTAATATTGAGACTGACCTGACAAGCGTCAACTCCCCCTTCGGGTACTCCGGCACACAGCATACTCTGGTCGATAAATTTCCCGTACATTGCGGGGTTGGTGCAGTTGGCTTCAGAGATGACTTGGACTGTGGCTTCCAGCAAGTGGTCGATGAAGCCTGCATCAGAACAGAGTGAGATAATATTAATCCTGTAATTGGGTTTGTATACATGAGCCATTGTATTGGCCTCCATGGGCTTTGATTTGTGTCCACCAACCTAATTGGCAAATCCCATTAAGAGGACAAGCAAGTACCTGTGGGAAATACCTTCTTAACCTCCCTGGCTGTATGATTATTTCAGATTTCCTGACGCATCATGGCAGCACACACGCTGGGTTGTGACTCCGCCCCCACAACCTGATAGGACTGCTTAGCTATAAGTGTTTGAAGAGGAGCCCCCCGCCTCATTCTCTTTTTCTTCCTCATTGAACCAGGACTGACAGCAGCAGCGTAAGACCTCCTACCACTCTCACCCCAGCTAGGTTCAGCCTCTCCTAGTTTGGAAGTCCTGTTTGTATGGTCTCTAAATGAGCCATATTACAGGGACCCCACTCTGATGGTCTCAGGGGAAATGGACAAAGTACAAGCCTTAAATAGGTTTCATTTCTGGGCATGGCTACCATTCCTTTCATTTTAAAAGTTTACCTTCCTTCCCTTCCTTTGTGTCTCATAGCAGCGCTTCCTCCCAGCTCCCATTTGCACATCACACTGATCGCCGCCGCGACCGGAAGTGACCTCACGACTTTTTTACTGTTTGCCAGTACTAAAAATGGCGGCGGCGCGCTCTAGCCGCTAGTGCGCATGCGCGATGACGCGTCATTTCCGCGGCGACGGCGGGATATTTAAAAAAACATCACAAATGTAATTTTGCTGTCCACTCACCTATACTCTGCAACATTTATCTGCTGCAAGCAAGAGAGGCTAGGAACAGCACCCACAAACTGGTAAGTGAACCTCACAATCTTTTATACACTGACCATTGTTTTCCTATGCAAAAAAAAAAGGGGGAACTTTTTCTCTTACTTGCCTTACTCTGTCATTTTGGAAAGTTTTCTGTTGCCTGAAAAAAACTACCTTTCATTCAGGTACACTCTTTCTATCCCCATGGAAGCCACTGCCCAAGTAGACCATCCACAGCCAGTAAGGTAAGAGGCAGCTAGGTTAAGTAAGTATTGAAGAGGAGAGTAAAAGAGTGCATGGCCTTTAATATCACCTTTCTGATAGCCCTGGCAGATCATCAAGGTCATCCCATTCTAGACGTAGGGAACGCTCTCCTTCAAGACATTCACACTCTAGGAGAAGCAGGTCAAGAACATCCTCCCACCATCACAAATCCTCTTCCCATAGGAAGGATAACCATCAAACCCGTCCTGCGGCTAATGCCTGCTGGGTATGCGGAGCACAGGCCCTCCCAAATAAACTAGCCTGCCAATCTTGTGCAGACGAAGCCACAAGAGACAGAGAATCAGGCACAGTAGAAGTGTCAGATATCATCAGAGATTCAGTAAAATAATCAATATTAGAAGCTTCAGTCTCGGAACCAGTAAGGTTAACCCAGACAATATCACCCTCAACCCCGTACATCCTGCAGGGGTCAGATGATTCCGTGACGGAAGAAGAAACACCCTGTTCAGGTGGGTTTGATTTCTCCCTGATAGATCCTTTCACTAAATCAGTCAAAGAAGCTATTGGCGGGGATGAATCAAAAGAGACACCTCGCAAAATCAGAAAATATTTCCCCAGCCTGAAGAATGATCCGGAAACATTCCCCTTCATTGATGAACTGGAAGAACTAATAAGAGATGAGTGGGAAAAACCTGACAAAAAACCGAGCATCAATAATAGGATAGCAAAACTATATCCATTAAGGGAACCGGCAGTAAATCCCCTCATTTCTGCCCCCATAGTAGACTCATCTTTAATGAGATTAGCAAGACACGTAACACTTCCTATAGAAGACGCAGTAACCTTCAGGGACGTCTTGGACAGGAAGATGGACCTTGAAATGAAAAAGGCCTACTCATCGGCCGGAGGCGCATGCAGACCAGCCATCGCTCTAGCAGCGGTCGGCAAAGCAATCACAAGCTGGACGTCAAATATTGAAAAGCTACTATTAGAAGCAACAGATCAAGATAGAATAGTCTCCGCACTACAGGAACTTAGTCTGGCAGGGGACTTCGTAGCCGAAGCTTCCGTCGACATCATTCGATCATCAGCTAGGTCAATGTTATCATCTGTTACGTCCAGAAGAGCACTATGGCTAAAACCATGGGTCGCAGACGGAACATCAAAGTCAAACTGGTGTAAAATACCGTATGACGGAACCAATTTATTCGGACCTAAATTGGACCTAGCAATATCCAAGGTCACAGGAGGAAAGTCCGGTCTAATACCATCAGACAGAAGACCAAAACAACAAAAACTTCCTCCCTTTAGAAGGAACTTACCCGAAAGGTATAGAGAAGCAAGATCGTACAAGCCAGGCAAGGACTTCAGACGCAATTGGAGAAATACCCAATCGTCCTATCTGAGGACGCAAAAGCCCAAACTGGCCATCACAGGGGAACAACAAAAGTCCTTTTGATGGATTGGTCACCCAACCCGTAACAGTGGGAGCAAGGCTCAAACTATTTACTCGGGTGTGGGAAGACCATATAAAGGATCCATGGACAATATCCACAATCCAGGAAGGACACAGATGGGGTTTCAAAACCAGAACCCCCAAAGACCACTTTCAAGTCACAAGGATCCCAGCATCCATAACCAAAAGAAGATTCCTAATCCAATATGTCTTGGAACTGATGCAGAAACAAGCAATAATCCAGGTACCCCTACACCAGAGAACCCAGGGTTTCTATTCCCCTCTCTTTCTCGTGAAGAAAAAGACAGGGGACCTCAGACCGGTGCTAGACCTAAAAAACCTCAACAGGTCAATCAAAGTAGAATCTTTCAAGATGGAGAGCCTCCAATCAATACTGCTAGCGATCAACATAAGAGACTGGATGTTATCGGTAGATTTATCCGAAGCTTATCTTCATATACCTATACACCAAGATTTTCAAAAATATCTGCGTTTCGCAATAGGACAACAACATTTCCAGTTCCGAAGTTTGCCGTTTGGGATTTCAACAGCCCCCAGGACGTTTACAAAGGTTCTACTCCCAGTAATAGCCCATTTAAGAGAAAAAGGACTCAGAGTCCATCACTATCTCGACGATATCCTCCTACTAGCCGACAATCGACAACTGTTGCTACAACATCGAGAAATACTAATCTCCACCCTACAGCACTTGGGTTGGATAATAAATTGGAAAAAAAGCAGCCTAGAACCAACCCAGAACATGATCTTTTTAGGCGCAGAAATCAACACCAATGCCAACACTGTGGGGCTGCCACAGGAGAAGATAGACCCACTCATACACAGAATAAAGACACTAATGGGAGCATCACATCTACGAGCCAGAACATGCCTGAGCATCCTAGGCACCATGTCTTCCACATTTCTGATGATCCAGTGGGCCCAGTGGCATACAAGAACATTCCAAATCTCGTTCCTGAAACAATGGAACGGAGTATCGCTAACACAATGGATACGCATCAGCACATCGGTAAAACAATCAATGTGGTGGTGGACACGGATCGACAATCTGAAACGTCACCGACCCATTATTCACCCTCCGGTAGAAGTGGTCACATCGGACGCCAGCCTTCAAGGCTGGGGAGCACATTACCAAGAGTTGGCAGCACAAGGTCATTGGGCATTCCGTCCTCAAGGAGTAGTGTCGAATATCCTGGAACTCAGAGCCGCCTTCCAGGCACTTCTAGCGTTCAGACCAGATCATAGGGAAGAACGTCAGAATACGGATGGACAACACGGTAGCAGTGAGCTACATTCGCAGACAAGGCGGAACACGAAGCAACTCCCTTATACAGGAGGTACGACCAATCATGGAATGGGCACAAGTTCACTTGAAAGATCTAAAGGCAATATATGTTCCAGCGACGCAGAATCAACTTGCAGACGACCTAAGCAGGCGCCATGTTTCAAACAACGAGTGGTCACTGAACCATCAAGTATTCTCCCTTATAACACAGAAATGGGGAATACCCGACATCGATCTGGCAGCAACACCATGGAACAACAAGTGCAAAAAATTCTTAACACGGACTCCCCATCCGACAGCGGAGGGGGTAGACTGCCTCCTACATCCCTGGAAATTCCACCTGGGATATATATTCCCTCCTGTTCCCCTAATAGCCAGATTCCTAGCCAGACTGAGGAACTCAACGTCTACAGTGATAGCGATAATCCCCTTCTGGCCGAGGAGGCCATGGTTTACGACCATTCTACAGCTGAGCATAGAAGACCCGCTAACACTTCCAGTAACTCCGGACCTACTCTCACAAGGCCAGTTTCTTCACCCAGCACCAGAGAAACTCCATCTGACGGCCTGGAAGTTGAGAGGGGGAGGCTATTAAACCAGGGATGCTCCCTAAGAGTAGTGGCCACATTACAACAGGCCAGGAAAAAATCAACTAACGGGGTGTATAGCAAGGTTTGGGAAAAATTCACTGCACTAGCACGTCAGCAGTCATGGGATCCGATGTCTCCTACGGTAGCACAAATTCCTCCAACTAGGCCTAGACAGGGGCCTAAGTTCAAGCACCTTAAAAGTCCAAACATCCACTTTATCGGCCATGACGGGAACCAAATGGTCATTTAACCCTCTTGTAGTCCAGTTCCAAAGAGCATGCCTCAAGATAAGACCGCCAAGAAAACCGTCATTCCCAACCTGGGACCTGTCTATAGTTCTGGACACCTTGTCAAAAAACCCCTTCTTTCCTCTAACGGAGATATCTTTGGGAGATTTAACACAAAAGGTAACATTCTTGATTGCGATGACCTCAGCAAAAAGGGTATCCGAACTACAAGCACTATCCATGAAGGAGTCTCACCTGACCTTCTACCCCGACAGGGTCATCTTAAGACCATCGGAACAATTCATACCAAAAGTAGCATCAGCATTTCATTTCAATCCAGAAATCAGCCTACCAGTTCTTCTCACTAACCAAGGAACTCCACATCCACTGGATATCAAGTCCAATATATCATCATACCTAGAAGCGACTAACCCATTCAGGAAGTCGGAAAACTTACTTATAATACCAAACGGACCTAAGAAAGGCCAAGCCGCTTCATCTCGAACAATAGCAAGTTGGCTAGTTAGAATCATCAAGAAGGCATACGCAATCCAACACCTTCCGATACCCAACGATCTGAAAGCTCACTCGACCAGGGCAGTGGCAACATCCTGGGCAGCATACTGCAGAGTGTCACCAGAGACGATATGTAAGGCGGCTACCTGGTCTTCCAGAACCACGTTCATGTCTCATTACAGAATAGACCCGGCATGTTTAACGACGACGGAATTTGGGAGAGCAGTGATTCAAACTAACTCTTCCATATCTTGTAAATAAAAAAAATAAAAAAATATACATGCATTCAAAAAATACCCACCCTTGTTGCGAGTTATTTCCCAGCGTGTGTGCTGCCATGATGCGTCAGGAAAATGGAAAATTGTATACTTACCTTTCGGTAATTTTCCTTTCCTGACGCATCCAATGGCAGCACACAAATACCCACCCGTATGAGGTAATATATACCGAGAATGAGGCGGGGGGCTCCTCTTCAAACACTTATAGCTAAGCAGTCCTATCAGGTTGTGGGGGCGGAGTCACAACCCAGCGTGTGTGCTGCCATTGGATGCGTCAGGAAAGGAAAATTACCGAAAGGTAAGTATACAATTTTCCATTTTTAGGTGCTGAAAGCAGTACCATTATTTTGCATGGAAATTCGGCGTTTTATATTGTAGGCCTGTAATTCTTAGGAATAACTCACTTAAATCTGTCCAAACAGGAGTCTAGTAGACATCTCGGGTATGATAAAGTTAGAAACACAAAATCATAAATTATAATATAATAAATACCGTATTTATCGGCGTATAACACGCGCCGGCGTATAACACGCACCCCAAGTTTAGGAGGGAAGTTTAAGGAAAAAAAACTTACATTTAAATGCAGCATTACCAGTGTCCATTGCAGCCTTTTCAGTGCAGCCTTGCCAGCAGTGTCCATTGCAGCCTTTCCCCTGTGTCCATTGCAGCCTTTCCCCAGTGTCCAGTACAGCCTTGCCAGCAGTGTCCATTGCAGCCTTTCCCCAGTGTCCAGTGCAGCCTTGAATTTCAAAATTGGCGCCGCCGAGAAGATCGCCGCTGAGACTGGGCGGAGCAGGGCGAACGCCGCAGAGAACGCAGGGACTGGGCGGAGCCGAGATACACATAACCGAGTGTACTCGGCTCTAGTCGGCTCTTCTCGGCTCCGCTCACAGTCATGCCGAGTCCCGCCCTATAATGGACATAACACAGGTCCAATGGCGGGACTGGGCGTGACTGTGAGCGGAGCCGAGAAAAGCAGAGTACACTCGGCTATGTGTATCTCTGCGGCGATCGCTGCGCTCCGCTCAGTCAGCGGAGATCGCCGGGATCTGTGAATATCGGCGTATAACACGCACCCACGATTTCCCCCTGATTTTAAGGGGAAAAAAGTGCGTGTTATACACTGATAAATACGGTAACTAAAAAATAATTATAACAAATAATAATATAATAATAATAAAAGTGTTTTTCAGTGTTTGATGACGAATTTCCCCACAAATCACTATCGCTCAATTCTGCAAGTGATTCTTATTTATTATCGCTGTTTTCTAGCTGGTCTAAAACCACTTTTGTCATAAAGGGACACTTTTTGGTTGCTATGGACAATCTCCAGTTTCCAGGCAGAAAGAAAAGTATTTATAATGTAAAAGTGCATGCAGGGCACTGGACAACCCACTAGGGACAAAGGGGATGTGTAGATATTTGATACGATACTGTAATCTGTAAGATTACAGTATACTGTATATATTGTGTGTTTTTACTTTTTTGAATTTGGCGCCGTGCTCCGTCCCTGTGTGTTGCAACGTCGCAGGGAACGGAGCCCGGCACTCGGACACTGTGAATCGAGCGAGGAGACAGCTCGCACACACAGCGGGGAGACATTGCAGGATCCAGGGAACAATGTAAGTAACTTCCTCTGTATCCTGCTATGCGATCCCGAGTCTGGCTCGGGGTCCCGCTAATGGTAATGAAATTCCACCCCGAGCCTGACTCGGGAATACGGCTAGGCAGGTTAAAATAGTTGTAAACCCTTACATATACTCAGTGAAGTAACTGGCCTCAAGTGATACACTGAGATAAAACAAATCCTCCTGCATAAGTTGTGCCTGTTTATCTACAGCTATCTTTCCCGTACTTTTATTCAAAGTGCAGAGATTACACAGGACCTCTCAGCTCTGAAAAGCAGGGGGCGGAGAGCTCAAGTTACATCAGTGGGTGGAGCTCTGAGAGCTGATTGGAGGGAAGGGACACAGCCCCTTCACACAGCACACAGGAACAGAGCTGAGGCTGTCACTCCCTCCCCTGACACCTTTTTTCTCTTGGTATCAGGAAAATTCATCAGAAGTGATTCATGCTGATAGTGGAGGAATGAAGTAGCAGACAGAAATTAAATTTAGCGCTCTGGATTGAGACAAGTCCACACTATAGAGGATATGCTTTGTTCATATTTCCTATATGAGCTTTAAAACCACATTAAGTACGGTCATGTGCTTAGATAGCACCATCTTTGTTCAACCATCATCTAGGGTCACCATCTACTGCCTGGACTGAGACTTCACAGCCATGTAAATCATGGTACCTGTGCAGTTCTCGGCTGTGTTCACAAATGCCTGATTCAGCCCTGCTGCTGACTCTCACCTTGTGACTTGCTACAAAGTTACAATGTTGCAGTCTGATGACTGGGGGGAGGAGACTGAGGAAATGCTTCCTCCTGCCTGCAGTAGACTGATGGCATCATCTCTGCCTAGGCAATGTCAATAAGACCTCATCTGGAAAATGCAGTTCAGTTTTGGGGACCAGTTCTCAAAAAGGATATTGGGGAACTGGAGAAAGTGCAGAGAAGGGCAACCAAACTGATAGAGCCATGGAGGAGCTCAGCTATGAGGAAAGATTAGAGGAACTGAATTTATTCACTCTTGAGAAGAGGAGAATAAGGGGGGATATGATTAACAACATGTACAAATATATAAGGGGTCCATATAGTGAACTTGGTGTTGAGTTATTCACTTTACGGTCAACACAAAAGACAAGGGGGCACTTTTTAGGTTTCTTCACAGTAAGAGCTGTGAAAATGTGGAACAGACTCCCTCCAGAGGTGGTTCTGGCCAGCTCAGTAGATTGCTTTAAGAAAGGCCTGGATACTTTCCTAAATGTACATAATATTACTAACATTTATAGGTAAAGTTGATCCAGGGTAAATCCGATTGCCTCTCGGGGGATCAGGAAGGAATTTTTTCCCCTGCTGTAGCAAATTGGATCATGCTCTGCTGGGTTTTTTTTTGCGTTCCTCTGGATGAACTGTGGGTATAGAATTGGGTATATGGGATTGTACGATATTTTTAATTTTAATTTTTTTATTTTTTTATGGTTGAACTGGATGGACTTTGTCTTTTTTCAACCTGACTAACTATGTAACTATGTAACTAAATTGTAGTTCAAGGATGGCTTCTTAATAATATTGTATCGGAAAAATGATACCATTGCTGTATATTGTAACATGGCAGGAATTTATCTCTGCAGACTGGTGAAGTTACTGACAGGTCCACTTTAAGAAAAACAACAAGACAAATTTAAAATGTAAAAACAAAAATGCAGCCAAACATTCAGTTTGCCGTGTAATATTGCGACCTTTTTTTCTGTTCTGGTGCTAACTCACCTCTCTCTGTCCTTCCCCACCCAGAGATGGCGCACATTGTTCCAGGGGGAAATTCCCAGTCTGGTAAACATGCCATTCTCACAAAGCGCGTCTCCCTGGCACATTTCCCCTTCACCTTCTTCAGTTTCATAAGAGCTGTATTTAGAAAAAAAAATCTAATCAGAGGTGAAGTTTTAATCTACTTATATTTTGCCTTCTGTGGTTCTCTTCTCCCACTTTCAATACATACCCTATTTTAGACCCAGTAATGTCATCACTGGGTCTCTCTGCTTCTCTCTTTGCAATGCAGGCTGGTTATTTTTTTTTTTAAACTTTATTAATTCCAAAGGAAAATTGGGAAATTGTAATCTGGTGGGAGGGGCCGGCAGGGTGCTGTACATAGCCTCCTAAAAACATCACAGCACACTTGATTGGGAAATTGTATATTTTATATCTCCTTGCTTTTGTTGGCTCATACTGTGGCTCAATAATTAATTCTAAGCCTCCAAATCTTGGTTAGGGGCCATACAAGGACAAAGTCTGCTTACTCATTCCAGACGAATGTGTGACTGTAAACTGACCAAGTCCTTGAGGGGTCAAATTGCAAAAGGAGTTGGCTTGAGGGTTGTCTATTCCTTATACACAAGTCTAAATACTACAATTACCACTTGGATCATTTAGTCTCGTATCCAGAGCTGCATGCATCATGCAACATGCATGCATCTGATCTGATTACTGGCCACGCCTTTATGGGGGGACTCCGGGGCAAAACGGCATCTTTAGATGAGTATTCTTGTGTTCTTGTCATATTTTCTTTATCTGTCATATCTGTATCTGTCATTACTTGTAATAAATTATATACCGTGTATATATATATATATTTATAGTGGATATAAAAAAGAAAAAAAAATGAGACAAAGATAAATCATTTCAGAACTTTTTCCACCTTTAATGTGACCTATAAACTGTACAACTCAGTTGAACAACAAACTGAAATCTTTTAGGTGGAGGGAAATAAAAATAAAAAAAAATGAATATGGTTGCATAAGTGTGCACACCCTTAAACTAATACTTTGTTGAAGCACCTTTTGATTTTATTACAGCACTCAATCTTTTTGGGTATGAGTCTATCAGCATGGCACATCTTGACTTGGTAATATTTGCCCACTCTTCTTTGCAAAAACATTCCAAATCTGTCAGATTGTGAGGGCATCTCCTGTGCACAGCCCTCCTTAGATCACCCCACAGATTTTCAATCAGATTCAGGTCTGGGCTCTGACTGGGCCATTCCAAAACTTTCATCTTCTTTCGGTGAAGCCATTCCTTTGTTGATTTGGATGTATGCTTTGTGTCGTTGTTATGCTGAAAGATGAAGTTCATCTTCATGTTCAGCTTTCTAGCAGAAGCCTGAAGGTTTTGTGCCAATATTGACTGGTATTTGGAATGTTCATAATTCCCTCTACTTTGACTAGGGCCCCTGTTCCAGCTGAAGAAAAACAGCCCCAAAGCATGATGCTGCCACCACCATGCTTCACAGTGAATATGGTGTTCTTTTGGTGATGTGCAGTGTTGTTTTAACGCCAAACATATCTTTTGTAATTATGGCCAAAAAGTTCAACCTTGGTTTCATCAGACCATTACACATTTTCCCACATGCTTTTGGGAGACTTCAGATGTGTTTTTGCAATATTTAGCCGGGCTTGGATGTTTTTCTCCGCAAGAAAAGGCTTCCGTCTTGCCACTCTACCCCATAGCCCAGACATATGAAGAATACGGGAGATTGTTGTCACATGTACCACACAGCCAGTACTTGCCAGATATTCCTGCAGCTCCTTTACCGCTTAAGGACCGCTGCACGCCTATTTACGTAGACAGAATGGCACGGAAAGGTACGTCCCATTTAAGATGCCGCTGTGTGGTCGCGCACGCGCCGCCATCGGCGCGCTCGTGACCCTGCCACGAGCTCCGTGAGCCTGACCGTGGGTCCCGCGGACTCGATCGCCGTGGGAATACCCACGATCGTCTCACGGAGAAATAGAACGGGAGATGCTAATGTAAACAAGCATCTCCCCGCTCTGCCTAGTGATAATGACACTGATCTCCGCTCCGTGTAATCGGAGCGGAGATCAGTGTCATGTCACACACAGCCCATCCCCCCTACAGTAAGAATCACTCACCAGGTCCCACTTAACCCCTACAGAGCCACCTAGTGGTTAACCCCTTCACTGCCAGTGTAATTTTCACAGTAATCAGTGCATTTTTATAGCACTGATCGCTGTAAAACTGACAATGGTCCCAAAAAATGTGTCAAAAGTGTCCGATGTGTCCGCCATAATGTCGCAGTCATGATAAAAATCGCTGATCGCTGCCATTACTAGTAAAAAAAAAAATATATATTAATAAAAATGCCATAAAACTACCCCCTATTTTGTAACGCCAACATTATCTTACACTGATATGGGATGACTGTATAATAATTACTTGGTCCGTTGTTGGATTTCTTTTTATAGTTACTAATCAATGTGCAGGAATGCAGGTAATGATTGAGATCGCGTGTATGAGGCTTTAGTCTTTTCAGTACAGGAGAAGAGCCTGTACAACTGTGCAAGACAGAAGGGAAGGCTGGAGGTCAGATTTGAATAGTTGTAAACAATTTATCAAATTAAAACAGTCATACAAACCTTAACCCCCAAAACAATTAAACAGGGTAATCTCCATACATTTCACAAGGTCAGCAGAAGTCAGGCAGAAAGATCTTGCTCACACAATTTTTGCACTTAATTTCAAAACAGACACAAATTCTAGAATCTAAACTAAGCACAGCTCGATTACATCTCCATAAGGGTTACCCACCGAAATCGTAGTGCAGGCTGTAGGATCCCTCTAAAAAGTTGTCATGCATGATGATCTTCTCCACCTCCAACGCTTGCTCCGAACTCTCATTCTTCTTTAAATCAGATTTTCCCAGGAACACTTTCCAGAGGCTCGGCAGGGGTCTGCGTGAAAGAGAAATAATTATAATTGTACAGTGGGGGGCAGCTTTATTGGTTCATTACATATGCAGGAACTGCTTCCTTCTAAGTGACTGTATGATATTCCTCTATCCCAGGAAAGCCTAAATCTGGCCGCAGATGGTGGGATTTTCTTTCCTGCAACCACAAACACAGCTAGAGTTAATAAGGGAATCTCTTCCATGGAGCTATTGTGTTCTTTTGGTGTGGAGGGGCGCAGAGAGTCATTACTGCCGGGAGAACACAGTGATTATTGTTAGCGACTATAGCCACTGGCAATAATCGGATGAAAAATCCAACATGATGGTTGTACCCAAGTCGATCGATTGATCAACTTGGGTGCAATCAGCCTGCTCATACATGATTCTAATCTCGGCTGGTTCAGCAGTCTATGGCCAGCTTAAAGTGATTGTAAAGGCAGAATTTTTTTTTTATCTTAATGCATTCTATGCATTAAGATAAAAAGCCTTCTGTGTGCAGCAGTCCCCCTAATACTTACCTAAGCTCCATCCAAATCTAGCAATGTTGCAGGAGTGTCTTTGCTGCCTGGAACTCCACTCCGCATTGGCTGAGACAGCAGCGCGGCGCCATTGGCTCCCACTGCTGTCAATCAAAGTCTGGCAGCCAATGAGGAGAGAAAGGGGGCAGAGCCGGCAGCAACTCCATGTCTGAATGGACACACAGAACCGTGACTCGGCTTGGGTCGGCTCGGCTTTAAAGCCTAAGTTTAGTTAAGATATTTTTAACCTTTTTCCACCCACATAACACATATGTGTGGTGCAAGAAAGGTGCACTTTAACGCTGGCACAATGCACATATTTGTTGGGTGGCCGAGGTTTCCGTACTGAGAGTGCGCTCCCAGCACAGTGACTGAGCTGTCATAGACAGCTTCCAGTCTTTAGTAATGATCGTGAGGCAATGCCCGACCATGAGACCACTGTGACAGCCATGGGGTAATAGCCCAGTTACAGGGATGCTAGTATGGGGGCAGGAGGGGGTTAAAAAAAATCAGCACAGGGAGCAGTACTTATATTTGACAATTGTTACAATAATCCATTTTGTGTCAATGCTTCCCCATACTACTAATAAATGGAAAATTGTAGCAATTATTTACCTTCATTTTACTTGCTGGCATGATCCATAGCAGCAAAATTGCATATTTCCACACATATTAATGCTGCCATGTTGGTGCCAAGGAAATGGAAAATTGAATCAAATACGTATCATAATTTTCCTTTCCTGGCTCCAATCCATGTGAGCGGAAGTAGGCGGGGTTATTAGCACAAGTACTGGTGCAAGGAAATGTGTTTTTTGTCCGTGTCCCTTTTGGCAAGATTTACCATAATTTCCTGTTCTCGCAGGGGCTAATGGGAAATCTCCCAAACGGGGTCAGAGATGGCAATAGAACCTGACAGAAGCTCAATAGCTTTCCCCACTCTACCCAAAACCAAATAAAAAGTTTTGGCTATAGTTAAGCTGGGTAGAAGAATTTAGTTCAACATTTTTTGTTGTAAGAACATTCATTCATTCATTCATTTTTCTAATTCCGTGCTGCTAGGGGGGCGGCATTCGGCCCTTTGGAACTTTTTGTGCGCCCCTCAGAACTCCTATAGACACTAATCTGTGTTTCCCTATTGCCTTGTTATATCAGTGATCTCTACCAATTTTGTGTAATTTGCCCCCTGTCTATGACTCTCTTGATCCAGGTCTCCAACAACTCCTATATCATGTTTCTAGTCTCTGCAGTCTCCTGCAGCATGTCAGCAGTCTTTGACCATCTCTCGTACATTATATATTGGCTGCAGTTTCTGACCACTCTTGTATAACGTCCATAGTCTCTGTCCATCTCTTGTATGATGCCTGCAGTCCCTGACCATCTCTTGCCTCACACTTGCAGTCTTCCTGTAATTATCCCACAGTTTCTGACCATCTCTTATATATCTTTGACTAGATCCTGTTTTGTGTCTGCTGTCTCTGAGACTTATTATTCACTTAAGCCCTGTACACACGATCGTTTTAATGATGAAAACAGTCTGATGGACTTTTTTCATTGGACAAACCGATCGTGTATGGGACCCATCGGTCTTTTTTCCATCGGTTTTAAAAAAAAAGAACATGTTTTAAATTTTTCCGATGGATCAAAAACCGATAGCAAATTCCGATCGTCTATGGGCAAGTCCATCGGATAAAAAACCCACGCATGCTCAGAATCAAGTCGACGCATGCTCAGAAGCATTAAACTTAAATTTTCTCGGCTCATCGGAGTGTTTTACATCACCGCGTTTGGAACGGTCGGTTTTTTGACTGATGGTGTGTAGGCAAGACTGATGGAAGTCAGCTTCATCGGATTTCCGATGAACAAAACCATCGGATTAGAATCCATAGGATATCTGATCGTGTGTACGAGGCTTTAGATTTATGTGCAACCCTTTGTTGATATTGAGGGCCACGCTTGAGGCCCCCATATCAAGAAAGTTGACCACCACTGTTCTAAGTGGGGTCAAACTGACAGTAATTTTTGACTGCAGTGACCAAAAGATTCCAAGGAGCAGGTTGGACATTTTCTTAAATGTGCATATTTCTAACCGTGTATGTGGTTATTGTTTTGGTCCATTTATTCCAAAATTTTATGTTAAAAGCAGTCAAACTACTTTAAAATAACATTCAAATGTACCAATTTTTTTTATTTTAAATGAAATTTTACCAGTGTATACCTAGCTTTAGGCTTTGACACTCAACCGTATAGGAGTGTCTTCATCTAACCTGTACTACCAAGAGAGAGGGAGAACAATGTGGTTTCTGGTACTCACAATGGTTTCACACAGTGGGCAGCCGTCAGAATCCAGCACTCGGCTATCAGAGTGCCACCACACAAATGGCCCGGGGGATACTCGCCGTAAGGCCCCTTTAGCTGCAGCGAAGCCAACCAAGGGTGGTTTCCCGGTTGTGTCCTCTTCCCCCCGATGATCCTGCCACGGCTAAGTAAAGGCATCTCTCTCATTCCACATGTGGAGAATGAAGCATTCACCTTGGCTGTTGTGCTGGGGATGGTCGTGGTTTTAGGTGGCTTCAAGATCACAGTAATGTTAGGGCCCAAACTTGGAATCTTCTTTTCTTTTCATTAAAACAAGATTTGAAAATAGTTAAACGGAATTTCTGAATGCTCTTAATATAAATGAAAGAACTTTTAAATCTGTGAAGAAGTTATCTGTTACATTCCCCTCTGGATGTGGCAGTGAGTAATACAGACATTTTTTAAAAGTCAGAATTGCAACAACAGGTGCGGTAAATGATTTGTATTTACATTAAGGGCACTTTCACACTGAGGTGGGGGGGGGGCATCGGCGGTAAAGCGCCACTAGTTTTAGCAGCACTTTACTATTGTTTTAGCGATGCTTTTCGGCCGCTAGCGGGGCGCATTTTAACCGCTGCTAGTGGCCAAAAAAGGGTTAAAAGCACCGCTGTTAAAAGCACCGCTGTTAAAGCGCTTTGCAGGCGTTTCGGCAGCGCTGGCCATTGATTTCAATGGCAGTGTCAGGAAAGGCATTTACATAATCTGCCCGGCAACAGCAGCATCAAAAGAATGCCTGCTTTTGGAGGAACTGTTCGGCGCATGCGCGTGCGCGATAGCGCAACGGGTGCGCGCGCGCCCGCGGGAGCGCGCACGCACGCACGGTGACGGCGCTTGGCGCCAGAATCGGGTATTTAAACTCCCCTGTCATGCTGCCCAGTGCTGTCTGGTCTACAGCGTTTCCTGAGACCCCTGCTGATTGATACCCCACTGCTGAACTTCCTACCTGATCCGGCTTCCCTCTGTGTATCCTGTTTGCTGCCTGCCCTTTTGATCCCGGCTTGCCTTGACGACTCTTTTGCTTATCCCTCTAACCTGATTTCTGCCTGCCCAACGAACTGACCCGGCCTGGACTCTGACTCCCGTTTTGTATCGCGCTTTTGTACCTGAACCAGCCTGCCAGTGTTTGACCCGGTCTGCCCTCACCTGCTCTGCTGCTCTGCCACGAGTGTTCCACTACTGCACCCTGCCGTGGACTACAGCTTCTGCTCAAGGCCCCTACTCAGCTTACCAGTCAGGCACTTGTGCCCTCTGCCCTCGCGAGCTCCTGTTCCCTCTACCAGGGCCTCGTGAATCAGAGGCTACGAGAAGCCGCTCCCTGCACATTGGGCTCGTCTACCAGGTACGTGACAGGCAGGGACGTTTTAGGAGTGGTGTATTCACCGTTCCCGAAATGCCCCAAAGATGCTGCTTGCAGGACTTTTTTTCCAATCCTACCAGCGCACTGCTCCAGTGTAAAAGCACTCGGGCTCTCACACTGGAGCTGCAGGGGAGGCATTTTTCAGGCACTTTACAGGCGCTATTTTTAGGCCTTTAGCGCCTGAAAAACACCTCAGTGTGAAAGTAGCCTAAAAGTGTGGTGGAGGCTACTGTGTGTGCTGGTGGTTAGGCCCCTGTCACATGGGTGTTCCTTTTCTTCATCCATACCTTCAGGTTTTTTGCCCCCTTTTGACTTCATCGACCCAGCATGCCCCTGGTTGATGCTGTCATCCAGGGGCGTCATCAGGTGGTCCCGTCCCTTACTTCGAACTGTCAGAAAGTGGAGCGGGCAGATGTTAGGAGCCTTCGTCGGGAGCAAAGCGTTTTTTTCCCTTTTTTTCAGGTCAGCTTTGGGCATCGTGATTGACAATGGATATACACGGGGGATGTTTTTTTTTAATAAAGCAAGTGTCAAAAACTGTCTCTGTGTTTTTATTTATTTTGACACTTTTTTTGGTGAATGAGTAGTGTTAATATGTACCCCATACTCTTTCACCATGGGGGGGCGGGATCTGGGAGCCCCCTTGTTAAAGGAGGCTTCCAGTTTCTGATAAGCCCCCCGCCCGCAGACCCCCACAACCACCAGCCAGGGTTATAGGGAAGAGACCCTTGTCCCCATCAACATGGGAACAAGGTGCTTTGGGGGGGCAGAGCACCCCCTGCCCCAAAGCACCTCCCCATGTTGAGGGCATGTGGCCTGGTATGGTTCAGAAGGGGCGGTGCTCGCTCATTCCCCCCTCCCCTTCCTGACCTGCCAGGCTGCATGCTTGGATAATATTCTAGTATGGATTTTGGGGTTGGGTTCCCTTTAAAATCCATGCCAGAAGGGCCTGCTATGGATTGGGGGGGCCCTATGCTGTTTTTTTCACAATTTATTTTTATTGCTGACAATTGGTTTTTACATTCAGCTGTCAGCAGGGAACTCCGCTGACAGCTGATGAGTCATCAGTTCTTGGGACGCCAGCAGGTGCCAGCTCCTAACAATGGATGCAAAAAAGGTCTGTTTACATGCATTTAGGTCCGCTTCCATTTTTTAAACGGAAGAAAGATAGGACTCTCTTTCGTCACAAAAAAAGGGGCTTAACAAAGGCACATGTCAGCGGACGTCAACGGATGATCATCCTCTAACACTCGCTTGCCCATAGGAAAACATGGGTGTCTGTTTTTCATCCATCAACAGACAGAGGAAAAATGGACAAACGGAACGCCCGTGTAAAAGCGCCCATAGATTGTTTTTTTACAAGATGAAAAATCTCTTCAGAGGGTGAGGCTGCTGTGCTAGGGATGGTCGTGGATTTAGGCAGCTTCACATTTGCAGTGATGTCAGGGATGAAAACTACAATCTTCTTTTCATTTCATTAAAACAATATTTGAAAATTGTTAAGCTGAATTTAGGAATTATTTCATTAGAAATGAAAGAACTTTTGCCTCTCTGAAGAAGTTCTCTGTTACATTCCTGTTTGAATGTGGCAGCGAGTAATACAGGCATTTTTTTTAAAGGTCAGAATTACAACACTGGGTGCTGTGAACGATGCGTTTTTTTAACTTAAAATGTGTGGTGGAGGCTTCTGTGTGTGCTGGTGCTTAGATTGCTGTTTAATGAGCTGAAAATTTTCTGTGCAGGGTAAAGCTGAGAGTGTAGTCTTCACAAGTACTAACCCTTGCCCAATCTATCCAAAAAAGGCTTTGGCATTAGATATATTCTTGAAGGGAATGTGTATTCCTAAACCAAGCAGCCAATCAGGGAGCAAGCTATAAGATCAATACATACCAATGGGGCAGGCGGGGACTTCGCATGCGTCCCATCTCAATTTCTTCTTCTCATGCAGGTAATAGCACCATGGTTTTTCAGCTGCATCAGGATTCCTGTGGGGATGTGACAGAAGTAAGACTTTGAGGTACATAGATAACATCAACCAGCTAAGCATGACCCAATAAATACAAGCTAGCTACTAAGGGTAGCACCACCACCGCTTGATAATTCTGGACTGGAACCAAACTTCCAAAAAAAAACACACATTACTACACAACTGTAAAAAATTATAGATAATGTATTAAAGCTAAAAGTTTAAACTGTTTGTATTTTGCCTTCCCTGGTTCCTCCATCCCCCTCATCTAATTCATTTTTTTTAAATAAAACCTCTCCATTTTCTTTGCA
The DNA here is from genome assembly GCA_029206835.1 of Rana muscosa. NCBI lineage: Eukaryota > Metazoa > Chordata > Amphibia > Anura > Ranidae > Rana > Rana muscosa. The sequence continues at coordinate 248,315,203 of CM055123.1, read as the reverse complement.
TACTTTATTTTAGACATATCACTGGGTCTCTGTGATTTTCTATGCAATGCAGACAGTGCTGTACATAACTTACTGAAAACACTGCTGCACCCTCAATATTCCTTTGAGGAGCCCTCAGTCCTGGTGCAATTAGTAGGCTGGCTCTTGGGAGGAGTTATGATACTTTGATGGGTGGATGTCAGTCTGGAGGAGTGGGCGTTAATAGGCAGGCTGTATTTGTATGCAGGCTACCTAACCTTAAGTGATGCCCCGTACACACGACCGGAATTCCCGACGGGAAAACTGCAATGAGAGCTTTTGGCTTTTATGCTCCATCGCAGTTTTTCTGATGGGAAAACTGACTGAAAAGGCCGGCAAAAAAAGAGAACCAGCTCTCTTTTTCCCATCGGAAAAACCCGGCCGTGTTTACGAGGAAAAGACTCAGATGGAGCATACACACGATCGGGATTCCCGAGGAAAAGCTCTCATCTGAGTTTTCCCGACGGAAAAACGAATCGTCTGTACGGGGAAAAGTAGAGAGCAGGTTCTCGGTTTTCCCCCTCGGGATTTCCGACGGACCTTTTCCCGTCGGGAATCCCGGGCCGGTCGTGTGTACGAGGCATGATTTTGAGCCTCCGTGATTGACAGAACTGAAATCCAGTAAACAAAAGGGGTGGACGAGGGACAGCCAGGCTGGCAAGGAAAGGACTAGATCAGTGGTTCTCAACCTTCTAGTGCCGTGACCCCTTGATAAAATTTCCCAAGTTGTGGGGACCCCTAACAGTAAAATTATTTTTGTAGTGTGGGTTGTCAGCCCCCAAATCAAGGCAAGTAATTTTCACCCTTAACCCACGGACATTTAGCACTCCCTGACTCCCTTCCACTTGTACAGTATTAAAACCCCTTATGGTACATTTTAGGATGTTCCACTCTTTATCTTTGTTCTTCTTTCCCTTTTATCTCTCTCTATCCTAATTTCTTGTCCCCCCCCCCCCATCCCTCTCTCTAGCCGTCTTTCTTGTTCTTTCTCTTATTCTTTCTCCTTGTTCCTTCCCCTCTTTTTCTCTCCCCTCCATGTATTCTCTATTTTTATTCCTTCTCTTACTCCTTGGTGGGGGGAATGGCATGGGTGGCAGTGCTGGCGGGGAGTTGGAATCAGTGGCAATGCTGATCAGCCAACTTAGGTGCTATTGATCAAGGCCATCTGTTGAACTATAGTGTGGACTTTTAATGGCAACTATAATCACAGGTAGGTGGCCGCAAAAAGGCTGGGAAAGCGGTGTAGGCTTCAGGAACAGCCCAGGATTTGGTGACCCCTGGCAAATCCTCATTCGACCCCCAGGTTGAGAACCACTGGACTAGATGATCCTAGGCTAGCCCTCCAGCCAGGAAATGTGGCAGGCTGTAACAGACTTGCTGCAGCTTCTAATGCACATTGTGCAGTGAAATCAGAGTAAGCAATTTCAGTACAGGAGAGGAGCCTGTATAATGTGCAAGACTAAAGGGAAAGCTGGAGGTCAGATTTAAATAGTTATAAACAACTTATCAAATTAAAATAATCATACAAACCCTAACCCAAAAAACAATTAAAAAGGATGAACTTCATACATTTAACAAGGAAGCATATTCCTCTTCAAAAACTGATTTATGCCAAAAATATGTCATCCTGTATGTGTTTCAAAATGGCCACTTAACACGGAAAGACCTGGGCCACTACAGTGCCATATTGTATACAACATACCACTAAATCTAATGTGATCATCAAGTTCTGGATGCTAACAAGGAATGAGCAAAATTAAGAACTTTAATTTTCTAATATTTTGTTGGCAATAATTGGGAGATTTTGGCTACATGTCCCCATTGTGGTCAAAATGCTTTTGAGCCAATGAAAATTTGGTGTGTTTTAAGGACAGAGGGGTCTTTAAGTGGTGGTTTATGGTGGTGTATGTTAGGTAAAGCCCATTCATTCCAAAATTGAATGTTAAAAGCAAACCAAATTGGCAGGTTAAAGAGGAATTTGTACAGTTTCTATGGGCAGATTGGCAGACACCTTATGCATGCCTAAAATATTTGGGCTTCCCAGACCCGCTTCGCTACTATTATTTGTCCCCCCTGGTCAGGGTGTTAGTCTGGTGTAAACACATGCACCTAAAGCACTGGGTTTCCCTGGAACAGGCCCTATCTCCTATTCCCTTGAAGGTACTTCAATGGTTACGGGACCTCTGCCCTCTTAATTTCGAGGCAAGTTATCACCACCATAGTTCTTGGCTTAATTCCTAGGCATCTTAGAGTTTAGGGTGTTTCACCCCACCATGGTTTGATGCCACTCCGAGTACTGCATTCTCTGTATTATAAAGTGAATCCAGCAAGGATGGAGGGAACTTCTCATAATGGCCACAACAGGTGTGAAGAGCCAGAATCTAAGGACAAAGATGTCACCACTGGAGTTCCTGAAAAACCATGAGGTGGCTTTTCTCTCTGTCATCTACTAAAAAGCGAAGCATTCGTTTTAAGAGGACAGATCCTTTCATTTCTAGAGTGTTAGAAGAAGTAGTGTTAGCAGTCAGCCATTAATGAGTAAACCTACCGGCAAAGGTTGTGCTCCCCAATCCCATGCTGCCAGATGTCTGGAATGAAGGCGTTGATATGCTCTCTACTCAAATGGTAAGAATCCCAGGGCAGGCAGTTGTGTCCAGTCTCTGTGCGACTGACATGGCCACGGTATCGAAATCCATTGTTTCGGAAGCAGTCATGTGACTCTGGAGAACATTTTGATATGTTGTGTCAAACATAAAAGGAGTAAAATACTTCTCTAAATGAATACCACCTGGCCATGTATAACCCTGTCCAAATAAGCAGGCAGATCCAATCTATTCTTGACCATTCAGGCAAAACTCAAGCAATAGTCTTTTGTATTGGGTAGACTTAAGAAGAGTTTAATTCCTTCAGAAATGTTTGTGTGGTCTCTGACCCTATTGGGGAGTTCTTTAGCTTACTTTAAATTCAGATGTGACAGCAAGGGGTCTGCTTGAGTTAAATGTTCCAGTTGCCAACTCTAGTGTCCATTTTCTTTATATTTCTATAGAAATTACACTAGGGGAATTCTCTGTAGCGCTCACCCCCATAAGGGCTGCTGATTCGCCTCAGGTTCCTTTCCCAGATTAGAACAACAGCAGCCAGGCACACAGCAACAGTCACTCCCTCTAAGAACAATCTGGGGTTGCTAAATAACTGGGGTAGGGCATAGAGAGCTGTGGGATACTCCATGAACGCCAAACAGTACAGCATAGCTGGGACCTCGATGAGTTCAGGTAGAAGCTGGGCTGCATAGAAGGGTAGTAGTAGCACTTCATGCTGTGATCTTTTCCTCCTGGACAAGAACAGGACTTCTCCAGACCCCAGACTATTTATGTGCTCTACAGCCACCTACTGGGTGCACCACCCCAGGGATTGGCTGAGACTCCATAAATATTCAGACTGCTCATTTGACCTGCTCCACTGCTATGCTCTGGCGCCTTCCAAAAGACAGGGAGAAGCAATCAAACCTGCAGCAAGTGAGACACTGATCAGTCCAAAACAAACTGCTACACTGATTATAGAGGAGCCAAAAAAACTACATTGACCTAGTCTATTCAGTAATCTACCTGGAAGGGTGCTATAGCCAATAGGGCCTAGGTGTTTAGCTCACAGCCAAGATTTGTCTTCCTCATCAAGGCGAAAAGACAGCTGAAGATGTCCCATGTAGGATCATGGACATCAGCAAAAAAAAAAGTCAAGAAGAGTCAAACTCTTCCTCATTCCACCAGTTTGGTGAAGCTATATTTTAAATTGGCTAATCCATAAATCATGTATATCCTGGCCATAAATCATTAGACAAAATAACTATTATGCCGCGTAATGTCCGATGTGAGCTTTTTGTCGGAAATTCCGACCGTGTGTAGGCTCCATCTGACATTTGCTGGCTGAATTTCCGCCAACAAAAGATTGAGAGCAGGTTATCTATTTTTCCGATGGAAAAAGTTTTTGTCGGAAATTTCTATCGTCTGTATGCAATTCCGACGCGCCAAAAAACACGCATGCTCAGAATCAAGCAGAAGAGCCGAACTGCCTATTGAACTTCATTGATCTTGGGCTCGTCGTACGTCTTGTACGTCACCGTGTTCTTGACGGTCGGAATTTCCGACAAGATTTGTGTGACCGTGTGTATGCAACACAAGTTTGAGCCAACATTCCGTCGGAAAAAAATCCACGGTTTTGTTGTCGGAATTTCCGATCGTGTGTACGCGGCATAAAACAAACCTAATCTATTCTAATCTTGGCTACATATTAAGCAAAGTCCAACCTTCATCAAATGTTTCTAATCCTTTTCCATTCTAATCACAGTTCCCTTAAACACATCTAGTCTATTCTAACCCAGAAGATAAATGGTACCTAAACCAACTCTGGCCTTCAGACATTTCAAAGATAAAAGATAAACAATATTGTCAGCTCTATTGGGAGACAATCAATGAATACCTTTGGACACCCCCATACAATCCTCCCCAGGTCAGTTATCTCTGCTGACTTTTCCTGGACAATCACTATTGTTTTCAACAAGATAAGACCAATCATTGAGGTGAAGGATATAAAGCTAGACTGGACTATTCTAAATTTGACTATCAACCAGAAAGGACATTACAAATCTTAAATCGGAGGTCCACCCTAAAAAAAAATGTAACATTAAAAGGCTCCTTTAAATGTTTTTAAAAACATTTGAAAAAAAAAAAATTACTTACCAGAAATGGCTGTTGCTAGGCAGTCTTCCTAATCTGCCACTTCCTTCTCCGCGGTGCTCCTCGGTCTCGTCCTCGTGTTGCCTCCTGGGAAATGGGGCCACTCTCTTCTAGGACACGTGTGTGTCCCAGAAGACAGCCGCCCATTCACAAAGCGCTGCGCGACTCGTACATGCGCAGTAGGAAACGGGTAGTGAAGCCACAAGGCTCCACTGCCTGTTTCCCTTTGTTAGGATGGCGGCGCCGTCACCCGATCCGATGGACGGACCGGTCTCTGGGGGCCGACATCGCAGGCTCCCTGGACAGGTAAGTGTCCCTTTTAAAAGTCAGCAGCTAAAGTGTTTGTAGCTGCTGACTTTAAAAAAAAAAAAATCACGTCTGGAACACCGCTTTAAGCTGGCCATACATCGATCGAAATTTGGCTGGCTCAGCAGCTGGTTCAGGATCAGTCAAGTTTCGATTCATGTACTGATGGACTTCTGTACAACCTGTTGGAGGATTTTCACACAATCAGTGCCCCCAGCTATAGCTGGCAGTGCTGATCAGTGTATTCTGATGGCGGGGAAGTCTCCTCACTGTCAGAATACAATAACTAGCAGGAGATATTCCCCCATTCGCAACAAGTGTGTGGATGGAGGAATTAAGTCATTTTTTTGTTCAACAAAAAAAATAAAAATAATCATGAATGGGTTGTTTTAATTTATGGTTGGATACAAAGATACAATTTTTTTGCCCGACATTTGCACGAACCTTACTATGGTCACCATAGCAGCAGGTAGATGCTACAGAATGGGGGATGAGGCACATCATCATCATGCTATAATGGAGAAAACAGTAGTGGTTGGTTGGATAAGGTTTTCTAACCGGTTTCATTGCTTTTCTTTCCCACTTAGATCATTCAGTTCAGGGATGTCTGCTGCCAGCACAGATAGGAAATTGAAAACCAATGGGAATGGAGATTAGGTGATGAACATTTCATGTTATGGCCACCTTAACCACTTCAATACCGGGCATTTTCACCCCCTTCCTGCCCAGGCCAATTTTCAGCTTTCAGCACTGTCACACTTTGAATGACAATTGCGCGGTCGTGCGACATGGCTTTCAAACAAAATTGACGTAATTTTTTTACCGCAAGTAGAGCTTTCTTTTTTGCGCTATAAACAAAAAAAGACTGACAATTTTGAAAAAAAAACACAATATTTTTTACTTTTTGCTATAATAAATATCCCAATATTTTTAAAAAAAAAACATTTTTTTTTCTCAGTTTAGGCCGATACATATTCTTCTACATATTTTTGGTAAAAAAAATCGCAATAAGCGTATAGTGATTGGTTTGCGCAAAAGATATAGCGTCTACAAAATAGTGGATAGATTTATGCCTTTTTTTTTTACTAGTAATGGCGGTTATCTGCGATTTTTGTCAGGACTGCGATATTGCAGGACAGATCGGACACTTTTGACACTATTTTGGGACCATTCACATTTATACAGCGAACAGTGTTATAAATATGCACTGATTACTGTATATATGTGACTGGCAAGGAAGCGGTAAAAACTAGGGGGCGATCAAGGGGTTAAATGTGTTCCCTATGGAGTGATTCTAACTGTGGGGGGAGGGGAATGACTGGGGGAGGTGACTGATTGGTGTCACTATGTACAAGGGACACACCATCGGTCTCCTCTCTCTGACAGGACGTGGATCTCTGTGTTTACACACAGAGATCCACGTCTCTGGCTCTGTAAATGCCGATCACGGGTACCTGGTGGACATCGCGGCTGCCAGGCACGCGTATCGGCATCCGCGTGACGTGGCGGGCACAGGTTTTTCCCGATGCGCGCCCGCGGAGGCACGCAGGAAACTAGTAAACAGACGGACGTCCAGGGACGCTCTCCCGGCAATTGAGCGCCGCGCTGTAGACGCCTTTTGTCTATAGCGCAGGCGCAAAGTGGTTAATCATGGAATCTCCAGACACTCATTACCTTTTTATACCTGTAGCGGAGTCTCCTTTAAGGCCCCGGGACTACATTACCCAGAACCCCGTTCGGCACCCAGAGTGCAAATGGTCCACCGCAGAGACTCATGGGAGGGGCTATTTAAGGAGGAGGCGAGGCAGAGCTCTGTCTCTTTGGACACCGCGCTGAAAGCAACAGTTTCTTCCTATGCGGATCTGCTGCAGTGCAAGGCCTGAAGCCTGGGGCCTTGCGCAACTTCCAAAGAGCCTTCCACCCCACTGCGGAGCCTGGGTGGCACCAGACTGGTCGAGTGAGGACATCAGTTGGATCGGGGACCCGATCGTTGCAGACGCTGTGTGCGGAGACACAGCAGGTGGAAGTCCCGGACTGGGATCACGTCCGGAGTGGTGAGCGAGCACTTGCTCAAGCCAATAGACTGTACCGTGTAGGCCTATAGACTGCCTTGGCCCACCTATCGTTAGTTTGTTGTTCCATTAGGAGACCAGTAGCAGGACAGAGTTAAAGGGTCTCCAGTATAGTGTTCCTTGGGACTGCCTACTTGTGGATTACAAATACTATTTCATCAAGTGCACCACCGAAAGTTTGCATGCGAAGAAATCCTAGAGTGAAAAGACTGAGATTTCTTCTATGTCAGGCCTGACCAGGGAGGGGAGATAGAATATTGTTTAGTGTGCCACAGGGCGCGTACACCATAATAGCTGAGCGCGGTGGGTTACCGCGCTGGGCCATTGTTGTGTGCTACACCTATTGCTGCAGGGCTCTGCAAGCAAGTTGCATGTGTTCTGTTCTGCCTATGACTTTTGATAAAAGTAAAACTGTTATATTTGATCTCTCGCCTCAGTGTGCTCTCTTATTGAAAAAAAGGTTACTCCTTGAAATACTAAATTGCATGTGATATAAGTTTAACCCTAGACTAACTGCGCCAGAGTGGGTCGAGTAATATTGCCTGGGGTTGGCGGTGCTTTATACAGGGCCCGAAATCAAACCAGCGGCTCTCTTAACTAAGGGTAGCACTACATACCTATTAGAGAAATACAAATATGTTGAAAATAAAGAACCATTTGTATCTTAATAATAATTAGTACATACACACCTATTTCACAAAACTTTCCTTTGTGACTCTTCGTACAGACACAGGCAAACTTGTTGAGCCCCTTCGCCACACAGGTTCCTCCGTTCTTACACGGGTTCTGCTTGCAGACTTCTTCCACTGACACAAAAAAGAGGAGTTTTAACATACAAATAGTAGACTCTAAATATCCCAGGAATAACTTCAATGTGTTGAATTTCCACAATAGTTGAGAAGAAATGTTTCCAAGGTGAAGGGAAATTTCCTCTTAGAGAGTTGTCACTGGAACAAGTGTCCCCATTGGGATCTTTCTAGTGGTCTCCAGGACCAATAGTAAGGGCAAACATAACCCTGCCCTACACTAAAACAAAAAACAAATGAGCTAAATCACACCACTGGGTAGCCACATCACAACACCTTCTCTATCCTGTTTGGTTGTGCTAATTAGACATATGCACACTGGAAATTTTCATTTAGTTTCGGATGTAATCATTCATTGAAGAATTTTGTTTCGTCATATTCGTTATGTTGAACCGATTCGTTTTCAGAATTTGTTTTGTATCTTCATTGGTCCGGGTGGATTAAAAAAAAAAAAAATCGCAGTTTTTCCAAAAGATTGCTACAGTATATATTCCATAAATTATCAATTATAACGGATTCAGTATTTTCACGTGATTCCTGGTAACTTTTTTCGGATTGTTGATATTACTTACTATGTCCATTTAGAGATTTGTATACATCCAAGGCTCCAAAAATCATAATTTTGTGCAAAAATGAATTCATTAAAGCGGAGGTCCACCCACCGCTGCAAAAATGTATTAATTAAAAATACTTCAGCTGCTGACTTTTAATAATAGGACACGTACCTGTCCTGGAGTCCAGCGATGCCGGCACCGCAGCTGATGTTTGCCATTGCTGGTAAGGAAACCCGGTAGTGGAGCATTACGGCTTCGTGCTGGGTCCCTACTGCGCATGCGCTAGGCACCGCTGCACTCTACTACTGGGCCGGCACCGGGGACGAAGGAGGAGGGAGCCGAGCTGCTGACGAAATGTGCCGTGGCCTGGTCTTCTAGAAGTGGTGAAGGGTACCTGTCACAGACAGGTATCCGCTCCCCTCTCCCCCTCCCCCTGAAAGGTGGCAAATGTGGCACCGGAGGGGGGGAGGAGACAAATAAGCGGAAGTTCCACTTTTGGGTGGAACTCTGCTTTAAGAAACAAAACACACATGTCTAGTCCTAATGGTGGTAGGCCTAGGGTGGGTAGGAAGCAGCTGTCATTTCTCTACTTCCCAAGCTTAGACACTTTTTGTGCAAAATTTTCAAGCTCCATCAATATCAGTTTGGGGATGGGAAGGTCGTATTTTGACATCTTTGCTTTGGGTGCCAAAGGAACTTGTCCCAGAACTCCTGTATGTTACATGAGGATAACAATTTGTACAATTCTAAAAAATAAACACATCATACCTAGGTTGCAGGACAGTCCATGGTGAGGGTAATGGCATCGACACTTGTAGTAAGGAGCCAGTTTCTTTAGGACACACTCTCCATTGGGGCATGTGGTATTTTTACACGGGCGAATGACTACAATCAAATATAAATGAGATTTATTTTTCAACACAATGAAGAGCAGACATTTTCTGTGGGACATCAAGATTCCAACACCAAGTCCCCCAACTGATGAAATTTTTAGGAACAAATACGAAGAAGTTTATTAGATAGCCACAAATTTATATTAAAGCTCAACTGACCTTTCAGTTTAAATAGTTACATAAATTTGGGGTGCTTCAAAACAAAAAGGTGTTCAATATCTAAAACAGTAATTATTAACCCTAGGATTCCTCCAGAGGTTGCTAGGGTTCCATGAGCTGTGGCTGAGTGGCTCCCATATGATGGTGCCTGCATAATCCTGGGGCAGACACCATTTGGTAGTATCAGCAGTATTACACCAATTATCATTTTTGTTGTCTGTAAGGGTGGCATTCTAACCAACCAGAACACTGCTCCATTGACCCAAGAAACCATAAAAAAACAGTTTCCCCTTGACTTCATCTCCAGGCTGGGGTACAACTCAGATCCCGCGTCACCTACAGTGGAGACAACAGACTGCAGCTGCCTACAAGCTCGTCATCTCAGCCTAGGCCAGTGATGGCGAACCTTGGCATCCCAGATGTTTTGGAACTACATTTCCCATGATGCTCAACTACACTGCAGAGTGCAAGAGCATCATGGGAAATGTAGTTCCAAAACATCTGGGGTACCAAGGTTCGCCATCACTGGCCTAGGCAAAGACACTGGACTGGAGCTCAAGGATGGCTTTTTAACAATAAAAGGTGGAGCTTTTCTGAGAAATTATTCTATTGCTGTATATTGTGACAAGGAACATATTCATGCAAACTTGTAAAGTCACTGAAAATTTTGATTATTCTTCTCTTACCTTTCTCACAGTTTAATCCGATAAAGAATTCGGTGCAGCGGCACATGTATCCCCGTTCGGTAGCCACACATGTCCCATGGTTAAAACATGGCTGCGATACGCAGGGATCTATGGAAAATTGAATGGCACAAAACACAGATTTTCTACACTGAATTTCTATCACAACAATATTTATCAGTCTGATGTTTGATGGAAACACAGAGTGCAGAGATGTCACTGTGGGGTTAGCAAGCTGCTCATATACTAGAAGGTAATAACAGGTAAAAGCGGTATTCAACTCAAAACCAAAAATGTAATGTAGAGGCCTGATGGTGACCTCCAGAGTCAGGGAGAGCTGACATCCATCCTTGTAGATGAAAGGATGGGCGCCAGTCACTTTTTGAATGCAAATAAAGAGATTATGGATACTCCCATCCGTACTGTGCAGCAACCTTCTGGCCAAATAGGCGTTGTAGTCTGGCCAAAGGAGGCATAGTAGCTCTGTCCCCTTCGCCAGGCAACACTATTGAGTCTGGGTGGCGAGGGACCTTGACCACATCTGGTCGGGGCATTGGTGCCCGCAGTAACAGTCTCTTTTCCCCGGTCTTCGGTACAGATGGTACCGGGGATGTAGAGGCAGGCTGGAGACGGGACCTCTCTTCAGGCGCTGGTGCCTCCACCCGGGGTGTACGTTCCCCTGTAGACATGGGTGGATCCCTGGTTCTCCGGGATGAAGCGAGAGGTACTTTGTCCCAGCCCATTTCTGCGAACAGTTCATCTATAGCAACGTCGTCTCCCATGTCCGAGAGCGACTCCAGGTCAGAGGTGTCACACTCCTCCGCGGGTATGTACCCTGTAGTGGAGACTGAGTTTTCACCTCTTCCCACACACCAAATCTCTCCGCCAGGCTTACCTCGGCCTTTACTTGAATCTGGGCGTCCGGAACTCTTGTCGACGGATCCATCCCGGCCGGGCGTAAGCGGGCGAGACGGTCCACCACAACCGCTGGTCGGGGCTACCATACCGGTCTTTCTCTTCGGTGGTGGACACTGCGAGACAGTGGTGACCGAGTTAGCATCCTCGGATTTCTCCCGTTGAGTTTTTACGACCTCCTCCGTGGTCGCTGCAGTGTGCGTAGGGATGGCTGTCAAAGCAGTGATTCCTCCTCTTTGAGTGGTGTTGCCTGCAGCACGGCCGGGGTAAATGGCCCTCGGTTTCTCCACCGCTGGATCCACTTCAAACAGGAACTCCCCACAGGCCTCACATCACCCGAATGGCTTCAGATGGCACACCAGTCCCGAACAGCCGGGACAAATCACACCCAGGGCCTCAACGTCCATGCACGAATACAGGGCGAATCGACCCCTTGGCTTTAGCCGGATCCCCGTATCTGTTACTGGAGCAGCAGCAGTCAATGTCGTGGTGGAAGGGTGAACTGGAATCCACGATGTATGTCCGAACATGGCGACCTGTTGCTGATCCATCGCACACTGCAAAGTTTTTGCGCCAACGTCCCACGTGTAGTCCTTCACATGTATTGGACTCCTCCCCTTTGCTCCAGTTCGCGGGCTTTTCTTATTTTCTGTTTCTGAGTCACGCTCATGAACTAAGCGATGGGGGTGTGCCTGGTGGCGCAGTGCAAATAGAAGCCCCCACGTGTAGTCCCTCACACGGCTGAGCTTCCCCCTCTCCTCGCTCTTCTGCGTGGGCCTTTCCCTTCAATGGGTCATGTCCACGACTTCAAGCACAGGGATGCACTTCGGCCAATGAAGGCCTGCCTACTCGCGTAACTCCTCCAGCAGACACGTTCAATTCCGTGGTGCACAAACACTATACCGGACCCGAGCCCCCACGTGTAGCGCCCTCCTCACTCCCCTCTCTGCATCAGCTCATTTCTCTTCTTGTCTAGGGGTACCTTAGAGGGGAGGAAGCGGGGACACCACGCCTGGCCTTCACCACAGGTGTCAGTGCGGTATAAGCAAAGTTCTTTCTCTACCTTCGGGTCAGTGTTGTGCACCTAAAACCTCCACGTGAGATTACCTTGAACAATGTCCACCAGAAAAGAGCCCCACACCATTAAAGTCCAACACTCCTTTATTCTTCTTGAGTGAACAGCATAATCAGTTAGACTCCCTTGGCTTTACAGAACAGAAAAGGAGGTGTGGATGCGAGTAGGCCCAGACACAATGAACTCTCCACTTTCCTTCCTGAAAGTGGGTTGCGGTCTCCGAGCGAGGGGGGATTTCCTTCCAGGCGGTCTCCGGTGGGAGGCTCACCTGTCACTGGCAATCTGCTGCACCCGGTCTTCAAGTGAGGAGCTCCCCCCGGTCTATTATGCCTTCCGGATTCGGGTACCCAATCCCTGGGTTCCCTAGGATCTCCTTCCCTCGCGGAACTCAGTGTTGGGCACTGAGCTCCAGACCTCCATCCGAGTACCTCACCCCAGGCCAAAGGTGCCTGGGATGGAACACGACCTCCGGCTGTCCTCTAGGCCTAGGCCACCTAGAGGTCTGACACGAACCACCACCCACAGGCTGAAGGTGCCTGGGACTCCCCCCCGTGACAAAGATGGCCGGCCCCTTTATACCCTCTCCCAGCAAGCACGGCGGGTTCCCGGCCCCACCATAACACTGCCGAGAGAGGACAAAAAGGAGGCCCGGCACACAGCAATGGCTCAACCCCCAGCCCATGGCGACAGCGCCACCTGCTGGGCTGCAGGGAATTACACATCGCTGGTGTCTCTGCCAGTTAAATTTACACCCGGGAAAGTACATACCCGCTACACTAAAATAAAAAACAAAACAAAAAAAAAACAGCTTTTGTTGTAATATCCACTTTCAGTTCAGATATTTCACCCCTGCAATGCTTCTTTTCTGCCACTATATGCCCTGCGTCTGATTGCCAGCATCATTCAAACCACTTCCTCTGAGCCCAAGGCATCCTGAACCCACACCACCCTGTGACTGGACAGTGAAAAGAGAAGCAGCACAGTGATTAGTTCATCCCCATCACTCTGATCTCTCCTCCTAATAGCATGCATGAACTGGTTGGCTCCTTCTGCTACTTTTTCCAGTCACACTCCAGATCTGCTGTTCGGGAATTGAAGGAGGCTAACAATTGGTCAAATTTAGATTCATACACTGCTTGCATTTAAAAAAAAATAATTTGTATCTATTACAGCTACTTTAAAGCTGGATTCCAGATATGACTACTTTTCCATAGTTACATCCAGCTTGGATGTGCCATACCCATGGGTTCCCAGAGGAAGCTGGAAATCACTATAGGTAGATACCACTACTCCACTGATCGCCACTGGCTTCTGGGTCCCATGCTGACGAGAATGAGGAGGAGATTATGACATCACTGCATCATTTCTCTACCTCGTCCAATCAGGGAACGCTTTGCATTGATTGAGAAAATGCAAACTGTATGCTGAATGCCAATCATGTTGAGCGAGCGCCCTCCTGTGTTCAGTAAGATTTCCTCTCTATTCTAGTCCTGATGACAACCTCAAAATGTTGGATTTCTCATCACTCCATGACTTGGTGACACCAGGAGTACAAATAGAGCTGCAGAGTTTGGCAGCGTATGTGTTTTTTCAGTTAGGGTTGCTAAGAAAACCTCATTCATCTTAGCGGTAAATAACCTATATTTATATAGTGCCAATATAGTGTGTAGTGCCCACACTCTAGGGCTGGTTAGAACAGATGCCACCAATGGTGCTACAGTAAAATGGAGAAATGTTGGCTCCTTAGAAGATTTATAGTGAGTCACAGGGAACCCTTCACTTTATAAAGGTAGATATACAGGGCTTTTTATCAGCAGGAACATAAGGGAACAGATCTATTGTTGCTAGGGTGCTAGGGGGCCTGTTGTTGTGGGAGGGGGGGCTATTATCACTTGGGGGAAATCTATTGCTGCTGGAAGTAACCTACACTATATTTCCAAAAGCATTGGGACTATGGTCAAACATTCCCATAGACACACTCCTAAACCTTGTGGACAGCCTTCCCAGAAGAGTTGAAACTGTTCTAGCTGCAAAGGGTACGCCAACTCAATATTGAACCCTACGGACTAAGACTGGGATGTCATTAAATTTTATGTGTGTGCATAAAGGCAAGTGTCCCAATACTTTTGGCAATATACAGTGCCTTGAAAAAGTATTCACACCCCATGAAATTTTCCACATTTTGTCATGTTACAACCAAAAACGGAAATAGATTTTATTGGGAGTTTATGTGATAGACCAACACAAAGTGGCACATAATTCTGAAGTGGAAAGAAAATGATAAATGGTTTTCAACATTTTTTACAAAGAAATATGTGAAAAGTGTGGCGTGCATTTGTATTCAGCCCCATTTACTCTGATACCCCTAACTAAAATCTAGTGGAACCGATTGCCTTCGGGAGTCACCTAATTAGTAAATAGAGCCCACCTGTGTGTAATTTAATCTCAGTATAAATACAGCTGTTCTGTGAAGCCTTCAGAGGTTTGTTACAGAACTTTGGTTAACAAACAGCATCATGAAGGCCAAGGAACACACCAGACAGGTCAGGGATAAAGTTGTGGAGAAGTTTAAAGCAGGGTTAGGTTATAAAAAAATATCCCAAGCTTTGAACATCTCACGGAGCACTGTTCAATCCATCATCTGAAAATGGAAAGAGTATGGCACAACTGCAAACCTACCAAGACATGGCCGTCCTCCTAAACTGACAGGCCGGGCAAGGAGAGCATTATTCAGAGAAGCAGCCAAGAGGCCCATGGTAACTCTGGAGGAGCTGCAGAGATCCACAGCTCAGGTGGGAGAATCTGTCCCCAGGACAATTATTAGTCACGCACTCCACAAATCTGACCTTTGTGGAAGAGTGGCAAGAAGAAAGCCATTGTTGAAAGAAAGCCATAAGAAGTCCTGTTTGCAGTTTGTGAGAAGCCATGTGGGGGACACAGAAAACATGTGGAAGAAGGTGCTCTGGTCAGAGGAGACCTAAATTTTACTTTTTGGCCTAAAAGCAAAACGCTATGTGTGGTGGAAAACTAACACTGCACATCACCCTGAGCACACCATCCGTGAAACATGGTGGTGGTAGCATCATGTTGTGCTGATGCTTTTCTTCAGCACTGACAGGGAAGCTGGTGAGAGTTGATGGGAAGATGGATGGAGCCAAATACAGGGCAATCTTAGATGAAAACCTGTTAGTCTGCAAAAGACTTGAGACTGGAGTGGAGGTTCACCTTCCAGCAGGACAATGACCCTAAACATACAGCCAGAGCTACAATGGAATGGTTTAGAACTTTAGATCAAAGCATATTCATGTGTTAGAATTGCCCAGTCAAAGTCCAGACCTAAATCCAATTGAGAATCTGTGGCAAGACTTGAACATTGCTGTTCACAGACGCTCTCCATCCAATGTGACAGAGCTAGAACTATTTTACAAAGAAGAATGGGCAAAAATGTCACTCTCTAGAAGTGCAAAGCTGGTAGAGACATCCCCAAAAATACTTGCAGGCTTGCAGCTGTAATTGCAGCGAAAGATGGTTCTACAAAGTATTGACTCAGGGGGGCGCCATACAAATACATGCCACACTTTTCACATATTTATTTGTAAAAAAATGTTGAAAACCATTTATCATTTTCCTTCCACTTCACATCAAATTAAATAAATACATTTGCGTTTTTGGTTGTAACATGACAAAATGTGGAAAATTTCAAGGGGTAATAATACTTTTTCAAGGTACTGTAGTTTATTTCTGCTAGGGGTCTAATATTGCTGGGTATGGGGATTTTATGTTGATGGGGGGGGGGGGGGGGTCAATTGTTGCTTGAAGGGATCTACAGTTGGGAGAGGGGTCAATTGCTGCTGGTTTCTTGGAGATGTGTTGTTGCTTGAGGGGGGTCCATGGTTGATGGGGTGGATATATTGTTGAAGGGGGGTCTGTTGTTGCTGGGGTGGATCTATTGTTGCTGAGTGGGTCTTGAGATGCTGGAGAGGATCAGCTTTTTATGGGGGGGCTATTGTTGCTGGCTGCAGGGAATCTATTTTACTGCCTTTCTTTTTATCATTGACAAATTCCATACAAATTACTTAGCATCACAAAATAGTATTTGGTTTCGTATTCTGTAAAAGGGGCAATACTAGGAGGTGGGCAGAGGGTGGAACCAAGGGACAGTGCTCAGAGGTGGGTGAGGGGCGGAGACAAGGGGTCAATCGGAAGGGGGAGTACCTGCACCTAATCTGTGAGAAAAAACAACCCTGAATATATATTTTTTGGCATTGTATAAGACAGAATATTCATCAGTCTGATATTATGGGATATGTTTGGTACCCTCTATTCCATCATAGTAATACTGGCTCAGGGCGTACAAATTCTCTGCAATGCGTTCCTCCAGTTCTTTCAAAATACCTGCAGAAGATAAAGAGCAACATGTTAGGACCAAAACTCTGGTATGCAAGCTATGAATACTGGCCAAAACTGCTCTTTATTATCTGCAGACAAAATACTCCCTATGGAGTCCAGTCACAGAATTTATAAGCCCTGATGAAGGAGAGTCTAAATCCCTGAAATGTGTTGGATGTTCTATGTGGTCTTGTTACGAGCAAATTCTAATAATAAACCCTTCCCACCTGCCCTGGTGTCCCGTTAAAAGGTTCTGAATGCCCGGGGGAAACGATTGGCAATCATGTGGGCACTGTGATTGGCTATCACAATAGTCACATGATTGGGAGCCTAAACCCATCATCTACTGATCGTTAGTGGGGACCAAGAGCTGTCTCTGACATCAGACGCACAGCGACACATAAGTACATTAAAGTCCACCCTTTTGCTGCTGTACATATGTGATATGCCATTGGTAAGAGGTTAAAAGACTTTGGACTCTTATCTTTGGTCTTATGCTCTCATTAGACTCTACAGTTCACTGTCAGTGTCATGGCTTCGTTTAGCAACAAAGTCATGTAATCACCATGCTGGCATTGATACTGAATAAGCCATGAAATCCTGCTATAGAGTTATACAAGAGGGTTATTTACCGTTATGGCGATGAGGACGGGTTCGATGAAGATGCTGTGGAGAGAAAAAACAAAAGTGTGATTGTTTAAAAGTATTTTTACTAGTTGTAAAAATTACCTAAGAAGTAATTTTTCCTTTTTACGTGTTCTATATACTTTTTGCTTGGAGTTTGCATGTTCTCCGTGGGTTTCCGATGGGTACCCTTATAACAGGTGCTTTGTGGTTGAATTTGTCCCTACCCCCACTCCAGTCCTGCTAAGTCCAGTCCAGTTCCTCCTACTGAGGCCGAACCTTCCACCATCTTCTGCCCTGCTCTTTGCCATAGGCCTTCACATGACATTCCCTGCCATAGACGTTTGCATCTCCAAAGACAGAATGTCCACACTTATGCCTCGTACACATGACCGGGTTTTCTGACAGGAAAACTGCGATGAGAGCTTTTGGCCGGGAATCCCGGCCGTGTGTATGCTCCCTCGCAGTTTTTCCAAAGGGAAAACTGCCAAAAAACGCCGGCAAAAAAAGAGAACCAGCTCTCTTTTTTCCCATCAGGATTCCCGACTGACTTTTTCCCGTCGGAAATCCCGAGCTTGTGTACAAGGCATTAGAAGCAGTGGTGGCTGGTGTTTTTTTTGGGGGGGTAAACAATCCACTTGCCGCCACCCCTCCAGTCACGGACGGCAGCTCATCAATCCCCTCCATGGTCAGTTGGCTGGCCAGGTCACGGGGGTCACTGGCACCCCAAGACCACCCTTTTTTGAAGTCTATTTAATATGGCTGATAATATGATGACGTCAGTGCGCAGCTCACCTAGGCCACCACCGCCAGGTGTTCCAAGATGGCCGCCACTCCGGCGCTAGGCCGAAGCCCGAAGCCGCGTGGTGTGGACGTGTGTCTGTGTTCTGGTCGTTCCTTCGGCCACACTGTTGGTGTACACCAACAGTGTGGCCGGAGGAATGACCAGAACATAGACACACGTCCACACACCAGTGACGCTGGACCTCTTTCTCTATCCGGAAGTCAGAGCGTGTGTACTGTGTACACGCCATACCTGCCCAAAATCCCTACATTATTGTGAGTGTATTTTAACATTCCTTACCTACTAAATATTAACATACTGCACTTAGAGGGCGCCGTTCTTCTTTCCTTTCTCCATTTTTTTGGCTTCTAAAACTTCTGAACTGGCAGCCTTCTGTGGACAGTTACCCATCATCCTTACATGGACTAACACATCCCAAAGAACTTGTATTACTCCCCTACATCCCATTTTCAATCCACCATTATCTTGTCATATCCGAAGTGCGCCATATTACCTATATTGTTTATAGGCCAGCCTTCATGAGCAGTGGGAGTGTTTTTTTTTTCCGGGTCTGGCGGTGGTGGCTGCGGCAGTGTGATTGACTTACACAGGTTTTTTTTTTTTTTTTTAAAGGAATTGTCAAAAACTGTCCCTGTGTTTTTATAACTTTTTGACACTTTTTTGGTGTACTATGTACCCCTACTCATTCGCATGGGGGGGGCAGGGATCTGGGGACCCCCCCTTGTTAAAGGGGGCTTCCAGATTCCAATAAGCCCCCTGCCTGCTGACCCCCACAACCACTGGCCAGGGTTGTGGGGATGAGGCCTTTGTCCCCATCAACATGGATATGAAGTGCTTAAGGGCGAGGGGGGCAAAGCACCCACCCCCCCATGTTGAGGGTATGTGGCCTGGCATGGTTCAGGGGAGGGCTCTCTCACGCCCCCCCGTCTCGACTTTCAAGGCTGCATGCCCAGATAAGGGTCTGGTATGGATTTTGGGTGGGACCCCACGTAATTTTTTTTAAATTTGCCATTGGGTTCCCCTTAAAATCCATACCAGACCCAAAGGGGAAGCCCATTGGCAGCTGATGACTCATCTGTTATTAAGGACGCCATGGCCGGCTTCCCGACCCTGCTCCTTACCAACCAGCATTTACTGTGCCCTGATTGGGGAAATGCAGGACTGTCCTGGGCAATCCGAGACAAGTGGTCACCCTAATCCAGGGTCATTAGTACTCTCAGGACTGTGCTCTCTGTAGTCACCTCCTTGCTAGGTATATCTCTCCCAGGAACCTTCAATGAAAGAAGTACCACACAGGGATCTACAGCCTGGCCTAAAGGACCTTATGCAAACCACCCTAGCCCCCACCTGCCATCAATCCCATGACTAAAATTGTATGACGAAACATGGGGCGTGGCTGTGCGGCAACCACCTGAAGTGAACGTGTGAGGTATCAAGGCCGATCAAGGAAGTGGAGATCCAGGAAAGAACAGCGGGGAGGTGGTGAGCGATCAGTGGACATCTTGGGTCCGCCGCGACCAATATACTCGGTTTTCGGTTCATTTCTGAACGAGTGTTTGCTGTGCAGTGTATTGCTCTATTTTTTGAGATTCATGTGAGTGCTATATTTGAAGATTTAAGTGTGATATTAAACAGATTTTACGGTATCACGCTATTTTGAGCACTTGTTTTATTTACATGCGGAGCTTTCTGGCAGTGAATTGGTTGGAACTGGGATTATCTGCTATACCTACCAGTGAGGTCTTTTTGTACACGTTTACACGCCGAACACGAGAGTGTAAGGCAATTTGAGTTGGTGAGTTTTGCATCTGACGGGAGAGGATTCACTGACACCGGGTGTGGTGGAAGATTGGAAGCTATTATCATTATTTTTTCATCAACCTATTTGATGTGATATATGAACTTATATTCAATTAATATTTAAACACATTTATATATATATTTTTTGGAGTTTGTGCATATATTCACTTTTGTCACATGGTGATGTTTATGGACATTAGCATTATTTTTGAATACCTGTGAAAACGGATATTTCATCTTATATTTGTAGCGGCCTCACTCTCTCTCCATCTTTATCGGTTACACACCAACTCATGTCTAGGGGTTCCTGGGTTGTGAGAGTGAGATGCGCCACGGCCCATGTCCTCCCCATTGTAGTAGGGAGGTGAAGGCCACTTACTGATGTTTCCTCGGGCCGGTGTGTTCTGTGAATGCACTAAGTCTGTAATTGCAAGCTCACCAGCCTCCCCTTTGCTTCCAGTAACTGGAGTTCACACACCGGAGAAAGGTCCAACACTTGTTTATTTGACACTCCAATAAGCAAAGCACAATAAACAGTTCTTTTGCAGCAAACTGGTTGGGACCTATAACCTTGCCAACGGTGGGGCGAGCAGATCGAGGCACTTCCTAAAGTTTAAGTTCTATGCCACTGTACTATGACCAGCGGCGCCTAAGCCAATCCGGCTGTTACAGAACAGGAAAGATGGGGTCTCTTCCAGCAACCCCTATGAACAGCAATGGAGCCCTCTTCGATACGCTGTGGCCCCTATCAGGGGGATGTGTCCTCCCAAGAGAGTTCCCAGAGGCCCACTGTCACCGGGTTGGTGCTGCTCCGGGTCTCCAGTGGGTAACCTCTCTGGCCTCCTCACCTCAGATACGAGTCCCTCCGCTCAGGGACCCTCGGACAGTCCACCCTAGCGGGACCCAGTCGAAGGTACTGGGCCCCAGGCCTCCTCGATAGTACCTCACCCCAGGCTAAAGGTGCCTGGGATGGACGCCAACATGACTCCGGACCAGGCCATGGGCACCTGGACCAGACTCCTGGATCTCCAGCACCCAGGCCTAAGGGGCCTGGGTGCGGACCGCAACCCTCCTCCTCCGAGGACCTCCTTCTCCGCAAGACCTTGTGGTAAGCGCGTCTCCCCCTTTTATCTCCTCTCATCAACGGCCCGGCGGGTTCCCCACCCCAGCCATACCATCTCCGGGAAGGGACAAAACAGGGAGCACTGCAGGAGATGATTCTACCTGAAGCCTGTGGGTACCCCGCCACCCACAGGCAAAGGAGAATACTACATCCTCCAATCCTCCACGAAACAAAAAGGGGTCTGAACCCTAACACAATTATACACCTGGGTCACACTATTCCCCAGGTGTATCCCATCAATTTAAGGACCCCGCTACACATTCCCCCCTGTGATTGGACGCTGGTCCCCAGCGTCAGGTGCACACCCATGCCTCCCATAAAGTGGTGACATGGAGTGAAACCCCTGAGGCAGTTCCTCTAAATTTTTCCCAAGTGCCAAGACCTGCTCAGGGAATGGGGAACATATAAAACAACTTATGTCATAAAACACTTTAAACATCTGCATAATCACAACCCCTCTCCCACACTGTCTAAGAGCCACCCACTCTCAATGATCTTGATTGACGATTCTCCTGCAGGGGAAAGAAAAAAAAACAACATCCTAACATAATTTCGTGTCATTTGGCATGAGTGGGCCCGTCAGCCGAGAGACCCACTCACTCCAACAAGCAAGGTGATGTGTGTGTGAAACATTTTCAAACATTTGTTGTGCAACACTGCCACCTGGTGACAGCGCCGCGGTCATGACACTCAACGAATCTTCGTTCTTCCAGCTTTTCCCTACTCTGCCACTATTCCCAAATGTCCTTGCCTTTGGCACATGAAGAAAAGGGGAAACACAAAAAAACACAACAGCCCCAAGTCTCCAATGAGAAAAAGAAAAGCCCAAATAAAAACAAAAGCAGGGCACAGTCCTGGGTGTCTGGGAATGGCTCTTCCAGAAAGTTCAAGTGCACAAAGGAAATAAACAGGAGTTCTTTTCTCCTATAAATAAAACTTTGGATCCGGCAGATACAGGGGTTTCAGGTGTTTGTCAAATGCCTCTATCGAATACTCGACATCTTCTCCTTCTCTTCTGCAAATGACTATCTTGTCAGCATGGATATGGCGCCCCAATTTCCATTCAGCTCTGCAGTCCTCAAACCTCTTAGACACTGCCGGCACACATTCCAGGTACCTGCGAGCATGAGGCACCTTCAACTTGTCCCACACAAACTCGTCATACCATCTTGCTCTCCAGACTTCCACCTCAAACAGCAAGTCCCGGGGCAGATACGGGTACTCCCACCCATATTCCAGAGCTACTTTGTGGCAAAACAGTCTCTGCAAGCGGGCCAAAGGTGGCATAGTGGCTTTCTCTCCAGTTCCAGGCAGCACAATAGCTTCCGGATGCCGAGGTGCCTTTACCAGCTCCCTGAAACTGACTTTCGGCGCTCTCAGAGAAGCGCGGGGTGTCCCCACAACCAAAGCAGGTGAGGTAACAGTAGATGAGGACACCGGTGGAGGGGTAGGTTCCCTCGTAAGCTGCGGGTCTTCCACCCGAGGTGTGCTGTCTCCTGTGTACATAGGTGAATCCCGTACCGCACAGGAAGCAAGAAGTGGTATTCTATCCCAGCCCTTGCGGCTGAACAGTTCGTCTATCTCGCCATCATCTCCGCAGTCAGACAGCGACTCTAGGTCGGAGGTGTCATACATCTCCGCAGGCAGATATCTTCCGGTGGACACAGAATCATCCTCCCTGGGGGGCTCCACCTCCAATGGGCCCCCGACACCTCCAACCACCACCACAGTCCCAGCCCCTGGCTCACCTGACCCTTGTAGAGGACTGGGATGTCCGGGACTTCCTTCTCGACCGGCGCCATCCAGGCCAGGCAAGCAGCGGGGTGAAGCTCGACCACGTCCATAGGATGCCTGTACTAGGCCAACTTTCCTCTTCGGGGGTGGGAGCAGAGAACTTGTGGCGACCGAGGCAGCATCCTCGGATTTTTCTCTGTTGGGCAGTCCATCGCCCTGGTCATCGCGCACGGGAACCTCGACAAAGGCCTTGATCTCCCCTTCCGGAGTAGCGGTACCCGTGAGGTGGTTGAGGCGAAGGGCCCGGGGCCTTGCTGTGGACGACTCGACCTCAAAAAGGAATTCTCTGCACTCCTCACATCGCCCGAATGGCTTCAGGGTGACCACCAGTCCCGAGCAGCCGGGACAGATCACACCGAGGGCCTCCGTGTCTCTGCAAGTGTACAGAGCCAACCGCCCTCGGGGCCTAAGTCTTATCCCCGTGTCTGTGATGGGGGCAGCAAAGGAAGTCATTCTCGTGGGGTGAGGAACCATAATCCACGGGGCACTTGAGGTCATCCCGACTATCTGCTGCTCCATCATGCACTGACCCCGCGCCGGAGTCTCCACGTGTATCCCCACACTTGGCCAGACTCCTCCCATGAGCTGTACATTTTCGCGGGCTTCCTCTTGACTCCGCCCACGAACGATGTCGCCATGGGGTGCCTCGTGGCGCAGTGCGTTAACAGTCCCCACGTGCAGTACGTCACACGGCTGGACCTCTCCCTTTTTCCGCTCCTCCGCATGGGCCTTTCCCGTGTTAGGGTCATTTCCACAACTCTGAGCAGGGACGCACTTTGGCCAGTAATATGGCCGATCTGCTCGGAACTCCTCTGGGCAGCAAAGTTCAAATGTAGACATTCTCAAGTCCATCTTTAGAACACACTCTATCCCGGACGAGCCCCCACGTGTAGCGGCCTCACTCTCTCTCCATCTTTATCGGTTACACACCAACTCATGTCTAGGGGTTCCTGGGTTGTGAGAGTGAGATGCGCCACGGCCCATGTCCTCCCCATTGTAGTAGGGAGGTGAAGGCCACTTACTGATGTTTCCTCGGGCCGGTGTGTTCTGTGAATGCACTGAGTCTGTAATTGCAAGCTCACCAGCCTCCCCTTTGCTTCCAGTAACTGGAGTTCACACACCGGAGAAAGGTCCAACACTTGTTTATTTGACACTCCAATAAGCAAAGCACAATAAACAGTTCTTTTGCAGCAAACTGGTTGGGACCTATAACCTTTAAACGGTGGGGCGAGCAGATCGAGGCACTTCCTAAAGTTTAAGTTCTATGCCACTGTACTATGACCAGCGGCGCCTAAGCCAATCCGGCTGTTACAGAACAGGAAAGATGGGGTCTCTTCCAGCAACCCCTATGAACAGCAATGGAGCCCTCTTCGATACGCTGTGGCCCCTATCAGGGGGATGTGTCCTCCCAAGAGAGTTCCCAGAGGCCCACTGTCACCGGGTTGGTGCTGCTCCGGGTCTCCAGTGGGTAACCTCTCTGGCCTCCTCACCTCAGATGCGAGTCCCTCCGCTCAGGGACCCTCGGACAGTCCACCCTAGCGGGACCCAGTCGAAGGTACTGGGCCCCAGGCCTCCTCGATAGTACCTCACCCCAGGCTAAAGGTGCCTGGGATGGACGCCAACATGACTCCGGACCAGGCCATGGGCACCTGGACCAGACTCCTGGATCTCCAGCACCCAGGCCTAAGGGGCCTGGGTGCGGACCGCAACCCTCCTCCTCCGAGGACCTCCTTCTCCGCAAGACCTCGTGGTAAGCGCGTCTCCCCCTTTTATCTCCTCTCATCAACGGCCCGGCGGGTTCCCCGCCCCAGCCATACCATCTCCGGGAAGGGACAAAACAGGGAGCACTGCAGGAGATGATTCTACCTGAAGCCTGTGGGTACCCCGCCACCCACAGGCAAAGGAGAATACTACATCCTCCAATCCTCCACGAAACAAAAAGGGGTCTGAACCCTAACACAATTATACACCTGGGTCACACTATTCCCCAGGTGTATCCCATCAATTTGAGGACCCCGCTACATATTGTTTACAGCGCTGCTTATATTTTATTACACTAATTTTTCACAGTTTGATTTTTTTAAAAGTAGCTGCTTCACTCTTTTGCAAATTTGATTATCACTATTTGTTCATAAGAGCAGTGGTGGGAACACAGAAAGGGCGGATTCATCTTTGTTACCATTATTTACAGTCTGAACAGACTGCATAGACAGACATAGGATGATTATTGCCCTTCCATGGTTGGAGACACGGATCAGTTACGGGGTATAGGGCGGTTACTGGCTGCTATTAGGTTTTCCAGCCAGTTGCAATTGTGAACATGTATGTTTATGTTGCATTATATTACACAGAATGGTCACGTGGTGGTGGCATCCTATGCCATATCTATGGTCACAGGAAGAGTAATCAAATATTATGCAACCACTGGACAGAACTTCTAAGGCAGCCCATACATTGACCATTTTTGTTTTGTTGAACCAGTGGGTTTAACGAAAAAAAAAAAAGGATCAGATTCCTCCATCCACACATTCGATAATGGGGGAATCCCTCCCGTTGAGCTATTATATTCAGACAGAGGGGAGACTTCCCCACCATCAGAATACAATGATCAGCAGCACTGATCGTTCGGGAAAACCCTGACAGGCTGGATATACACAAGTTGATTGATTGATTGATTGACTTGTGTACAACCATCCTGCCCATACATGGTTTGAAATTCAGCCGGTGGGGGAGACACCATTCACACCTTGGTGAAAATGGGGGCATGTTTAAAAAAAAATATTGAATTAAAAAAGTGGATTAAAAAAAAAGTTGTTTCCAATTGCGGAAGGTGGGAGGCTTGTAGGGATTAAAAGAGCTGAGCTTGAGTGAAAGTCCACTTAACGAGCAATAGAAATACATACAGAGGCCAATTGGACACCATTCGTATGGAGTATGGAGCTGGTCTGAAACTCACACCCCGGGGGGAGGGTTGGTTCAATAATAACCGTCCAGACTATACAATTGTTTTCGCCAAATGTATCGAAAACAGCAGCAAAACTGCCACCACTTCTGATATTAGCAACAAAACAATTTGGTGAGAAAACAAAAATTGTTTCAAAATTTTCTCCCCAGCGATGGTTGTTTTTTGTACAAATTCCTGACATACTTTTTATATAAATTGGATTGAAATGTGGTGCTGGTAATTTAGTTCAAATTAAAAAGTAAAAAAAAAGTTAGAACTGAACCAAATAATGGACCATGGTGAAAATGTAATGGACCCTGATCAGAATTTGATGGGGCCTGATGAGAATTTGATAGACCCTGGTGAAGATTATATTTCTCACCTGGTCCCGTCCCCCCCCTGACATATATACATTGTACAATAAAGACGTTTGGATAGTGAAACCCTCAACCACATTCCTCAAACCCCAATTCCAATGGATCCCCAATACTTACAGAGGATGATGCGGTCAGAAGGGAAAGGATCCCGATGAGCTGAGTGGGGCTCATGGCTGGTCAGGTTCTTCTTCTCCAATGCACACGGTACAGAGTCTATGTTGACCTGGACAGTTTACACACCCCTTGTGTCCAACCTCCTTTACATTAGTAAACAAAGGATCCAGTGGAGGGGGTGGTCAGTCCGACCTGAATGTCAACATGTAAGTACAAGTCCTGGAACAGGGCAGATCCCCCATTCTTTTGCTGTGAGAGCTCTTTAGAAAAATTTGCACATAATTGATAGTGTTTTGCTGCGCTCCATCCTATGTTGTTGCTATTTCTTTCCCTCCCTTCTATCAGCTTTCACAATAGGGCACTGCAGCAATGTAATTAAAAAATCAACACTGCCCTCAGGAAAGTTCACCCTTTAGGAAAGATAATCAGCTATTTCATTAAGCCCTCATTCACATTGACTGCGGCTTTGAAATTGTGCGACTTCATCTAAAATCTGACAATTTCAAAGCCGCATGTCGGTGCCACTTTGGATGCGACTTGGAAGACATTTGTGCGGCTTCATGCACAGATGTCTATTGAAGTCGCACCTGAAAACACCAAAAGTGGTGCAGGAACTACTTTTTCAAATCGGTGTGGCACCACAAAGTCGGCGTCGCACCGATTTGAACAGTGCCATTGCCGGCAATAGGCTGCGACTTGTCATGGGATTTGACCTGTCAAATCCCATGACAAGTCGCTCCAATGTGAACAGGGACTAAGGGTGATGCAAATTCTGTAAATTGGCCCGCAATAAAACATGAAATCATACAGCAGATGTAAGTGAACTCAATTACTAAAATCTCAAGGAAGCTTTAACATATAATTTTCAATTGTTGTTAATCTGCAGTATTTATTCAAATACATGCAGGTGATCCTGCCGTAAAGGTCCTTGGTTAACCACTTCCATACTGGGCACTTATACACCTTCCTGCCCAGACCAATTTTCAGCTTTCTGCGCTGTTGCACTTTGAATGACAATTGCGCGGTCATGCTACACTGTACCCAAACTAAATTTTTATCATTTTGTTCCCACAAATAGAGCTTTCTTTTGGTGGTATTTGATCACCTCTGCAATTTTTATTTTCTGCTAAAAAATAAAAAAAAGACCGAAAATTTTGAAAAAAAAAAAGTTTTTTTTTGTTTCAGTACAAAACTTTGTAAATAAGTTAGTTTTCTCCTTCACTGATGGGCACTGATGAGGCTGCACTGACGGGCATGGATAAGGCGGCACGGATGGGCACCGATGAGGTGGCACGGATGGGCAACGATCAGCGGCACGGATGGGCAACGATCGGCGGCACGGGTGGGCAACGATCGGCGGCACGGGTGGGCACAGATAGGCGGCACGGGTGGGCACAGATAGGTGGCACAGGTGGGCACAGATAGGCGGCACGGATGGGCATGGATGGGCACTGATAGGTGGCATGAATGGGCACTGATAGGTGGCATGGATGGGCACTGATAGGTGGCACTGTACTAATGGATGCCAATCAGTGCCAAACAATAATGCCTGCCAATCAGTGGTGCCCATTGTGGGCACTGATTGGCATCCATTGTGGCACTGATTGGCATCCATTTGGCATTGGCATCCATTATCCCTGGTGGTTTAGTGTGCAATACCTAATACCCATAGGTGGGCTTCCCTTGTGGTCTAGTGGCATCCCTGGTGGTCCAGTGGGCATCCTCGGGGGGGCTGTGCTGATAATGGATCAGCACAAACCCCCCCCTGTCAGAGGAGCAGCCGATCGGCTCTCCTCTACTCGCGTCTGACAGACGCGAGTGAGGAAAAGCCGATGACCGGCTTTTCCTGTTTACATCGTGATCAGCCGTGATTGGACACGGCTGATCACGTGGTAAAGAGTCTCCGTCGGAGAGTCTTTACCTAGATCGGTGTTGCGGGGTGTCAGACTGACATACCGCAGCAACGATCGCCGCGATGCGCGCCCCCGGGGGAGCGCAGCGGCTCAAAATCCTGAGGACATCATATGACGTCCAATCAGGATTTTGAAACCACTTTGCCGCCGTCAATCCTCTATAGGGTGGGCGGCAAGTGGTTAAACACTTCCTATTCTAGGGTGACAATGCTCTGTCTTTGTTGTCAATTGTGCTCCTGCGTTGTCACTCTGCGTTTTGGGTTTTCAGTGGAGACTACAACAAATTATGCAGGCACAATCCATTGTTGTCACCATCAGGAGACTCATCCTGAAATATACTAGGCAGCCACAGGCATGCAAGGAAGTGGCTGCAAAGTGGTTGCAGTAGATCCACAGCACAGAGATGCAACAACTGATAAAAATGCAATTGTTGTTAATCTGCAGCTTTCATTAAAATATGTGCAGGTGATCCTGCCATGAAGGTCCTAGATTAAGCACTTCCTGTTTTAGGGTGACACCAATCTGTCCTTATTTCCCAATTGTGCTCCTGCATTTTCTGAGGCTACAGGCACCCATTCTAATGTACAATACACAGGCATGACCCAGTGCAAACCCCACCCTGGGAAAAGCAATGATGACTTTGCTGGAGTGCATGCAGGCAGGGAGTGTCTGTAAAGAGGCAGCAGGAGACCAGCAGCGCTGCATCATAGGATGAAAGAACGGATGAAAACAGGAATTTGTTACTAATTGTTTAACATGGATAAATCTACAGCTTTCATTACTGTAATCCCTGCCATAAGGTTCAGGGTTCAGATATCTCCTTATATAGCATGACAACACTCTGTTTGTCTACCAATTGTGCTCCTATGTCGTCACCTTCAGGCTAGACAAAGCCATTTTATCACACGTTACACAGGCATATTCTCCACTGTTGTCACTATCAGGAAACCCATCCTGAGAAATGTCATGCAGCCATCACTGGAGTGTATGTAGACAAGAAATGGCTGCAAAGAGGCTGCAGGAGATCAGCAGTACTGAGCTATAACAAAGAGAAAATAAAAGATCAAAATAAGGATTTCAGGATAATTGGGTCCTGTGAATTTTTGACTGTTGAGACACCTAGACTTCCTATACTTTATGCTCTGCCCAAGATACATAAAAACATTGAATTTCCTCCTGGTCATCCAATAGTTTCTGTCAATGAGTGCCTCACAGAGCCAGCCTGTAAACTAATAGATGATTATCTACGTCCCCATGTTAAATCCCTGAGCTCATACATCCAGGATACTGCGGATCATTTGAGATCTTTGGATGGTGTATGTGTGCCAGAGGAAGCATGGTTGGTTGCCATAGATGTGGAAGCCCTCTACAACTCCATCCTCCATGATCGGGGGGTTTGAGTTGTGGAGGGCTTCATCTCTGAGCGAGGCCCGAGGGCGAATTCATACAACAAATTCGTCTTGGATCTATTGTTGTTTGTTTTGACCAACAATATTTTTGTTTTTGATCGCTCCTATTACCTCCAGGTACAGGGTGTTGCGATGGGGACTAAATGTGCCCCATCATACGCCAATCTGTACCTGGGTGGATGGGAGCGTGAGATTTTTTCCTCTGATGATTTTAAGACTTTTTTGAGAAGGTACTCATTTGGCATCGTTTTATTGACGACATCTTCATTGTCTGGACAAGCACTAGAGAGGAACTTTATTCCTTTCTAATTAAACTTGAGAATAATTGTTATAACCTCAGCGTGAGATTTTTTCCTCTGATGATTTTAAGACTTTTTTGAGAAGGTACTCATTTGGCATCGTTTTATTGACGACATCTTCATTGTCTGGACAAGCACTAGAGAGGAACTTTATTCCTTTCTAATTAAACTTGAGAATAATTGTTATAACCTCAGGTTCACTATGACCTGTGACCAGAAGGCTATTAACTTTCTGGACATCTCAGTTTATTTGAATTCGGATGGTACGATTGGTTCTTCTTTATTTAGAAAACCATCAGTGGGAAATACCATATTACATGCTGCTAGTTCTAATCCCAAGGCGTAGGTCCAGAGTATATCGTATAGCCAATACCTCAGAATAAGGAGGAACTGTAGTCGCAATGAGGATTTTGAGTTGGAGGCAAGGGCATTGCAGTCCCGTCTTCTTGATAGGGGCTATAGTCGTTCCATCTTAAAAAAGGGTCTATCACAGGGCAAAGCAAAGGAATAGAGCTGAATTGATTCACTCTAAGAAACCACAAAAAGATGATCAAAAGGTGCGACTAATAACAAGGTATGCAGGTGAACATAGGAAGGTTTGTCATATTATTTTAAAATATTGGCCTTTATTGGCCACTGATGATGTCATCCCAAAGTATGTTAATTCATACCCTCAGATTACATATAGGAAGTCTAGGTCTCACAAAGACCAATTGGTCCACAGTAATTTAATGCCCAAGATAGGAGGACAAGGCCATAGAGGCACAGCCCCTTGTGGAAGGTGTGAATTCAGCAGGTTCCTCATGAATTCTGCTGCGCTAACCCTTCCCAATGGGAGCATTTACAAACCAAACTTTTTTGCAAACTGCCAATCCATAGGGGTTGTCTACTACATGGGATGCAAATGCCAAGCTTTCTATGTAGGGAAGACAAAAAGACCCTTTTTCCATATGACAAGGGATCATGTTTCCCTTGTCATAAAGAAAAAGATGGAAACTCCAATTAGTAGTAGACATGTGCATTCGTTTTCGTCCGAATGCATTTTCGTCCGAATTTCAGCTATTTTCGTTATCGTTTTAACAAACGAAAACGAAAGCACAGAATCCGAAAACCGAAAGATCCGACATAAACAAATGCTTTATTTTCGTTTTCGTTGCTACAACAGTTCGATATAGATAGGAGATTCGACGTGACGCTGACAATAACAATCTGTGTCTATCGAACCTGTGGTCGAATGTGCCTAACCTTAACTCTATTAGTCCAAGATTATTCTACATAGGAGAGAAAAGATTCGACATTATAGAGAGAAAAGATTCGACATAGGAGAGAAAGATTCGACATAGGAGAGAAAAGATTCGACATAGGAGAGAAAAGATTCGACATAGGAGAGAAAAGATTCGACATAGGAGAGAAAAGATTCGACATTATAGAGAGAAAAGATTCGACATAGGAGAGAAAAGATTCGACATAGGAGAGAAAAGATTTGTTATTATAGAGAGAAAAGATTCGACATAGAGAGAAAAGATCACTGCTGGAATTGGGTGGGGGAAGTAAAATAAAAATAAAGTTGATGATGAATGTTATTGGCTGATTGTAACCAAAGAGGAGGAGCAGTAAAATAGCTAGAATGACGAAGATTCGACAAAGCATCGAAAGTTAGAAGATTCGACGGTGCAGCAAAACTGTACGACGCTGCAATCGTACATTTCCGGTCAAATGCATCCGCCCATAGGCTATAGAAGAATTCTAATGTTGGTTGACTAGTAATAGTAATGAATAAATATAATTATTACTAGTCATACAACATTAGAATTCTTCTATAGCTTGTGGGCGGAACATTCGACCGGAAATGTATGATTGCGGCGTCGTACAGTTTCACTGCTCCGTCGAATCTTCTTTGAACATTCGACAGACACCATAAGCCTTCAATGACAGATTCGACCTTAATTAATTCAGATTTTCGGACGAATGCAATTTCTAACGAAAAACGAAATAAATGAAAACGAATTTTGGGAGTAACTAAATAAATTTATTTTTCGGACGAAAACGAAATTCCGAAACGAAATATTTCAGTGTGCACATGTCTAATTAGTAGACACATGGGACTGTACCATTCTTTCCAAGTGTCCAAAATTAGATTTTTTGCATTAAAATACTTACCTACTCATGATAGAGGGGGAGATGTGGATAAAAGTCTCTTACAATGAGAAACGAGATGGATTCATTCCCTGGCAGCCACCACCTATCCAGGTTGGAATGAATCTGTAGCCCAGGGGTTGCTACTAGAGTTATTATGTTGAGTAGTTTATTGTTTCTTAAGTAAGGGTTTGGCTCCCTCTAGTGACCGCTGAACTCTGTCAGGATTTTTTACTTCTGTTTAAGGAGCAAAACAGTAATGCATTGTGGGATATATAGTTTGGAGGAGGAAGTGACTCAGGTTGTTTAAATCAGTTTGGGACTACAGGACCCACAATGGCAAGTCACAGAACAGCCTGCTGGGAAGAGAGATAAAAGGACAGGCGTGGCCTGCTTTCGGCCTCTCTGGACGCCATTCAACTGCCAGCAGGAGGTCTGTGTGTGTGACCAGGAGTGAGAGACTGCGGCCTATAGTGGAGAGCCGAATCGCCCGCCCCAGAGGGATCTTTGTGGACGGCCCTGCTAATCGAGCAGGTGGATCGGCCTGCGCTTCAGAGCATTTGAAGCCTCACTGACGATGGCACCAGAGGGACATTCCGGACGGAGTCTACCAGCCTAATGGAATCCACAGTGGTGAGGGGGCACCTGCCCATCCAAGTAGTGACTGCAGTATTGCTGAGTGAGTTTCTTTCTTACAGACTTCTGGTGAGACTTAGCTGTGGATCTGCTGCACCTGAGCATCTTACAACCAGACTTTGGGGCCTTGCTTTTCTCCCCTGTGCTGTAAGGTCAGTAATGTATTATTTACACACATAAGAAGGAATTAACAAGTGGAAACAGTTCTTCAGCTGAGCAATCAATAGCATCTTATTCTACAGTTATTGCCCTTTTGTTTCTCTTGGATTACAAGTAAATACACAAGTCAACACTGCAGTATAATATAAGGCTAGCTCAAGGCATCTGTAAATTAAGGAACATTTACCACGTTATTCTTCTACAAAGCTTTACTGCTCTACATTGGAGATCTGCTCTGAACTACAACCTAGGGGGAGACATTTAGTAAGATATACCGTATTTATCGGCGTATAACATGCACAGGCGTATAACACGCACCCTAACTTTAAGATGGATGTTTCAGGAAAAAAACTTTCCATAGCCCCCTGCGTATAACACGCAGGCACAGTTTACCCTCTATTTTCAGGGTAAAAACGTGAGTGTTATACGCCAATAAATACAGTAGTTAGAACTTGCATTGTATTACTGTATTCACTGTTTGTGCATTCTCTTTGTGCATTGGTCTGTGTGCTGAGGCCTCAGTGGGAAGGTATTCAATACATGTGTTAAAAGTATTGAAGATCTATCTGCCTGTGCACCTGTTCACATATACCCCCATCAGGTTGTTACTGGGTACAAATGTATGATATAATTTCACTGAACAATACCTCTGTCAATCAAAACCTGTGTTCATTCATTGTTTAACCATACCATGTCCTTGTGTTATTCTGTACCATAGTAAACATTCTTGAGTGGTTCAGTAATTTTGTCTGAGTTTCTCATTATTAATGTGGTATTTCACAGTGGAACCCAGGGTGTCAGAGGTAAGAGAGGGTCTGTAAAGTCGGGGTGGCCAGTGGGGTATAGAGTCAGTCAGCAGCCCCCATGGGGGTACCGCTACAAGTCCATCAGCTGCAAGCTGTTCCTTTAGAGTTTCCCCAAAAATTTGCCATATCTTCAGATGTTTACTTATTTGCCATAATAATTATAGTTTGGCTAAAATTTAGGCCTTTTAGACCATGTGTTCTTCTTGTATGAATTGTAACCTGGTTTGGTTGAGCTTTGTCTTTATTTATTTGATGGTCGGTTAATTTTGTAATATATATTTAGATCTATTGCCTCTGTATGTCTTTGAGTGGCCTAGAAGTCATCTTTGTTGTTTACTACAACCTTGATCTTTTTAGACATTTTATTACTCAATTTACATCTGTAACGCTGGGCTCTTTAACCACTTAAGCCCCGGACCATTTTGTTGCTAAAGGACTTGGCCCTTTTTGCGATTCAGCACTGCGTCGTTTTAACTGACAATTGCACGGTCGTGCGACGTGGCTCCCAAACAAATTTGATGTCCTTTTTTTCCACAAAAATAGCTTTCTTTTGGTGGTATTTGATCACCTCTGTGGTTTTTATTTTTTGCGCTATAAACAAAAATATAGTGACAATTTTGAAAAAAATGCAATATTTTTTACTTTTTGCTATTGTGGGAGATTAGCTCGTGAGGTTCACCTTTTTCTCAGAATGAAGGTCAGCGTACAGGCAGTTTCTTTAAAACCTGGCGTATTGCCAGCTTTATTTACAAGTGGTTTGCAATAGTCATACAAAATAAACAAGACAGTAAATCAAATCCTTGCTGTCCGGCGCAAAACTAAACAGTAACCGCTCTCTATACGGTGAGGGGCTGGTCCCCGTCAACCACAAAACACAAGGTGAAGCAAACCTTTCTTTTCCAATCCAACAAACAGAGCTCATCTGACTCAGGTTCCCCTCTGAGTCTCAGGCCAGAGCCCTGCTGTGTTCTCTTCCTGGTCTTTTAACTTCCACTCAGGTGTGGACTCAGGTGGACCAGAACATCAGGTCCAGGTAAGGGGGAGAAAAAGTCTCTATTTTTATGCACAAACGCCCTAACGTCACTTTGTTGTGCCACGGACAGGGTATCCGCGATGAGAACGTCAGGTGTCACGGGTACCCGATCGGTTAGAGGCGGGGACGTGGCCAGTAAAGTCTCTCGGTCCTTCCAGAGTTTTAAGAGATTCACATGGTAAATTGGTGTGGTTTCCTTTTCCCTGGCTGGCAGACTTTGTAGTTTACCTCCCCCACCCTTTCGACAACCTCAAAGGGACCCTGCCACTTGGCTAAAAACGTACTTTCCACCGTGGGAACCAATACCAACACTCTGTCCCCAGGGCTGAAAGTACGGACCCTGGCACTTCGGTCATAGACCCTCCTTTGGGCCTCCTGAGCTCGCTCCATATGTTCTCGCACCAGGGGTAGGACAGCTGCGATTTGATCCTGCATCAAGGAGACATGCTCTATGATGCTTCTATATGGGGTTGCCTCACCTTCCCATGTTTCTTTGGCAACATCTAGCAGCCCCCTGGGATGCCTACCATACAAGAGTTCAAAGGGAGAATAGCCTGTGGATGCCTGCGGAACCTCACGTATTGCAAACATTAGATATGGCAGCAAAAAATCCCAGTTTCTCCAATCTTTGTCGACCACCTTTTTCAGCATACTTTTCAAAGTTTTATTAAATCTTTCGACCAGACCATCTGTTTGGGGGTGGTAGACAGAGGTACGGAGATGGGAGATTTTGTATAACTTACAAAGCTCCTTGGTAACCTTGGACATGAAGGGGGTGCCCTGATCGGTTAAGATCTCTTTTGGGATCCCCAGTCGACTAAAGACATGGACCAATTCCTTGGCGATAGCCTTAGCAGAGGTATTGCGCAAGGGTATGGCCTCAGGATAGCGAGTCACATAGTCCAGAATCACCAGAATATGCTGGTGACCGCGGGCAGATTTCACAACCGGCCCCACCAGGTCCATACCAATCCTTTCAAAGGGGACCTCGATTATTGGCAGAGGAACAAGGGGGCTGCGAAAATGGGGTGACGGTGCCGGGCACGATTCGCAGTACTCCTTGACATCTGCATGCAACCCGAGCCAGAAAAATCTCTGGGCGATTCTCTCCCTGTTTTTTTCAACACCGAGATGCCCCCCCATTACATGACCATGGGCAAGGTCTGGCACCACCCTGCGGAAGGGTTTTTGGAACTAGTAGCTGTTCTACCTCATCCTCTCCATGTTTTATCACTCAATACAATAAATTGTTTTTAATTGCCATGTAGGGGAAAGACACCACCCAATTAGGATCCACCGGTTCCCCATCCAACATCTTAACGTTTTCCCTGGCTCTCATGAGGCTGGCCTCTCGTAGTTGCTCGGTACAGAAATCCTCTCTCCTGACCTCTAAATCGGGTACCACATTTTGGCTACTCTCAATGTCAGGGTCAGAGGGGTTCTCCTGTTCATTACCCTCAGGCTGGGAGCTAGCTTCCAGGTCCTCCGGCTCCCCAGCCATCACAGGGAAAGGAAGAGGGTCTCCGGCTTCCTCGATCCCACCAACAGCATCCCCTTCCCTTTGGCAAAAAGGGTCTGGTGAGAGTTCCCGTGCTTCCCCAGCAGGGGGAGCTCTATCTACCAGCCTCCCTTTGCTCTCCCATAAATTCCAGAAATGGGGAAAATCTCTTCCCACTAAAGCTTCATGAAGCAGTGAAGGTACCACCCCCACTGAATGTGTTACACTGCCCCCGGGGTATCAACCTCAACCACCGCTGTCTGGTAGTCTCAAGTGTCCCCATGGATGCAAATTACCCCAATAGTACTGGGGTGTAGTTTTGTGGGGTTCACACAATCACTCCTGATTAGGGTCACCACACTACCAGAGTCTAGCAGGGCTGTCAGTGGCTTTCCATCCACTGAAATAACACACATCTGTTTTTCAATGCGACTCTGACATGATGCAGTACATGCGACCTGTGAAAACAAAGAAATGCGTCTTTTCATATAAGCATAATCGCATTGCATAGGTTCATCATTTATAGGACAGTTCGCAGCAATATGCCCTAATGCATGGCAACGAAAACATCTTATATGCTCTACCGCCAGTCCTCTTAACGGTTCCAAAAACCTTCCTGGCTTCTTTGGCCAGTCTCCAGGTCAAGGAACCACAGTCTCATTAGTTGGAACAACAGTCTTATCAAATCTCCCCAAGCTCTTGGACCCCGGAACAGTCTTACCCGAACCGCCGGGAGATCTTGCACCCCTAGACACACCGAAGTGGTGCGTAGATGGATTCACCAAGTCCTCAGTAGCACTGTACCTCTCCACTAGGTCGACCAGTTGGGCTGCAGTTTTGGGGTCACCCTGTCTGACCCACTTCCTCAGAGCAGCAGGGAGTGCACGCAGATACCGGTCCATTACCACACGCTCCACGATCTGCGGGCCTGTCAAGGTCTCTGGCTGCAACCACTTCTTGGTGAGGTGGACCAGGTCAAACATTTGTGAACGGGGTGCCTTTTTGCTGGAGTAGGACCACTGATGCACCCGCTGGGCCCGGATTTCCTCCATCTTCAGAAAAGTGCCCGCTGAATCCACCACGTGTGGGAGATTAGCTTGTGGGGATCACCTTTTTCTCAGAATGAAGGTCAGCGTACAGGCAGTTTCTTTAAAACCTGGCGTATTGCCAGCTTTATTTACAAGTGGTTTGCAATAGTCATACAAAATAAATAAAACAGTAAATCAAATCCTTGCCGTCCGGCGCTAAACAAAACAGTAACCGCTCTCTATACGTGAGGGGCTGGTCCCCGTCACCCACAAAACACAAGATGAAGCAAACCTTTATTATCCAATCCAACAAACAGATCTCCTCTGACTCAGGTTCCTCTCTGAGTCTCAGGTCAGAGCCCTTCTGTGTTCTCTTCCTGGTCTTTTAACTTCCACCTGAGTGTGGACTCAGGTGGACCAGAACATCAGGACCGGAACCCAGCCTGCCACACAGGCTGGAAAAACCGGACCAGATTCCGTTCAGTCCCTTACAATGGACCGAATGCGAGGTGAAATGTAGCGATTGTCATGTATCTCACCTCGCATACCGTCACACTATAATAAATATCCCCAAAAAATATAGAAAAAAATATTATTTTTCCTCAGTTTAGGCCGATACGTATTCTTCTACATATGTTTGGTAAAGAAAAATTGCAATGGCGGCGATCAGCGATTTTTTTCGTGACTGCGACATTATGGTGGACACATCGGACACTTTTGACACCATTTTGTTACCATTGTAATTTTTACAGCGATCAGTGCTATAAAAATGCACTGATTACTGTGAAAATTACACTGGCAGTGAAGGGGTTAACCTGTAGGGTTAAGTGTGTTAAGTGTGACCTAATGAGTGATTCTTACTGTGTGAGGGCGTGGCTTGGAGTGTGACGTCACTGATCGTCGTTCCCTATGACAGGGAACAGATGATCAGTGACACTCTCACTAGGAAGAACAGGGAAAGGTTTGTTTACACTTACCTCTCCCCGTTCTTCAGCTCTGTGACCCGATCACGGGACACCGGCAGCGATCAAGTCCGCGGGCCTGCAGGCACGGTCACGGAGCGTACGACCGGGTCGCGAGTGCGCCCCACGGCTGGCCATCTTAAAGGGGACGTACCTGTACGTGCTTATGCCCAGCCGTGCCATTCTGCCAACGTATATCGGCGTTAGGCGGTCCTTAAGTGGTTTAAAAAAATTCCCAGCAGTGCTGACAAAATAAACACAGAAAGGACATTTTTTTCTCTTCTCTCTTGTGATGGACAGCTACAGGCAAAGAGGGGATTGGACTGTGCCCTGACTCACTGTTGTTGCAACTGACTCTGCCCCTAGCAACTCGGAAGAAGGAGGACTGCTGATTAGCTGCCTAAGCCAGGTTGGTTCCCAATTGGCTGGGGGACGTTTTTAAGCCTCTCACTACTGAGAGAAGCAGGAAATCCATGTGGGATCTGATGAGAGGAGTCTGGGACCCATTTTAGAGATCCTGGGAACTACTTGGGGAACAGGAGTGCCTGGCCAGTACAATATATCCCCCGGAAGTGTTCTGTGAGGAGAGAAAAATAATTAAGTACTTCCTGTAACTGCTATTACAGAGCCTGGGAGCTGAACTGTGCTGTGTGTGCCCAGACAGTGTTAGCCTGGAAGTTTGTGGTACAGGGCTCAGGGCTGCAAGAATCCACAGGACTGTTGTTGTGATCTGCTGACCACATGCAGTTAACAGAGGATCTGTTCTGCCAGGAAAAGTGTGCTGCACCAGAATCACATGCAAAACTGTGTGCATGGACCAGGCTGTGGGTCTATGCTGAACACTACTTAATGCAGTGAGAGAGGAGAGACTTTGCTTCTATTCCAGTGCATTCCAGTTGCTCCCAGTGACCACGTGTTCCAGCTACCTGCTAAAGCTGCAGAGAGCTAGCTAAAGAGGAAGGACCCTTTCACCAGCCACAGAGGAACCCCTCAGGACTTGAATCAGTCATCAATGATGA
The DNA here is from genome assembly GCA_029206835.1 of Rana muscosa. Lineage (NCBI taxonomy): Eukaryota > Metazoa > Chordata > Amphibia > Anura > Ranidae > Rana > Rana muscosa. Next base: position 248,276,121 of record CM055123.1, on the reverse strand, counting down.
GAGGTTTCCAGACACCATCTTGTTTACTTTAGTGAATAATCCCACGTAAGGGCCCCACCGCCGGCAGACTCTTTACATGGTCCCACTGGCCAGTGATTAGGCAGGACAACTTTGTATTAGGTAGTAGGTAGGCTGTATTACCTTTGAAAAATGCCATTTGTATTGCTATACTGTGTTGGATTGTCATTTTTCTGCAATTACAAGCCAGTATCGCTCACTAGCACCTGCCTGAATGGTGTCACTTAACAAGGTGCATACATTGCTATATTGCTATTTTTTTTGTTATTTAACCCATTCCTTTTTAGGGCTTTGCCATTAAATAAAGCCCATTTAAAACTTCGAGGTGTGTCAGTGTTCTCGGGTCCAGGAAAGGGGCGAGTCATCACAGGTGCAGGGCAGAAGGGACCCAAAAAAAATTACCAAGCAGCTCCTTCGGGGGTGGGGCTGCACATCTTTATACAATTAATAGGGATTTTTTGTGGATTAGGTGACCATAAGGACGCCCAGGGCATAATTTCTAGTGTTGTTTTTTCCTTTGACTCCACTAGATGGCACCATAGGTCTGCCACATGGTTCAGTCCCCCCCCCCCCCCCTTTGGGTGTCTACTGTGGCTAGTCCTAGTAGTTCCCTTTTTTGTGTCTGGGGTTTTACCAACTTTAAGCCAGTTTTCCATCTTGAGATGCTCCATGTCCAATTGGAACTTTTATAGCTGAAATATAAGGCCGTGTGTAGTTTTACACTCAGGCGTCATATCTGGATTTTGGCTGCTGCTGTATCTCCGACGCACTCGATCTTGACGTTTTTGCGTAATTTCCGGTGCGCCGCCAAAGCGGCAACGTCACTTCCGGTTTGTCCTGGACTAGGATTATGTCACTTTCAGTGCGACTCCGGCATGTGAACAGACGCACATGACGCGTCCTCACCTCCCATTTGTTTGGAGCCAAATCAGGTGCCCAATAGGGAGGTAGAGGGGGGTTTATAAACTCACATGCTAAAATCTTTCATTGTTGGGCCAGGACTAGGAGGGGAAGGAATACATCGCGGAACCTCTATACAAGGTAATAAGTCCTATGTAGCTTTTTGGGCATTCTATTGGATTAATGTCTCCTAAAACAAACTGTTGATCTTGTTATTTGTGTTAGGTCTTTAGGGTCATGGACTGACTTTGTGGAGTGCCAGACAATCGCCCATCCTTTTTCTTCTCTCCTTATATATTTTTGGGGTTATTTACCTTGGAATAGAAGTGATGGAAAGAATTTAAAATATTTAAATTATTTTTAAATCCAGTTTTCGGATTACAGGTAGACTTTAACTGTATGTTTGTTCCATCTTTGGTCAATATGGGGTTAATCGTTTTGATACTGCTTGGTTCCTATTTTGTCTTTATCTTCATAACCTAGGTGGACCATTAAGCGGGTTTGGTGTGTATTTAGATACAGCCCCCCCCTCTATGGTTGCACCAGATGATCCATTTTATTGCATCCCTATGACTTTGCGGCCTCAATGACAATTTAAAATTCTGATTAGCTACTATCATACATACAGATAATTCCTCCAGATTTGTGATTTAACTTGCCATTGTGATCTCAACCAAACCAAAAAATATAAAAAAAATTATGTTTATATAATTGTATTATTTAGTTATTTTAGATTTTTGTGAGTTTTTCTAAAAAGATTATTTTCTATCTTAGTGTTTACAGTGCCTGATAAATAAATTCTCCTGTGGAAGCTACTACTCGTGGCGAAACATGTAGAGAAACATTCAGTCTGCACTTTAACTGTATTGCATGATTTGATTTTCATATTTCGATCATGTAATTTTAAAATCTTTATATATAATAAATAATATTTTTTTATTATAACATTGTTGTAATTTGCACCTCTAAAATCCCAATCCTTGATTCTCTATACTAATGTCTATTCAAGGGGATGTGGTGCTGTTTTATATTCAGATGATAAGCAAATAATTTTTCTCCTTTGAATATATTAGGGTGGAAAACACAGACAAACTGATGGTCTCATCATCTCTAATTTATTGCTTGTCTATACTAAACTAATGAGTCTTATTATATGTAATTCTTTAGACATTTTTTTCTTGTAAAAATAAAATATCTGTATTGATTATGGCTACCTATAGAGGGATGGCATTGGATGGTCTGATGGACAAAATCCACCAGGCTCAGGGTGCTTCTTATGGGGGAATCACATTGGACTGTATGTTCAGAACTATATTGAAGATAAAATTGTCCCTTGGGGATTAAGGATACAAATTTTTCCAAATTTGTTCAAAATTGATTCTGATTTAAAAAATGATTGGGAGCCTAATCTCCAATCATGCTCCTTCAGGATCATGAATTCTTTATGTCTGAATTATTCTAAAGAGCTTGAAATCGTTAATAGTGAGATTGAAAAGTTGTATGCAGATAATTGTGGTCTAATTAGTATTAGTACCTTCTGTGATAAGGGATTGGCCTTAGAAAAATATTTGGAAACTTTTGTTACAGATATTCTTAAAACCAAAGATAAAAAATATTACCGAGAAAGAATGGCCTACGAGACCAATACTGCCTACAAATGGTCTTCTGAAAATATAAGGAGAAAGAATTAATTATTTTCCCCGCAGACAAACCATTTCCAATCATGATCCAAATGATTCTGATGAATCCTCTTTATCCTCTGTTTTTTCATCCCTAGCAGGAGCTACATCAAACTCGTCAATAGGTTCACAGAAACGTAAAACGAATCGACCAGCATCGAGTGTATCGGCTTCGAAACACACTCAACAGGACAAGACACGTCCTGGTCTTCGTTCACAGACTAAAAGTACACATCCTTATTCTATTTCTCTTGGCGATGGTCATCTTATTTCTTCTGTTTCCACATTAAATTCTCTGGCAGCATCAAAGGTAAGCCAGACAACTGTTAACACTATTTCGGGGGACTCACAAGTTATCCCCATTTCAGGGGATCTTCGCACCGCACCGATTTTCTCTCAGCCACAAAATGTGCATCCCAAAAAGATCCCAAATACACTCACAATGATATTGAATGGGGCAAGCAAAGTAGCCTCCAAGTTATCAATTTATCTCCTTGCACCTTGACGGAGGATCAGACCCAGGTTTTGGGCATGACTTTCTGTCCTGATCAAGAGGTTGATGCTTTTGAAATTATTAGGACGTCAATCTTTTTGCCAGAAAGTTAATGTTCAAAATGATCTTTGATAAGGATACCAGAGGCCCTCCAAGTGGAGTCTCCTCTGAGGACCTTTGGAAAGATAAAACAATAAATGAGGTTAAAGCTCTCAACGATCTGATGAAGTTGTGGGAAGAGAGTAATCCATTTGATGATCCCTTAAGCCCCATACACACGGTCAGACTTTTGGCAAACAAACTTAATTTTGAGCAAGTTGGACCAACAATCCGACCGTGTGTACGCTCCATTGGACAAACTTTTTGTTTTTTTTTGTGTTTTCATCGGACAAAAGTTGGGTCTGCAAACGGACAAACTTTTGGCCAACAAAAGTCCGATGGAGCAAAGTCCGACCGTGTGTACAGAAAACCATAGGACTTTTGTCCGATGGACAAAACAACTAATGTTAAAATCAAGCAACAATAGCAGAAGTTGACCAAAGGGTGGCGGTATGGGTGTGCCCGGCCAACTCCATTCGGACAAAAATCCAGGGAAAAGTCTGATGGAAGTCCGACCGTGTGTATGGGGCTTTAGAGGAGCTTCCCTCTAATCCATCTCCTAGTTCTCTAACTGAGAGATTTTTTCCCCCACCACATCTCTACAAGCCAAAATCGAGATCTTTCCCTATCCTACAGGGCAATCCCAATATTTGGGCTTTTACACAGCAGGCTACAAAAGAAATCCAGGATACAAAATGGAAGCGGTTCAGCAGACAATCCAATTTAAAACCAGCACAACGTAAAGCACTAATGTCTTTAAAGCAAAATGACCGTATAATTATGAAACCCTCAGACAAAGGGGGAAACATCCTGGTAATGAACCTTGATCAATACAAGGCCATGGTGATGGATCTCCTGCTGAACAGCAATTGGTATAGACCTATACCATTAGCCCAGGTAAAATATGCTGAAACAAAGTATCGTATTCTTGCCACTCTGGCTTTCTTTGAGAACCTGATTGACAAGAAGACCTGTGAATTTTTGACTGTTGAGACACCTAGACTTCATACACTTTATGCTCTGCCCAAGATACATAAAAACATGGAATTTCCTCCTGGTCGTCCAATAGTTTCTGGCAATGATTGCCTCACGGAGCCAGCCAGTAAACTAATAGATGATTATCTACGTCCCCATGTTAAATCCCTGAGCTCATGCATCCAGGATACTGCGGATCTTTTGAGTTCTTTGGATGGTGTATGTGTGCCAGAGGAAGCATGGTTGGTTGCCATAGATGTGGAAGCCCTCTACAACTCCATCCTCCATGATCGGGGGGTTTAAGTTGTGGAGGGCTTCATCTCTGAGCAAGGCCCGAGGGCGAATTCATACAACAAATTCATCTTGGATCTATTGTTGTATGTTTTGACCAACAATATTTTTGTTTTTGATTCCTCCCATTACCTCCAGGTACAGGGTGTTGCGATGGGGACTAAATGTGCCCCATCGTATGCCAATCTGTACCTGGGGGGATGGGAGCGTGAGATTTTTTCCTCTGATGATTTTAAGACTTTTTTGAGAAGGTACTCATTTGGCATTGTTTTATTGAAGACATCTTCATTGTCTGGACAAGCACTAGAGAGAAACTTTCTTCCTTTCTAATTAAACTTTTGTCTTTATCTCCATAACCTAGGTGGACCATTAAGCGGTTTTGGTGTGTATTTAGATACATGCCCCCTCTATGGTTGCACCAGATGATCCATTTTATTGCATCCCTATGACTTTGCGGCCTCAATGACAATTTAAAATTCTGATTAGCTACTATCATACATACAGGTAATTCTTACAGATTTGTGATTTAACTTGCCATTGTGATCTCAGCCAATCCAGGAAAAATATAAAAATGTGTATATGTTTATATAATTGTATTATTTTGTTATTTTAGATTTTTGTGTGTTTTTCTAAAAAGATTATTTTCTATCTTAGTGTTTACAGTGCCTGATAAATACATTCTCCTGAGGAAGCTACTACTCGAAACATGTAGAAAAACATTCAGTCTGCACTTTTTCAACTGTATTGTATGATTTGATTTTCATATGTCGATCATGTCATTTTTAAATCTTTAATAAGTAATATTTTTTTCATTATAACGTTGTAATTTGCACCTCTAAAATCCCAAATCCTTTATTCTCTATACTAATGGGATCCTTGGCATTGACGGATGGATCCAACCTGATTCCATGAGACCCCCCCACCCGCTCTGTATACCATAAGCACCTGGAGCCCAGGAGACACGAGCCCAACTGATTGGAGCTTTTTCTATATCTTTCTCCCTCTCACTCCCCCATTTTTTGTTTTCCCCTCTTTTTTTTTTTAATCTCTGGAAAAGCCATGCAATTATACATGAAAAACTCTCACTACAATTTTTTCAGTATTGTGCCCCCCTGCTCTATAGAGTTGTGACCTAGCTAACTATGCCACCAGACATTATGTTTGACCTGATGATGTATCAAGACCATCTATGCCCTCTCCAGAGATGTTTGTTACTACCACCCGTCTCTTTTTCTTCCCTCAACTGTGTTGTATACCTTTGTATTGAAAATGCTAAAATTTTATAAAAATTGTCAATTATAAGGGTCTCTCTCTGAAGCATGCCGGTAGGGGACAGGCTTTTCTACTCTAAAGAAAATGAACCATAGGACTTTGCAAACCTTTTGTTTCAAAGCACCTGGAATGTGCTTAGCTAATTTAAACTGAAAGTTAATTTTGGCTTTTAAATTGCATATTTACATAGTTTTAGCTATTTTAAGCCCTTAAAAAAAATGGTGTTGTGTGTAGCCAGTGACAAATAATGTTTTGTATGTATCTTTAGGATTGGCTATTGCATGCTGATTGCAGAATATGGTTGTCTTTCCTGTTATTTAATTGTGTTTTATACAATTACAATGATAACAATACAATACCTTCTATGGTGCTTCCCAATATACATAAAACTACATAGCAAGTGTGGCCCTTTAGGGACCTAAAACTGACATTGTCCAGTACTTTGTTATTTCCTGTGTTCACTGATGGCTATGAATCTTCCAGGTAAAGTCCCAGTGTGCCCACAAGGGTGGCGCTATAGTACAAGTTGTATCATACTCATAATTGCAGTTCTATGGATTTGCTTTGATGTTCTCTTTAATCCAAGAGATGAATCTGTAGACATGGGAGTAGACCCCTGGCTTGTTTTTCTCGCCGCACTTTTCTCCCCAGCTAACAACGCCGGCGACTTGAACCACTCTGTTCCGTTCACAGGCAAGGGGTCCACCGGAGTCACCCTGGAGGGGACACAAGAGGGAATTAGAGGGTTGTGTGTCATTGTTAATGGTGTATTCTAGAGGGTTTGGGAAGAAAGGCGCAATTGTTGTCCATTGTGAGAAAACAGGTTACACGGACAGTAAGAGGTACAAATATGCTCTAGCATAACTTTTATTTTTCTGTGCTTGGGGAGCCATAGTTGGTGTGGGGGATGAGGCCCTTGTCCTCATAAACATGAGGACAAGGTGCTTTGTTGGGGAGGAAGCGGTGGAAATACCCCCTCATGTTGAGGGCATCTGGGCTGGTTTGATTTGATGGTGGGTTTGGCACATGTTCATTCTTCCCCCTTTCTGGCCAGCCCGGCTGCAGGCTTGGATTAAGGTCTGGTATGGATTTCCTAGAGGGGACCTTTATTTTCTTTGTCTGAGGTCCCTCCTAAAAGGCTCTGTTCATGCCTATGCAGGTACAACAGTGCGTATGTGTTTTTACATGATCCAGCGATGTTGCAGGAGTGTCTTTGCTGCCCAGGACTCGCATCCGCATTGGCTGAGACAGCAGCGTGATGCCATTGGCTCCCACTGCTGCCAATCAAAGTCTGGTAGCCAATGAGGAAAAAAAGGAGGCGGGACAGGCAGCAGCTCCATGTCTGAATGGACACACAGAGCTGTGACTCGGCTTGGGTGCCCCCACAGCAAGCTGCTTGCTGTGGGGGAACTCAACAGGAGGGAGGGGCCAGGAGTGCCAGCGTGGGTCCCCGAGAAGAGAAGGATCTGGGCTGCTCTGTGAAAAACCATTACACAGAGCAGGTAAATATAACATGTTTATTATTTTTAACTTAAAAAAAAAATGACTTTGGTATCACTTTAAGGGTATGTTCACACCACATAAGGTGGGACTGCATTGGCTGGCTACTCCAGCACATTCCTACTGCATTGGCAAGGCAAAATTTCTTGTCTGCTATGTGCCCAGTCAACACCACTGCATTGTGGTGGTGTACAGGCTTGGTGCACTAAAAGAAAAGTACTGTATTTAGCACAGTGCAGTGCAAGGCAATCCACTTCCATGCACCGGGCAGCCAGCAGTTGAACTTTATGAAATTTCTGTGTGACCTCTCAACAAAGTTTATTTAAAAAAAAAGGAAACAGTGCAATGTGCCGAGCTCAGAACATTTTCATTGCGCTGATCTCAGCCCCACGGCACTACACACCAGCCGTGGCATTTCAAAGCAGCAGCTAGTGTGAACTAGCTCTAAAACGTTAAAGCTTAAGTTTAGTTAAGATATTTTTAACCTTTTTCTACCCACATAACACATGTGTGGTGCAAGGAAGGTGCACTTTAACGCTGGCACAATGCACATATTTGTTGGGTGGCCGAGGTTTCTGTACTGAGAGTGCGCTTCCAACACATTGACTGAGCTGTCAAAAACAGCACCCGGTCTCTAGTAATGATCGGGAGGCAATGCCCGACCATGAGACCACTGTGACAGCCATGGAGTAATAGCCCAGTTAAAGGGATGCTGGTGTGGGGGCAGGAAGGGGTTAAAAAAAATCAGCACTAGGAGCAGTACTTATATTTAAAAATTGTTACATTAAAACATTTGTATCAATGCTTCCCCATACTACTAATAAATGGAAAATGGTAGCAATTATTTACCTTCATTTTACTTTGCTGGCGCCAGTCTATGGCAGCATAATTGCCTATTTCCATCCATATGTATGTTGCCAGGTTGGCGTCAAGAAAATGGAAAATTTTATCAAATACGTATCATAATTTTCCTTTCCTGGCACCAATCCATGTGAGTGGAAGTAGGTGGGGTTATTAGCACAAGTACTCTGCCATGCTGATGCAAGGAAATTAGTTTTTTGTCTGTGTCACTTTTGGCAAGATTTACCATGATTTCCTGTTCTCGCAGGGGCTTATGGGAAATCTCCCAAACGGGGCAATAGAACCTGACAGAAGCTCTATAGCTTTCCCTACTCTACCCAAAACCAAATAAAAAGGTTTGGCTATAGTTAAGCTGGGTATACCTTAGGCCCCTTTCACACTTGTACGACTTGTCCTATGACTTGGGACTGCAAAGTCGCACGACAAGTCGTTCCCCATGATTTCCAATGACAACCATTCCGACTTCAAAGTAGTCCCTGCACTACTTTGGTCTGACTTTGATGTGAGTTCAGGTTCATAGAACTCGAGTCTCCCTGAAATCGCGGCAAAATCACAGCCGCAAAATCGTGGCAAAATTTAGCGACTTTGAAGTCGCGGTAGTGTGAAAGGGGCCTTAGAAGAATTTAATTCAACATTTTTTGTTGTAAGAACATTCATAAATTTTTCGAATTCCGTGCTGCTAGGGGGCGGCATTCGGACCTTTGGAGCTTTTTGTGCGCCTCTCAGAACTCCTATACACACTAATCTGTGTTTCCCTATTGCCTTGTTATATCAGTGATCTCTATCAGTTTTGTGTAATTTGTCCCCAGTCAATGACTCTCTTGAAGCATGATCCAGGTCTCCAACAACTCCTATATCAGGTTTCTAGTCTCTGCAGTCTCCTGCAGGATGTCAGCAGTCTTTGACCATCTCTCGTACATTATATATCGGCTGCAGTTTCTGACCACTTTTGTATAATGTCCATAGTCTCTGTCCATCTCTTGTATGATGCCTGCAGTCCCTGACCATCTCTTGACTCATTCTTGCAGTCTTCTTGTAATTATCCCACAGTTTCTGACCATCTCTTATACAGTCTTATGCCGCGTACACAGGATCAGACATTCCGACAACAAAACCGTTGATTTTTTTCCGACGGAATGTTAGGTCAAACTTGTGTTGCATACACACGATCACACAAATGTTGTTGGAAATTCCGAACGTCAAGAACGCGGTGACGTACAACGCGTACGACGAGCTGAGAAAAACACACGGTTGGAATATCAGACCAAAAGCTCACATCGAACATTTGTCGGAAATTCCGATGGTGTGTACGCGGAATTTGACTAGATCCTGTTTTGTCTGCCGTCTCTGAGACTTATTATTAACTTATATTTATGTGTAGTCCTTTGTTGATATTGAGGGCCACGCTTGAGGCCCCCATATCAAGAAAGTTGACCACCACTGTTCTAAGTGGGGTCAAACTGATGGTAATTTTTGACTGCAGTGACCAAAAGATTTGAAGGAGCAGGTTGGAAATTTTATTAAATGTGCAAAATTCTAACTGTATATGTGGTTTTTGTTTTGTTCCATTCATTCCAAAATCGAACGTTAAAAGCAGTCATACTACTTTAAAATGACATTCAAATGTACTGAATTAAATGAAATTCTACCAGTGTATACCTAGAGAGAGGGAGAACAATGTGTTTGCTGGTACTCACAATGGTTTCACACAGTGGGCAGCCGTCAGAATCCAGCACTCGGCTATCAGAGTGCCACCGCACAAATGGCCCGAGGGAAACTCGCGGTAAGGCTCCTTTAGCTGCAGCGAAGCCAACCAAGGGTGGCTTCCCGGTTGTGTTCTCTTCCCCCCCGATGATCCTGCCACTGCTGAGTAAAGGCAACCCTCTCATTCCACATGTGGAGAACGAAGCATCCACCTTGGCTGTTGTGCTGGGGATGGTCCTGGTTGTAGGCAACTTCAAGATCACAGTGACGTTAGGGCTCAAACCTGGAATCTTCTTTTCTTTTCATTAAAACAAGATTTGAAAATCGTTAAACTGATTTTCTGAATGCTCTAAACAGAAATGAAAGAACTTTTGAATCTGTGAAGACGTTATCTGTTAAATTCCTCTCTGGATGTGGTGGTGAGTAATAAATAGACATTTTTTAAAGGACAGAATTGCAACAACAGGTGCGGTAAACGATTTGTATTTACATTAAGGCCCCTTTCACACTGGGGCGGTTTGCAGGCGCTATTGGGCTAAAAATAGTGCCTGCAAACCGAGCCTAAACAGCGGCTGCTGTCTCTCCAATGTGAAAGCCCGAGGGCTTTCACACTGGAGCGGTACGCTAACAGGACGTGAAAAAAAGTCCTACCAGCGGCATCTTTGGAGCAGTGAGAGGAGCGGTATGTTTACCGCTCCTACACCGCTCCTTCCCATTGAAATGAATGGGACACCGCGGTAATACCGCCCGCAAACCACGGCTGTAGCCGCTTTTTGCGGGTGGTATTAACCCTTTTTCGGCCGCTAGCGGGGGTTAAAACCGCACCGCTAGCGGCTGAATACCTCAGCAATTCCGACGGTATAGCGCCGCTAAAAATAGCGGCGCTATACCGCCACTGCCCCAGTGTGAAACCAGCCTTAGGGCACTTTCACACTGGAGCGGGGGGGGGGGGGGGGGTGGGGGTCGGCGGTAAAGCACCACTAGTTTTAGCGGCACTTTACCGTTATTTTAGCATTGCTTTTCAAAGGTCTAAAAGCGCATTGCAGGCGCTTCGGCAGCGCTGGCCATTGATTTTAATGGCAGGGCATTTTAGGAGCCACAAAGATGCTGCTTGCATGATTTTTTTTCCATCCTACAAGCGCACCGCTCCAGTGTGAAAGCACCCAGGCTCCCACACTGGAGCTGCAGGGGGGCGTTTATCAGGAGCTTTACAGGTGCCATTTTTAGCCCTTTAGCGCCTGAAAAACACCTCAGTGTGAAAGTAGCCTAAAAGTGTGGTGGAGGCTACTGTGTGTGCTGGTGGTTAGGCCCCTTTCACAAGGGTGTTCCGTTTTCTTCATCCGTTCCATCAGATTTTTTTTTGTTAGAAGAACAGATGCAGAATTTTCTTTGCTCCCTTGTGACGTCATCGACCCAGCATGCCCCTGGTCGATGACGTCTTCCAGGGGCATCAGCGGGTGGCGCCGTCCCTTCCTTAGAACTGTCAGCCGGTGGAGCGGGCAGACTTCGGGAGCCTTCATCGGGAGCAGAGCGTTTTTTTCCCTTTTTCAGGTCGGCGATGGGCATCGTGATTGACGATTGATATACACCGGTGACATTTTTTATTTAATTAAAGCAAGTGTCAAAAACTGTCTCTGTGTTTTTATTCACTGTATTTATCGGCGTATAACACGCACAGGCGTATAACGTGCACCCTAACTTTAAGAGGGAAGTTTCAGGAAAAAAACTTTCCACAGACCCCTGCAGGCACAGTTTACCCTCTATTTTCAGGTGTTATACGCCAATAAATACAGTATTTTGACACTTTTTTTTAGTGAATGAGTAGTGGTAATATGTACCCCATACTTTTTCACATGGGGGGTGGGATCTGGGTGCCCCCTTATTAAAAAAGGCTTCCAGTTTCCAAAAAGCCCCCCGCCTGCAGAAACCCACAACCACCTGCCAGGGTTGTGGGGAAGAGGCCCTTGTCCCCATCAACATGGGAACAAGGTGCTTTGGGAGGGGGCAGAGCACCCCCCCGCCCCAAAGCACCTCCCCATGTTGAGGGCATGTGGCCTGGTATGGTTCATAAGAGGGCGGTGCTCTTTCATCACCCCTCTTTTCCTGACCTGCCAGGCTGCATGCTTGGATAATAGTCTAGTATGGATTTTGGGGGGACCTGTTTTTCCTTTTAAATTTTGGCTTGGGGTTTCCCTTAAAATGCATGCCAGAACTAAAGGGCCTGGTATGGATTGGGGGGACCCCCATGCTGTTTTTCTTCACAATTTTTTTTATTGCTGACAAGTGTTTTTACATTCAGCTGTCAGCAGGGAACCCCGCTGACAGCTGATGAGTCATCCGTTCTTGGGACACCGGCGGGTGCCAGCACCTAACAACGGATGCAAAAAAGGACCGTTTGTCCGTTGAAATCCATTTAAGTTCCGTTTCCATTTTTTAAACGGTAGAAAAAAAGTGCTTTCTTTTGTTACAAAAAAACGGGTCTTAACGGAGGCAGATGTCAGCGGATGTCAACGGATGATCATCCTATAACATCCGCTTTCCTCTGTGTTTTCATCCATCAACAGACAGATGAAAAATGGACAAATGGACCGCCTGTTTGAAAGTGGCCTTAGATTGCTGTTTTACAAGATGAAAAATCTCTTTGTAGGGCAAGGCTGCTGTGCTGGGGATGGTCATGGATTTAGGTGGCTTCACAGTTGCAGTGATGTCAGGGAACAAAACTGCAATCTTCTTTTAATTTCATTAAAACAATATTTGCAAATCATTAAGCTGAATTTCTGAATTCTTTAGCTAGAAATTAAAGAACTTTTGAATCTGTGAAGAAGTTCTCTGTTACATTCCTGTCTGGATGTGGCAGCAATTAATACAGATTTTTTTTAAAGGTCATAATTACAATACCGGGTAATGCGAAAGATGCGTATTTATATTAAAATGTGTGGTGGAGGCTTCTGTGTGTGCTGGTGCTTAGATTGCTGTTTAATGAGCTGAAAAATCTCTGTGCAGGGTGAGGCTGAGGCCTCGTACACACGGCCGATTTTCTCGGCAAGAACCAGCAAGAAACTTGCTGGCAGAGAGGTCTTGCCGAGTAAATCGGTCGTGTGTACGCGGCTATCGGGTTTCTCGTCGAGAAAACCGTCAAGAAACCTCGACGAGAAAATAGAGAACCTGCTCTCTATTTTCTCGTCGAGATTCTCATCGGCATGTTTCTCGACGAGAAAAGTGAGTGTGTGTACACTTACCTGTCCTCCCGGAAGCCCGCTCATGTTCGAAATGAATTCGACGCATGCGCGGTAGCTTCCTAGGCATACGTAGGGTATACCAAGATGGCGGCGACGGCATCGAATGTGACAAGCGCATGCTCGTCGTAGTCGATGACGTCACCGCGTACGCTCCATTCAAAGAACCGCGGGTTCTTTGAAACGAGCGTGTGTACACTCGGCCGGGACAAGTTTCTTGTCCAAGAATCTCGTCGAAAAAAACTACATGTTTTTTTCAACGAGAATCTCGGCCGTGTGTACGAGGCCTGAGAGTGTAGTCTTCACTCCATCCAAAAAAAGCTTTGGCATTAGATATATTCTTGAAGGGAATGGGTTTTCCTACACCAAGCAGCCAATCAGGGAGCAAGCTATAACATCAATACATACCAATGGGGCAGGCGGGAACTTCGCATGCGTCCCATCTCAGTTTCTTCTTCTCATCCAGGTAATAGCACCATGGTTTTTCCGCTGCATCAGGATTCCTGTGTGGATGTGACAGAAGTAAGACTTGAGGGTTATAGTGCATCAACCAGCTAAGCATGACCCAAAAAATACAAGCTAGCTACTAAGGGTAGCACCACCACCGCCTGATAATTCTGGACCGGAAACCAAACTTACAAAAAAAAAAAAAACACACAACTACACAACTGTAAAGAAAATATAGATAATTTATTAAAGCTAAAAATGTATTCTGTTTATATTTTGCCTTCCCTGGTTCCTCCATCCCACCTCATCTCATTCATTTTTTGCATACTTTATTTTAGACATATCACTGGGTCTCTGATTTTCTATGCAATGCAGGCAGGGTGTTGTACTTACTGAAGACACTGCTGCACCCTCAGTACTCCTCTGAGGAGCCCTCAGTCCTGGTTCAATCAGTAGGCTGACTCTTGGGAGGAGTTATGATACCTTGATGGGTGGATGTCAGTCTGGAGGAGTGGGCGTTCATAGGCAGACTGTATGTGCATGCAAGCCACCTTAAGTAATGCCCATATGTGATTTTGAGCCTCTGTGATTGAAAGAATTAAAATCCAGTAAACAAAAGGGGTGGACAAGGGACAGCCAAGCTGGCAAGGAAAGGGCTAAATGATCCTGCACATCCTCCAGCCAGGCAATGAGGCAGGCTGTATCTGACCCACTCCCAAGGTTCCTTTTCTATTTTGTATCTGACTTGCTACAGCTTCTAATGCACATTGTGAGAAGCTCCCATTGTGCAGTGAAATCAGAGTAAGCCATTTCAGTGCAGGAGAGGAGCCTGTATAATATGCAAGACTAAAGGGAAGGCTGGAGGTCGGGTTTAAATAATTATAAACAATTTATCAAATTAAAATAATCATACAAACCCTAACCCCCCCAAAAAAAATAAAAATTAAAAAGGAAGAACTTCATACATTTTACAAGGAAGCATATTCCTCTTCAAAAACAGATTCACGGCAAAAATATGTCATCCTGTATGTGTTTCAAAATAGCCACTGAACAGGGAAAGACCTGGGCCCCAATAGTGCTATAATGTATCCAACATACCACAAAATCTAATGTGATCATCAAGTTCCAAGGATGCAAACAACAAGAAATTTTCTCATATTTTGTTTGCAATAATTGGAAGATTTTGGCTAAATGTCCCCATTGTGGTCAAAATGCTTTTGAGCCAATGAAAGTTGGTGTGTTTTAAAGGACAGAGGGGGCTTTAATTAGTGGTTTGTGGTGGTGTATGTTAGGTAAAGCCCATTCATTCCAAAATTGAATGTTAAAAGCAAACAAAATTGGCAGGTTAAATAGGAATTTGCAGTTTGGCAGACACCTTATGCATGCCTAAACAATTTGGGCTTTCCAGACCCGCTGCGCTACTATTATTCGTCCCCCCTGGTCAGGGTGTTAGTCTGGTGTAAACACATGCACTTAAAGCACTGGGTTTCCCTGGAACGGCCCTATCTCCCACTCCCTTAAAGGTACTTCAATGGTTACGGGACCCCTGCCCTCTCCATTTCGAGACCTCAGCAGCAAGTTATCACCACCATAGTTCTTGTCTTAATTCCTAGGCATCTTGGAGTTTAGGGTGTTTCCGCCCACCATGGTGTGATTCCATTCCGAATGCTGCATTCTTTGTATTATAAAGTGAATCCAGCAGGGATGGAGGGAACTTCTCATAATGGCCACAACAGGTGTGAAGAGCCAGAAAGGACAAGGATGTCACCACTAGTGATGAGCCGAACACCCCCGGGTTCGGTTCGCACCAGAACCCGCGAACGGACCGAAAGTTCGTACGAACATTAGAACCCTATTAAATACAATGGATGCGAACGTTTGAATTCTAAAGTGCTAATTATAACAACTATTATGCATGTTATTGTCCTAAAAAGGGTTTGGGAACCCGGGTTCTGCACCAGGGGACATGTATCAATGCAAAAAGAAGTTTTAAAAACGGTCGTTTTTTGGGAGCAGTCATTTTAATGATGCATAAAGTGAAAAAAAAAAAGTCAAATATTCCTTTAAATATCGTACCTGGGGGGTGTCTAAAGTATGCCTGTGAAGTGCCACGTGTTTCCCGTGTTTAGAACTGTCCCTGCACAAAATGACACTTCTAAAGGAAAAAAAAGCCATTTAAAACTGCTTGCGGTTTTAATGTAATGTCTGGTCCCGGTAATATGGATGAAAATCTTTAAGAAAAATGGCATAGCTACCCCATGACCCCCCCCCCCACCCCAGCCCATTACCAGCCCCTTTGGGTCTTGTATGGATATTAAGGGGAACCCCGCACATAAAATAAAAAAGGCCCTATATACTCTGAACAGCCGTATACAGGCGGTGCATACAAGACAGGGACTGTATGTTTGTTCTTATGTAGAATGTGTTTGTAATTTTGAACAGGTACATTGTTTAAGTGTAGCTCCAGCCCAAAAATCTATTTTTAAACTTTTTGGAAAACATAGGTAAGGGTTATCACCCCTGTAACATTTGTTTTGCTGTCTGTGCCCCTGTTCAGAACATTTCACCTCACTTTCCGTCCCAATGACAACTGTTTTTGAAATGTGGTGTTTTTCTTGAAACAAGGATTGCTGATAAAGCATCAGTACAGAGGAGACACCTTTCTCCCATATTAATTCTTACAGGAGAGAATTTTCCTTCCTAGGGGTAGATTTCCTCTCACTTCCTGTTGTCTTCTTGCGTTTGCAAGTAGGAGTCGTTTGTAAGTTGGATGTTTGAAAGTAGGGACCTGCCGTATATAATCTGCAGAAATAGGCCCCTTAGTTGGTGTTGGCACAACACTGTAAGCACTCACAGTTACTCTTGGTTAGTGCTGGAACGCCCTGCTGTCAACTATTATATCAGGAATTGTAATTACATATAATTGTTGAACAGTGGTAGTAAAAATTGGGCCTTTGATGGTGGTGCTGGTGCCACAACACTGTAAGCCCTGACAGTTACTCTTGGTGGGTGCAGCAATGGGCCCTGCTGTGAATTATTAGATCAAGAATTGTAATTGCATGCCCCTGTTGAACAGGGGCTGAAAAATTGGGCCTTTCGTGGTGGTGGTGGTGGTGGTGGTGTTGCCACAACACTGTAAGCCCTCAGAGTTACTCTTGCTTGGTGGGTGCAGGAATGGGCCCTGCTGTGAATTATTAGACCAATAATTGTAATTACATGCCCCTGTTGAACAGGGGCTGAAAAATTGGGCCTTAGGCACTGGTGGCACAACACTGCAACCCCTCACAGATACTGTACTTGGAGCAAAGCAATGAGCCCTGTTGCAAAGTATTGCTTCAAAAATTGTAATGACACGCCCCTGTTAAACAGGGGCTGAAAAATTGGGCCTTAGGCACTGGTGGCACAACACTCCAACCCCTCACACATACTGTACTTGGAGCACAGCAATGAGCCCTGTTGCAAAGTATTGCTTCAAAAATTGTAATTACACGCCCCTGTTAAACAGGGGCTGAAAAATTGGGCCTTAGCCACTGGTGGCGGCACCCATAAACAAAAATGATCTTCCAAGCTATCATCATCAATCGTATCATTGAGGACTCGGAGGAGGAGGATAGCCAGTCAACATAACAGCACAGGCACTCAGCATCAGCATCAGTCTTGAAGGGATGTGACATGTTAAAATCAATTAGTCTGTTATATCAGCATCAGGTGTGTGGTAGCTGGTGGTGATCCAAGACTGGTTCATCTTGATGAAAGTCAGTCGATCAACCGAGTCGGTGGACAGGCGCACCCTGTGATCCGTGACAAATCCTCCAGCAGCACTGAATGTGCGTTCCGAAAGAACGCTGGATGCAGGACAGGCCAGTAGCTCAATTGCATACTGTGCAAGCTCTGGCCAGTGATCCATCCTCAAGACCCAGTAAGCCAGAGGATTTTCGGTGGGGAAGGTGTCCAAGTCTGACCTTGCCCCTAGATATTCCTGCACCATGTTTATCAGACGCTGGCGATGGTTGCTGGAACCGATCATACTTTGGGGCTGCGGACTAAAGAATTGTCTGAACGCATCGGTCAGACGGCCACCTTCCCCACCGCTCCTTCTTTGACTGGCCGAAGCCTCAGCAACTCGTTGTCCAGGACCAGGAGTTTGTAACCTCCCAGTGTCTGGGAACGCGTTGCACAGACCTTTCTGCAAGGCCTCCCGGAGTTGTCTCATCCTCTGCTCCCTCTGCGACGGTAACATAAGGTCCGCAACCTTACCCTTGTACCGTGGATCAAGGAGAGTGGCCAGCCAGTAATGGTCCCTCTCCTTGATCCGAAGAATACGAGGATCCTTCCGCAGACTATGCAGGATCAGGGAGGCCATGCAGCGTAGGTTTGCTGAGGCATTCGCTCCGGAGTCCTCTGGGTCACTAAGGACGACATGATCCGCAGTCACCTCCTCCCAGCCACGTACAAGTCCACTGGTTTCTTGGGACTGTAAATCATCCCTAAAAGACTGCTGCTGATGATGCTGAGTGCCAGCCTCCACCTCCATGCTGACACAATCCTCCTCCTCCTCCTCCTCCTCCTCCTCCTCTTCCTGTGCGATGGGTGGGACAGAAGGAACACTGTCTGGGTAAAGGGGGCCTTGAGAGGCAAGGAAGTCCTCCTCTTCCTGCCTCTGTTCTGCCTCAAGTGCCCTGTCCATTATTTCACGCAGCGTGTGCTCCAACAGGTGGACAAGAGGTACAGTGTCACTGATGCATGCACTGTCACTGCTCACCATCCTCGTGGCCTCCTCAAATGGTGCCAGGACAGTGCATGCATCCCTGATCATGCCCCACTGGCGTGGAGAAAAAAAACCAAGCTCCCCTGACCCTGTCCTGGTGCCGTAGTCGCACAGGTACTCATTGATGGCCCTCTGCTGCGTGTGCAGCCGCTGCAGCATGGCCAACGTTGAGTTCCACCTGGTGGGCATGTCACATATAAGGCGGTTCTTGGGCAGGTTCAACTCCTTTTGCAGCTCAGCCAGGCGAGCACTGGCATTATAAGATCTGCGGAAATGCACACAGACTTTCCTGGCCTGCCTCAGGACATCCTGTAAGCCCGGGTACCTGCCCAAGAAACGCTGCACCACCAGGTTAAGGACGTGAGCCACACAGGGCACATGGGTCAGTTGTCCCTGTCGAAGGGCGGAGAGGAGGTTGGTGCCATTGTCGCAAACCACCATTCCTGGCTTAAGCTGGCGTGGCGTCAACCACCTCTCGGCCTGGCCCTGCAGAGCAGACAGGACCTCTGCCCCAGTGTGGCTTCTGTCCCCCAAACACACCAGCGCAAGCACGGCATGGCATCTTTTTGCCTGCGTACTTGCGTAGCCCCGTGAACGGCTACGGAGCACCGCTGGTTCATAGGACAAACCACAGGAAGAGGCCATGGAGGAAGAAGAAGAGGAGGGGGTGGAGGAGAGAGGTGTGTCACAACCAGTAGTAGCATTTTGGAGGCGTGGCGGTGGGACAACCTCCAACACTACTGCACCTTGTCCTGCATCCTTCCCAGCTGCCAAAAGAGTGACCCAATGGGCCGTGAAAGAAAGGTAACGTCCCTGTCCATGCCTGCTGGACCATGAGTCAGCGGTAATATGCACCTTACCGCTGACCGCCCTGTCCAGCGAGGCCAAGACATTGCCTTCCACATGCCGGTAGAGAGCCGGAATAGCCTTCCGTGAGAAAAAGTGGCGTTTGGGAACCTGCCACTGAGGAACCGCACATTGCACAAACTCACGGAAGGGGGCCGAGTCTACCAACTGAAAAGGCAGCAGTTGAAGCGCTAGCAATTTAGCCAAGCTAGCATTCAACCGCTGGGCATGTGGATGGCTGGGAGTGAACTTCTTTCGACGGTCCAGCAGCTGGGGCAGGGAAATTTGCCTGCTAGAATCGGACGTCGGTGTACTGCTAGCAGAGTGGCCGCAAGTACTTGGCTGTGACACACCTAATTCTACACCTTCATTCCTCTCAGTGCATGTTTCAGAGAGGACTGAAGTTATAGTGGGGTTGGAGATCCCAGCTGATGCGGTGCAAGGAGAGGTCCGCTTTGTTCTTTGGTGTGGGTCTTTGAGGTAGGCTTGCCAACGAGCTGCATGGCAGGTCAACATATGTCTGGTCAGGCATGTGGTACCCAAGCGGCTGATGTTTTGGCCACGCGATATACGCTTGAGACATATGTTGCAAACAGCAGCTGTGCGATCTGATGCACTAGCCTCAAAAAAGGCCCACACCAAGGAACTTTTTGAATGACGGGCAGAGGCAGCGCCCTGCACAGGCGGAGCTCTGCGGTGTGATTCCGTCGGTGTACTGCCCTTACGCTGGCCACCAAAGGGCATCCTGCCTCGTTGGAGATGTGCCTCCTCCTCATCCTCCTCCTCCTCCTCTCTCCTATTAGGCACCCATGTGGAGTCAGTGACCTCATCATCCCCTCCCTCCTCATCACTGGAGCCAATCTGGCAGTATGCTGCAGCTGCTGGAACATGACTGCCAGATTGGTGTCCTTCTTGAGCATCCCCTCTGTCTGCTCTCACCCTACTGCCTTCCTGTAGCTGGGTTTCATCATCAGACCCTTCGAAACGCTGGGCATCCTCCTGGAGCATGTACCCAACACTGTGCTCAAACAGTTCGGGGGACTCCTCAGGAGGAGGACATGGTGGGTCTAGGGAAGGAGTGACTGATGATGAGTCTGACATTGATACCAGGGAAGAGGACGCTTTGGCAGCTGCTTTGCCAGTACCCTGAGCCTGGGTGAGAGAGGATGAGGAGGAGGAGGAGGGCTTGGTCATCCACTCTACCAAGTCTTCGGCATGATGTGGCTCAACATGTCCAGCTGCCGAAAAGAAGGACAAGCGTGTCCCATGGCCATGTGCTGATGACAATGCACCGCGTCCACGACCAGCACTGTTGCCCCCAGACACAGAGCCTGCTTGCCCTCTTTTATTGCCTCCTGACTGTCTGCCTCTCCTTGTTTGCCTTCCAGACATTCTAATAGATGGCCTGCAGGGAGATGGGAAAAAAGCAATAAGGGCTACCTTCAGGTGTCCTTCTCTGTCCCTTTACTTAAGGATTTCTAAATATGGTTCAGGATGATTGCTTTTGCACAGAATAGCACAACGACAATTTCCCTGACTGTCCAAAAAACAAGGATTTCAAAGATGGTTGATGAGGAATGCTTTAGCACACTATAGCACAAGGAGAATTCACTCACTGTCCTTCCCAGTCCCTAGAAACAAGGACTTGCACAGTGAAAGAAACTGACACTCTCCCTACCTAGAGTTTTCTGTCCCTAGAAAAAATGTTTTTTTTAAGCACACTATAGCACAAGGAGAATTCACTCACTGTCCTTCCCAGTCCCTAGAAACAAGGACTTGCACAGTGAAAGAAACTGACACTCTCCCTACCTACAGTTTTCTGTCCCTAGAAAAAATGTTTTTTTTAAGCACACTATAGCACAAGGAGAATTCACTCACTGTCCTTCCCAGTCCCTAGAAACAAGGACTTGCACAGTGAAAGAAACTGACACTCTCCCTACCTACAGTTTTCTGTCCCTAGAAAAAATGTTTTTTTTAAGCACACTATAGCACAAGGAGAATTCACTCACTGTCCTTCCCAGTCCCTAGAAACAAGGACTTGCACAGTGAAAGAAACTGACACTCTCCCTACCTACAGTTTTCTGTCCCTAGAAAAAATGTTTTTTTTAAGCACACTATAGCACAAGGAGAATTCACTCTCTGTCCTTCCCAGTCCCTAGAAACAAGGACTTGCACAGTGAAAGAAACTGACACTCTCCCTACCTACAGTTTTCTGTCCCTAGAAAAAATGTTTTTTTTAAGCACACTATAGCACAAGGAGAATTCACTCACTGTCCTTCCCAGTCCCTAGAAACAAGGACTTGCACAGTGAAAGAAACTGACACTCTCCCTACCTACAGTTTTCTGTCCCTAGAAAAAATGTTTTTTTTAAGCACACTATAGCACAAGGAGAATTCACTCACTGTCCTTCCCAGTCCCTAGAAACAAGGACTTGCACAGTGAAAGAAACTGACACTCTCCCTACCTACAGTTTTCTGTCCCTAGAAAAAATGTTTTTTTTAAGCACACTATAGCACAAGGAGAATTCACTCACTGTCCTTCCCAGTCCCTAGAAACAAGGACTTGCACAGTGAAAGAAACTGACACTCTCCCTACCTACAGTTTTCTGTCCCTAGAAAAAATGTTTTTTTTAAGCACACTATAGCACAAGGAGAATTCACTCACTGTCCTTCCCAGTCCCTAGAAACAAGGACTTGCACAGTGAAAGAAACTGACACTCTCCCTACCTACAGTTTTCTGTCCCTAGAAAAAATGCTTTTTTTAAGCACACTATAGCACAAGGAGAATTCACTCACTGTCCTTCCCAGTCCCTAGAAACAAGGACTTGCACAGTGAAAGAAACTGACACTCTCCCTACCTACAGTTTTCTGTCCCTAGAAAAAATGTTTTTTTTAAGCACACTATAGCACAAGGAGAATTCACTCACTGTCCTTCCCAGTCCCTAGAAACAAGGACTTGCACAGTGAAAGAAACTGACACTCTCCCTACCTACAGTTTTCTGTCCCTAGAAAAAATGTTTTTTTTAAGCACACTATAGCACAAGGAGAATTCACTCACTGTCCTTCCCAGTCCCTAGAAACAAGGACTTGCACAGTGAAAGAAACTGACACTCTCCCTACCTACAGTTTTCTGTCCCTAGAAAAAATGTTTTTTTTAAGCACACTATAGCACAAGGAGAATTCACTCACTGTCCTTCCCAGTCCCTAGAAACAAGGACTTGCACAGTGAAAGAAACTGACACTCTCCCTACCTACAGTTTTCTGTCCCTAGAAAAATTTTTTTTTTAAGCACACTATAGCACAAGGAGAATTCACTCACTGTCCTTCCCATTCCCTAGAAACAAGGACTTGCACAGTGAAAGAAACTGACACTCTCCCTACCTACAGTTTTCTGTCCCTAGAAAAAATGTTTTTTTTAAGCACACTATAGCACAAGCACAAAACACACTGACACTCTCCCTACCTATCCTTCTCTTTCCCTAAACTAAAGGAATCCAGGTTAAGCAAGAAAGAAATAAAAGTCACTGTCCCTGCCTATGCTGCTCTTTCCCTGCTCCGGAACACACTACACTAGGCCGCCGTGCTGGCGGCCTTTTATAGTGTGGGGCGTGTACTAAACACCCTCAGCAATAATTGGCCACAGGCATCCTGCCTGTGGCCAATCATTGCTCTCCTCGCTGCCGGCGCTGTGATTGGCCAAGCATGCGGGGTCACAGTGCATGCTTGGCCAATCACAGCGCCTGGATGACACTGCGATGGCGTAGTGCATTGTGGGCCGTTCGCGTCACTCGAATTTGGCGCGAACGGCCCAAATCGTTCGATCTTCGTCGAACGATCGAACAGCCGATGTTCGAGTCGAACGTATGTTCGACTCGAACACGAAGCTCATCCCTAGTCACCACTGGAGTTCCTGAAAAACCAGGTGACTTTTTTCTCTGTCATCTACTAAAAAGTGAAGCATTAGTTTTAGGAGGACAGATCCTTTCATTTCTAGAGTGTTAGAAGTAGTGTTATGCAGTCACCTATTAATGAGTAAACCTACCGGCAAAAGTTGTGCTCCCCAATGCCGTGCTGCCAGATGTCTGGAATGAAGGCGTTGATAGGCTCTCTACTCAAATGGTAAGAATTCCAGGGCAGGCAGTTGTGTCCAGTCTCTGTGCGACTGACATGGCCACGGTATTGAAATCCATTGTTTCGGAAGCAGTCATGTGACTCTGGAGAAAAATTTGATATGTTGTGTCAAACATAAAAGGAGTAAAACACTTCTCTAAATGAATACCCCCTGGCCATGTATAACCCGGTCCAGGCAGATCCAATCTAATCTTTACCATTCAAGCAAAACTCAAGCAATAGTCTTTTGTATTGGGTAGAATTAAGAAGAGTTTAGTTCCTTCAGAAATGTTAGTGTTGTCTCTGACCCTATTGGGGATTTCTTCAGCTTACTTTTAGTTCAGATGTGACAGCAAGGGGTCTGCTTGAGTTAAATGTTCCAGTTGCCAACTCTAGTGTCCATTTTTTTAAATATTTCTATAGAAATTGCACTAGGGAAATTCTCCATAGTGCTCACCCCCATAAGGGCTGCTGATTTGTCTCAGGTTCCTTTCCCAGATTAGTACAACAGCAGCCAGGCACACAGCAACAGTCACTCCCTCTTAGAACAATCTGGGGGTTGCTAAATAACTGGGGTAGGGCATAACTGTGGGATACTCCATAAATGCCAAATAGTACAGCATAGCTGGGACCTCGAAGAGTTCAGGTAGAAGCTGGGCTGCATATAAGGGTAGTAGTATCACTTCATGCTGGGAACTTTTCCTCCTGGACAAGAACAGGACTGCTCCAGACCCTATACTATTTATATGCTCTGCAGCCACCTACTGGGCACACCTCCCCAGGGATTGTCTGAGACTCCATAAATATTCAGACTGCTCATTTGACCTCCTCCCCTGCTATGTTCATGGCACCTTCCAAAAGACAGAGAGAAGCAATCAAACCTGCAGCAAGCGAGACACTGATAAGTCCAAAACAATCAGAAACTGCTACACTGATTATAGAGGAGCCAAACAAAATACATTTACCTAGCCTATTCAGTAATCTACCTGGAAGGGTGCTACATCTCTATAAGAATTTATGGAGAATCTTTATAGCCAATAAGGCCTAGGTGTTTAGCTCACAGCCAAGATTTGACTTCCTCATTAAGGCAAGAAGACAGCTGAAGATGTCCCATGTAGGATCATGAACACCGACAAAATAAAAATAAAAAAGACAAGAAAGGTCAAACTCTTCCTCATTCCACCAGTTTTTTGAAACTATACTTTAAATTGGCTAATCCTGTATATCTTGGCCATAAATCATTAGACAAAATAACTATTAAGCCCTGTACACACGATCGGATATCCTATGGATTTTCGTCCGATGGATTTGTCCATCGGATATCCGATGAAACTGTTTTCCATCAGTCTTGCCCACACACCATCAGTCAAAAAACCGACTGTTCCAAACGCGGTGACGTAAAACACTCTGATGAGCCGAGAAAAATGAAGTTCAATGCTTCTGAGCATGCGTCGACTTGATTCTGAGCATGCGTGGGTTTTTTATCCGATGGACTTGCCCATAGACGATCTGAGTTTTCGATCGGTTTTTTATCCATCGGAAAAATTTAAAACATGTTCTATTTTTAAAAACCGATGGAAAAAAGACCTATGGGTCCCATACACGATCGGTTTGCCTGATGAAAAGAATCCATCGGACGAAAATCCATAGGATATCCGATCGTGTGTACAGGGCTTTAGACAAACCTAATCTATTCTAATCTTGGCTACAGATTAAGCTAAATCCAACCTTCATCAAATGTTTCTAATCCTTTTCCATTCTAACCACACATCTAGCCTATTCTACCCAGAAGATAAGTGGTATATAAAACCAACTCTGGCCTTCAGACATTTCAAAGATAAAAGATATTGTCAGCTCTATCGGGAGACAATCAATGAATACCTTTGGACACTCCCATACAATCCTCCCCAGGTAAATTATCTTTGCTGCCTTTTACGGGACAATCACTATTGTTTTCAACAAGATAAGACCAATCATTGAGGTGAAGGATATAAAGCTAGACTGGACTGTGGCCACAATTTTGCCTGTCATCTGATCTATTCTAAATTTGACTATCAACCACAAAGAACATCACAGATCTTAAGCTGGCCATACATGGATCTAAATTTGGCTGGCTCAGCAGCTGGTTCAGGACCAGTAGAGTTTCAATTCATGTACTGGTGGATTTCTGTACAACCTGTTGGAAGATTTTCACACAATCAGCATCTCCGGCTATAGCTGGCAGTGCTGACTCTGAGTGATCAATGTATTCTAATGGCGGGGAAGTCTCCTCACTGTCAGAATACAAAAACTCATCAGGAGATATTTCCCCATTCGCAAAAAGTGTGTGGATGAAGGAATTAAGTCTTTTTTTTTTTCAACCTCTTGGTTGAACAAAAAAAAAAAAAAAAAGAATCATGAATGGGTTGTTTTAGTTTATGGTTGGATACAAAGATACAATCCGTGCCCAACATTTGCACAAACTTTACTATGGTCACCATAGCAGCAGGTAGATGCTACAGAATGGGGGATGAGGCACAACATCATCATGGAGAAAACAGTAGTGGTTGATTGGATAAGGTTTTCTAACCGGTTTCATGGCTTTTCTTCCCTACTAAGATCATTCAGTTCAGGGATATCTGCTGCCAGCACAGATAGGAAATTGAAATCCAATGGGAATGGAGATTAGGTGATGAACATTTCATGTTATGGCCACCTTAATCATGGAATCTCCAGACACTCATTACCTTTTTATACTCGTTAGAGAAATACAAATATGTTGAAAATAAAGAACGATTTATATTATAATAATAATTAATACATACACACATATTTCACAAAACTTCCCTTTGTGACTCTTCGTACAGACACAGGCAAACTTGCTGAGCCCCTTCGCCACACAGGTTCCTCCGTTCTTACACGGGTTCTGCTTGCAGACTTCTTCCACTGACACAAAAAAGTGGAGTACTTACATACAAAAGGTAGACGCTACATATCCCAGGAATAACTTCAGTTTGTTGAATTTCCACAATAGTTGAGAAGAATTTTTTCCAAGGTGAAGGGAAATTTCCTCTGAGAGAGTTCTCACTCCTCAGGACCAGTAGAAAGGGCAAACAAACTCCCTACCCTACACTAAAACAAAAAACAAATGAGCCACATTGCAACACCTGTATGGTTAGACATTTGCACGCTGGAAATTTTCGTTTTGTTTCGGATGCAATCATTCATTAAAGAATTTTGTTTCGTCATATTCATTATGTTGAACCGATTCGTTTTCGGAATTTGTTTTGTATCTTCATTGGTCCGAGTGAATTCAAAAAATTTAGCAGTTTTTCTGAAAGACTGCTTCAGTATATATTCCATATATTATCAATTATAACGGATTCAGTATTTTCAGACGCTAGTCCAAACCACCAAGAGAAATGGCATGAGCTGATTGGACAATATTGACTGGCATCGTGTCCATCCGAAATACCGAAAGGAACGAAATTCAAATTTATATGTTATCTGAATCTGAATTATTGAACAAATTCAAAGATTTTATTAATTTCCCTATGGCCCCAAACTATTATGAAATCACAAGATGTCATCCGAATGAAACAAATGCATTCATTCATTTTGTTAGAACGTTTTTTCGGGTTTTTGATATTCCTTATTATGTCCATTCGGAGATTCGTGTACATCCGAATCTCCAAAAATTCGATTTTTGTGCGAAAATTGATTCATTAAAGCGGAGGTCCGCCGCCCACCCCTGAGAAAATTAAAACATACTGTAGCTGCTGACTTTTAATAATAGGACACTTACCTGTCCTGGAGTCCAGCAATGTCGGCACCGCAGAGCTGATGTTTCCATTAGCTGTCGGGTGCTGCCGACGCTATTGCCGGTAATGGACCCCAGTAGTGAAGCATTACGGCTTCACGCTGGGTCCCTACTGCGCATTTGTGAGGCACTACTGGCCCGGCGGCGGGGGAAGGAGGAGGGAGGGGGGCGTAATGCGCCGCGGCCCGGTCTCCCGGAATTGGGGAAGGGTACCTGTCACAAACAGGTATCCGCCCCCCCCCGAAAGGTGGCAAATGTGGCACCGGAGGGGGGGAGGAGACAAATGAGCGGAAGTTCCACTTTTGGGTGGAACTCCGCTTTAAGAAATAAAACACACTTGTCTAGTCCTGATTGTGGCAGGCCTAGGATGGGCAGGAAGCAGCTGTCATTTCTCTACTCTTGTCAAAGCTTAAACACTTTTTGTGCAAAATTTTCAAGCTCCATCAATATCAGTTTGGGGGTGGGGAGGTCGTATTTTGACATCTTTGCTTTGGGTGCCAAAGGAACGTGTGCCAGAACAGAACTGTCTACTGTAGGTTACATGAGGTTAACAATTTGTACAATTTTAAAAATCATAAGCACATCATACCTAGGTTGCAGGACAGTCCGTGGTATGGGTAATGGCATTGACACTTGTAGTAAGGAGCCAGTTTCTTTAGGACACACTCTCCATTGGGGCATGTGGTATTTTTACATGGGTGAATGACTACAATCAAATATAAATGAGATTTAATTTTCAACACAATGAAGAGCAGACATTTTCTGTGGGACATCAAGATTCCAACACCAAGTCCCCCCACTGATGAAACTTTTAGGAACAAATATAAAAAAGTTTATTAGATAGCCACAAACTTATATTAAAACTCTACTGACCTTTCAGTTTAAATAGTTTAAATAGTTACATAAATTTGGGTGCTTCAAAACAAAATGTGTTTTGAATTCTCAACCATGGTTCCATGGCACCCTAGGATTCCTTCAGAGGTTGCTACCCGTTCCACGATCTGTGGCTGAGTGGCT
Source organism: Rana muscosa (assembly GCA_029206835.1). Taxonomy (NCBI): domain Eukaryota; kingdom Metazoa; phylum Chordata; class Amphibia; order Anura; family Ranidae; genus Rana; species Rana muscosa. The sequence continues at coordinate 248,248,107 of CM055123.1, read as the reverse complement.
CCCATATGGTGGTGCCTGCATATTCCTGAGGCCGACACCATTTGGCAGTGTCAGCAGTATTATACCAATTATCTGTTTTGTTGTCTGTAAGGGTGGCATTCTAACCATCCGGAGCACTGCTCCATTGACCCAGAAAACCATTAAAAAAAGTGTTTCCCCTTGACTTCCTCTCCAGGCTGGGGTACCACTCAAATCCAGCGCCACCTACAGTGGAGACAACAGACTGCACCTGCCTACAAGCTCATCATCTCAGCCTAGGCAAAGACACTGGACTGGAGCTCAAGGATGGCTTTTTAACAATAAAAGGTGGAGCTTTTCTGAGAAATGATACTATTGCTGTTTATTGTGATAAGAAACATATTCATGCAAACTTGTAAAGTTACTGAAAATTGTGATTATTCTTCTCTCACCTTTCTCACAGTTTAATCCGATAAAGAATTCAGTGCAGCGGCACATGTATCCCCGTTCGGTAGCCACACATGTCCCATGGTTAAAACATGGCTGCGATAGGCAGGGATCTATGGAAAATTGAATGGCACAAAAACACAGATTTTCTACTCTGAATTTCTATCACAACAATATTTATCAGTGTGATGTTTGATGGAAACGCAGAGTGCGGAGATGTCACTGTGGGGTTAGCAAGCTGCTCATGTACTAGAAGGTAATATAAGGTAAAAGCGGTATTAAACTCAAAACCAAAAATGTAATGTAGCGGCCTCCTGGACCTCTAGAGGCCTGATGGGGACCTCCAGAGTCAGGGAGAGCTGACATCCATCCTTGTAGATTAAAGGATGGGCGCCAGTCACTTTTTGAATGCAAATAAAGAGAGAGTTAGGGCCAGGACACCTTAAGGTAGATGCAATGACAATTAGCAGACTCCGATAGGCAGAAAGCTATACGGTTCAAAGCCTCCAGCAACTTCTGTATTGGCAGGACCGCTGTCTCCTATGGCAGCTTTTAACAGTTTCCAAAGATCTTCACACACAGAACTTTGCAACAGAGTACAGTTCTTCTCTTACTGTATCTCACATATTCCCACTGTAGGTCTTCAATCACTGATCTCCCAGTCTCTCACTAGACTTCCAGATCCCAGCTGCCCACTGGATTCCCTGAGCTCTCCCACAGCTAACCCGCTGTATACTCCTCAAGTGTCACCTCCGCTAACCCGCTGGGTCCCTGGCTTGGCACTTGCTGAAGCTTTCCCACTTCTTCACCGTCCCCGGCTGGTAAGAAGACTGCTATGGTACTTCTTCAGGCTTACTCATAGTAGTCTGTGGCAAATAAGGTGGATGGTCGCTTAGTGGCAACTGCTTCCCCTGGCACCTCTGACCACAACTTGTGCCCCGTCCGGTTGAACCTCTATAACTCGGTTGGACTCCAATCCTGAAGTCCCAACCCTATGCTGCTTCTCCTGCTCCTGGATAGGCCTTGGGCAGGCTAGCAGCCAGGTGTCCCCAGGATATGCCGCAAGCTTCTGGCCTACCCAGGATGAGATAACATACGTACACCCAGACAGTCGTCCAGGTGGCACAGAACACTGATCACCTGACTCCACCCAAATAAATAGCTCTCCCAGCAGGCCAAGGGACTAAAGAAACCCTTGCCAATTGTCTGAGACACTCCATTCATTCATAATCTGACCTTGCTATGCTCTTGTCGGTCTAATGTCACCAGCAACAGTGTCACCCAGTGACAGAAGAGAAAAGGTGCAGCAATTCCAGAATTAGAGAGGGATCAGTAGATCTTCTAACAATTAACCAGAACATTTACTATCTGGCAAACTAAATTTATGAACAACCCTGCCTAAACACCAGGGTGCTACAATAATATTTTGCAGCTTACCAGTCATTAGATTGCCTTTGTTTTATTTTTTAGGATTTTTACCCCCTCTGTTTTTACCTGGTGTTCTGGCCAGTAACACACCTCCTGGATTAGAGTGCCTTCACTCTGGATAAAGGAGCACAGGGGGCACATTTGGACCACAGAATTGTTAATCTAGGAGGTGGGGATGCTGGATGTACTAGCAGATTTAAATACACATTGAAGCCAAACTTTAGCTAATACTTTATAAGCAATTACAACAAACATGTTTTTTTCCCTGTACATATGTGATATGCCATTGGTAAGAGGTTAAAAGACTTTGGACTCTTATATCTTTGGTTTTATGCTCTCATTAGACTCTACAGTTCGCTGTCAGTGTCATGGCTTCGTTTAGCAACAACGTCATGCGATCACCATGCTGGCACTGATACTGAATAAGAATAAGCCATGAAATCCTGCTAAAGAGTTATACAAGAGGGTTATTTACCGTCATGGCGATGATGACGGGTTCGATGAAGATGCTGTGGAGAGGAAAAACAAAAGTGTGATAGTTTAAAAGTATTCTTAAGGAGTACCGTTTTAAACCATGCCTCTGGCTCTAATCACGTGCTTCAACCCCCCCCCCCCAATTGGAATCCATGCATCCGGCGCTCCTGCATGTAGATCAGGGAGCCAGACCCATGGATAGGGGGGGCACCTAGTGGACAGGTTGCCACTGCTTAGAAGTACAGAAGAATAAAGGACCTCTACCTGTGCCACATCCAAATTGTGTCTATACAGAAATGTTTTTAGAAAGATCCAAATCTTGCCAATGGTGGACTTTAGACTTGTGCACAACGGAAAAATTTGTTTAGTTTCGGTTCGTTTCTTTTCGGTCCTGTTGATTTGTAATCGTTCGTAATTTTGCTAGACGGGATTTTTCGTGTTCTGACTAATTCGTATTTTCGCAAGCGACATTTTTCGTTGAATCGGAATGATTCGTATTAATGTAAGCCTTATTTTTAGTTGATTTATAATTCGTACTTTCGGTAGAGTACATTGTTTTTCGTTGATTCTGGACACAACTCCTACTTTCCTAACTTTTTTGGGGTTTGTTGATTCGTAATTTTCCGTGTCTCTCTCACAACGACGCTGCCTATTATGCCTAATGTGCTTCGAATGGATTTGTACTTTTCTAAATACATAGCGGTTATTTGTAACGATTCAAAATCTCATTTTTTTAAAAAGGAATTTTCAAAAACAGTCTCTGTAGTTTTATTACTTTTTGACACTTTTTGTATGGGGGGGGTCGGGATCTGGAGACCCCCTTGTTAAAGGGGACTTCCAGATTTCAATAAGCCCCCTGCCTGCATACCCCCACAACCACTGGCCAGGGTTGTGGGGGTGAGGCCTTCGGCCCCCTTACTTGACCTCCCAGTCTGCATGCCCGGATAAGGGTCTGGTATGGATTTTGGGTGGGACCCCATGCTTTTTTTTTACATTTGGAGTGGGGTTCCCCTTGAAATCCATACCAGACCCAAAGGGGAAGCCCATTGGCAGCTGATGATGCATCGGTTATTAAGGATGCCACGGCCGGCTTTCCGGCCCTGCTCCTTAACAAACAGCTTTTACTGTGCCCTGATTAGGGAAAGCTTTCCCCAATCAGGGCGCAGAATGCACTGTGCAGTGCGCAGTTCATTGCAGGGCATTCGGCAGGGAGAACACCCACCGAACACCCAGGGAAAGGGGTGACAGATTCCATCGTCGGCTCAGCATTAGGGTGGTTGTGTCAGTTTTTTTGCAGTACACTGTATTGTCCCAGAATGAAGGTGCCCTGACCCGGGACAAACCAGCAAAATGCAGGACTGTCCTGGGCAATTCGAGACAAGTGATCGCCCTAACCCAGGGTCATTAGTACTCACAGGACTGTGCTCTCGGTAGTCAACTTCTTGCTAGGTATATCTCTCCCAGGAACCTTGAATGGAAGCAGTATTACACAGGGATCTCCAGCCTGGCCTAAAGGGCCTTATGCAACCCACCCTAGCCCCCACCTCCATAAGGGACAGAATGACTACAGATAGATCCTCCTATGTACAGGTCCACTCCACCCAGTCTTCTGCCCTGTCTATGGCCTTCTTGGTGACGCGCCATGTGACCGCACGTCATGCGGTCATGTGACATGTTGATGGCACCGCCCCCAGTGACGAGCGCTGCGGAGGACGGCGGCGGCACCAATGGGGATCGCCTCGTCTGATTTTCAATACAGCCATGACGGTGAGGAAGCAGGCTACCTCATGTACGGTAAGTTAGGGTAGCGATAATTTAGTAAGGGACTTGATCTGCTCTCCCTCTATGTACATAATGTACACACTGCCTGCCTTTATACTGTCTGTGCAGGATACTGCATGCTCTCTGATTTACAGGCTGTGGTTACCGTAAGTGTGGATTGCTATTATGATTCAGGATTGTACAATTGAGGAGATTGCTGCACCTTTATGAACGTTGTGATTTTGGTGATGTGTGTGATTAATTCACTTGAATCACCTGTGATAGGCTGTCCTCTTGATTGAAGTGGGTGGGACATGCTAATTGATTAAACCAGTACTTGATGCTATAAATTTAGCACTGACACACTAGCCCTTGCTATATCCGCTGAGGAAGTCCTGCACTACGGACGATATGCGTGCGGAGGGCTTATAGTGATGTCAGAACAGCCACCCACCTGTTTTTTTATTCATATGTACTTCATACCGTGCACTAGGTCATAGTGCCGTGTTTGTGAGTATTTTACTTACTGGAATAAATGTGTCGCTTTTATATATGGAGAGCACTATGTGTTTCCTTTAATTTTACATGATCCACCCTTTATGAGCGAGTTTTTGGAGACCATTTACTGATTGAGGAGTACAAAGAAGGACTTCACGTGAAGACATCACCTTATAATTACCCTTGAGAAGGGACAGCTTGATTGACCTTCTGTTCACTCAGAGGTCCATTCATTCAGGTGAGCGGTTTGTGCTTCAGGGGGAAGAGACGTTTATGTTGGGATGTATAGTGATTGACTACAGCACCCCAGTTTCTGTCTAAGAAGTTCATATTCCCATTGTTTTTTCAACATCCTCTGGCCTCAACTTGCTACATATTGTTTTTGGACTGTTTTGTGACACTACTTTTAGTTTAATTTTAGCGCTGCACTGCTTTTTACATATACTGTATATCATGCATTGTAGGGCATTGCGTTATAAAAAAAGGCACATGTAAATTTTTTTGTACGTTGGCCGTCCAAACATAATGAATGAGCTGCCTTACTGCAATTCACCCTAACTCATGCCCGAACACATAAGTCAGCACTTCTTAATGGATTGCTTAAAGGCTAATGGGCCCTGAGAGTTCTTGATTCAAACAGTCTAAACAGAGTGCATAGACAGACATAGGATGATTATTGCCCTTCCATGGTTGGAGACACGGATCAGTTATGGGGTATATTGGGGTTACTGGGTGCTATTAGGTTTTCCAGCCAGTTGCAATTGTGAACATGTATGTTTATGTTGCATTATATTACACAGAATGGTCACGCGGTGGTGGCATCTTATGCCATATCTATGGCCACAGGAAGAGTAATCAAATATTATGCAGCCACTGGACAGGACTTCTAAGGCAGTCCATACATTGACCATTTTTGTTTTGTTAAACCAGTGGGTTTAACGAAAAAAAAAAAAGGATCAGATTCCTCCATCCACATATTCGAGGATGGGGGAATCCCTCTCATTGAGCTATTATATTCAGACAGAGGGGAGACTTCCTGTAAGGGTATGTACTTACCGAGGCCGAGATGCCGAGAGTGGTTCACCTTTGCGACTTGACGCACTCCACCCCCTGGAGTTGAGACAGGGAGTGGATGGCGAGAAGCGGCACCGGCTACAGGCAGGTGGTGGGTACTTGTAGACGGTCCGGTAGTGCTGAGTAGACTGAAGAAACAGGCTTCAAGCAGGAACTAGCCGGATTGGTAAAGTTCAACAGCAGGAGATAATGGAAGCCGGTGCAGGTTGAGTCCGGGTTGCAATTGCAAGGTAACAGTCCCGGCTGGGGGTCTAGCACAGTAAAAGGTAACAAGTCCAGAGAATACCGGGAACCAGGCAGGAGTTCAAAGGAAACGCGGAAGTCCAAAAGGTACAAGCAGGAGGTCAAGGATTGTAGACAGGCAGCAGATCCGAGTCACAGGCCGAGGGTCAAACACAGGAGAAGGCAGAAGTCCGTATAACAAGCCGAGGGTCAGGTCCAGGAGAGAGATCAGAGGAATCAAGCCAGTCCGGGTCACAAGGAGATTTTCAAGATAGTTTTCCAGAGTCTTGGGTATACAGGAAAGCTGACAAACCAGCAACTTGTCAGTGCAACTGGGTCTCTTTAAATAGGCCCGCCTGGATTCCTATTGGTGCGCCGCCGCGCATGCGCGCTGCTGCGTCGGCGCGCGCACCCGAGAACGTAGAAGCGCCGTCCCGCGCACGCGCCGAAGCATCATTCCGCCGCGCGTGCGCATTGGGCGCTGATTGGCATTGTTGGACGGATTTCCCTGACAGTGCCCCCCTCCTAGGGGCGGACTCCGGACGCCCAGACTAGACATCAACTCGGGATGTTCCTGGTGAAAGACTCTAATTAGGCGGGGAGCATGTAGGTTCCTAGATGGTTCCCAAGAGTTGTCCTCTGGGGGATACCCCTTCCATTTGATTAAATACTGTAACTGCCTGCCTCTTTTCCTGCAGCCCAAGATAGATTCCACCACGTACTCATTTTCACCATCAACCTCCACAGGTGGAGGAGGTGGCTCATCCCTTCCTGGGAAGGAGCTGGAGACTACTGGTTTCAACAGAGACGTGTGGAAGACCGGGTGTATCCTGTAGGAGTCGGGCAGTGCCAATTCAAAGGCCACAGGGTTGATTACTCGCTTGATTTTAAAAGGGCCTATAAATCTTGGTCCCAATTTCCGTGAAGGGATCGGCAATTTGAGGTTGGTGGCGGAGAGCCATACTTCCTCCCCAACTTTGAAGACTGGATTTTCCTTCCTACCCTTGTCGTAGTGTCTCTTGTAAGACTCCTGGGCGTTTTGCATCATTTCCTGGAGTCTCAGAAAATTAGATTGAACAAAGGCTATCCGATCTTGAACAGCAGGAACAGAGCTCTCCGGAATGTCATCAGGGAGGAAGGAAGGATGGAAGCCAAAGTTGGCCCAAAAAGGAGTTTGACTGGTGGCTGAATGCACCGAGTTGTTATATGCAAATTCAGCGTAGGCTAATAGGGAGGACCAATCGTCTTGTGAGGCTGAGCAAAAACAACGGAGATATTGTTCTAGGGTTTGATTGGTTCTCTCTGTCTGTCCGTTGCTCTGGGGGTGATATGCCGATGATAGGCAAATATTGACTTCTAAAGATTTGCAAAGTTCCTTCCAGAATTTCGACGTGAATTGAACGCCTCTGTCAGAGGTGATGCTCTTAGGCACCCCATGGAGCCTGATTATCTCCTGAAAGAAGGCTTTGGCTGTATCTGCAGCAGAGGGGGTACCGATCATGGGCACGAAGTGTGCCATTTTGGAGAGGCGGTCAATTACGACCAGAATCGTGGTAAAACCTCCAGAGGGCGGTAGATCTACAATGAAGTCCATGGACACATCTGCCCACGGACGTTCAGGGATAGGCAAAGGTTTGAGTAGTCCCCAACTCTTGGTTTTGGGTCCCTTATACCGTTGGCAACGGGTACAGGAGGCAACATAGGACTTGCAATCTTGTCTCCAACCAGGCCACCAGAAGGAGCGAGAGATTAGTTCCATGGTTTTTTTGGTTCCAAAGTGACCAGCTAGTTTGTGGTCGTGGAAAGTTTTCAGAATCAGTTGCCTTGTTTCCAGAGGGACGAAGACTTTACCTTGGGACCAGAGCAAGTCATTATGCTTCTCTAGGGAAGAGGTTACTTGGTCAGGACAATGCTTAGAGGCGGCTTTTATGGAGGTTAGTAGATCAGCCTGTGGGATGAGCAGAAAGTTTTGTGCTGATAGGATGGTACTTGGTTCCTCTGCTTGAGGGGTCTCGGGAAACATCCTAGAGAGTGCATCCGCCTTCACGTTCTTGGAACCGGGCCTATAAGAGATATGAAAGTTAAACCTGGTGAAGAAGAGGGCCCATCGGGCTTGTCTGGGTCGAAGACGTTTTGCTGTTCTCAGATATTCTAGATTCTTATGATCCGTGAATATCATGACAGGGTGAGGGGCTCCCTCCAGAAGGTATCGCCATTCTTCCAGGGCGAATTTGATAGCTAATAGTTCCCGGTCTCCGACGTCATAATTACGTTCCGGAGAAGTTAGTTTACGAGAGGCAAAGGCTACTGGATGAAGAAGGGATTTGGGGCCCTGCCGTTGAGAGAGGATGGCCCCAGTGGCTGACTCTGAAGCATCTACTTCCAGAGTAAACGGCAGTAGCGGATCTGGATGCTTCAATACAGGTGCCGATGTGAATGCATTTTTTAGTTTATCGAAGGCATCCTGAGCTTCCGGTGACCAGTGAAAGCGGTAGCCCTGGCGTGTCAGTTGGGTTATAGGTGCCACAATAGAAGAGAACCCCACAATAAACCTCCTGTAGAAGTTGGCGAAACCTATAAACCGTTGTACCCCTTTCTTGTCTGTTGGGGCTGGCCATTCCTGGATAGCTTTGACTTTCTGTGGGTCCATTGCGACCCCATTGGTAGAAATAATAAATCCCAAAAATTGCACAGTGGTTTTCTCAAAGTCACATTTCTCGGCCTTGAGGTAAAGTCTATGTTCTCGGAGAATAGTGAGGAGGACCTTGATGACATGGATTTGGTGCAGTTCAAGGGAGGACGAAAAAATAAGAATATCGTCTAAGTAGACTACTAGGAAGTCGTCCAGGTGTTCACGGAAAATGTCATTGACCAGGTGCTGGAAAGTAGCTGGGGCGTTGCAAAGCCCGAATGGCATGACCAAGTATTCAAAATGACCGAACCTAGATCTAAAAGCCGTCTTCCATTCGTCTCCAGCCCTGATCCGGATGAGGTTGTAGGCCCCTCGAAGGTCCAGTTTAGAGAAGATCCGAGCTGATCGGAATCGTTGGAACAACTCCGGGATGAGAGGAAGCGGGTATCTATTTTTAATAGTAATCTTATTTAATTCCCTATAGTCGATGCAGGGCCTCAGAGTCCCGTCTTTCTTTTCAACGAAAAAGATTCCGGCACCGGCTGGGGAAGAAGAGGGGCGAATAAATTTATTTTCCAGATTTTCCTCAATGTAAGACTTGAGGGCCTTCAACTCAGATTCGGACAAGGGAAAGATGCGGCCGAATGGAATTTTGGAGCCAGGCAGAAGGTCAATGGGACAATCGTAGGGACGATGTGGAGGTAGGCGGTCGGCCTGCTGTTTGTCGAAGACGTCCTGGAATTCTAAGTATGCTGATGGAACATGTGGTAGGTTATCCGGTTGAGGGGTTAAAGTAGCACAGACAGTTGGAAGTGCGGAAAGACAGTGTTGGGAACAATACGGAGAAGTGAAGTTAACTTCCCTTTTGGCCCAGTTTATATGAGGCTCATGTGCTTGTAACCAGGGGAGGCCCAGGATGATGGGAAACATGGGAGATGGGATGAGGTCAAATCGAAGGTATTCTTGGTGGCCTGAATCCGTGATAACAAGGACGGGTTTTGTTTCTTGCGTAATTACCCCTGAACGAGGCAGGGATCCATCCACCAGACGAACCTGAAGATAACGGTCCTTGGTTTGCAGAGGAAAGTGAAGTTGGGAAGCAAGTGAAGAGTCCAGAAAGCAGCTGCAGGCTCCTGAATCAATAATCGCCGGTAGGCGGGTTGCTCCTGTTGGTAGCTGTAGAGAAATAGAAAGAACAACATAAGTCTGTGGTAAGCCAGAAACTTGGTAGTTCAAAGTGTCTTTGAGGGTACACTTACTAGGTCTCACTGGGCAGCTCCGAAGGAAATGGCCAGTACCCCCGCAGTAAAGACACAAATTGGCCTGACGCCTGCGCTGCTTTTCCTCAGGAGAAAGGGGAGGACGAACCAGACCAAGCTGCATGGGTTCAGGCTCGGGAGGAGAAGATGCTGTAGGAACTTGGATGGGTGGATAGGCAGAAGCTGATCGGGGCAAAGTCCAGTTTGGACGGGTAGTCTGGAAACGCTCAGAACGCCGCTCCCGCAGGCGTCTGTCAAGCTGAGTGACAGACTGGATCAAATCTTCCAGAGTAGTTGGAACACCAATCCTGGCCAGCTCGTCTTTAAGAGCCTCAGACAGTCCTTGGCGATATTGGTATTTAAGGGCCGTCTCATTCCAGCCAGTGTCAGCGGACCATTTCCGGAATTCTGCCGTGTAGTCCTCCACCGGCCTTCTCCCCTGGGTTAAACTGTGGAGAACAGACTCAGCTGTAGCTGATCGCTGAGGATCGTCATACAGCTGCGCCATACTCTCGAAGAAGGTGTCCACGGAATCTAGTATGGGGCTGCTTTGCTCCATCAGGCCATGGGCCCAGGCCTGAGGTTCGTCGGTTAGAAGGGAGATGACGAACCCCACCTTTACCACTTCTGAAGAGAAAGTCCTGGGTTGAAGGGCGAAGTAAAGAGAACATGCGTTTTTGAAAGCCCGATATTTCTTACGGACGCCAGAAAATCGCTCAGGCAGGGGGACCCTGGGTTCAGGGGTAGCCATTACTACGGTGGGATTTGCCTGATTTTGAGACGTGGAGGCAACATTGGCAACGGTAGCAGCTGGTGATGCTGGTCCTGTAGCTCCAGTAAGTAGCTGAAAGCGGCCATCCATTTGGACATAACCTTCTTGTAATTTCTGAACCGCATCGGTTAGTGCGGTGACTTGCTGACATAGGGTCTCGAACGGTGAACGCACCCTGTCGGCCTCAGACATCTGGCTGGTTTGTACTGTAAGGGTATGTACTTACCGAGGCCGAGATGCCGAGAGTGGTTCACCTTTGCGACTTGACGCACTCCACCCCCTGGAGTTGAGACAGGGAGTGGATGGCGAGAAGCGGCACCGGCTACCGGCAGGTGGTGGGTACTTGTAGACGGTCCGGTAGTGCTGAGTAGACTGAAGAAACAGGCTTCAAGCAGGAACTAGCCGGATTGGTAAAGTTCAACAGCAGGAGATAATGGAAGCCGGTGCAGGTTGAGTCCGGGTTGCAATTGCAAGGTAACAGTCCCGGCTGGGGGTCTAGCACAGTAAAAGGTAACAAGTCCAGAGAATACCGGGAACCAGGCAGGAGTTCAAAGGAAACGTGGAAGTCCAAAAGGTACAAGCAGGAGGTCAAGGATTGTAGACAGGCAGCAGATCCGAGTCACAGGCCAAGGGTCAAACACAGGAGAAGGCAGAAGTCCGTATAACAAGCCGAGGGTCAGGTCCAGGAGAGAGATCAGAGGAATCAAGCCAGTCCGGGTCACAAGGAGATTTTCAAGATAGTTTTCCAGAGTCTTGGGTATACAGGAAAGCTGACAAACCAGCAACTTGTCAGTGCAACTGGGTCTCTTTAAATAGGCCCGCCTGGATTCCTATTGGTGCGCCGCCGCGCATGCGCGCGCGCCGCTGCGTCGGCGCGCGCACCCGAGAACGTAGAAGCGCCGTCCCGCGCACGCGCATGCGCCGAAGCATCATTCCGCTGCGCGTGCGCATTGGGCGCTGATTGGCGTTGTTGGACGGATTTCCCTGACACTTCCCCACCATCAGAATACAATGATCAGCAGCACTGATCGTTCGGGAAAACCCTGACAGGCTGGATATACACAAGTTGATTGATTGATTGATTGATTGACTTGTGTACAACCATCCTGCCCATACATGGTTTGAAATTCAGCTGGTGGAGGAGACACCATTCACACCTTGGTGAAAATGGGGGCATGTTTAAAAAAAAATATTGAATTAAAAAAACAAGTTGTTTCCAATTGCAGAAGGTGGGAGGCTTGTAGGGATTAAAAGAGCTGATCTTGAGCGAAAGTCCACTTAACAAGCAATAGAAATACATACAGAGGCCAATTGGACACCATTCATATGGAGTATGGAGCTTGCTAGAGTGACGCTGAAACTCACACCCCGGGGGGAGGGTTGGTTCAATAATAACCGTCCTAACTATCCAATTGTATTTGCCAAATGTATCGAAAATAGCAGCAATACATGAAGGCCAAAACTGCCACCACTTCTCATATTGGCAACAAAATAATTGGTGAGATAATAAAAATAGTTTCAAAATTTTCTTCCCACTGATGGTTGTATTTTGTACAAATTCCCGACATACTTTTTATATGAATTGGATTGAAATGTGGTGCTGGTAATTTAGTTAAAATGAAAAAGTAAAAAAAAACTGAACCAAAAAATGGACCATGGTGAAAATGTAGTGGACCCTGACGAAAATTTGATGGACCCTGATGAGAATTTGATGGGGCCTGATGAGAATTTGATAGACCCTGGTGAAGATTTGTTTTCTCACCTGGTTCCCCCCCACCCGACATATATACATTATACAATAAAGATGTTTGGATAGTGATACCCTCAACCACATTCCTCAAACCCCAGTTCCAATGGACCCCTAATACTTACAGAGGATGACGCAACGGTCAGAAGGGAAAGGATCCCGATGAACTGAGTGGGGCTCATGGCTGGTCAGGTCCTTCTTCTCCAATGCACACGGTACAGAGTTTATCTTGACCTGGACAGTTTACACACCCCTTGTGTCCAACCTCCTTTACATTAGTAAACAAAGGATCCAATGGAGGGGGTTGTCAGTCTGACCTGAATGTCAACATGTAAGTACAAGTCCTGAAACAGGGCAGATCCCCCATTCTTTTGCTGTGAGAGCTCTTTAGAAAAGATAATTGATAGTGTTTTGCTGCGCTCCGTCCTATGTTGTTGCTATTTCTTTCCCTCCCTTCTATCAGGTTTTACAATAGGGCACTGCAGCAATGTAATTAAAAAATCAACACTGCCCTCAGGAAAGTTCACCCTTTAGAAAAGATAATCAGCTATTTCATTAAGCCCTCATTCACTCTGACTGCGGCTTTGAAATTGTGCGACTTCATCTAAAATCGGACAGTCCCACACCTCCTTCTCTTTCCCACTGCTCTTTCGAAATGCACTGCATTCGTCTTTTCTCTCCAGCTTGTCTGAGGGTCGCAGTCATTTATCGGCCTCCTGGACCAGTGTCACGCTTTCTGGATGAATTCTCTGCATGGCTACCCTATTTTCTCTCCTCTGAAGTCCCTGCTATCATCCTAGGTGACTTTAACATTCCAATCAATGTTAATACTGCAACCACTTCTCAACTACTCAACCTAACCTCTTTTAACCTAACACAATGGACACAAACCACCACTCACTCCAACGGCAACACTCTCAACCTCGTATTCTCCCATCGCTGCACTCCCTGCAACCTCTCTAAAACCCCCTTTCCTCTCTCTGATCACAACCTTATCCGTTTCACACTCTCCTTGTCACCTACCTCCCATGCTGCCAACCCACAAACCACTACCCCAGAAACCTTCGCAACCTCAACCCTTCCCTTCTTCACTCTACTACTGATGGCCTTTAGGACAAAATCGCACCCCTGTCCTGCCCAGACCTAACCACTTCCATCTACAACACCACGTTGTTATCCTCCCTAGACGTTCTTGCTCCTCTTTCTACATGCAGAACCAGGCCCCATCTGCCACAACCCCGGCAAATAGACGACACCAAAAGTCTCAAGAGACACAGCCATGCTTTTTTAGCGAGCATGGCGTAAATCTAAATCCCTGCAAGACTTTACCCTCTACAAATCTGCCCTTCTCAAATACAACTCCTGCCTTCACACTGCTTAACAAACCTACTACAACACTCATCAAAACCCTCTTATCCAAACCTCATCAACTCTTTTCTACCCTTAATTCCTTACTTCACCCACACTGCCCCCACCCACCAACTTGCTTACCGCTCAACAGATTGCCAACCATTTCAAAAGAAAAATCGACACAATTTGCAAGGAGATATCCAGCATTCAATTTCCTCCCCTACCCAACACATCAGATCCAACACTACACTCAATACTCTCCTCCTTCTGCCCAGTTACCACCGATAAAGTTGATAAACTCCTCTCCATGGCCAACCTCACTACCTGTCCCCTGGACCCTCTCAATTACTGCGACCACCTTCTCGCTCTATCCTCAACTGCCTAACCCACATCTTCAACCTCTCCCTCTCCTCGCTCTCCTTCCCCGCTCAAACATGCACTGGTTACCCCCATACCTAAAAAACCCTCACTAGACCCCACCTGTTTGAATAACTCAAGACCCATCTCCCTGCTCCTGTTTGCCTCCAAGCTCATTGAATGCCTTGTCCATGACCGAACGAGTCGCTACCTCACGGACAACAACCTTCTCGACCCCCTACAGTCCGGCTTCCGCCCACAACATTCTACTCAAACTGCCCTACTAAAACTCACCAATGACCTACTAATTGCTAAAACCAATGGCCATTACTCCATACTTATACTCTTAGACCTCTCTGCTGCCTTTGACACAGTTGACCACCTGCTCCTCAGCAAACTAAATTCCCTTGGCCTCCGTGATTCTGCTTTATCCTGGTTCTCCTCCTACCTATCTCAGCGCACTTCCAGTGTCACCTACAACTACAGCTCCTCCGCTCCTCTTGCACTTTCTGTTGGGAAACCCCAAGGCTCCGTCCTTGGGCGCCTCCTATTCTCACTCTATACCTCTTCCCTGGGCCAGTTGATAACCTCCCATGGATTCCAATACCACCTCTATGCAGATGACACCCAGATCTATCTCTCCACTCCTCAACTCACCCCTTGATCTCCTCATGGATATTAAACTAACAGAATGGCATATCAGTATGGATGTCACACCACTAAAACTGAGCTTGTTATATTTTCTCCTTCACGGTCCCCACCCCCCCATGACTTTACCATTAAGATCAACAACACAACCATTGGTCCCTCCATACATGCCAGGGGACTGGGTGTAATCCTTGACTCTGACCTCTCCTTCAGCCCCCACATTAAATCACTGGCTAAATCCTGCCGCCTTAACCTCCTCAACGTCTCCAGAATTTGACCCTTCTTGACTAATGACACCACAAAGCAACTTATTCACTCCTTGATTATTTCCCGTCTTGACTACTGCAATTCTCTCCTTAATGGCCTACCCTTACGCAGGCTATCCCCCCTTCAGTCTATTATGAATTCTGCTGCTAGACTAATACGCCTCACTAACCGATCCGTGACTGCTGCTTCTCTCTGCCAATCCCTTCACTGGCTTCCCCTACCCCCACCGTATAAAATTCAAAATGCTAACCACAACATACAAGGCCATTCACAACATCGCCCCAATCTACATCACCAACCTCATCTGCAAATATCGCCCAAATCGTCCCATCCGCTCCTCCCAGGACCTCCTGCTCTCTAGCTTCCTTGTTACCTCCTCCCATGCTCGCCTTCAGGACTTCTCCAGAGCCTCTCCCATCCTCCGGAAATCCCTGCCCCAGTATGTCCGATCAGCCCCTACCCTGTTCACCTTCAGGAGATCCCTAAACTCATTTATTCAGGGAAGACAACCCCACACCCACCTAACAACTGTCCCCGAGCCACCCCCATCAAATCACTCTGCAGCTATCACCTTTTGTATCACCACCTTTAGAATGTAAGCTCTACAAGCAGAGCCCTTCTGTACCTTCTGTTTTGAACTGTACTGTAATTGTGTTGTCCCCCTCTACATCGTAAAGCGCTGCGTAAACTGTTGGCGCTATATAAATCGTGAATAATAATAATAATATTAATTCTGATACTGATTCCTGCATTACAGCACTACAGAATGGTTTTGCTTTACTGCTCCTTCTCACAATGCAAGTTTATGTGCTGGCCAACTTACTGAAGACAATCTCACTCCGTGTATGGTTGATATTTCATTTCAATAGCAAGTATGTTAAACGACATGGCAGTGAAATGCACAGCGTCCTCTAGTGGCCTATCCCAGTATATATGATTTAGTACAAAAAAAAACATGTAAGTACAAACAGGAAAGTCACATTGGCCATTAACCACTTCAGCCCTGGAACGATTTACCCCCTTAAAGACCAGGCCATTTTTTGCGATACGGCACTGCGTCGCTTTACCTGACAATTGCGCGGTCATGCAACGCTGTACAAATGCAAAATTTATGTCCCTATTATATTTATATTTATGCAATTTATAACACTTGATTTTTTGGCAGAAAAAAAAATAAAAACATTTGTAAAGGTCTTCTGCTTAATGCCCTGTTGACACCGGACCGCAGTGCGGGAAACCCACATTCTGTGCGTGTGTCCAGCACCGTGTTCAAAACGTATTGCAGTTGTGATCTGTGACAGGAGTCAATGTTAGGTTAATGACACCCCAAATGCAGGTCACTAACGCAAGGCGTTTGCCTGCCCTGGATAGCATGGTACAGAAGTATTATGCGATCCGGTTGCAGTGCGATTTGAGTCCATTTAAAATGAATAGGCTCAAAACCGCACCACACTGAATTGCATATGAATTGCACAGGAACACACAGTCCATTCCTGTGTTCCTCTTAGTGTGCACCAGACCTAAGGCTTGACTCCGTAATAATCAAATATTGTCTGAATCATCATGTGTATTCTTCTTTGAATCCTGATGTACTTTGTGTATTTCTTCCAGATCTGTTGTGTAATCCAGTGTGAAACTTTTCCTGTAATAAAGACCGATCACTGCTGCTCTCTCTCCTTGTGCAGGGTGACTGGTCTTGTCTTCACCCCCTCCTGTAGTTTTCTGCAGACGGTCTTTAGGCAGGTGCAGTCTACTTTCTCCACTGCAGGTGGAGCTCTTCAGCAGCGGTACTGTTGTTGGAGAGAAAGTCAAGAGGAATAGAGTTCCTCTCTGGTTTCCTGGGTCACTGGGGAAGCTATCCCATTGGATGTTGCCACCTCATGTGACTCTGGCAGCCATCTTGGGTCAGGCAGAGCCTTTTTAAGGCCCTGGTTCCTGATTTGGTGTACGTTTTGGAAGTTGATAGAGTAGGGACAGGTCTCTGCCTGGTAGGGACAGAACTAGCGGCAGGGATGATAAGGAGGGAAAGCGTAGGGCTTGCATCTTCTCTGGACATTTGCCTGCTTGGCCCTGTCAGTTTGGCTGAATCCTACTCTCTATACACTGTTGGAACTGTAAGTGTTCCCAACTAGGCTGCTTTCCCACTGGGCTATTTTTTTTACGGTCTCTGCATTATTTCAATACAAGTTCTTTCATTGCACCGGGACTGAGTGTATTTTTGCCTCCACATTGGGCTGCACCCCACCTACACCTCTGTAGTGGGTGGGGTCTGATGTGCCCCTCCCACAGCTTTGCTCTCTGCATATGCTATGTACAGCACAATGATGATGTCACAGTCCATGAGAGCCTGAAAAATGTAGCAGTTGAATGAGGCTGGATGCTCTGCAGAGTGTCACTGACATTTTGGGCCGTATGCGCCCACAGACAAATTCCCAGAAAGCATTGTATGTTCTGTGCATTCAGCGACACAACAGTGACATAACAGCTCCCAGCCACTTGCCAAATGCTAGCTGAAAAGTGATCCACTGCAGACCATTCTTCAGAGGGTGGCATAAGTATAAACAACTCCACTGAGTGACAACGCTCTGTCATTGAATTTTTTGCAAACATGCTTAAAAAATTATTTTAGGCCTTAAAGCTGAGCTCCGACGTTAAAAAAATATTAAAAGCCAGCAGCTACACATACTGACTTTTAATATATGGACACTTACCTGTCCTGGAGTCCAGCGACGTCTGCAGCAGAAGATGAGCAATCGCTTGTCTATCTGCTGCCCCCACCGCCATCCTCATTGAGGGAATCAGGAAGTGAAGCGTTCCGGCTTCACTGCCCGGTTCCCTACGGCGCATGCGCGAGTCGCACAGCGCCGTCCTTACTGGTCACCGTTGTGTTCTGGGAGCCGTGTGTTTCCCAGAACACAACGGGTGTTCTGCGGGAAGTGACGTACTACCCTCAGAATACCCGCAGAGAGGACTCCCGGAAGTGGGTGCAAATACCTGTCTTAGACAGGTATCTGCACCCCCCTCCCCCCTGAAAGGTGCCAAATGTGACACCGGAGGGGGGGAGGGTTCCGATGAGCGGAAGTTCCATTTTAGGGTGGAGCTCCGCTTTAAGATTAGTTAAAACCTCCAAGCAGTATATATTTCCTGAAAGCAGAGACTCTTCAGAATAAAATGGTGGTAGTCCCAGTTTTTTATGTCACACAATATTTGCACAATGGTTTATCAAATGCAATTATCTGGTAAAAATACAACAACGTTAATCTTAGGGCACACAATTGCAATATATTACCAAATGTGTGGTAAAATATAAAAGATGAGGTTGCGCTGGGTAAATAGATAGCCAACATGTCAAACAAAAATTTCCTTAGGTAACGATCCTACAGGTCATCAGTTTAGAGTTACAGTAACTGTGAATTATGGACTTAGAAATATTCTTCTCACTCTGGCGTGTAGGGTGATATGTAACATGTGTAGCACAATCTATGTGTTCATGTGTATGTTATGTGGAGCCTTTTTATTTTAATGTCCTCCATTAATGGAGCACAGTTCACAGGCCTTAAAGAGTTACTAAACCCACAACAGTAAAATCAGTCTGTATATGCAGTACAGCATGCTTGTTATACTCACTGTAGAACCTAAGGGGTTAATCCTCTGCATTGTTTAAAAAGGCTGTTTGATCCTGTCTTCTCTGGTTCCTTCCTTTCTTCAACGGTCCCCAAACCATCTGCTGATAGAACAGAGACTAGGGGACAAGCTGCACATGCTCAGTTTGGTTTGTATTGCTAGAGAATTTTTTTTTTCTTGGGAGAGTGAATGTGATCAGCACAGGGCCAATCAGCACTGTCCAGACAGAGGGTCAGGGGTCATGCAGCCTTATAAGACAGTCAGAGGAGAATGGAAACTCCTACAAGCTTTAAATAGACACTGATAGAAGTCACAAGACTGCTATATACTGCTGATGAGAAAAGGTATTTAGCAGTTTATATTTACTAAAATTCACACCACAAAAACGCACTCCAGATCCGTTCCTGGATGCATTTCTGCATGCAGGTTTTTAACACGTTTTTGACCCTTCCAGTGCATTTTGTATCGTTTTTGATGCTTTTCTGGATGCATTCCAGATGCTTTTTTCCTTTTTTTTTTTTCACTGTACTGGGGTCCGGTGTGTTTTTGATGCATTTTTTATGCGTTCCAGTGCAGTACAGTGCATTTTTTATGCGTTTTACTGCATTCCAGTACAGCCCAGTGCAGGAAAGATGCAGCATGTTTTACTTTTTTTTATGGAACTGGAACACCCTGGAATTGACCGCACTGGTGTGAACTATGCCATTGTAAACCATATAACCTACTTCCCATGCATTTTTGATGCAGAAAAACAACGCACTGGACTGCATGTAGTGGGAACTAGGCCTTAACCAAGCACAATGCAAATCTGTTATCAAAACCCTGAAAAGCAAGCAAATAAAAATGTGACTGTGAAATCAAAACGGACTTTCAAGTAACAGTTACAATAATTCCTCATAATGGGCCTTCACTAAATATAGGTCCCCTTTTAGAATTACATGTAGTTGTATGACACCTTTGCTCCTTACATACATCAAAGCAAATCACACGTTAGCAAATATGACTACACAATGGCTCAGCAGGGAATGTCCTTGGACTTTGTTGTGACATCAACAGAAGGTTGCATAACCAGCTACACTCACCTACAGCAGCCTGGGACTTGTCAGGGACATTTTATTGTTTAACCACCTCCCTACTGTGCACGAAAACCCCCTTCCTGCCCAAGCCATTTTTCAGCTTTCAGCGCTGTCACACTTTGAATGACAATTGCGCGGTCGTGCGACGTGACTCCCAAACGAAATTTGTGTCCTTTTTTTCCCACAAATAGAGCTTTCTTTTGGTGGTATTTGATCACCTCTGCGGTTTTTATTTTTTGCGCTATAAACAAAAGAAGAGCGTCCAGTTTGGAAAAAAAACACTATTTTTTACTTTTTGCTATAATAAATACCCATTTTTTTTTTTTAAATAAAATTTTCCTCAGTTTAGGCCGATACGTATTCTTCTACATATTTTTGGTAAAAAAAAAAAAAATCGCAATAAGCGCGTATTGATTGGTTTGCGCAAAAGTTATAGCGTGTACAAAATAGGGGATAGATTTATAGCATTTTAATTTTTTTATTTTTTTATTAGTAATGGCGGCGATCTGCGATTTTTTATTGTGACTGCGATATTGCGGCGGACACATCGGACACTTTTGACACATTTTTGGGACCATTCACGTTTATACAGCGATCCCTGCTATAAAAATGCATTGATTACTGTATAAATGTGATTGGCAGGGAAGGGGTTAACCACTAGGGGGCGGGAAGGGGTTAAATATGTTCCCTCAATGTGTTCTTACTGTGGGGGGAGGGGACTGACTGGGGGAGGTGACCGATGGTTGTCCCTATGTACAAGGGACACACCATCGGTCCCCTCTCCCTCACAGGATGTGGATCTCTGTGTTTACACACAGAGACCCACTTTCCTGCTCGTTTCCCGGGCAATCGCGGGTGCCCGGCGGCAATCGCGGCCGCCGGGCACGTGCACCGGGGCCTTGTGAACGCGGCGGGCGCGCGCGCGCCTTCTAGCTCGTTTTAAAGGGAGGACGTCATATGACGTCCTCCCAGAACGAGAGTATCCTCCGCCCGCCGTCAATTGACAGTGGGCGGGGGACAAGTGGTTAAAGAACTCATGTTCATGGCGTTCAATGACGCTAAACTGAAAAATTTAAAAATTCTCAAAAATGTACCTTCTTTTCCTCCAAATCTCCAAATTCCTTTTTTTTTTTTTTTTGCTGCTGTTATCTGACTTCCTGTTAGATGGTGGCTACATTTGTTCTCCATGGTCCTACTGTATGTAGGAACATAGCTACTCTCCCTTTCTCATTCCCGAGATAGACTAGGGACTATGGATTAGGGACTAGAGACTATAGACTAGGCACTAGATACTATGGACTAGGGACTAAAGGCTCGTACACACGACCGAGTTTCTCGTCAAAAAATGACAAGAAACTTGCTGGCAGAGCTTTCTTGCCGAGTAAATCGGTCGTGTGTACGCGGCTATCAGGTTTCTCGTCAAGAAAACCGTCAAGAATCTCGACAAAAAAATAGAGAACCTGCTCTCTATTTTCTCGTCAGGATTGTCCATTTTCTCGTCGAGATTCTCGTCAGCATGTTTCTCGACGAGAAAAGTGTGTGTGTGTACACTTACCTGTCGCGGTGGAAACCCGCGCATGCTCGAAATGACTTTGACGCATGCGCGGTAGCTTCCTAGGCATAGGTAGGGTGTAGCAAGATGGCGGCGACGGCATCGAATGTGACAAGCGCACGCTCGTCGTAGTCGATGACGTCACCGCGTTCGCTCCATTCAAAGAACCGTTAGTTCTTTGAATGGATCGTGTGTACACTCGGCCGGGACAAGTTTCTTGTCCAAGAATCTCGTCAAGAAAAACGACAATTTTCTTCTTGACCAGATTCTCGGCCGTGTGTACGAGGCTTAAGAACTATGTACAATGGACAAGGGAATATAACCTATAGACTAGTGACTATGGAATACGGACTAAAGAAATAAGCACTAAGGACTTTGGAATATGGTCCAGAGAATTGGGAATATGGAATATGGACTAAAAAATAGAGACTAAGGACTATGAACTAGGAACTATGGACAATGGACTATGGAATATGGACTAATGACTATGGAATAAGGACTAAAAATTAGGGACTAAGGACTAGGAACTATGGATAAGGGACTAGGAACTATTAACTAGAGACTATTGACTAAGAGATATGGTGAAGGGACTATGGACTAGGGTAGAGGTAGGCAACCTCTCAGAGGTAAAGATTTAGCGCCCTTTTTTTTTTTTGCTTAAAGTGGTTGTAAACCCACTTTGACAACTTGCACCTACAGGTAAGCCTAGATTAAGGCTTACCTGTAGGTGCAAGAAATATCTCCTTAACCTACACGGTTAAGGAGATATTTTCTGAAAACACTGCACCGATGTCAACGGCGCACGTGCACCAGCGGGCCGGCTTCATGAATGGGATCATGCCGGTTTTCTGAATTGGAGAATGCCGACCCCGCGCGCATGCGTGTGACATCATTGCTGCTCCGGCCAATCACAGCGCCGGAGCGGCGATACCAGGAAGTAGCTCCAAGGGCACATGGTGGCGGCGGCAGAGGAGAACAAGGAGGACTTCGGGGGCTTCGATTTCAGGTAAGTGCCACATAATGAGCAAGTATGCTATGCATACTAGCTCATTATGCCTTTCTCTTGCAGGGGTTTGTTTTTCAGGAAATGTTTTCGAGGGTTTACTTCATCTTTAAGCATTTTACTAGCAGGGCCTAACTAAATAGTAAGGAAAACTTTAGAAAAATATAATAAAATATCACTTTAAAAATATAAACTTAGCCTACCTTATACAGTGCCTTAAAAGACTATTCATACCCCTTGACATTTTCCACAGTTTCTCATGTCTCTACCAGCTTTGCAGATCTAGAGAGTGAAATAAGGCAAACACAGAGGCGCACACGAGCGGCACAATGCGCAGGACGTCATGTGACCAGTGGTGGCCGCTCCATGCGCCCGGCTCCTAATATACATGCAGGGTGCTGGACGCATGGATTTCAACGTTTTTTTTTTTTTTAAGCACGTTATTAGAGCATGAGGCTCAAATTTACTTAAAAAAGGGTGGTCTCAAGGCGCAGAGGAGGAGACACAGCGGGAAGCCACCGTGAGCTGGACGGGGTAAGTAGGCGGTTGGTGGGTGGACGGGCGAGCAACAGGTGGGGGGGTTGAACGCCAAGCAGGGGGGGGGTCGGGTGGTTTGTTTCCCGCCCCCCCAAAAAAAAACAATGGAGCAAAAGCCGCAACTGCATATGACATCCAGTCAGTATGGCAAAGCAACCGCCTGGCCATCATTTTGCTATAGGCCTGACGGGAAGGTGGTAATTCAGTGCGGGTGAATCTTTTTGACACAGGGAGCCTCAAGTTTGGCCCTTGACATCACCAAAAGGCCACAAATACCATGCATATATGCCTCGTTTCCACTGCGCGGATCGGTTCGGTACGGTTCGGTACGGTACGCTATTTTAGGTGTTTCCATTATGAAAGCGTGCCATTAAACCGAACCGTACCGCACCATTCAGGGTCCTGCTTCAGACGTGGGGCCATAGAAAATGGAACGGTACGGTTAGGGCGGAGCTACTGGCGTCACACGATACATTCCACTGATTGGTGGACAGAAAATCGTCAATGCTGACGTCAAAGCAAAGCGCCAAACAAGCACCTTGTCGCCCTCAATATAAAGGAGAAGGATGCCTGCAAACAACAGCAGGGTCTGGTCATCTGAGGAACTATCTACTTTCCTAAGGATTATTGGTGATAGCGTTATTCAGAGTGAGCTTGATGGATCAGTGAGAAACGAAAAGGTGTACAAAGATATTTCTCAACGAATGGCAGCCGAGGGATTTGAACGGACATCGGGGCAGTGCAGGGCAAAGCTTAAGAAGCTTAAAGGACAATATAAAAAAATTAAGGACGACAACAGCCGTAGTGGAAACAGTCGGAGTACTTGGAGGTGGTACGACGACATGGACGCCATTTACGGACATAGGCCGGCAAACCAAGGCAGGGAGGGTGGTCTGGACTCTGCAACTGCAATTCTCGAATCCATGGTAGACCCCTTTGGTAAGTTTTAATTTTTTTTAAACCATAGGATTTCGCTATGCTAACCTTTAAAAAATATATATATAACCAAATGTTTTTTTCAGAAACAGCTGATGGACTCTCCAATGATGCGTCAAACTTGTCAGATGATGGACCTTCAACGTCTTTCAGCAGCACCAGTAGTATCTCATCAAGCCAACCACAGAGTACCCAACCACAGATTAGCCTACTACAGAGTACCCAACCACAGAGTACGCCCAATGCACCCCGGCACAATGGTAAGACATGATGATAATAGTGAAATGTGTGCATTTTCTTAAAATAACTAATCAGTGGGGTAGAAGAGCAGTGGGTACAGAGGTGTAAGAGGTGAGAAGGGGGTTCAGCAGTGGGGCAGATGTGCAGGGGGTACAGAGGTGTAAGAGGTGAGAAGGGGGTTCAGCAGTGGGGCAGATGTGCAGGGGGTACAGAGGTGTAAGAGGTGAGAAGGGGGTTCAGCAGTGGGGCAGATGTGCAGGGGGTACAGAGGTGTAAGAGGTGAGAAGGGGGTTCAGCAGTGGGGCAGAAGAGCAGTAGGGCAGATGTGCAGGGGTTACAGTTGTGGGGCAGTAGATAAATGTGATGCAGTCTGGTGTGGCAGATGAGAAAGGGGGTTACAGTATTGTTTTGACAGATGTTACCAAAAACACTAGTTTGATATTTTGTATATTATAGGTCATAGGAGACGTTTGCAGTTGGATCTGTGCACAGTCATGGAGGATATGAGGGCAGCAGAAGAAAGGCAGCTGGAAAGAATTGAGAACGAATCTGAAAGGCGGTTTCAGGCACTGCGTCAGGATGCACAGGAAGCTATGCGCCAGGAGGCAGAAATTGCCCGTCAGCAGATGGAGCAGCTGTCTACCTTCAACCAGGCCTTCCTCGGTGTCCTAGGTCAGCTTGTTCAAGTCCTTTCAGCCAGTCGTGAACCCAGGTCACCATCCAGACCGTAGTGCCTTTCATGTAGCAAAGGACCTGTACCCATTTTTTTTTTATTCATTTTTTTTTTTTAAAAATCTTAGTTTTCTTTAACAGAATATATGGAACGATGAGTTTTTTGTGAAATAAAAACCATGAGCGAATTTTTTGAGTATGTATTTTTTATTATAAAACATTATTAACAATATAGCAAAAAGGTATTAAAATTTTTAATAAATCATGGTAAAAATTTAAACATTGAGGTGCAGCATCAGAGCCTGGCGTATTTCACTGCACTCTTCTTCCATATCATGGGGTGCTATTACTGGTACTGGCTCTTCTGGAGATGTATTCCAATCCTGGTCAAAGTCTTCTCCATGACTTTCACAAAGATTGTGAAGAGCACAGCAGGTAAGCACCATGGATTTGGCAAGTTTAATGTCACTGTCATTCCTCTTCATAAGACACCTCCATCTACCCTTAAGTCTTCCAAAAGCATTTTCCACTACGACACGTGCCCTGGATGTTTTTTTGTTGTAGGTTTGCTGTTCTGTTGTCAGGCGGCCATTGTCAGGAAATGGTTTCAGGAGCCAATTTTGTAAAGGGTAGGCAGAGTCCCCAAGAACATAATACCCAACATTGACCCCACAAATGTTCTTAGTGGAACCAGGGTACAGTCCTCCCTGGCCAACCCAGTCCCAAAATGTGGACAATCGTAGAACACGAGCATCATGCAAACTCCCAGGCTTTCCTACATTCACATTCCAGAATAGTCCCTTGCCATCCACTACTCCCTGGAGGATGATAGAATGCCAGCCTTTCCGGTTGAAATAGTCAGTGTGGTATTCTTGTGGTGCTATTATTGGTATGTGTGAGCCATCAATAGCACCAACACACTGTGGAAGGCCCCACCTGTTCTCAAAGTACTCAGCCATGTCTTTAAGCTTTTCCCTGTCCGGAAAATGCACAATTTCAGGAGCTAGCAATGTGCAGACAGCCTTACAGAAGTCCTGCACACACTGGCACACTGAAGATTTACTGACACCGAAAAGATGACCAATACTTCTATATTCACTGTTGGTAGCCAGCTTCCACAGTGCAATGGCAACTCTTTTCCTCACTGGCAAACTGGCTCTGAAGTTGGTGCTTTGCTTCTCCATCGCTGGACGTAGCTTGGTACAAAGGTATGAGAAGGTTTCCTCAGACATTCTAAAATTCTGCACCCACTGTGTGTGTGTGAATCCCGGGACGGTCACATCCCACCACTCATTGGCACGGGGGAAAGCCCAAATGACTGGTCGGCGGCGCTGATTTGCCAAAAGCAGAAGCATCTAAAAAAAAAAAAACACAGATGGTAACATATCACAAAAAAACAACAACATTATACATATATAACATATGTGTCTGGTGGGTCATTGTGTGTGTGTGCATGTCAGGTAGGTGGGTCAGTGTGTATGTGTAAGTCAGGTAGGTGGGTCAGTGTGTGTATGTGTATGTCAGGTAGGTGGGTCAGTGTGTGTTTGCATGTCAGGTAGGTGGGTCAGTGTGTGTGTATGTGAGGTAGGTGGGTCAGTGTGTGTTTGCATGTCAGGTAGGTGGGTCAGTGTGTGTATGTGTAAGTCAGGTAGGTGGGTCAGTGTGTGTTTGCATGTCAGGTAGGTGGGTCAGTGTGTGTATGTGTAAGTCAGGTAGGTGGGTCAGTGTGTGTTTGCATGTCAGGTAGGTGGGTCAGTGTGTGTATGTGTAAGTCAGGTAGGTGGGTCAGTGTGTGTGTATGTCAGGTAGGTGGGTCAGTGTGTGTGTGTATTTAAGGTAGGTAGTGTGTATGTCAGGTAGGTCTGAGTTAAGTCGGTCAGTTGTGCTTACCCTATAGCGCTGCCGTCTTTGTCTTTGCCGCACAAAGGTGTACTTCTCCTCCCGGCTAAACATCCAAGCTAGCAAATTTCTTTTCTTGAATGCTGTGTTTCTCATTGCCGCTCGCAACCTTCTCTCATACAGTGCGGCATGTATTTGGACTACAAAGAACCAAAAGGCCAGTAGAGAAAACACAAGCTGCTGGATAACCTCCATTATTGTTTTTGTTGTGCAGCTGGCGCTGACTGACGCTGCGTCACGTTTCTCGTCGCACTAGTGTGACATCACGCAAGGCATTTTTTCTAAAATCTGTATGGCCCCTGGCGGTCCGACTTGCAGTGGAAACGCTCACGAGAATAGACCGGACCATTCTAACCGTTCCAAACCGTACCGACCCGAACCGTTCCGCTCAGTGGAAACGTAGCAAATGTGTAATGCTACAGAAGGCTGCTGTTGGAGACCGGAGACAGCTATAGACTGGAGACAAATTTCCTATTTTTGCCCTGTAAATGCCCCATGCAGTTGTGGGACGGTTGCGAAGTGGTCTCATTTACTTGAATGGGTTGCGTTTGGTGACAGTACTCTTACCAAACATGTCAGAGGGAGATCATTTTTGTTATATTTCTCTTTGCAAAATATAATATAAAAGATCAGAAAAAGGAAAAAACTAAAATGTGAAATAAAAAGGGCAGCACAGAAAAATTAAGATGGGGAGAAATTAAATAAGCCATTTAAAGGTATAGTCCACCTTTCATACCAGGGTGACCAGAAACCAATAGATTGGTGCCGCTTAAGGCTCCAGCCGGGTCCTCTCCTGGGCTACACCGCTGGGAGGGCCGGCAAGGACAGAGATCACCCCAGCTAAAGTACTGCAAATAAGAACAAAAAAAGTCCTATGCGCCGCACATTGCTTTGCTAGGTTATTCTTCCCTTCTCTCCCCAGGGTGTGGAAGTTCCAACACTCCCAACTCCTCTCCACCATGGTGCCACTGAAAGCTGGATAATTTTCCTTTTAGAACCTAAACCCAGTTCAGTGTGTACAGAATACATCTCTCACAATCCTCCACACTGCTCTCCAGAGTCTATAGCAGTGCAAATCCTCAGTGCACCCCCTAGTGGATTGAGGGCGGCTTTACACTGGCTGCTCTTTGTTTTGCAATAGAAGCCTCTCCTGCAACTGTGCCTGTGTAAAAGTCTCCTGTGTAGCACAGGCAGAATCCTTTTCATGCCAGAGCTGCAGACTGGGATACATATGCATAGAGAATGGTATGAAAGGTGCAAGTAAGAACAAAAAAAGTCCTATGCGCCCCACATCGCTGCAAGACTCTGTGAAAGTGAATGACAGCCTCAGCCCAGGCTTCAGCCAAGCCACGCCCCCAACACGTTTTCAAAGGCATTGGGGGGGGGGGCTTGACTGAAGCCTGGGCTAAAAGGAAAATTATCCAGCTTTCAGTGGCACCATGGTGGAGAGGAGTTGGGAGTGTTGGAACTTTCACACCCTGGGGAGAGAAGGGAAGAATAACCTACAGAGAAACTAAGGCTGCGAGAGGACCGCTGCACCTGAGTGAGAGAAACACAGTGGCAGCCATTCTGGGACTTCAGAGGATGTTCTGGATGCTGGTTGAGCCTGCTGCCTGATTAAGGAGCCGAACGCTGAAAACACTCACTTGGGTACACTTTGCCAGTGAGCAAAGTGGTGAGAGGCTGCTGGCCAACCCTGTACTACACCTTGATAAAAGAGGAACAGAGTTGAATGCAAGAATTACAGTCACAGTGCCTGCATCAGTTCTTAAAGTACTACCTTGAGAGCTCCATCATAATAGTTGGGCCCACAACGAGCTGGCCAGCAGAAGAAATAGAGTAGCATATTACTGCCTGCTGAACTGATATTGTGGTTTATATTTCTCCCCTTAGTTAGGGTTGCCCAGTACAGGGATCAGGAGGGGTTGCGTTTTGTAGCAGTTATTAATTCTGTAGCATATTACTCCTATTGATTAATGGTTGCAATATATTTCTCTTATTATTTAACAATTACAGTATATTTCGTCTCTGTTTACCCTGTTGCACTATATTTCTTGCTACTACTTAATCAATTGCTGTCATTCCTGGTGTCTATGAACCTTTAGCCTTTGGGGTGTATATTCAAGTACCTGCAGTAAACATTGCCCTCCCAGCCTAGTGTGTCAGAGTGTGGGAGCACAGGAACAGGGGACCCAACACAACAAGCGGCTACTTTGGGAGTAACCACTATTCATATTTAATCTCGGGCGTCCACCGTACGCAAATATTCAGCCTCTTGGCGGCCAGGCCTTGGCACCAAAGGGCTGCCTATTTGCATGCATTAATGTCGATAGGGCTGTACCAAGAGCGTGCACCCTGTGCGCTCCCGATTGGGAGTATTCTGATCATGTGATTGCCGTTACAGCCAACCATGGCGGTCGCATGGTCACAAGCCCCGCCCTGCCTCCCGGATTGCCAAACCCCTTAAAGGGCCGGAAGGAGCCGGCACCAAGGGGTTAAAGTGTATCATTGAACATGGTTGCCTTCTCTAACCTCCATCCTTAAAGTGGAACTTTAGTCAGAAAATTAAGTCCTGCTAGATCATTTCAGGCTGGCCCCTTTTGCATGACACATTTAAAATGCGTGTCTATATTGTTTAAAATCCAGTAATACACTGTCTCACCCTGCTCTGCACATGCTCAGTTGCTCTCTATTTTTAAGCACTGTGCTGAATTTGTAGAGGCCGGTCTGCTGACAGCCTAAAGATTTACTGCTTTTCAGGGGCTCTGGGCTCCATCAAGAAGAATCAGGAGCAATGTTGGAGGCAATTTACATCATACATTAATTTTGGTAGCCTTATGCCCCGTACACACGATCGGAAATTCCGACAGAAAAAGTCAGATGTGAGCTTTTGGTCGGAAATTCCGACCGTGTGTATGCTCCATCGGACTTTTGCTGTCGGAATTTCCGCCAGCAAAAGAATGAGAGCAGGTTCTCTATTTTTCCGACGGAAAAAGTTCTTGTTGGAAATTCCATTCGTCTGTATGCAATTCCGACGTGCAAAAAAAACCGCATGCTTAGAATCAAGCACAAGAGCCAAACTGCCTATTGAACTTCATTGATCTCGGCTCGTCGTAGTGTTGTACGTCACCGCGTTCTTAATGGTCGAAATTTCAGAGAACTTTTGTGTGACCGTGTGTATGCAAGCCAAGCTTGAGCCAACATTCCGTCGGAAAAACCATCCAAGGTTTTTCCGATGGAAATTCAGATCGTGTGTACGCGGCATAATTATTAATGTGGAATGTATGTTCCTTGCTAAAGAACGTTTTTTTTTTTTTGTTATGGGTAAAGTTCAGTTTTAAAAAATTCCCCCCCACTTTCCTGAATCATGGGGTGCTTCTGCAGACATTGGTTTTCTTTTGAGTTTAGCATGGTGGTGCCATTTACGGGGATTTGTGATTGGGAAGCAGCAGGGTGGTGGCATAATGGCACTTGTAAAAGTTCATTGTTGACTTCCTCCAGCACCATAACACCTCTGTACAGACCTGGGGCTGAGGGTAAACATTGCAGAAGCCTGCAGGACGCACTGATCGCAGTCACAACACTCTGCAGACCTGAATGAAAAACAGTTATAAGAGCACTTTTTTTTTTTTTTTTTTTTTAAATGTAGGTGCATTTAATACATTTTTGGAAAAGGTGGAGTGTGCCTGTAACTACCACTAACCTGAGCAAGCACCTAGACAAGGTAAAACAAACTATTGTCTACAGAGGCCCTGAGGGCCACACAATGAGGCCTTATCTAGACTTGTGGTGGGGGGGGGGAGGGCATACAAAAAAGGTTGAGCTGCATCTCCCTCCAAATCCCCCCTTTCCAGCTTAAATCCCCCCTCCAATTCCCCCCTTTCCTCATCGTAGCACTAATACCCCCCAATCATCCCTACTATCACAAATCACCCCCCAAAAAATGTCCTCTCCTTGCACAATTCCCTTCTACCATATCACCTCTTCAAGCACAAACCCGCCCCTAGCACAAATATTGTTCCCCGACCACCCTCCCAACATAAACACCCCTAAATCACCACTTTTATCACCCCCCCAGAACAATTCTGGTCCCTTGCTGAGCCCCCCCAATTCCCCCTTTCAAAACAAATCCCCTCCCCCCAATCTTCTTGTGGCACCCCCTCCAACTCACATGATGCTACAGAGCCCAGGACAGCCTCCCTCCTGCCCACCCCTTGTCCGGCCCTGGGATAAACCAGCGATCAGGAGATATCATATCATCTCCTCTCCACCCATCAAACACCTTTAAAAAGCATTCTGAATATGAACCAGCCCACAGATTCGACGCCCAGGCTTTAAGGGCTTAAAGATTAATACACACTTTGCAATCTGAATAAACACTACTCTGTTATACAGGCAACCAACAACTAGGTGTCAAAGCCATCAATTCAGTTTGCATCCAGTCAGGTAGCCCTACACATTGCATAGTTGTTAGTACATCTAAAGGTGATCGTACAATCAGATTGTACATGCATGGCTAGACTTTGACCAATTTAGTGTGGAGGAACTTAAGTGTCCTGCACAGATCCCTGACCTCAGCTCTACTGAACACCTCTAGGGTAAATTGGAATGCCAATTGTGACATTTTTTACATTTTAGACAATTGTGTTTTTCAAGCCTTGTTTGGGGAAGGCCCTTTTCTGTTCCAGCATGATTGTGCCCCTGTGTACAAAGCAAGCTCCATAAAGACATGGTTTTACCAGTTTGGTGTGTAGGAACTGGAGTGTCCTGCACAGAGCCCTGACCTCAACCCTACTGAACACCTTTGGGATGAATTAGAACACAGATTATAAGCCATGTCCTCTTATCCATATTCAGTACCTGACCTCACAAATAGGGACAAATTCCCACAAGAGAGTGGAGGCTGTTCTACAGAATTTGCAAAGGGGGGCAACTCCATATTAATGGCCATGGGTTTGAAATTGGATGTCCACCAAGCTGATGGTCATGTGTTCACAAACTTTCGGCCAAGTAGAGTATATGTGTAGCGGGCATGCACTTTCCTTGTGTATTTAGAACTGGCAGAGACACCAGTAATGTGCAGTTCCCTGCAGCCCAGCGGGTGGCGCTGTCGCCTTGGGCTGGGGTTGAACCATTGTTGTGTGCCGTACCCCTTTTTGTCCTCCCTCGGCAGTGGTATGGTGGGGCGGGGAACCCGCCGTGCTTGCTGGGAGAGGGTATGAAGGGGCCGGCCATATTTGTCACGGGGTCGGAGTCCCAGGCACCCTCAGCCTGAGGGCGGTGGTTTGTGTCGGTCTCCTAGGCGGCCTAGGCCTAGAGGACGTTCCGAGGTCGTGTTCCATCCCAGGCACCTTTAGCCTGGGGTGAGGTACTCGGATGGAGGTCTGGAGCTCAGTGCCCACCACTGAGTTCCGCGAGGGAAGGAATTCCTAGGGAACCCCGGGAGTGGGTACCCGAATCCAGAGACGTAATGGACCGGGAGGGGGTAATTGCCTGAAGACCTGGTGCAGCATATTGCCGGTGACGGGTGAGCCCCCACCGGAGACCGCCTGGAAGGATATTTCCCCTCGATCGGAGACCGCAAACCCACTTTCAGGAAGGAAAGTGGAGAGTTCATTGTGTCTGGGCCTACTCGCATCCACACCCCCTGTCTGTTCTGTTCTTTAAAGGGAGTTCAACTGATTGTGTTCACTTCTGCATTGAGAAGAATAAAGGAGTGTTGGACTTTAATGGTGTGGGGCTCATTTTCTGGCAGACATTGTTTCAGAGGAGGAGGAGGCTCCAGATGCAGAACACCGACCCAAAGGTAAAAGAGGATTGTCTCTCACTGCACATACATCTGCAGAGGGAACTTGGCGTGGTGACCCGCTCTCTCTCCTCTAAGGTACCCCTAGACAAGAGACAGACGAGCTGATATTAGAGTGAGAGAGGGGAGGCCGCTACACGTGGGGGCTCCGGTCCGGTATGGTGTTTGTGCTACTACGGAGTTTGAACGTGTCTGCCCGGAGGAGTTCCGAGTAGGTCGGCCATATTATTGGCCAAAGTGCATCCCTGCTCGAAGTCGTGGACATGACCCAGTGAAGGGAAAGGCCCGCGCAGAAGAGCGAGAAGAGGGGGGAGCTCAGCCGTGTGAGGGACTACACGTGGGGGCTTCTATTTGCACTGCGCCATCAGTCACACCCTCACTGCTTAGTTTGTGGGCGTGACTCAAAAAATAAGAAAAGCCCGCGAACTAGAGTGCAGAGGGGAGGAGTCCAATACGTGTGAAGGACTACACGTGGGACATTGGTGCAAAAACTTGCAGTGTGCAATGGACCAGCAGAAAGTCACCAAGTTCGGACATACATTGTGGATTCCGGTTCACCCTTCTACCACGACCCTGACTGCTGCTGCTTCGGTGACCGATACAGGGATCCGGCTAAAGCCAAGGGGTCGATTCGCCCTGTATTCATGCATGGACGTTGAGGCCCTTGGTGTGATTTTTCCCGGCTGTTCGGGACTGGTGTGCCAACTGAAGCGGTTCGGGCGATGCTAAGGCCTGCGGGGAGTTCCTATTTGAAGTGGATCCAGCGGTTGAGAAGCCCAAAACCATTTACCCCGGCCGTGCTGCAGGCAACACCACTCAGAGAGGAGGAATCACTGCTTTGACAGCCATCCCTGTGCGCACTGCGGCGACCGCGGAGGAGGTCGTGAGTACTCAACGGGAGAAATCCGAGGATGCTGACTCGGTCACCACTGTCTCACAACGTAGAGAATGACCGGCATGGTACCCCCGACCAGCGGTTGTGGTGGACCATCCCGCCCGCCTACGCCCGGCCCGGAGGGATCTGTTGGCAGGAGTTCCGGACGTCCCGCCTCAAGTAAAGGCCGAGGTAAGCCAGGCGGAGAGATTTGGTGTGTGGGAGGAGGTGTTAATTCAGTCTCCACTACAGGCTACCTGCCCATGGAGGAGTGTGACACCTCTGACCTAGAATCACTCTCGGATGTGGAAGACGATGTCGCCATTGATGACCTGTTTGCTCAAAAGGGCTGGGACAAAGTACCTCTCGCCTCGTACTGCAAAACCAGGGAACCACCCATGTCTACAGGGGATAGTACACCCCGGGTGGAGGCACCAGCGCCTGAGAAGGGGTCCCGTCCCCAGCCTACTCTTGCCTTCCCGGTGTCACCTACACCTAAGGCTGGGGATAAGAGACTGTCACTGCGGGCACCTATGCCCAGAACGGAGGTGATCAGAGCACCTCGCCACCCGGACTCAATAGTTTTGCCTGGCGAAGGGGACAAAGCCACCATGTCCCCTATGGCGAGACTACAACGCCTATTTGGCCAGAAGGTTGCTGCTGAGTATGGATGGGAGTACCCATTCTTGTCCAAGGAGTTATTGTATGAAGTGGAAGTTTGCCGGGAGCGGTGGTACAATGACTTTGTGTGGACCCACCTTCAGGTCCCACAAGCCCGCAGGTACCTTGCATGCTCCCCCAAGGCCTCTCAGCGCTTTAAAGACTGCAAAGCAGAATGGATGTTGGGACGGCACATCCACGCAGACAAGGTGCTGATCCAGCGTAAAGAAGGGGAAGATGTCGAGTACCATCTGGAGACCATGGATCAGCACTTGAAGCCACTTGTCCTGCCGCACTCTCGCTTCTATCTGTAGGAGAAAAGAGACTCCGTTCTTGTAGTCTTTACACTGCTGAACTTTCCGGGGTTCGTTGTTCTTGTCACCCAGAGGAATGGAAGGACTGTTCCTGTTTGTCCTTCAGTTTTCCAGCAAGTAATCATGGACTCTGGGGTAGATAGGGCCCAAAGAAGAAGGAAAGTTCCACGAGTGCAGTTACCGCGATGCTGTCACCAGGTGGCAGTGTTGTGCATCGATAACACTTTACACACACTCACTCTATGAAGGAAGGGATTTCTCTATGGAGAAGTTTCTTCATTCTCACACGAATACATGTTTCAGGGTTTATGTGTGTTAACTTTCTTTTCCCCTTTGCAGGAGAGCATCCCATCAAGACCACCAAGTATGGGGTGGGTCTTAGTCGGGGTGGGTGGGGAAAAGTGTAATGTGAAAATGTGATTTTCAGTGTTATGGTTAAGTGTTGTTGTTTCCCTTCCCTTTCATGTAAGGCTCAGACACAACTGCTCTAGCTAGTTTTAGTTTCCTAAAGTTTTTATTTTTGTACAATTTATAGTTGGTTTCTGGACTGGGCTATGTCAGCCGTTGAGGGCATAGTTTATTCCAGACACTGGGGACCAGTGTCAAACCACCAGGGGGAGAGTGTAGCGGGCATGCACTTTCCTTGTGTATTTAGAACTGGCAGAGACACCAGTAATGTGCAGTTCCCTGCAGCCCAGTGGGTGGCGCTGTCGCCTTGGGCTGGGGTTGAACCATTGCTGTGTGCCGTACCCCTTTTTGTCCTCCCTCGGCAGTGGTATGGTGGGGCGGGGAACCCGCCGTGCTTGCTGGGAGAGGGTATAAAGGGGCCGGCCATCTTTGTCACGGGGTCGGAGTCCCAGACACTCTCATCCTGAGGGCGGTGGTTCGTGTCGGTCCCCTAGGCGGCCTAGGCCTAGAGGACGTTCGGAGGTTGTGTTCCATCCCAGGCACCTTTAGCCTGGGGTGAGGTACTCGGATGGAGGTCTGGAGCTCAGTGCCCACCACTGAGTTCCGCGAGGGAAGGAATTCCTAGGGAACCCCGGGAGTGGGTACCCGAATCCAGAGGCGTAATGGGCTGGAAGGGGGTACTTGCCTGAAGACCTGGTGCAGCATATTGCCGGTGACGGGTGAGCCTCCACCGGAGATCGCCTGGAAGGATATTTCCCCTCGATCGGAGACCGCAACCCACTTTCAGGAAGGAAAGTGGAGAGTTCATTGTGTCTGGGCCTACTCGCATCCACACCCCCTGTCTGTTCTGTTCTTCGAGGGAGTTCAACTGATTGTGTTCACTTCTGCATTGAGAAGAATAAAGGAGTGTTGGACTTTAATGGTGTGGGGCTCATTTTCTGGCAGACATTGTTTCAGAGGAGGAGGAGGCTCCAGATGCAGAACACCGACCCAAAGGTAAAAGAGGATTGTCTCTCACTGCACATACATCTGCAGAGGGAACTTGGCGTGGTAACCCCGCTCTCTCTCCTCTAAGGTACCCCTAGACAAGAGACAGACGACATATCTCTATGTGAGAAGTGATCTCAAAGCGAGTGTGAAAGAGGACCTGGTGGATGGAGAGTGTGATGAGTCTGAAGCATTATGGGTGGAACTGCATACAGATGTGCGTAGTTCAAAGCTAATCATTGGAGTTTGTTATAGACCACCCAATGTTAATGAGGAGTTAGAGACTCAGCTCCTTGCACAGATGGAAAGGGCTGCAAGGGCTGGGACGGTGATAATAATGGGGGATTTTAACTACCCAGAAATTGACTGGAGTAATGGAACTGCTGGGACAGTTAAAGGGCAAAAATTTATAAACCTATTGCAGGACAATTTTATGGTCCAGTTTATTGAGGCCCCAACTAGGAATGATGCTCTGTTGGACCTGGTAATCTCAAACCATGCAGAGCGTATTACTAATGTTCAGATAAAGGAACACCTGGGTAGCAGTGACCATAACATGATTTCATTTGATGTTAGTTGTAAGCAAAAATCACATACAGGAAAGATAAAAACACTTGATTTCAAGAGAGCAAATTTTCCAAGGATGAGCGCTGCTCTCCAGGACTTAGACTGGGAAGGAATATTGGCATCAATGGGCACAGAACAGAAATGGGAATTCTTCAAAAAGACTGTTTGTGAACTCACTGCAAAGTATATTCCCATGGGCAATAAGTTTAAAAGGCTAAAAATAAAACCTATGTGGCTCACTGCCAAAGTTAAAAAAGCTATAAACTATAAGAAAAGAGCTTTTAAAAAATATAAAAATGAGGGAACACTAGTGTCATTTAAATGTTACAAAGAATATAACAGGATATGTAAAAAGGAAATCAAGGATGCAAAAATTCAAAATGAACGACAGATTACAAAAGATAGTAGGACAAACCCCAAAAAAATCTTCAAATATATTAATAGTAAAAAGGTCAAGTCTGAGCATGTAGGCCCTTTACAAAATAATCTAGAGTGGGTGACTGGGGACAAAGAGAAGGCTAATTTATTAAATACTTTCTTCAGTTTTGTGTATACAAAGGAGCATGGGGGAGCTCATGTCCAAAATGGGGGTGGTAGTGACACAGCCCCAAATCCACAATGGCTCAAAAGTGATATGGTCCAGAAATATTTAGATGGAATAAAGGTGGATAAAGCACCTGGACCAGATGGCATACACCCACGGATCCTAAAAGAATTGAGCTCTGTAATTTCAAAGCCATTGTATTTAATTTTTAGGGACTTATTAATGACAGGAATAGTACCACTGGATTGGCGCAGGGCCAATGTGGTGCCTATATTTAAAAAGGGAATTAAGTCTTCACCAAGTAACTATAGACCTGTTAGTTTAACTTCTATAGTTGGGAAAATACTGGAGAGATTAATAAAAGACCACATAGATGAGTTCTTGCGGGGAAAAAACATTTTAAGCAACAGACAGCATGGATTCATGAAAGACAGAAGTTGTCAAACAAACCTGATTTCTTTTTATGAAGAGGTAAGTAAAACCTTGGACAGAGGGGTGGCTGTGGACGTGGTATACTTGGATTTTGCAAAAGCGTTCGATACAGTTCCCCACACACGGCTCATGTGTAAGGTAAAGTCTACAGGATTGGAAATATCAGTTTGTAAATGGATAGAAAACTGGCTAAAAGACAGAATTCAGAGAGTAGTGGTTAATGATTCTTACTCTGAATGGTCCAAGGTTATCAGTGGTGTACCCCAAGGTTCAGTGCTGGGACCCTTACTTTTTAATATGTTTATAAATGATATTGGGTCTGAGATCAAAAGTAACATTTCTGTCTTTGCAGATGACACCAAGCTATGCAGTGGAATAACGTCCTTACAGGATGTCGCCAATTTACAAGCCGACCTCAATGCTCTGTCTAATTGGGCGACTATGTGGCAGATGAGGTTTAATGTTGATAAATGTAAAGTTATGCACTTGGGGGCTAAGAATATGAATGCATCATACATACTAGGGGGAGTACAACTGGGGGGATCCGTAGTGGAGAAGGATCTGGGGGTTTTGGTAGATCATAAGCTCAATAATGGCATGCAATGCCAAGCTGCGGTTTCCAAAGCGAGCAAAGTCCTTTCTTGTATTAAGAGAGGTATGGTCTCCAGAGAGAGAGATATAATTTTGCCAATGTTCAAATCATTAGTAAGACCTCATCTGGAATATGCAGTTCAGTTTTGGGCCCCAGTTCTCAAAAAGGATATCGGGGAACTGGAGAAAGTGCAGAGAAGGGCAACCAAACTGATAAGAGGCATGGAGGAGCTCAGCTATGAGGAGAGATTAGAGGAACTGAATTTATTCTCTCTTGAGAAGAGGAGATTAAGGGGG
This sequence comes from Rana muscosa, assembly GCA_029206835.1. NCBI lineage: Eukaryota > Metazoa > Chordata > Amphibia > Anura > Ranidae > Rana > Rana muscosa. Next base: position 248,210,194 of record CM055123.1, on the reverse strand, counting down.
GATATGATCAACATGTACAAATATATAACGGGTCCATATAGTGAACTTGGTGTTCAGTTATTCACTTTACGGTCAACACAAAGGACAAGGGGGCACTCTTTTCGTCTAGAGGAAAAGAGATTTCACCTCCAAATACGGAAAGGTTTTTTCACAGTAAGAGCTGTGAAAATGTGGAATAGACTCCCTGCAGAGGTGGTTCTGGCCAGCTCAGTAGATTGCTTTAAGAAGGGCCTGGATTCTTTCTTAAATGTACAGAATATAACTGGGTACTGACATTTATAGGTAAAGTTGATCCGGGGAATATCCGATTGCCTCTCGGGGGATCAGGAAGGAATTTTTTCCCCTGCTGTAGCAAATTGGATCATGCTCTTCTGGGGTTTTTTGCCTTCCTCTGGATCAACTGTGGGTTAGTGATGAGCCGAACACCCCCGGGTTCGGTTCGTACCAGAACCCGCGAACGGACCGAAAGTTCGTACGAACATTAGAACCCTATTAAATACAATGGATGCGAACGTTCGAATTCTAAAGTGCTAATTATAACAACTATTATGCATGTTATTGTCCTAAAAAGGGTTTGGGAACCCGGGTTGTGCACCAGGGGACATGTATCAATGCAAAAAGAAGTTTTAAAACTGGTCGTTTTTCGGGAGCAGTCATTTTAATGATGCATAAAGTGAAAGAAAAACAGTCAAATATTCCTTTAAATATCGTACCTGGGGGGTGTCTAAAGTATGCCTGTGAAGTGCCACGTGTTTCCCGTGTTTAGAACTGTCCCTGCACAAAATGACACTTCTAAAGGAAAAAAAAGCCATTTAAAACTGCTTGCGGCTTTAATGTAATGTCTGGTCCCGGTAATATGGATGAAAATCTTTAAGAAAAATGGCATAGCTACCCCATGACCCCCCCCCCCTACCCCAGCCCATTACCAGCCCCTTTGGGTCTTGTATGGATATTAAGGGGAACCCCGCACATAAAATAAAAAAGGCCCTATATACTCTGAACAGCCGTATACAGGCGGTGCATACAAGACAGGGACTGTAGGTTTGTTCTTATGTAGAATCTGTTTGTAATTTTGAACAGGTACATTGTTGAAGTGTAGCTCCAGCCCAAAAATCTATTTTTAAACTTTTTGGAAAACATAGGTAAGGGTTATCACCCCTGTAACATTTGTTTTGCTGTCTGTGCCCCTGTTCAGAACATTTCACCTCACTTTCCGTCCCAATGACAACTGTTTTTGAAATGTGGTGTTTTTCTTGAAACAAGGATTGGTGATAAAACAGTGGTAGTAAAAATTGGGCCTTTGATGGTGGTGCTGATGCCACAACACTGTAAGCCCTGACAGTTACTCTTGGTGGGTGCAGCAATGGGCCCTGCTGTGAATTATTAGATCAAGAATTGTAATTGCATGCCCCTGTTGAACAGGGGCTGAAAAATTGGGCCTTTCGTGGTGGTGGTGGTGGTGGTGGTGTTGCCACAACACTGTAAGCCCTCAGAGTTACTCTTGGTGGGTGCAGGAATGGGCCCTGCTGTGAATTATTAGATCAAGAATTGTAATTACATGCCCCTTTTGAACAGGGGCTGAAAAATTGGGCCTTTCGTGGTGGTGGTGGTGGTGGCGTTGCCACAACACTGTAAGCCCTCAGAGTTACTCTTGGTGGGTGCAGGAATGGGCCCTGCTGTGAATTATTAGATCAAGAATTGTAATTACATGCCCCTTTTGAACAGGGGCTGAAAAATTGGGCCTTTCGTGGTGGTGGTGGTGGTGGCGTTGCCACAACACTGTAAGCCCTCAGAGTTACTCTTGGTGGGTGCAGCAATGGGCCCTGCTGTGAATTATTAGATCAAGAATTGTAATTACATGCCCCTTTTGAACAGGGGCTGAAAAATTGGGCCTTTCGTGGTGGTGGTGGTGGTGGCGTTGCCACAACACTGTAAGCCCTCAGAGTTACTCTTGGTGGGTGCAGCAATGGGCCCTGCTGTGAATTATTAGATCAAGAATTGTAATTGCATGCCCCTGTTGAACAGGGGCTGAAAAATTGGGCCTTAGGCACTGGTGGCACAACACTACAACCCCTCACAGATACTGTACTTGGAGCACAGCAATGAGCCCTGTTGCAAAGTATTGCTTCAAAAATTGTAATGACACGCCCCTGTTAAACAGGGGCTGAAAAATTGGGCCTTAGGCACTGGTGCCACAACACTCCAACCCCTCACAGATACTGTACTTGGAGCACAGCAATGAGCCCTATGGCAAATTATTGCTAAAAAATTTTTAATTACACGCCCCTGTAAAACAGGGGCTGAAAAATTGGGCCTTAGCCACTGGTGGCGGCACCCATAAACAAAAATGATCTTCCAAGCTATCATCATCAATCGTATCATTGAGGACTCGGAGGAGGAGGATAGCCAGTCAACATAACAGCACAGGCACTCAGCATCAGTATCAGTCTTGAAGGGATGTGACATGTTAAAATCAATTAGTCTGTTATATCAGCATCAGGTGTGTGGTAGCTGGTGGTGATCCAAGACTGGTTCATCTTGATGAAAGTCAGTCGATCAACCGAGTCGGTGGACAGGCGCACCCTGTGATCCGTGACAAATCCTCCAGCAGCACTGAATGTGCGTTCCGAAAGAACGCTGGATGCAGGACAGGCCAGTAGCTCAATTGCATACTGTGCAAGCTCTGGCCAGTGATCCATCCTCAAGACCCAGTAAGCCAGAGGATTTTCGGTGGGGAAGGTGTCCAAGTCTGACCTTGCCCCTAGATATTCCTGCACCATGTTTATCAGACGCTGGCGATGGTTGCTGGAACGATCATACTTTGGGGCTGCGGACTAAAGAATTGTCTGAACGCATCGGTCAGACGGCCACCTTCCCCACCGCTCCTTCTTTGACTGGCCGAAGCCTCAGCAACTCGTTGTCCAGGACCAGGAGTTTGTAACCTCCCAGTCTCTGGGAACGCGTTGCACAGACCTTTCTGCAAGGCCTCCCGGAGTTGTCTCATCCTCTGCTCCCTCTGCGACGGTAACATAAGGTCCGCAACCTTACCCTTGTACCATGGATCAAGGAGAGTGGCCAGCCAGTAATGGTCCCTCTCCTTGATCCGAAGAATACAAGGATCCTTCCGCAGACTTTGCAGGATCAGGGAGGCCATGCAGCGTAGGTTTGCTGAGGCATTCGCTCCGGAGTCCTCTGGGTCACTAAGGACGACATGATCCGCAGCCACCTCCTCCCAGCCACGTACAAGTCCACTGGTTTCTTGGGACTGTAAATCATCCCTAAAAGACTGCTGCTGATGATGCTGAGTGCCAGCCTCCACCTCCATGCTGACACAATCCTCCTCCTCCTCCTCCTCCTCCTCTTCCTGTGCGATGGGTGGGACAGAAGGAACACTGTCTGGGTAAAGGGGGCCTTGAGAGGCAAGGAAGTCCTCCTCTTCCTGCCTCTGTTCTGCCTCAAGTGCCCTGTCCATTATTCCACGCAGCGTGTGCTCCAACAGGTGGACAAGAGGTACAGTGTCACTGATGCATGCACTGTCACTGCTCACCATCCTCGTGGCCTCCTCAAATGGTGCCAGGACAGTGCATGCATCCCTGATCATGCCCCACTGGCGTGGAGAAAAAAAACCAAGCTCCCCTGACCCTGTCCTGGTGCCGTAGTCGCACAGGTACTCATTGATGGCCCTCTGCTGCGTGTGCAGCCGCTGCAGCATGGCCAACGTTGAGTTCCACCTGGTGGGCATGTCACATATAAGGCGGTTCTTGGGCAGGTTCAACTCCTTTTGCAGCTCAGCCAGACGAGCACTGGCATTATAAGATCTGCGGAAATGCACACAGACTTTCCTGGCCTGCCTCAGGACATCCTGTAAGCCCGGGTACCTGCCCAAGAACCGCTGCACCACCAGGTTAAGGACGTGAGCCACACAGGGCACATGGGTCAGTTGTCCCTGTCGGAGGGCGGAGAGGAGGTTGGTGCCATTGTCGCAAACCACCATTCCTGGCTTAAGCTGGCGTGGCGTCAAACACCTCTCGGCCTGGCCCTGCAGAGCAGACAGGACCTCTGCCCCAGTGTGGCTTCTGTCCCCCAAACACACCAGCGCAAGCACGGCATGGCATCTTTTTGCCTGCGTACTTGCGTAGCCCCTTGAACGCCTACGGAGCACCGCTGGTTCCGAGGACAAACCACAGGAAGAGGCCATGGAGGAAGAAGAAGAGGAGGGGGTGGAGGAGAGAGGTGTGTCACAACCAGTAGTAGCATTTTGGAGGCGTGGCGGTGGAACAACCTCCAACACTACTGCACCTTGTCCTGCATCCTTCCCAGCTGCCAAAAGAGTGACCCAATGGGCCGTGAAAGAAAGGTAACGTCCCTGTCCATGCCTGCTGGACCATGAGTCAGCGGTAATATGCACCTTACCGCTGACCGCCCTGTCCAGCGAGGCCAAGACATTGCCTTCCACATGCCGGTAGAGAGCCGGAATAGCCTTCCGTGAGAAAAAGTGGCGTTTGGGAACCTGCCACTGAGGAACCGCACATTGCACAAACTCACGGAAGGGGGCCGAGTCTACCAACTGAAAAGGCAGCAGTTGAAGCGCTAGCAATTTAGCCAAGCTAGCATTCAACCGCTGGGCATGTGGATGGCTGGGAGTGAACTTCTTTCGACGGTCCAGCAGCTGGGGCAGGGAAATTTGCCTGCTAGAATCGGACGTCGGTGTACTGCTAGCAGAGTGGCCGCAAGTACTTGGCTGTGACACACCTAATTCTACACCTTCATTCCTCTCAGTGCATGTTTCAGAGAGGACTGAAGTTATAGTGGGGTTGGAGATCCCAGCTGATGCGGTGCAAGGAGAGGTCCGCTTTGTTCTTTGGTGTGGGTCTTTGAGGTAGGCTTGCCAACGAGCTGCATGGCAGGTCAACATATGTCTGGTCAGGCATGTGGTACCCAAGCGGCTGATGTTTTGGCCACGCGATATACGCTTGAGACATATGTTGCAAACAGCAGCTGTGCGATCTGATGCACTAGCCTCAAAAAAGGCCCACACCAAAGAACTTTTTGAATGACGGGCAGAGGCAGCGCCCTGCACAGGCGGAGCTCTGCGGTGTGATTCCGTCGGTGTACTGCCCTTACGCTGGCCACCAAAGGGCATCCTGCCTCATTGGAGATGTGCCTCCTCCTCATCCTCCTCCTCCTCCTCTCTCCTATTAGGCACCCACGTGGAGTCAGTGACCTCATCATCCCCTCCCTCCTCATCACTGGAGCCAATCTGGCAGTATGCTGCAGCTGCTGGAACATGACTGCCAGATTGGTGTCCTTCTTGAGCATCCCCTCTGTCTGCTCTCACGCTACTGCCTTCCTGTAGCTGGGTTTCATCATCAGACCCTTCGAAACGCTGGGCATCCTCCTGGAGCATGTACCCAACACTGTGCTCAAACAGTTCGGGGGACTCCTCAGGAGGAGGACATGGTGGGTCTAGGGAAGGAGTGACTGATGATGAGTCTGACATTGATACCAGGGAAGAGGACACTTTGGCAGCTGCTTTTCCAGTACCCTGAGCCTGGGTGAGAGAGGATGAGGAGGAGGAGGAGGAGGGCTTGGTCATCCACTCTACCAAATCTTCGGCATGATGTGGCTCAACATGTCCAGCTGCCGAAAAGAAGGACAAGCGTGTCCCATGGCCATGTGCTGATGACAATGCACCGCGTCCACGACCAGCACTGTTGCCCCCAGACACAGAGCCTGCTTGCCCTCTTTTATTGCCTCCTGACTGTCTGCCTCTCCTTGTTTGCCTTCCAGACATTCTAATAGATGGCCTGCAGGGAGATGGGAAAAAAGCAATAAGGGCTACCTTCAGGTGTCCTTCTCTGTCCCTTTACTTAAGGATTTCTAAATATGGTTGAGGATGATTGCTTTTGCACAGAATAGCACAACGACAATTTCCCTGACTGTCCAAAAAAACAAGGATTTCAAAGATGGTTGATGAGGAATGCTTTAGCACACTATAGCACAAGGAGAATTTCCCTCACTGTCCTTCCCTGTCCCTAGAAACAAGGATTATCACAGTGAAAGAAACTGACACTCTCCCTACCTATAGTTTTCTGTCCCTAGAAAAAATGTTTTTTTAAAGCACACTATAGCACAAGGAGAATTTCCCTCACTGTCCTTCCCTGTCCCTAGAAACAAGGATTATCACAGTGAAAGAAACTGACACTCTTCCTACCTATAGTTTTCTGTCTCTAGAAAAAATGTTTTTTTAAAGCACACTATAGCACAAGGAGAATTCCCTCACTGTCCTTCCCTGTCCCTAGAAACAAGGATTCGCACAGTAAAACACACTGACACTCTCCCTACCTATAGTTTTCTGTCCCTAGAAAAAATGTTTTTTTAAAGCACACTATAGCACAAGGAGAATTTACCTCACTTTCCTTCCCTGTCCCTAGAAACAAGGATTATCACAGTGAAAGAAACTGACACTCTTCCTACCTATAGTTTTCTGTCTCTAGAAAAAATATTTTTTTAAAGCACCCTATAGCACAAGGAGAATTTCCCTCACTTTCCTTCCCTGTCCCTAGAAACAAGGATTATCACAGTGAAAGAAACTGACTGTCAGGGTCACCTGTGGCCAGGTGACAGATGCACACCGTAGGGGGACAGGAGTGCACCGCGAGGTAGTGAACCCTATGGCTGGCTTCTGTGGATAGGAAACTGGGTGGTTGTGGAAAGCGGGACCAGAGGAGCACAACCGGGATCCCAACGGAAGCGAGAGCCAAGATTCCCCAGGGCGCGGAGTCTAAGACCCAGCTGGTCTTCTCCAGGGCCTCTAGTGGTGAGGATGTTACGCTGCAGGCTGGGACCAGGTCGCGGCCCCTGGAGTTTCCTAGCTCACGCCCCGTAGGATAAGGGGAAGCAGCAGCACACGATAGAGAGAACCGAATAACAAGCCGAAGGTCAGGGGCCACAAGCAGACAAGGATAACGAAGAACGAGCCGAAGGTCAAGGGTCACGAGCAGACAGGGATGGTCAGGGACAAGCCAATAACGTAACAGAGAGACAGACGTAGCACACGGCAGGCAGGAACCCAAACACACAATGCCTAACAAACACGTTGATCAGCAAAGCAGGCTTGCAGTGCACAGGTTAATATAGTGTTCAGTGATAGGGCCTGGGGTGGAGTCAGGCTGGGAGGAGATTATAAAGGAAGCCAGGTGAAGGAGGTCTGGTCTCTAGATGAACACATGAGGAGGAAGGTAAGATGGCAGACAGACATTAATGCATATCCATGACAGTACCCTCCCTCTTATGGGCCCTCCCCCGCCTGGACCCAGGCTTAAAGGGAAATCTCTGATGAAACCTTCTCAACAGATGAGGTGCAGCGACATCAGATGCAGCGATCCAAGACGCCTCCTCAGGACCAAAACCTCTCCAATGCACAAGGTACTGAAGAATGCCTCTGCAGAGCCGAGAATCCAGAACTTGTCTAACCTCGTACTTAAAATTATCCTCAGAGACCGAAAACGAGGTAGGGAGATGACAAGAAGATCTATTGAGGACCAAAGGCTCTCTAGGAATAAGCAAGGGCATGAGAGGATCAACAGGAATCTGAGGAGGGTCCCCTAGACCCTTAAAGGGGAACTGGTCATCTTGCACAGGACCATCAGACTGGGCAGATGTCAGTGGAACCCTGAAGTCAGGTTGGTTAGAAGGTGACATGTCGCCGGAGTCAAGCTGAATAGCTGAAGGACAAGCAGAATGTCCCGAACAAGAAAAAGTAAGAGGCTCACTGGGCATGGGCTGGACTGGCATAACTAGTACAGAGGCAGAGTGAATAGCTGAGTCAGGTGTAGCGACTACCTGAATCGCATCGCAAGACGTAGCGACTGCAGGACTTGTAGACAAGCTAGCCTGGCTGTGCGTCCAAGGGTGGTTAGGGACAGAGAAATGTAAATGGTTATGCAACCTGGAATGAATGACCGGCTCAGATTCACAGGGGGCAACCTTGGGTAGACAGGAGGAGGAACAGGAGGGACCTCAAGCCAGGATCTGTCCAGTAGTCCAGTCCACATGAGGAGAATGGAGCTGTAACCATGGGAGACCCAAAATTATAGGCGTTGAGGCCTTGGGTAAGATAAGGAAGGATATCCACTCCTGGTGGAGTGTCCCTACCGACATCTTAACAGGGAGGGTCTGGAAGCGGATAGGTCCCCCTGGGAGAACAGTACCATCAATCGCCAAGACCACCAATGGCGTGGTGAGGGGCAAAAGAGTAAGTCTCATGGACGATGCGATTTCCCAGTCCATGAAATTACCAGCGGCTCCGGAATCCAGATATGCTGAGACCGAATGAGAAGAAGCACCAACATGAAGGAACACAGAAAGCAGAAGACGAGAAGGGGAAGGTGATATTTCTGGGTCCAATACTCCACTTTCCAGATGAAGTGGACCCGAACGTTTTTCTGGACAAAGAGAGCAAGTGTCACGAAAATGACCTTTGCCCCCACAGTAAAGACACAGACCAAGAGTTCTGCGCCTAGCACGTTCCTCGGGGGATAGCCTGGTCCGACCCAGCTGCATGGGTTCCTCAGCTGGTAGGAGATGCTCTACGGGTCGAAGAGAGGGGAGCTCAGGCTGACTAAGAACCAAGGAGGGCTGGCGTTGCTTTTCTAAGGTCCTCTCCTGAAAGCGAATATCGATCTGGTTACACAAGGAGATAACGCCGGCCAGATCAGTGGGGATGGTTCTTCCAGCTAATTCATCCTTCACTCTATCAGACAGGCCATGCAAAAAGGTTGCGACTAAGGCCTCATTGTTCCAGCTCAACTCAGCCGACAGTATGCGGAAATGAAGGGCATACTGTCCCACAGAAGCAGACTCTTGGCGGAGACGTAAAAGGGTGCTGGCCGCTGAAGAGACACGAGCCGGTTCTTCGAAGATATTCCGAAAAAGTTTCAAGAAACCAGACAGGCTAGAAACCACTGGATCATTCAGTTCCCACAGAGGGGCTGCCCAGGCTAAAGCTTCACCAGAGAGGAGGGAAATGATATAGGCTACCTTAGCCCGATCAGACAGGAAGTTTTGGGGCTGGAGCTCAAAATGAATCGTGCATTGGCTAAGGAACCCCCTGCAAGCCTTGGAGTCCCCAGAGAAACGGGACGGAGCTGGCAGTTGTAGCGAGTGTGTGGCTGCGACTGGTGCAATAGGTGCAGCCGCTGATTGTATTTGAGGTTGCGGATTCAGGGTTCCCAAGGAGGCCTGAAGCTGCTCGAAGCGAGAAGCCAGATCCTGGAGGAATCGCATCACCTGAGTCTGATTCGATTCCTGGGTTTCAAGTCTGCAAACTATGCCCTGCAATGGATCATCCGCGGGTAGCGGGATGTCAGCCGGGTTCATGGCTGATCAAACTGTCAGGGTCACCTGTGGCCAGGTGACAGATGCACACCGTAGGGGGACAGGAGTGCACCGCGAGGTAGTGAACCCTATGGCTGGCTTCTGTGGATAGGAAACTGGGTGGTTGTGGAAAGCGGGACCAGAGGAGCACAACCGGGATCCCAACGGAAGCGAGAGCCAAGATTCCCCAGGGCGCGGAGTCTAAGACCCAGCTGGTCTTCTCCAGGGCCTCTAGTGGTGAGGATGTTACGCTGCAGGCTGGGACCAGGTCGCGGCCCCTGGAGTTTCCTAGCTCACGCCCCGTAGGATAAGGGGAAGCAGCAGCACACGATAGAGAGAACCGAATAACAAGCCGAAGGTCAGGGGCCACAAGCAGACAAGGATAACGAAGAACGAGCCGAAGGTCAAGGGTCACGAGCAGACAGGGATGGTCAGGGACAAGCCAATAACGTAACAGAGAGACAGACGTAGCACACGGCAGGCAGGAACCCAAACACACAATGCCTAACAAACACGTTGATCAGCAAAGCAGGCTTGCAGTGCACAGGTTAATATAGTGTTCAGTGATAGGGCCTGGGGTGGAGTCAGGCTGGGAGGAGATTATAAAGGAAGCCAGGTGAAGGAGGTCTGGTCTCTAGATGAACACATGAGGAGGAAGGTAAGATGGCAGACAGACATTAATGCATATCCATGACACTGACACTCTTCCTACCTATAGTTTTCTGTCCCTAGAAAAAATTTTTTTTAAAGCACACTATAGCACAAGGAGAATTTTCCTCACTGTCCTTCCCTGTCCCTAGAAACAAGGATTATCACAGTGAAAGAAACTGACACTCTTCCTACCTATAGTTTTCTGTCCCTAGAAAAAATGTTTTTTTAAAGCACACTATAGCACAAGGAGAATTTCCCTCACTGTCCTTCCCTGTCCCTAGAAACAAGGATTCGCACAGTAAAACACACTGACACTCTCCCTACCTATAGTTTTCTGTCCCTAGAAAAAATTTTTTTTAAAGCACACTATAGCACAAGGAGAATTCCCTCACTGTCCTTCCCTGTCCCTAAAAACAAGGATTCGCACAGTAAAACACACTGACACTCTCCCTACTGTGACAGCAGGAAGGTAAAGTCACCTGGTTGCATCCAGGGGGGTAGATATATTTCTCCCAGATTCAGGCTTTATGCCGACTTATACAACTAGGGAGTTGATGAAGCCCAGCTGAGGCTAGTGGGCTCATGAATGACTCATACCTCTAGGGAGAGTGCTGGGCGTCGTGAGGCAGGGAGTTGATGAGACCAGCTGAAGCCTGTCAGTTCGTTTAAGGCCTCTATAAAAACTCCCAGATTCATCAGATGTTAGCTCATGCCTGGAACCAGACCTGTGTGGACTGTCTAGGGAGAGTGAACCCCTGTGCGGTGAGGCAAAGCCTGTGTGGCTATTTGTTTGGACTTTTACTAAACCAGGGACTTAGGGACTAGGACAGCACCAGGCTGATCCCAGTTGTTAGTTTAGGAAACCTGCATGTTTAGTCAGAGGTCAAACTGACCAGGATTTATTTTGTTTGTTTCTTTTTGGCTTTGCTGTGTTTTGTCACTGTACATAGAGAAATAAACCGCACCTTTTGATTTTGAAAACCACAACCTCCGTCTGCTGGCCCTGTTTTTGTGTGGGGAGCCCAACCAGGGGGTCACACACACCCGCTACCGAGTTAACCCCCTCACAGTTGGTGGAGAATGCGGGCAGTTTTTTTTAAGCCAGCATGGAGGAGATACTGAAACAGCTGGCTCTAGCAAATGCCAATCAACAGCAGACAAATGCAGGTTTGCAAAGGAGCCTTGCAGCCCAGCAGCAAGCTCATCAACAAGCCCAGCAGCAATCTGAGGCCCGCTTCATAGACCTGATACAGAAGCAAGAGCAGAGACTACAACAAATGGAAGCAGTAATGCAGCAACGTCCGCAGACCAGTGAGGAAAGCCGTCCCACTAATACCGCGTCCTTTGGGGTGAGTCGTTTATTGACAAAAATGACTGGAGAGGATGATCCAGAGGTATTTTTGACCACATTTGAAAGGACTGCTGAAAGAGAAAAGTGGCCTGAGGAGCAGTGGGCTGGACTGGTGGCTCCTCTGTTAACTGGTGAATCGCAGAAGGCTTACTATGACCTAGAGCCTGACCAAGCAAAAGACTATGTGATGCTAAAAGCTGAAATATTGGCAAGGCTGGGTGTCACCCTGGCTGTCCGGGCTCAGCGTGTGCATAACTGGACTTTCCAGCTTGGAAAACCCCCCAGGTCTCAAATGTATGATCTCATTCACCTGAGCAGGAAGTGGCTACAGCCAGAGACTTTGTCCGCACCAGAGATTGTGGAACGTGTTGTAATGGATCGGTTTTTGAGAGCTCTTCCTACTGCCATCCAAAAGTGGGTAAGCCATGGAGACCCAGAGACGGCCGGTGGTCTTGTGGATCGTGTAGAGAAATACTTGGCTACAGAGAACCTGACGGCCTCTTCCAGAGACACTCGGACTTTCCACCCTAAGACCAGACCATCCCCAGGGGCGGATAAGAGGATTCCAAGGGGTGAGGGTGGAGAGAGTGAGAGGGTGGGAGCTCTACCCCAAGTTTGGCGAGAACAGCCTGGGAAATCAGCGGCTCAAGAGGCCGCAAGAAGGATCGTTTGCTACCGCTGCCGGCAAGCGGGACATATTGCAGCCAATTGCCCGGTTGTGGAGGAACCCATGCAGTGTGACTTTCTGACGGGCAGACGTCAGTCGCTGTGTGCGACAGTCGCATGCACTGCCATTCGAGGAACTGAGAAACATTTATGCAAAATGTGTATTAATGGTAGAAATGTTGTGGTATTACTGGATTCAGGTAGCCTTGTGACCCTGATAAAGGCTGAATTAGTTAAAACAGAGGTCTCTGGGAATAGCAAGGTAGCTGTTATTTGTGTGCATGGGGACACCCGAGAGTATCCAGTGACTACAGTGTGTTTCGAGACCCCCAAAGGTACCCTCTCTCATCCAGTGGGGTTAGTATCTCAATTACCGCATGATGCCATTGTGGGAAGGGATTTTCCGAAGTTCTGGGAACTGTGGGATGATCCTGAGCCCCCCACTGGTGCCCCTATGTACCAGGAATGTGATAGCCAGAACTCCTCTGAGAGTGGTGAGGACTCTCCAGAATTTCCCTTGTCAGTATTGGCAGGGGAGACTCAAGAAACTGGAGAGGAGCCCACCTCCTCAGACGAAAACCTACCGTCTGTGGAGTTTTCTGATCTGGAGGTTCACAGGGAAAATTTTGCCACAGAACAGTTAAAAGACCCCGCCCTAATAAAGGCACGGGAAAACGTAGTGGAAATAGATGGCGAGTTAGTGAACCCAGATAATACCTGCACTTACCCATACTTCAGCGTAGAGAAGGACCTACTGTATCGGGTGGCAAAAAGGGCAGAAGAAACCGTTGAGCAGCTGGTGGTGCCCAAACCTTACAGGAAGTTGGTGTTGGAGTTGGCCCATGGGCACATTCTTGGAGGTCATCTGGGGACAGAGAAAACCCGGGAGAGGGTATTACAGAGATTCTATTGGCCTGGGGTGATGAAGGACATAGAAAATTATTGTTCCTCCTGCCCTGTGTGTCAGAGGTCGGCCCGATGCCACATTTCCGTAGCCCGCTGGTCCCTCTACCCATCATTGAGGTCCCGTTTGAGAGAATCGCAATGGATTTGGTAGGTCCTATAATCAAGTCCGCTAGGGGGCACCAGTACATATTGGTTATAATGGACTATGCCACCCGTTATCCAGAAGCGATCCCTCTCAGAAATACCTCGGCCAAAACCATAGCCAAAGAGCTATCTCTTGTTTTTAGCCGGGTGGGTATTTGTAAAGAACTGCTTACGGACCAAGGTACACCCTTTATGTCCCGGGTTATGAAAGAGCTGTGTAAATTGTTCAAAGTGACGCAATTGCGTACATCGGTGTATCACCCCCAAACCGATGGGCTGGTTGAAAGATTCAACAAAACCCTAAAACAAATGTTGAAGAAAGTGGTGGATAGAGATGGAAAGGATTGGGACTGTCTACTTCCTTATTTGATGTTTGCTATTAGGGAGGTGCCCCAATCCTCTACGGGATTCTCCCCCTTTGAGTTACTGTATGGGAGACACCCAAGAGGGCTGTTGGATATTGCCAAGGAAACTTGGGAAAGTGAGAGTTCTCCCCACAGGAGTGTGATTGAGCATGTCGCCCTGATGCAAGATCGAATTGCACAGGTAATGCCCATCGTGAAGGAACATTTGGCCCAAGCGCAGTTGGCACAGCAGAGAGTGTACAACCGTGGAGCAAAGACCCGTACCTTTTCCCCGGGGGATAGGATATTGGTACTTGTCCCTACGGTTGAAAGTAAATTCCTTGCCAAATGGCAAGGCCCCTACGAGATAATGGAAAAAGTGAGCGAAGTGAATTACAAGGTCAGACAACCAGGAAGGCGAAAGCCCGAACAGATATATCACGTTAATCTGTTGAAAGCCTGGAGGGATAGAGAGTCCCTAGTCGCAGAAACTTGGTCACCAGCTCAAACTGGTTGCGTGATTCCGGAGGTTGGAATAGCAGCCACCTTGTCACAACCCCAACAACAGGAGGTTAAGGAGTTTGTGCTTCGCAACAAGGAGGTGTTCTCTGAGCTGCCGGGACAAACATCTGGGGTAGTGATGAGCCGAACACCCCCGGGTTCGGTTCGCACCAGAACCCGCGAACGGACCGGAAGTTCGAACGAACATTAGAACCCTATTAAATACAATGGATGCGAACGTTCGAATTCTAAAGTGCTAATTATAACAACTATTATGCATGTTATTGTCCTAAAAAGGGTTTGGGAACCCGGGTTCTGCACCAGGGGACATGTATCAATGCAAAAAGAAGTTTTAAAAACGGTCGTTTTTCGGGAGCAGTCATTTTAATGATGCATAAAGTGAAAAAAAAAAAGTCAAATATTCCTTTAAATATCGTACCTGGGGGGTGTCTAAAGTATGCCTGTGAAGTGCCACGTGTTTCCCGTGTTTAGAACTGTCCCTGCACAAAATGACACTTCTAAAGGAAAAAAAAGCCATTTAAAACTGCTTGCGGCTTTAATGTAATGTCTGGTCCCGGTAATATGGATGAAATTCTTTAAGAAAAATGGCATAGCTACCCCATGACCCCCCCCCCCCTACCCCAGCCCATTACCAGCCCCTTTGGGTCTTGTATGGATATTAAGGGGAACCCCGCACATAAAATAAAAAAGGCCCTATATACTCTGAACAGCCGTATACAGGCGGTGCATACAAGACAGGGACTGTAGGTTTGTTCTTATGTAGAATCTGTTTGTAATTTTGAACAGGTACATTGTTGAAGTGTAGCTCCAGCCCAAAAATCTATTTTTAAACTTTTTGGAAAACATAGGTAAGGGTTATCACCCCTGTAACATTTGTTTTGCTGTCTGTGCCCCTGTTCAGAACATTTCACCTCACTTTCCGTCCCAATGACAACTGTTTTTGAAATGTGGTGTTTTTCTTGAAACAAGGATTGCTGATAAAGCATCAGTACAGAGGAGACACCTTTCTCCCATATTTATTCTTACAGGAGAGAATTTTCCTTCCTAGTGGTAGATTTCCTCTCACTTCCTGTTGTCTTCTTGCGTTTGCAAGTAGGAGTCGTTTGTAAGTTGGATGTTTGAAAGTAGGGACCTGCCGTATATACTCTGCAGAAATAGGCCCCTTAGTTGTTGGTGTTGGCACAACACTGTAAGCACTCACAGTTACTCTTGGTTGGTGCTGGAACGCCCTGCTGTCAACTATTATATCAGGAATTTTAATTACATATAATTGTTGAACAGTGGTAGTAAAAATTGGGCCTTTGATGGTGGTGCTGGTGCCACAACACTGTAAGCCCTGACAGTTACTCTTGGTGGGTGCAGCAATGGGCCCTGCTGTGAATTATTAGATCAAGAATTGTAATTACATGCCCCTGTTGAACAGGGGCTGAAAAATTGGGCCTTAGGCACTGGTGGCACAACACTGCAACCCCTCACAGATACTGTACTTGGAGCACAGCAATGAGCCCTGTTGCAAAGTATTGCTTCAAAAATTGTAATGACACGCCCCTGTTAAACAGGGGCTGAAAAATTGGGCCTTAGGCACTGGTGGCACAACACTGCAACTCCTCACAGATACTGTACTTGGAGCACAGCAATGAGCCCTGTTGCAAAGTATTGCTTCAAAAATTGTAATTACACGCCCCTGTTAAACAGGGGCTGAAAAATTGGGCGTTAGGCACTGGTGGCGGCACCCATAAACAAAAATGATCTTCCAAGCTATCATCATCAATCGTATCATTGAGGACTCGGAGGAGGAGGATAGGCAGTCAACATAACAGCACAGGCACTCAGCATCAGCATCAGTCTTGAAGGGATGTGACATTTTAAAATCAATTAGTCTGTTATATCAGCATCAGGTGTGTGGTAGCTGGTGGTGATCCAAGACTGGTTCATCTTGATGAAAGTCAGTCGATCAACCGAGTCGGTGGACAGGCGCACCCTGTGATCCGTGACAAATCCTCCAGCAGCACTGAATGTGCGTTCCGAAAGAACGCTGGATGCAGGACAGGCCAGTAGCTCAATTGCATACTGTGCAAGCTCTGGCCAGTGATCCATCCTCAAGACCCAGTAAGCCAGAGGATTTTCGGTGGGGAAGGTGTCCAAGTCTGACCTTGCCCCTAGATATTCCTGCACCATGTTTATCAGACGCTGGCGATGGTTGCTGGAACCAATCATACTTTGGGGCTGCGGACTAAAGAATTGTCTGAACGCATCGGTCAGACGGCCACCTTCCCCACCGCTCCTTCTTTGACTGGCCGAAGCCTCAGCAACTCGTTGTCCAGGACCAGGAGTTTGCAACCTCCCAGTCTCTGGGAACGCGTTGCACAGACCTTTCTGCAAGGCCTCCCGGAGTTGTCTCATCCTCTGCTCCCTCTGCGACGGTAACATAAGGTCCGCAACCTTACCCTTGTACCGTGGATCAAGGAGAGTGGCCAGCCAGTAATGGTCCCTCTCCTTGATCCGAAGAATACGAGGATCCTTCCGCAGACTTTGCAGGATCAGGGAGGCCATGCAGCGTAGGTTTGCTGAGGCATTCGCTCCGGAGTCCTCTGGGTCACTAAGGACGACATGATCCGCAGCCACCTCCTCCCAGCCACGTACAAGTCCACTGGTTTCTTGGGACTGTAAATCATCCCTAAAAGACTGCTGCTGATGATGCTGAGTGCCAGCCTCCACCTCCATGCTGACACAATCCTCCTCCTCCTCCTCCTCCTCCTCCTCTTCCTGTGCGATGGGTGGGACAGAAGGAACACTGTCTGGGTAAAGGGGGCCTTGAGAGGCAAGGAAGTCCTCCTCTTCCTGCCTCTGTTCTGCCTCAAGTGCCCTGTCCATTATTCCACGCAGCGTGTGCTCCAACAGGTGGACAAGAGGTACAGTGTCACTGATGCATGCACTGTCACTGCTCACCATCCTCGTGGCCTCCTCAAATGGTGCCAGGACAGTGCATGCATCCCTGATCATGCCCCACTGGCGTGGAGAAAAAAAACCAAGCTCCCCTGACCCTGTCCTGGTGCCGTAGTCGCACAGGTACTCATTGATGGCCCTCTGCTGCGTGTGCAGCCGCTGCAGCATGGCCAACGTTGAGTTCCACCTGGTGGGCATGTCACATATAAGGCGGTTCTTGGGCAGGTTCAACTCCTTTTGCAGCTCAGCCAGGCGAGCACTGGCATTATAAGATCTGCGGAAATGCACACAGAATTTCCTGGCCTGCCTCAGGACATCCTGTAAGCCCGGGTACCTGCCCAAGAAGCGCTGCACCACCAGGTTAAGGACGTGAGCCACACAGGGCACATGGGTCAGTTGTCCCTGTCGGAGGGCGGAGAGGAGGTTGGTGCCATTGTCGCAAACCACCATTCCTGGCTTAAGCTGGCGTGGCGTCAACCACCTCTCGGCCTGGCCCTGCAGAGCAGACAGGACCTCTGCCCCAGTGTGGCTTCTGTCCCCCAAACACACCAGCGCAAGCACGGCATGGCATCTTTTTGCCTGCGTACTTGCGTAGCCCCGTGAACGGCTACGGAGCACCGCTGGTTCATAGGACAAACCACAGGAAGAGGCCATGGAGGAAGAAGAAGAGGAGGGGGTGGAGGAGAGAGGTGTGTCACAACCAGTAGTAGCATTTTGGAGGCGTGGCGGTGGGACAACCTCCAACACTACTGCACCTTGTCCTGAATCCTTCCCAGCTGCCAAAAGAGTGACCCAATGGGCCGTGAAAGAAAGGTAACGTCCCTGTCCATGCCTGCTGGACCATGAGTCAGCGGTAATATGCACCTTACCGCTGACCGCCCTGTCCAGCGAGGCCAAGACATTGCCTTCCACATGCCGGTAGAGAGCCGGAATAGCCTTCCGTGAGAAAAAGTGGCGTTTGGGAACCTGCCACTGAGGAACCGCACATTGCACAAACTCACGGAAGGGGGCCGAGTCTACCAACTGAAAAGGCAGCAGTTGAAGCGCTAGCAATTTAGCCAAGCTAGCATTCAACCGCTGGGCATGTGGATGGCTGGGAGTGAACTTCTTTCGACGGTCCAGCAGCTGGGGCAGGGAAATTTGCCTGCTAGAATCGGACGTCGGTGTACTGCTAGCAGAGTGGGCGCAAGTACTTGGCTGTGACACACCTAATTCTACACCTTCATTCCTCTCAGTGCATGTTTCAGAGAGGACTGAAGTTATAGTGGGGTTGGAGATCCCAGCTGATGCGGTGCAAGGAGAGGTCCGCTTTGTTCTTTGGTGTGGGTCTTTGAGGTAGGCTTGCCAACGAGCTGCATGGCAGGTCAACATATGTCTGGTCAGGCATGTGGTACCCAAGCGGCTGATGTTTTGGCCACGCGATATACGCTTGAGACATATGTTGCAAACAGCAGCTGTGCGATCTGATGCACTAGCCTCAAAAAAGGCCCACACCAAAGAACTTTTTGAATGACGGGCAGAGGCAGCGCCCTGCACAGGCGGAGCTCTGCGGTGTGATTCCGTCGGTGTACTGCCCTTACGCTGGCCACCAAAGGGCATCCTGCCTCGTTGGAGATGTGCCTCCTCCTCATCCTCCTCCTCTCTCCTATTAGGCACCCACGTGGAGTCATTGACCTCATCATCCCCTCCCTCCTCATCACTGGAGCCAATCTGGCAGTATGCTGCAGCTGCTGGAACATGACTGCCAGATTGGTGTCCTTCTTGAGCATCCCCTCTGTCTGCTCTCACGCTACTGCCTTCCTCTAGCTGGGTTTCATCATCAGACCCTTCGAAACGCTGGGCATCCTCCTGGAGCATGTACCCAACACTGTGCTGAAACAGTTCGGGGGACTCCTCAGGAGGAGGACATGGTGGGTCTAGGGAAGGAGTGACTGATGATTTGTCTGACATTGATACCAGGGAAGACGACGCTTTGGCAGCTGCTTTTCCAGTACCCTGAGCCTGGGTGAGAGAGGATGAGGAGGAGGAGGAGGGCTTGGTCATCCACTCTACCAAGTCTTCGGCATGATGTGGCTCAACATGTCCAGCTGCCGAAAAGAAGGACAAGCGTGTCCCATGGCCATGTGCTGATGACAATGCACCGCGTCCACGACCAGCACTGTTGCCCCCAGACACAGAGCCTGCTTGCCCTCTTTTATTGCCTCCTGACTGTCTGCCTCTCCTTGTTTGCCTTCCAGACATTCTAATAGATGGCCTGCAGGGAGATGGGAAAAAAGCAATAAGGGCTACCTTCAGGTGTCCTTCTCTGTCCCTGGAAACAAGGACTTGCAGAGTGAAAGAAAAAAAACACTCTCCCTACCTACAGTTTTCTGTCCCTAGAAAAAATGTTTTTTTTAATCACAATATAGCACAAGGAAAATTAACTCACTGTCCTTACAGGTCCCTGGAAACAAGGACTTGCAGAGTGAAAGAAAAAAAACACTCTCCCTACCTACAGTTTTCTGTCCCTAGAAAAAAATGTTTTTTTTAATCACAATATAGCAAAAGGACAATTCACTCACTGTCCTTCCAGGTCCCTGGAAACAAGGACTTGCAGAGTGAAAGAAACTGACACTGTCCCTACCTAGAGTTTTCTGTCCCTGGAATAAATGTTTTTTTCAGCACAATATAGCACAAGGACAATTAACTCACTGTCCTTACAGGTCCCTGGAAACAAGGACTTGCAGAGTGAAAGAAAAAAAATACTCTCCCTACCTACAGTTTTCTGTCCCTAGAAAAAAATGTTTTTTTTAATCACAATATAGCAAAAGGACAATTCACTCACTGTCCTTCCAGGTCCCTGGAAACAAGGACTTGCAGAGTGAAAGAAACTGACACTGTCCCTACCTAGAGTTTTCTGTCCCTAGAATAAATGTTTTTTTTAATCACAATATAGCAAAAGGACAATTCACTCACTGTCCTTCCAGGTCCCTGGAAACAAGGACTTGCAGAGTGAAAGAAACTGACACTGTCCCTACCTAGAGTTTTCTGTCCCTAGAATAAATGTTTTTTTTAATCACAATATAGCACAAGGAAAATTAACTCACTGTCCTTACAGGTCCCTGGAAACAAGGACTTGCAGAGTGAAAGAAAAAAAACACTCTCCCTACCTACAGTTTTCTGTCCCTAGAAAAAAATGTTTTTTTTAATCACAATATAGCAAAAGGACAATTCACTCACTGTCCTTCCAGGTCCCTGGAAACAAGGACTTGCAGAGTGAAAGAAACTGACACTGTCCCTACCTAGAGTTTTCTGTCCCTAGAATAAATGTTTTTTTTAATCACAATATAGCACAAGGAAAATTAACTCACTGTCCTTACAGGTCCCTGGAAACAAGGACTTGCAGAGTGAAAGAAAAAAAACACTCTCCCTACCTACAGTTTTCTGTCCCTAGAAAAAAATGTTTTTTTTTATCACAATATAGCAAAAGGACAATTCACTCACTGTCCTTCCAGGTCCCTGGAAACAAGGACTTGCAGAGTGAAAGAAACTGACACTGTCCCTACCTAGAGTTTTCTGTCCCTGGAATAAATGTTTTTTTCAGCACAATATAGCACAAGGACAATTAACTCACTGTCCTTACAGGTCCCTGGAAACAAGGACTTGCAGAGTGAAAGAAAAAAAATACTCTCCCTACCTACAGTTTTCTGTCCCTAGAAAAAAATGTTTTTTTTAATCACAATATAGCAAAAGGACAATTCACTCACTGTCCTTCCAGGTCCCTGGAAACAAGGACTTGCAGAGTGAAAGAAACTGACACTGTCCCTACCTAGAGTTTTCTGTCCCTAGAATAAATGTTTTTTTTAATCACAATATAGCAAAAGGACAATTCACTCACTGTCCTTCCAGGTCCCTGGAAACAAGGACTTGCAGAGTGAAAGAAACTGACACTGTCCCTACCTAGAGTTTTCTGTCCCTAGAATAAATGTTTTTTTTAATCACAATATAGCACAAGGAAAATTAACTCACTGTCCTTACAGGTCCCTGGAAACAAGGACTTGCAGAGTGAAAGAAAAAAAACACTCTCCCTACCTACAGTTTTCTGTCCCTAGAAAAAAATGTTTTTTTTAATCACAATATAGCAAAAGGACAATTCACTCACTGTCCTTCCAGGTCCCTGGAAACAAGGACTTGCAGAGTGAAAGAAACTGACACTGTCCCTACCTAGAGTTTTCTGTCCCTAGAATAAATGTTTTTTTTAATCACAATATAGCACAAGGAAAATTAACTCACTGTCCTTACAGGTCCCTGGAAACAAGGACTTGCAGAGTGAAAGAAAAAAAACACTCTCCCTACCTACAGTTTTCTGTCCCTAGAAAAAAATGTTTTTTTTTATCACAATATAGCAAAAGGACAATTCACTCACTGTCCTTCCAGGTCCCTGGAAACAAGGACTTGCAGAGTGAAAGAAACTGACACTGTCCCTACCTAGAGTTTTCTGTCCCTGGAATAAATGTTTTTTTCAGCACAATATAGCACAAGGACAATTAACTCACTGTCCTTACAGGTCCCTGGAAACAAGGACTTGCAGAGTGAAAGAAAAAAAATACTCTCCCTACCTACAGTTTTCTGTCCCTAGAAAAAAATGTTTTTTTTAATCACAATATAGCAAAAGGACAATTCACTCACTGTCCTTCCAGGTCCCTGGAAACAAGGACTTGCAGAGTGAAAGAAACTGACACTGTCCCTACCTAGAGTTTTCTGTCCCTAGAATAAATGTTTTTTTTAATCACAATATAGCACAAGGAAAATTAACTCACTGTCCTTACAGGTCCCTGGAAACAAGGACTTGCAGAGTGAAAGAAAAAAAATACTCTCCCTACCTACAGTTTTCTGTCCCTAGAAAAAAATGTTTTTTTTAATCACAATATAGCAAAAGGACAATTCACTCACTGTCCTTCCAGGTCCCTGGAAACAAGGACTTGCAGAGTGAAAGAAACTGACACTGTCCCTACCTAGAGTTTTCTGTCCCTGGAATAAATGTTTTTTTCAGCACAATATAGCACAAGGACAATTAACTCACTGTCCTTACAGGTCCCTGGAAACAAGGACTTGCAGAGTGAAAGAAAAAAAATACTCTCCCTACCTACAGTTTTCTGTCCCTAGAAAAAAATGTTTTTTTTAATCACAATATAGCAAAAGGACAATTCACTCACTGTCCTTCCAGGTCCCTGGAAACAAGGACTTGCAGAGTGAAAGAAACTGACACTGTCCCTACCTAGAGTTTTCTGTCCCTAGAATAAATGTTTTTTTTAATCACAATATAGCAAAAGGACAATTCACTCACTGTCCTTCCAGGTCCCTGGAAACAAGGACTTGCAGAGTGAAAGAAACTGACACTGTCCCTACCTAGAGTTTTCTGTCCCTAGAATAAATGTTTTTTTTAATCACAATATAGCACAAGGAAAATTAACTCACTGTCCTTACAGGTCCCTGGAAACAAGGACTTGCAGAGTGAAAGAAAAAAAACACTCTCCCTACCTACAGTTTTCTGTCCCTAGAAAAAAATGTTTTTTTTAATCACAATATAGCAAAAGGACAATTCACTCACTGTCCTTCCAGGTCCCTGGAAACAAGGACTTGCAGAGTGAAAGAAACTGACACTGTCCCTACCTAGAGTTTTCTGTCCCTAGAATAAATGTTTTTTTTAATCACAATATAGCACAAGGAAAATTAACTCACTGTCCTTACAGGTCCCTGGAAACAAGGACTTGCAGAGTGAAAGAAAAAAAACACTCTCCCTACCTACAGTTTTCTGTCCCTAGAAAAAAATGTTTTTTTTTATCACAATATAGCAAAAGGACAATTCACTCACTGTCCTTCCAGGTCCCTGGAAACAAGGACTTGCAGAGTGAAAGAAACTGACACTGTCCCTACCTAGAGTTTTCTGTCCCTGGAATAAATGTTTTTTTCAGCACAATATAGCACAAGGACAATTAACTCACTGTCCTTACAGGTCCCTGGAAACAAGGACTTGCAGAGTGAAAGAAAAAAAATACTCTCCCTACCTACAGTTTTCTGTCCCTAGAAAAAAATGTTTTTTTTAATCACAATATAGCAAAAGGACAATTCACTCACTGTCCTTCCAGGTCCCTGGAAACAAGGACTTGCAGAGTGAAAGAAACTGACACTGTCCCTACCTAGAGTTTTCTGTCCCTAGAATAAATGTTTTTTTTAATCACAATATAGCACAAGGAAAATTAACTCACTGTCCTTACAGGTCCCTGGAAACAAGGACTTGCAGAGTGAAAGAAAAAAAATACTCTCCCTACCTACAGTTTTCTGTCCCTAGAAAAAAATGTTTTTTTTAATCACAATATAGCAAAAGGACAATTCACTCACTGTCCTTCCAGGTCCCTGGAAACAAGGACTTGCAGAGTGAAAGAAACTGACACTGTCCCTACCTAGAGTTTTCTGTCCCTGGAATAAATGTTTTTTTCAGCACAATATAGCACAAGGACAATTAACTCACTGTCCTTACAGGTCCCTGGAAACAAGGACTTGCAGAGTGAAAGAAAAAAAATACTCTCCCTACCTACAGTTTTCTGTCCCTAGAAAAAAATGTTTTTTTTAATCACAATATAGCAAAAGGACAATTCACTCACTGTCCTTCCAGGTCCCTGGAAACAAGGACTTGCAGAGTGAAAGAAACTGACACTGTCCCTACCTAGAGTTTTCTGTCCCTAGAATAAATGTTTTTTTTAATCACAATATAGCAAAAGGACAATTCACTCACTGTCCTTCCAGGTCCCTGGAAACAAGGACTTGCAGAGTGAAAGAAACTGACACTGTCCCTACCTAGAGTTTTCTGTCCCTAGAATAAATGTTTTTTTTAATCACAATATAGCACAAGGAAAATTAACTCACTGTCCTTACAGGTCCCTGGAAACAAGGACTTGCAGAGTGAAAGAAAAAAAACACTCTCCCTACCTACAGTTTTCTGTCCCTAGAAAAAAATGTTTTTTTTAATCACAAT
Organism: Rana muscosa; assembly: GCA_029206835.1. NCBI lineage: Eukaryota > Metazoa > Chordata > Amphibia > Anura > Ranidae > Rana > Rana muscosa. The sequence goes on along the minus strand of CM055123.1, from coordinate 248,186,271 downwards.
ATAGCAAAAGGACAATTCACTCACTGTCCTTCCAGGTCCCTGGAAACAAGGACTTGCAGAGTGAAAGAAACTGACACTGTCCCTACCTAGAGTTTTCTGTCCCTGGAATAAATGTTTTTTTCAGCACAATATAGCACAAGGACAATTAACTCACTGTCCTTACAGGTCCCTGGAAACAAGGACTTGCAGAGTGAAAGAAAAAAAATACTCTCCCTACCTACAGTTTTCTGTCCCTAGAAAAAAATGTTTTTTTTAATCACAATATAGCAAAAGGACAATTCACTCACTGTCCTTCCAGGTCCCTGGAAACAAGGACTTGCAGAGTGAAAGAAACTGACACTGTCCCTACCTAGAGTTTTCTGTCCCTAGAATAAATGTTTTTTTTAATCACAATATAGCAAAAGGACAATTCACTCACTGTCCTTCCAGGTCCCTGGAAACAAGGACTTGCAGAGTGAAAGAAACTGACACTGTCCCTACCTAGAGTTTTCTGTCCCTAGAATAAATGTTTTTTTTAATCACAATATAGCAAAAGGACAATTCACTCACTGTCCTTCCAGGTCCCTGGAAACAAGGACTTGCAGAGTGAAAGAAACTGACACTGTCCCTACCTAGAGTTTTCTGTCCCTAGAATAAATGTTTTTTTTAATCACAATATAGCAAAAGGACAATTCACTCACTGTCCTTCCAGGTCCCTGGAAACAAGGACTTGCAGAGTGAAAGAAACTGACACTGTCCCTACCTAGAGTTTTCTGTCCCTAGAATAAATGTTTTTTTTTAAGCACACTATAGCAGAAGCACAAAACACACTGACACTCTCCCTACCTATCCTTCTCTTTCCCTAAACTAAAGGAATCCAGGTTAAGCAAGAAAGAAATAACAGTCACTGTCCCTGCCTATGCTACTCTATCCCTGCTCCGGAACACACTACACTAGGCCGCCGTGCTGGCGGCCTTTTATAGTGTGGGGCGTGTACTAAACACCCTCAGCAATAATTGGCCACAGGCATCCTGCCTGTGGCCAATCATTGCTCTCCTCGCTGCCGGCGCTGTGATTGGCCAAGCATGCGGGGTCACAGTGCATGCTTGGCCAATCACAGCGCCTGGATGACACTGCGATGGCGTAGTGCATTGTGGGCCGTTCGCGTCACTCGAATTTGGCGCGAACGGCCCAAATCGTTCGATCTTCGTCGAACGATCGAACAGCCAATGTTCGAGTCGAACGTATGTTCGACTCGAACACGAAGCTCATCCCTAATCTGGGGTAGAGCATGATATTATTACCCCGCCCGGTGAAAGGGTGAAGTTAAAACCCTATCGGATCCCAGAGGCCCGACGGGAGGCAATACGGGAGGAAGTACAGAAAATGCTGAACTTAGGGGTGATAGAGGAGTCCCAAAGTGATTGGTCTAGTCCCATTGTGTTGGTGCCTAAACCGGATGGGAGCTGGCGATTTTGTAACGATTTTCGTCAGTTGAACAAAGTTACAAAATTTGACACCTACCCCATGCCACGTATAGATGAGTTGATCGACCGGCTGGGAACAGCCCGATACATGACGACTCTTGACCTCACAAAAGGGTATTGGCAAATTCCCCTGGCCAAGTCGGCCAAAGAGAAAACCGCATTTGTAACCCCAGACGGGGCGTTCCAATATAAGAGAATGCCGTTCGGGTTACAGAATGCGCCGGCCACATTCCAGCGGAAAATGGACCAGATGCTGAGGCCCCATCGGAAGTATGCTGCGGCTTACCTGGATGACGTAATTGTCCATAGCACAGATTGGGCCTCACATCTGCCAAAAGTGCAAGCAGTCCTGGACTCTGTTCGGGAAGCGGGGTTTACGGCTAACCCCAAGAAGTGTACCATTGGGCAGGAGGAGGCCAAATATCTTGGGTACACCATTGGCAGGGGAGTAATAAAACCCCAACTCAACAAAGTCGAGGCCATCCAGAGTTGGCCACGTCCCAACAGCAAGAAGCAGGTACGAGCCTTTCTGGGAATCGCGGGTTATTATCGGCGCTTCATTCCCCACTTTGCTTCTAAGGCTGTGCCCCTAACCAACCTGACGAAAGGGAAAGGGTCGGTCATGATTAAATGGACCCCCGAGGCTGAGGCAGCATTCCAATTCTTGAAACAAGCCTTATGTAGCCAGCCAGTGTTGTACTCACCCGACTTCTCTAAAGACTTTGTCGTACAAAGTGATGCGTCAGATGTGGGGTTAGGAGCAGTATTGTCCCAGGTCTGGAACGGGGAAGAGCACCCAGTCATTTACCTCAGCAGGAAGTTGAAGTCCCATGAGGTAAATTACGCCACGGTTGAAAAGGAGTGTTTAGCGGTGAAGTGGGCTCTAGATTCCCTTCGGTACTATCTGCTAGGTAGGCACTTTGACATGGTTACGGATCACGCTCCGTTAAAGTGGATGGCTCAAAACAAAGAGACAAATAGAAGAGTGAATAGGTGGTTCCTGGCCCTACAGGAATTCAACTTCACAGTAAAGCATCGCCCTGGCGTTCAAATGGGGAATGTGGATGCTTTGTCTCGAGTACATGAATGCCTGATTGCTGGTGTTCCAACCCCAAGGTTAAAACAAGAGGGGGGGGTATGTGACAGCAGGAAGGTAAAGTCACCTGGTTGCATCCAGGGGGGTAGATATATTTCTCCCAGATTCAGGCTTTATGCCGACTTATACAACTAGGGAGTTGATGAAGCCCAGCTGAGGCTAGTGGGCTCATGAATGACTCATACCTCTAGGGAGAGTGCTGGGCGTCGTGAGGCAGGGAGTTGATGAGACCAGCTGAAGCCTGTCAGTTCGTTTAAGGCCTCTATAAAAACTCCCAGATTCATCAGATGTTAGCTCATGCCTGGAACCAGACCTGTGTGGACTGTCTAGGGAGAGTGAACCCCTGTGCGGTGAGGCAAAGCCTGTGTGGCTATTTGTTTGGACTTTTACTAAACCAGGGACTTAGGGACTAGGACAGCACCAGGCTGATCCCAGTTGTTAGTTTAGGAAACCTGCATGTTTAGTCAGAGGTCAAACTGACCAGGATTTATTTTGTTTGTTTCTTTTTGGCTTTGCTGTGTTTTGTCACTGTACATAGAGAAATAAACCGCACCTTTTGATTTTGAAAACCACAACCTCCGTCTGCTGGCCCTGTTTTTGTGTGGGGAGCCCAACCAGGGGGTCACACACACCCGCTACCGAGTTAACCCCCTCACACTACCTATAGTTTTCTCTCCCTATAAAAAATGTTTTTTTAAAGCACACTATAGCACAAGGAGAATTTACCTCACTTTCCTTCCCTGTCCCTAGAAACAAGGATTATCACAGTGAAAGAAACTGACACTCTTCCTACCTATAGTTTTCTGTCCCTAGAAAAAATGTTTTTTTAAAGCACACTATAGCACAAGGAGAATTTTCCTCACTATCCTTCCCTGTCCCTAGAAACAAGGATTATCACAGTGAAAGAAACTGACACTCTTCCTACCTATAGTTTTCTGTCCCTAGAAAAAATGTTTTTTTAAAGCACACTATAGCACAAGGAGAATTCCCTCACTGTCCTTCCCTGTCCCTAGAAACAAGGATTCGCACAGTAAAACACACTGACACTCTCCCTACCTATAGTTTTCTGTCCCTAGAAAAAATGTTTTTTTAAAGCACACTATAGCACAAGGAGAATTTCCCTCACTGTCCTTCCCTGTCCCTAGAAACAAGGATTATCACAGTGAAAGAAACTGACACTCTTCCTACCTATAGTTTTCTGTCCCTAGAAAAAATGTTTTTTTAAAGCACACTATAGCACAAGGAGAATTTTCCTCACTGTCCTTCCCTGTCCCTAGAAACAAGGATTATCACAGTGAAAGAAACTGACACTCTTCCTACTGTGAGGGGGTTAACTCGGTAGCGGGTGTGTGTGACCCCCTGGTTGGGCTCCCCACACAAAAACAGGGCCAGCAGACGGAGGTTGTGGTTTTCAAAATCAAAAGGTGCGGTTTATTTCTCTATGTACAGTGACAAAAACACAGCAAAGCCAAAAAGAAACAAACAAAATAAATCCTGGTCAGTTTGACCTCTGACTAAACATGCAGGTTTCCTAAACTAACAACTGGGATCAGCCTAGTGCTGTCCTAGTCCCTAAGTCCCTGGTTTAGTAAAAGTCCAAACAAATAGCCACACAGGCTTTGCCTCACCGCACAGGGGTTCACTCTCCCTAGACAGTCCACACAGGTCTGGTTCCAGGCATGAGCTAACATCTAATGAAGCTGGGAGTTTTTATAGAGGCCTTAAACGAACTGACAGGCTTCAGCTGGTCTCATCAACTCCCTGCCTCACGACGCCCAGCACTCTCCCTAGAGGTATGAGTCATTCATGAGCCCACTAGCCTCAGCTGGGCTTCATCAACTCCCTAGTTGTATAAGTCGGCATAAAGCCTGAATCTGGGAGAAATATATCTACCCCCCTGGATGCAACCAGGTGACTTTACCTTCCTGCTGTCACATACCCCCCCCTCTTGTTTTAACCTTGGGGTTGGAACACCAGCAATCAGGCATTCATGTACTCGAGACAAAGCATCCACATTCCCCATTTGAACGCCAGGGCGATGCTTTACTGTGAAGTTGAATTCCTGTAGGGCCAGGAACCACCTATTCACTCTTCTATTTGTCTCCTTGTTTTGAGCCATCCACTTTAACGGAGCGTGATCCGTAACCATGTCAAAGTGCCTACCTAGCAGATAGTACCGAAGGGAATCTAGAGCCCACTTCACCGCTAAACACTCCTTTTCAACCGTGGCGTAATTTACCTCATGGGACTTCAACTTCCTGCTGAGGTAAATGACTGGGTGCTCTTCCCCGTTCCAGACCTGGGACAATACTGCTCCTAACCCCACATCTGACGCATCACTTTGTACGACAAAGTCTTTAGAGAAGTCGGGTGAGTACAACACTGGCTGGCTACATAAGGCTTGTTTCAAGAATTGGAATGCTGCCTCAGCCTCGGGGGTCCATTTAATCATGACCGACCCTTTCCCTTTCGTCAGGTTGGTTAGGGGCACAGCCTTAGAAGCAAAGTGGGGAATGAAGCGCCGATAATAACCCGCGATTCCCAGAAAGGCTCGTACCTGCTTCTTGCTGTTGGGACGTGGCCAACTCTGGATGGCCTCGACTTTGTTGAGTTGGGGTTTTATTACTCCCCTGCCAATGGTGTACCCAAGATATTTGGCCTCCTCCTGCCCAATGGTACACTTCTTGGGGTTAGCCGTAAACCCCGCTTCCCGAACAGAGTCCAGGACTGCTTGCACTTTTGGCAGATGTGAGGCCCAATCTGTGCTATGGACAATTACGTCATCCAGGTAAGCCGCAGCATACTTCCGATGGGGCCTCAGCATCTGGTCCATTTTCCGCTGGAATGTGGCCGGCGCATTCTGTAACCCGAACGGCATTCTCTTATATTGGAACGCCCCGTCTGGGGTTACAAATGCGGTTTTCTCTTTGGCCGACTTGGCCAGGGGAATTTGCCAATACCCTTTTGTGAGGTCAAGAGTCGTCATGTATCGGGCTGTTCCCAGCCGGTCGATCAACTCATCTATACGTGGCATGGGGTAGGTGTCAAATTTTGTAACTTTGTTCAACTGACGAAAATCGTTACAAAATCGCCAGCTCCCATCCGGTTTAGGCACCAACACAATGGGACTAGACCAATCACTTTGGGACTCCTCTATCACCCCTAAGTTCAGCATTTTCTGTACTTCCTCCCGTATTGCCTCCCGTCGGGCCTCTGGGATCCGATAGGGTTTTAACTTCACCCTTTCACCGGGCGGGGTAATAATATCATGCTCTACCCCAGATGTTTGTCCCGGCAGCTCAGAGAACACCTCCTTGTTGCGAAGCACAAACTCCTTAACCTCCTGTTGTTGGGGTTGTGACAAGGTGGCTGCTATTCCAACCTCCGGAATCACGCAACCAGTTTGAGCTGGTGACCAAGTTTCTGCGACTAGGGACTCTCTATCCCTCCAGGCTTTCAACAGATTAACGTGATATATCTGTTCGGGCTTTCGCCTTCCTGGTTGTCTGACCTTGTAATTCACTTCGCTCACTTTTTCCATTATCTCGTAGGGGCCTTGCCATTTGGCAAGGAATTTACTTTCAACCGTAGGGACAAGTACCAATATCCTATCCCCCGGGGAAAAGGTACGGGTCTTTGCTCCACGGTTGTACACTCTCTGCTGTGCCAACTGCGCTTGGGCCAAATGTTCCTTCACGATGGGCATTACCTGTGCAATTCGATCTTGCATCAGGGCGACATGCTCAATCACACTCCTGTGGGGAGAACTCTCACTTTCCCAAGTTTCCTTGGCAATATCCAACAGCCCTCTTGGGTGTCTCCCATACAGTAACTCAAAGGGGGAGAATCCCGTAGAGGATTGGGGCACCTCCCTAATAGCAAACATCAAATAAGGAAGTAGACAGTCCCAATCCTTTCCATCTCTATCCACCACTTTCTTCAACATTTGTTTTAGGGTTTTGTTGAATCTTTCAACCAGCCCATCGGTTTGGGGGTGATACACAGATGTACGCAATTGCGTCACTTTGAACAATTTACACAGCTCTTTCATAACCCGGGACATAAAGGGTGTACCTTGGTCCGTAAGCAGTTCTTTACAAATACCCACCCGGCTAAAAACAAGAGATAGCTCTTTGGCTATGGTTTTGGCCGAGGTATTTCTGAGAGGGATCGCTTCTGGATAACGGGTGGCATAGTCCATTATAACCAATATGTACTGGTGCCCCCTAGCGGACTTGATTATAGGACCTACCAAATCCATTGCGATTCTCTCAAACGGGACCTCAATGATGGGTAGAGGGACCAGCGGGCTACGGAAATGTGGCATCGGGGCCGACCTCTGACACACAGGGCAGGAGGAACAATAATTTTCTATGTCCTTCATCACCCCAGGCCAATAGAATCTCTGTAATACCCTCTCTCGGGTTTTCTCTGTCCCCAGATGACCTCCAAGAATGTGCTCATGGGCCATCTCCAACACCAACTTCCTGTAAGGTTTGGGCACCACCAGCTGCTCAACGGTTTCTTCTGCCCTTTTTGCCACCCGATACAGTAGGTCCTTCTCTACGCTGAAGTATGGGTAAGTGCAGGTATTATCTGGGTTCACTAACTCGCCATCTATTTCCACTACGTTTTCCCGTGCCTTTATTAGGGCGGGGTCTTTTAACTGTTCTGTGGCAAAATTTTCCCTGTGAACCTCCAGATCAGAAAACTCCACAGACGGTAGGTTTTCGTCTGAGGAGGTGGGCTCCTCTCCAGTTTCTTGAGTCTCCCCTGCCAATACTGACAAGGGAAATTCTGGAGAGTCCTCACCACTCTCAGAGGAGTTCTGGCTATCACATTCCTGGTACATAGGGGCACCAGTGGGGGGCTCAGGATCATCCCACAGTTCCCAGAACTTCGGAAAATCCCTTCCCACAATGGCGTCATGCGGTAACTGAGATACTAAGCCCACTGGATGAGAGAGGGTACCTTTGGGGGTCTCGAAACACACTGTAGTCACTGGATACTCTCGGGTGTCCCCATGCACACAAATAACAGCTACCTTGCTATTCCCAGAGACCTCTGTTTTAACTAACTCAGCCTTTATCAGGGTCACAAGGCTACCTGAATCCAACAATACCACAACATTTCTACCATTAACACACATTTTGCATAAATGTTTCTCAGTTCCTCGAATGGCAGTGCATGCGACTGTCGCACACAGCGACTGACGTCTGCCCGTCAGAAAGTCACACTGCATGGGTTCCTCCACAACCGGGCAATTGGCTGCAATATGTCCCGCTTGCCGGCAGCGGTAGCAAACGATCCTTCTTGCGGCCTCTTGAGCCGCTGATTTCCCAGGCTGTTCTCGCCAAACTTGGGGTAGAGCTCCCACCCTCTCACTCTCTCCACCCTCACCCCTTGGAATCCTCTTATCCGCCCCTGGGGATGGTCTGGTCTTAGGGTGGAAAGTCCGAGAGTCTCTGGAAGAGGCCGTCAGGTTCTCTGTAGCCAAGTATCTCTCTACACGATCCACAAGTTTACCGGCCGTTTCTGGGTCTCCGTGGCTTACCCACTTTTGAATGGCGGTAGGAAGAGCTCTCAAGAAACGATCCATCACAACACGTTCCACAATCTCCGGTGCGGACAAAGTCTCTGGCTGTAGCCACTTCCTGCTCAGGTGAATGAGATCATACATTTGAGACCTGGGGGGTTTTCCAAGCTGGAAAGTCCAGTTATGCACACGCTGAGCCCGGACAGCCAGGGTGACACCCAGCCTTGCCAATATTTCAGCTTTTAGCATCACATAGTCTTTTGCTTGGTCAGGCTCTAGGTCATAGTAAGCCTTCTGCGATTCACCAGTTAACAGAGGAGCCACCAGTCCAGCCCACTGCTCCTCAGGCCACTTTTCTCTTTCAGCAGTCCTTTCAAATGTGGTCAAAAATACCTCTGGATCATCCTCTCCAGTCATTTTTGTCAATAAACGACTCACCCCAAAGGACGCGGTATTAGTGGGACGGCTTTCCTCACTGGTCTGCGGACGTTGCTGCATTACTGCTTCCATTTGTTGTAGTCTCTGCTCTTGCTTCTGTAACAGGTCTATGAAGCGGGCCTCAGATTGCTGCTGGGCTTGTTGATGAGCTTGCTGCTGGGCTGCAAGGCTCCTTTGCAAACCTGCATTTGTCTGCTGTTGATTGGCATTTGCTAGAGCCAGCTGTTTCAGTATCTCCTCCATGCTGGCTTAAAAAAAACTGCCACTGGTTCTCCACCAACTGTGAGGGGGTTAACTCGGTAGCGGGTGTGTGTGACCCCCTGGTTGGGCTCCCCACACAAAAACAGGGCCAGCAGACGGAGGTTGTGGTTTTCAAAATCAAAAGGTGCGGTTTATTTCTCTATGTACAGTGACAAAAACACAGCAAAGCCAAAAAGAAACAAACAAAATAAATCCTGGTCAGTTTGACCTCTGACTAAACATGCAGGTTTCCTAAACTAACAACTGGGATCAGCCTAGTGCTGTCCTAGTCCCTAAGTCCCTGGTTTAGTAAAAGTCCAAACAAATAGCCACACAGGCTTTGCCTCACCGCACAGGGGTTCACTCTCCCTAGACAGTCCACACAGGTCTGGTTCCAGGCATGAGCTAACATCTAATGAAGCTGGGAGTTTTTATAGAGGCCTTAAACGAACTGACAGGCTTCAGCTGGTCTCATCAACTCCCTGCCTCACGACGCCCAGCACTCTCCCTAGAGGTATGAGTCATTCATGAGCCCACTAGCCTCAGCTGGGCTTCATCAACTCCCTAGTTGTATAAGTCGGCATAAAGCCTGAATCTGGGAGAAATATATCTACCCCCCTGGATGCAACCAGGTGACTTTACCTTCCTGCTGTCACACTACCTATAGTTTTCTGTCCCTAGAAAAAATGTTTTTTTAAAGCACACTATAGCACAAGGAGAATTCCCTCACTGTCCTTCCCTGTCCCTAGAAACAAGGATTCGCACAGTAAAACACACTGACACTCTCCCTACCTATAGTTTTCTGTCCCTAGAAAAAATGTTTTTTTAAAGCACACTATAGCACAAGGAGAATTCCCTCACTGTCCTTCCCTGTCCCTAGAAACAAGGATTCGCACAGTAAAACACACTGACACTCTCCCTACCTATAGTTTTCTGTCCCTAGAAAAAATGTTTTTTTAAAGCACACTATAGCACAAGGAGAATTTCCCTCACTGTCCTTCCCTGTCCCTAGAAACAAGGATTCGCACAGTAAAACACACTGACACTCTCCCTACCTATAGTTTTCTGTCCCTAGAAAAAATGTTTTTTTAAAGCACACTATAGCACAAGGATAATTCCCTCACTGTCCTTCCCTGTCCCTAGAAACAAGGATTCGCACAGTAAAACACACTGACACTCTCCCTACCTATCCTTCTCTTTCCCTAAACTAAAGGAATCCAGGTTAAGCAAGAAAAAATAAATGTCACTGTCCCTGCCTATGCTGCTCTTTCCCTGCTCCGGAACACACTACACTAGGCCGCCGTGCTGGCGGCCTTTTATAGTGTGGGGCGTGTACTAAACACCCTCAGCAATAATTGGCCACAGGCATCCTGCCTGTGGCCAATCATTGCTCTCCTCGCTGCGGGCGCTGTGATTGGCCAAGCATGCGGGGTCACAGTGCATGCTTGGCCAATCCCAGCGCCTGGATGACACTGCGATGGCGTAGTGCATTGTGGGCCGTTCGCGTCACTCGAATTTGGCGCGAACGGCCCAAATCGTTCGATCTTCGTCGAACGATCGAACAGCCGATGTTCGAGTCGAACGTATGTTCGACTCGAACACGAAGCTCATCCCTACTGTGGGTATAGAATTGGGTATATGGGATTGTACAATATATTTTTTTTTTATGGTTGAACTGGATGGACTTGTGTCTTTTTTCAACCTGACTAACTATGTAACTATGTAACTATATTATAGTGAGAGAGGGGAGGCCGCTACATATGTATCAGTACTATATGGTCTGTACGGCCACCTTTGTTATATGGTGTGACAGTGCGAGGCCCTGCCACTTTGGAAATGTAGGAGAAAATGACCCAGGGTTCTAATTAGGGGGTTAATATAAAGTTCCAGACTATTGTTTCTGAGCAGAGGAAGCAGTTTTTTTTCTTTCTCTGGATTCTGTATTCCTAGATCGAGGCCTGGAGCTTAAAGGTTCTAAAGTGTATTGGGTGGGTCGGAACCTTCAATCCTTTGTCTGGATTTTACCAGGTGGCTGCAGCCTGTGTGAGTACACAGGTGTGCAGGGCCGTTGTATATTCCAGCCTGCAGATAGCCTAGGGCTCCTTGTTTGGAAACAAGAGATCTCACCCACAGGTCAGAGGAGCCCCAGCTAAGAGTCAAGGGACAGAAGGTCCCAACCAGGGTCAGAGGAGCCCCAGCCAGGAGACAGGGGACAGAAGGTCCCAACTAGGGGTCAGCAGAGCCCCAGCCAGGAGTCAACAGACAGTAGGTCCCAACCAGGGGTCAGAGAAGCACCAACCAGCAGTCAGGGGACAGAAGGTCCCAATCAGGGGTCAGAGAAACCCCAACCAGGAGTCAGGGGACAGAAGGTCCTAGCCAGGACCCAGAGGAGCCCCAGCCAGGGGTCAGCAGACAGTAGGGCCCAACCAAGGGTCGCCAGGAGTCAGGGGACAGAAGGTCCCAATCAGAGGTCAGAGGAGCCCCAATCAGGAGTCAGGGGACAAAGAATCCCAACCAGGGCTCAGAGGAGGGCCAGCCAGGAGTCTGCAGACGGAAGGTCCTAACCAGGGGTCAGAGGAGCCCCAGCCAGGAGTCAGGGGACAGGGGTGCCCCAGCTAGCAGTCAGGAGACAGTAGGTCTCCTTACAGGAGTCAAGTGGGCTCCTATTTGGGTGTAAGAAGAACCCCTATCCGGATGCCAGGAGTGGACCATGCAGCAGGGAGTTACAACAAAAGGCTGAGTGGGCCAAGTGAACCAGAGGAGCTGGACAGCACAGTCAGAGGGACTGGTAAGAAGAGCAGTAGTACTGCTGACAAGGGAGACAGACAGGTGGTTCGGTATTTTCAGTTGACTGTTGATGTTGATGGTGGAAACCCCTGCGTAGGCAACTGATGCTATGTGAACTTTCCATTTTGTTCAATAAAAGTGGGGTACCATGCCCTAAAATACAGTTTGGACTGGTGCAACTCATTGGGAAAGCACCTACCATATGAGTATAATCACCTCAATACCACAATGGGTAAAGAAGTTACTAAAAGGATAGCATCATCAATCATTAAATGCGCACATACCTATATTGGGTCACCGGGATTAAAGAATCGGGTGTTAGGGTGATATAGCCTCCTGGGAGGTGACTTATGCAGCTGATTTAGACGAGAAGACCTGGCTCACAATTGGCGTTCAACTTTTTCCCCAAAAAAGTCGGAATTTTTTTGGTTGGAACCGTCGCTCAGTTTATCTCTAGACCACTAGAGGGCAATCTTGTACCAGAGAAATAGAAACCCCATGAAATCTCAAATTCTCTCACCTGCTCTGCACAAACCTTAGATGCCAGACATCTGAGGCTCGAATTCAGCTTTACGAATTGGGCATTTATCAAAACCGCGGGCGACCATTGGGGAATGAGCTGTGTATCTTACACCTGTACGCTACAAAGTTAAGATGAATATGTTGTTTTTTGCAATATACTCTGCAGAATTAAATCAAGTTTAATGCACACCTACAACAGTTACGGTTTTGTTCTTGTACATTTAATAATGAAGGATATCTCTGAAAACCGGTAAAACATTAAAGTGATGTAGTTTTCACTGGGAGTAAAAAAAAAACAAGTTTACAAACATGTTCACAAAAAGTCAATTTTTTTTATTATTTTTTTTGCTTATTGATTAATAATCCACTTTTGCATCTGTATCAACTTGACAACAGCTGCCATTATTTTTCTGTAAAACTCAGGGAAAAAGTTTGTTTATTTGTGGACAAAAGAAAATGCGGATGTGTCTAATATTTTATTACAGTAAAACTTGTTTTTGCTTCTATGAGTCTATCCCTGTATGTAAGTTTAATGGAACGCGGCCAATCAAACTCTCCAACAATACATTTCTGACAAAAGTGATTCATGTAAAGCAGAACTTTAGGCTAAGCAGCACTAATGTGAAGACCTGCTCACCGTGTGGGGATTTTCTAGGGAGCGGTAATGAGCAATGAAGTATTTAACTTTGGAGGATTGGGTTGTTGATGTAAAGGTAATATAGCATTCAATTGGATCTCTCAGTAACTTTTTAAATCTGCAGAAATAAATTCCTAAAGTCACAATATACAATGCAGCAACAGTGTATTTTTTTTTTTTTTCACGCTCCACCTTTATTAATTAAAATGCCATCATTGTCAGTGATTTTGCCTGTGCTAGGATGATGTCATCCGTCTGCTGCAAGAAGGAAGAAGCATTTCCTCAGTCTCCTCTCCCCCAGTGATCAGACTGCAACATTGTAACTTTGTAGCAAGTGGCAAAGTGAGAATGGGCTGCCTTAACACAACGCAATAACGTGTGCTGTGCAATAATGCATTGCAATGGAACACTTGCCTATTAATTCTAGGTTTTGTATTCTTCTCTGATGGACATTTTTTTTAAGACACATATACAGTGGTGCAAAAAAGTATTTAGTCAGCCACCAATTGTGCAAGTTCTCCTACTTAAAAAGATGAGAGAGGCCTGTAATTGTCATCATAGGTAAACCTCAACTATGAGAGACAAAATGTGGAAACAAATCCAGACAATCACATTGTCTGATTTGGAAATATTTTTTTTTGCAAATTATGGTGGAAAATAAGTATTTGGTCAATATCAAAAGTTCATCTCAATACTTTGTTATATATCCTTTGTTGGCAATGACAGAGGTCAAACGTTTTCTGTAAGTCTTCACAAGGTTGTCACACACTGTTGCTGGTATGTTGGCCCATTCCTCCATGCAGATCTCCTCTAGAGCAGTGATGTTTTGGGGCTGTCGCTGGGCAACACAGACTTTCAACTCCCTCCAAAGGTTTTCTATGGGGTTGAGATCTGGAGACTGGCTAGGCCACTCCACGACCTTGAAATGCTTCTTACGAAGCCACTCTTTTGTTGCCCGGGCGGTGTGTTTGGGATCATTGTCATGCTCAAAGACCCAGCCATGTTTCATCTTCAATGCCCCTGCTGATGGGAGGAGGTTTGCACTCAAAATCTCACGATACATGGCCCCATTCATTCTTTCATGTACACGGATCAGTTGTCCTGTTCCCTTTGCAGAGAAACAGCCCCAAAGCATGATGTTGCCACCCCCATGCTTCACAGTAGGTATGGTGTTCTTTGGTTGCAACTCGGCATTCTCTCTCCTCCAAACACGACGAGTTGTGTTTCTACCAAACAGTTCTACTTTGGTTTCATCTGACCATATGACATTCTCCCAATCCTCTTCTGGATCATCCAAATACTCTCTAGCAAACCTCAGACGGGCCCGGACATGTACTGGCCTAAGCAGGGGGACACATTTGGCACTGCAGGATCTGAGTCCCTGGCAGCGTAGTGTGTTACTGATGGTAGCCTTTGTTACGTTGGTCCCAGCTCTCTGCAGGTCATTCACTAGGTCCCCCCGTGTGGTTCTGGGATTTTTGCTCACCGTTCTTGTGATCATTTTGACCCCACGGGGTGAGATCTTGCGTGGAGCCCCAGATCGAGGGAGATTATCAGTGGTCTTGTATGTCTTCCATTTTCTAATTATTGCTCCCACAGTTGATTTCTTCACGGATTCAGTCTTACCAGCCTGGTGCAGGTCTACAATTTTGTTTCTGGTGTCCTTCGACAGCCCTTTGGTCTTCACCATAGTGGAGTTTGGAGTGTGACTGTTTGAGATTGTGGACAGGTGTCTTTTATACTGATAACAAGTTCAAACAGGTGCCATTAATACAGGTAATAGGTGGAGGACAGAGGAGCCTCTTAAAGAAGAAGGTCTGTGAGAGCTAGAAATCATGCTTGTTTGTAGGTGACCAAATACTTATTTTCCACCATAATTTGCAAATAAATTCTTTCCAAATCAAACAATGTGATTGTCTGGATGTGTTTCCACATTTTGCCTCTCTCATCTTTTTAAGTGGGATAACTTGCACAATTGGTGGCTGACTAAATAGTTTTTTGCCCCACTGTAGCTCTAGTTTGGTTGTGGGTTTGGTTACATGTATTTTTAAACCCTTGGTTTTAATTCAGGAAAAAATAGGGAAAGAGTTAAAAAAAAAATGCATTTCCTGTAATTTTTCCTTTATGCAAAAAATAGCATTTTCCTTGAATTTCGAAAAGCATTTAACCTGTAATTTTCCCCCTATGCAAAAAACAACCCCCCCCCCCAAAAAAACAAAACAAAATGTTCCTGTAATTTTTACCCTCTTCAGAAAATGCATTTAACCTGTCATTTTCCCCCTTCGCAAAAAAAAAACAAAAAAAACCCAAAAAAATCCTGTAATTTTTTTCCCCCATGCAAAAAATGAAATCCTGTAATTTTCCTCTAGGCAAAATACGCATTTTCTTGTAATTTTTTCCCCCATGCAAAAACAAAAAAACATTTTCCTATATTTTTTTCCCTACACAATTTTTACACAATATACGAATCCCCAAGATATTTACCTCAAATTATAACCAACAAAATCTTCTAAAAGCTAAACTAAAAGCATATCACGTAAGTGTGATGTTTATGTCATTTTGTGTATACATCACAATATACAAGGGAAAATAATCAGTGTAAATTGTAACATTAAGGTAGAATCACGTCGGGTTTAAACAGACCAAAATTAGCACGATAGCGACATTTTCAATGGTTTGTGGTCAACAGAATGACAGTGCGCTCTCGTATATATGTGGCTCCATTTACATTTTTGAGCTATGATATAACAATGAATGGGCTGCCGATGCACCATAACATGGCGCAAATCAGACATTGGCCTTTTTTATAACACAACGCATCGATTTGTGTTACAGTACACTGCAACAAAGTTGCATTGCCTTAGTGTGTTGGGGTGCCATTTAAAATGAATGGCACTGCAATTCACAATTGTGATGAGGAGAGGGGGTCATAGCTTATTTTGTATTGATTTCATAGTTATATACAGTGCCTTGAAAAAGTATTCATACCCCTTAAAATTTTGTCATGTTACAATCAAAAACGTAATAGCATTTTTGGGGATTTTATGTGATAGACCAGGGGCCTCCAAACTTTCTAAACAAAGGGCCAGTTTACTGTCCTTCACAGTTTAGGGGGGCCGCACTGTGGCCAGTGGTAGTAGAAAATGCCCCAGCTTCAGGTGCCCCATCATTGGTTTTAGTGGGAGCAATAGTGCTCCATAGTTGGTATCAGTGGAAGAAATAGTGCCATATTGTTGGTGTCAATGGAAGGAATAGTGCCCCATCATTTGTGTCAGTTGTGGGTGGAATAGTGCCCCAAGGGCCGGAAAAAGGCAAGCAAAGGGCCGCATCTGACCCCAGGGCCTCAGTTTTGAGACCCCTGTGATAGACCAACACAAAGTGGCACACAATTGTGAAGTGGAAGGAAAATGATAAATGGTTTTCAAAATGTTTTACAAATAAATATGTGAAAAGTGTGGCATGCATTTGTAGTCAATACTCTGTAGAACCACCTTTCACTGCAATTACAGCTGCAAGTCTTTTTGGGGA
The DNA here is from genome assembly GCA_029206835.1 of Rana muscosa. NCBI lineage: Eukaryota > Metazoa > Chordata > Amphibia > Anura > Ranidae > Rana > Rana muscosa. The sequence goes on along the minus strand of CM055123.1, from coordinate 248,170,021 downwards.
TGTCTCTACCAGCTTTGCACAAAGTGACATTTTTGCCCATTCTTTGCAAAATAGCTCAAGCTCTGTCAGATTGGATGGAGAGCGTCTGTGAACAGCAATTTTCAAGTCTTGCCACTGATTCTCAATTGGATTTAGGTCTGGACTTTGACTGGGCCATTCTAACACATGAATATGCTTTGATCTAAACCATTCCATTGTAGCTCTGGCTGTATATTTAGGGTCGTTGTCCTGCTGGAAGGTGAACCTCCGCCCCAGTCTCAAGTCTTTTGCAGACTGTATTTGGCTCCATCCGTCTTCCCATCAACATTGCCCTGTATTTGGCTCCATCCGTCTTCCCATCAACTCTGATCAGCTTCCCTGCCCCTGCTAAAGAAAAGCATCCCCATGATGCTGCCACCACCATGTTTCACGGTGGGGATGGTGTGTTCAGGGTGATGTGCAGTGTTAGTTTTCCACCACACATAGCGTTTTGCTTTTAGGTCAAAAAGTTCAATTTTGGTCTCATCTGACCAGAGCACCTTCTTTCACATGTTTGCTGTGTCCCTCACATGGCTTCTCGCAAACTGCAAACGAGACTTCTTATGGCTTTCTTAAACAATGTCTTTCTTCTCACCACTCCTCTATAAAGGTCAGATTTGTGGAGTGCACGACTAATAGTTGTCCTGTGGACAGATTCTCCCACCTGAGCTGTGGATCTCTGCAGCTCCTTCAGAGTTACCATGGGCCTCTTGACTGCTTCTGATTAATGCTCTTCCTGCCCGGCCTGTCAGTTTAGGTGGACGGCCATGTCTTGGTAGGTTTGCAGTTGTGTCATACGCTTTCCATTTTCGGATGATGGATTGAACAGTGCTCCGTGAGATGTTCAAAGCTTGGGATATTTTTTTATAACCTAACCTGCTTTAAACTTCTCCACAACTTTATTCCTGACATGTCTGGTGTGTTCCTTAGCCTTCATGATGCCGTTTGTTCACCAATGTTCTCTAACAAACCTATGAGGGCTTCACAGAACAGCTATATTTATACTGAGATTATATTACACACAGGTGGACTCTATTTACTAATTAGGTGACTTCTGAAGGCAATTGGTCCCACTAGATTTTAGTCAGGGGTATCCGAGTAAAGGGGGCTGAATACAAATGCACGCCACACTTTTCAGATATTTATTTGTAAAAAAAAAAAATTAAACCATTTATAATTTCCCTTCCACTTCACAATTATGTGCCACTTTGTGTTGGTCTATCACATAAAATCCCAATAAAATACATTTACGTTTTTAGTAACATGACAAACTGTGGAAAATTTCAAGGGGTATGAATACTTTTTTAGGGCACTATACAGTTTCAAGACACCAGTCCATGCAGTTCAACCTGTGTACTTGGTGTATGTGCATTCATGTCAGTGTGTGTTCATGTCGATAATCATTCCTATATCCCTGTATATTGTGTTCACTAAGATGCACGTCCAAGAGTCTTTGAAAACTATTAATGCTTCCTGCTGACACCATCGATTGTGAAAGAGAGTTCCACATCCTTACCACCCTTTTCTTTTTTTATTGATTGATTTGACTTATTAAATTTACCTCATTTTGTGGCGCATCTAAATAAGATCAGGAGAGGGCTCATCCAGTCTCCACATGCACCTCTGTAGAATCAGATCATTTGTAATAGGGATCTACTATAGCAGCAAGCAATAAATCACTGTGGGGACACTATTTCTGGTGAAAACCAGGGATTCTCTCACTCCGGAGGGATCTCCACTCACTTCCTGTTTTGGCTATGGGACAGGAAGTGAAGGGAAATTTCCCCTATGGGGACACAAAGGGCAGACAAAGGGACAGGGGTTATAACCCTCCCTTATTCTATTCAAAATGTATATAAAAAAAAGGCGTTTGGTTCTATCTTGAAGTCACTGAGGTGGATGTGTACATTTTCCCATCAATGATAAGTAATAATAATGTTTTTTAAGAGGGAGAAAATAAACCTTTTTTTTTTTCAGTTTTTGTCCCAAAACCCTGCATGAGATCTGTGATTCGTTAAAGCGGAGTTCCACCCATCTAAAAGTCAGCATCTACAAAAAGTGTAGCTGATGACTTTTAATAATCAGACACTCACTTGTCCCACGGTCCAGCGATGCGGGCGTACGAAGCCCCGCTCCTCTCCCCCTCCTCTTTGCAGCACCGCCATTCTAACTGTGGGCGCCCGGCTGTGGCTTCACAGTCGGGCACGCACTGCGCATGCGTGAGCCACGCTGTGCGCTGTGAATGGTCCGGCAATCTTTTGGGACCTGTGACGTGTCCTAGAAGATTGAAGGGAGGGAGGGGGGAGAGGTGAACTTCCTTGCGGAGCCCGGGGAGAAAGTGGGAGCTGGGTGCCCCTAAAAACCTAGTATCCGCCCCCCCCCCTAAAAAAAAAGTGACATGCCAAATGTGCCATGTTCACCATCACTTAAAGCGTAAGTTCCATTTTTGGGTGGAACTCCGCTTTAAATCAGACCAACAAATGATCGGCAAACGCTGTACGTATAATATTTATTTGTTTTAAAGATGAACAATGTACACTTTGGGGTTTTTTTTCTCATAAAAAGCTGCCTGAGGTGTGCATGTCAATTAATCAGGCCCCACTCACACTTCCAAAAAATACAACCAAAGCCCTGGGTCACTGGTTGGGCACCCCTGCTGTAGATGCAGGAATTTTAGTGTTAGGGTGGACTTCTACTTGAAGCCATAGAACCGGAAGTGACATCAGAGGTCGCTCTGATCCTCCAAGGGTAGGGATGAGCCGAACACCCCCGGTTCGGGTCGCACCAGAACCTGCGAACGAACCGAAAGTTCGCGCGAACGTTAGAACCCTATTAAATACAAAGGACGCAAATGTTCAAAATCTAAAGTGCTAATTATAACGACTAATATGCATGTTATTGTCCTAAAAAGGGTTTGGGAACCCGGGTTCTGCCCCAGGGGACATGTATCAATGCAAAACAAAGTTTTAAAAACAGCAGTTTTTCGGGAGCAGTCATTTTAATGATGCATAAAGTGGAAAAAAAAGTGAAATATTCCTTTAAATATCGTACCTGGGGGGTGTCTAAAGTATGCCTGTGAATTGGCATGTGTTTCCCGTGTTTAGAACTGTCCCTGCACAAAATGACATTTCTAAAGGAAAAAAAAGCCATTTAAAACTGCTGTCATGTCTGGTCCCGACAATATGGATGAAAATCTTTGAGAAAAATGGCATGGCTACCCCATCACCCCCCCCCCCCTACCCCAGCCCATTACCAGCCCCTTTGGGTCTTGTATGGATATTAAGTGGAACCCCGCACCCAAAATAAAAAAAGGCCCTATATACTCTGAACAGCAGTATACAGGTGGTGCAAACAAGACAGGGAACTGTAGGTTTGTACTTAAGTAGAATCTGTTTGTAATTTTGAACAGGTACATTGTTTAAGTGTAGCTCCAGCCGAAAAATCTATTTTTAAGCTTTTTGGAAAACATAGGGAAGGGTCATCACCCCTGTAAGATTTGTTTTGCTGTCTGTGCCCCTGTTCAGAACATTTCACCTCACTTTCCATCCCAATGACAAATGTTTTTGAAAAGTGGGGTTTTTATTGAAACAAGAATTGGTGATAAAGCATCAGTAGAGAGGAGACACCATATTAACACTTACAGGAGAGAATTTCCCTTCCTAGGGGTAGATTTCCTCTCACTTCCTGTTGTCTCCTTCTGTTTGCAAGTAGGAGTCGTTTGTAAGTTGGATGTTTGAAAGTAGGGGCCTGCCGTATATACTCTGCTGAAATTTGCCCCTTACATGTTGGTGTTGCCACAACACTGTGAGCCCTCACAGTTTCTCTTGGTGGGCGCTGGAACGCCCTGCTGTGAACTATTATATCAGGAATTGTAATTACATGCCATTGTTGAACAGTGGTAGGAAAAATTGGGCTTTTGGTGGTGGTGCTGGTGCTACAACACTGTCAGCCCTCACAGTTACTCTTGGTGGGCGCATGAATGGGTCCTACTGTAAATTATTTGATTAAGAATTGTAATTGCATGCCCCTGTTGAAGACGGGCAGAAAAATTGGACCTTTGGTGGTGGTGCTGGTGATACAACACTGTCAGCCCTCACAGTTACTCTTGGTGGGCGCATGAATGGGCCCTACTCTAAATTATTAGATCAAGAATTGTAATTGCATGCCCCTGTTGAAGAGGGGCAGAAAAATTGGACCTTTGGTGGTGGTGCTGGTGATACAACACTGTCAGCCCTCACAGTTACTCTTGGTGGGCGCATGAATGGGCCCTGCTGTGATTTATTAGATCAAGAATTGTAATTACATGCCCCTGTTGAACAGGGGCAGAAAAATTGGGCCTTAGGCACTGGTGCCACAACACTGCAACCCCTCACAGATACTGTACTTGGAGCACAGCAATGAGCCCTGTTGCAAAGTATTGCATCAAAAATTGTAATTACACGCCCCTGTTAAACAGGGGCTGAAAAATTGGGCCTTAGGCACTGGTGCCACAACACTGCAACCCCTCACAGATACTGTACTTGGAGCACAGCAATGAGCCCTGTTGCAAAGTATTGCATCAAAAATTGTAATTACACACCCCTGTTAAACAGGGGCTGAAAAATTGGGTCTTAGGCACTGGTGCTGGTGCCACGACACTGCAACCTCTCCCAGATACTCTAGTTGGAGTGCAGGAATGAGCCCTGCTGCAAAGCATTGCATAAAAAATTGTAATTACATGCCCCTGTTTAACAGGGGCTGAAAAATTGGGCCTTAGCCACTGGTGGCGGCACCCAGAAACAAAAATGTTCTTCCAAGCTATCATCATCAATCGGATCATTGAGGAGGATAGTCAGTCAACATAACAGGACAGTCACTCAGCATCAGCATAGGCAGTCTTGAAGGGAAGTGACAATTCAAAATAAATCATTCTGTTACATCAGCTTCAGGTGCTTGGTAGCTGGTGGTGATCCAAGACTGGTTCATCTTTATGAAGGTCAGTGGATCAACCGAGTCGGTGGACAGGCGCACACTGTGATCCGTGACAAAGCCTCCAGCAGCACTGAATGTGCGTTCCGAAAGAACGCTGGATGCAGGACAGGCCAGTAGCTCAATTGCATACTGTGCAAGCTCTGGCCAGTGATCCATCCTCAAGACCCAGTAAGCCAGAGGATTTTCGGTGGGAAAGGTGTCCAAGTCTGACCTTGCCCCTAGGTATTCCTGCACCATGTATATCAGACGCTGGCGATGGTTGCTGGAACCGATCATACCTTGGGGCTGCAGACTAAAAAATTGTCTGAACGCATCGGTCAGACGGTCACCTTCCCCACCGCTCCTTCTGCTACTGACCCAAGCCTCAGCAACTTGTTGTCCAGGTCCAGGACCAGTAGTTTGTAACCTCCCAGTCTCTGGGAACGTGTTGCACAGACCTTTCTGCAAGGCCTCCCGGAGATGTCTCATCCTCTGCGACGGTAAGATAAGGTCCGCAACCTTACCCTTGTACTGGATCAAGGAGAGTGGCCAGTAGTGATGAGCCGAACACCCCCGGGTTCGGTTCGCACCAGAACCCGCGAACGGACCGAAAGTTCGTACGAACATTAGAACCCTATTAAATACAATGGATGCGAACGTTCGAATTCTAAAGTGCTAATTATTACAACTATTATGCATGTTATTGTCCTAAAAAGGGTTTGGGAACCCGGGTTCTGCACCAGGGGACATGTATCAATGCAAAAAGAAGTTTTAAAAACGGTCGTTTTTCGGGAGCAGTCATTTTAATGATGCATAAAGTGAAAAAAAAAAGTCAAATATTCCTTTAAATATCGTACCTGGGGGGTGTCTAAAGTATGCCTGTGAAGTGCCACGTGTTTCCCATGTTTAGAACTGTCCCTGCACAAAATAACATTTCTAAAGGGAAAAAAGTCATTTAAAACTGCTTGCGGCTTTAATGCAATGTCTGGTCCCGGTAATATGGATGAAAATCTTTAGGAAAAATGGCATAGCTACCCCATCAACACCCCCCCCCCCCTACCCCAGCCCATTACCAGCCCCTTTGGGTCTTGTATGGATATTAAGGGGAACCCCGCACATAAAATAAAAAAGGCCCTATATACTCTGAACAGCCGTATACAGGCGGTGCATACAAGACAGGGACTGTAGGTTTGTTCTTATGTAGAATGTGTTTGTAATTTTGAACAGGTACATTGTTGAAGTGTAGCTCCAGCCCAAAAATCTATTTTTAAACTTTTTGGGAAACATAGGTAAGGGTTATCACCCCTGTAACATTTGTTTTGCTGTCTGTGCCCCTGTTCAGAACATTTCACCTCACTTTCCGTCCCAATGACAACTGTTTTTGAAATGTGGTGTTTTTCTTGAAACAAGGATTGCTGATAAAGCATCAGTACAGATGAGACACCTTTCTCCCATATTTATTCTTACAGGAGAGAATTTTCCTTTCTAGGGGTAGATTTCCTCTCACTTCCTGTTGTCTTCTTTCGTTTGCAAGTAGGAGTCGTTTGTAAGTTGGATGTTTGAAAGTAGGGACCTGCCGTATATACTCTGCAGAAATAGGCCCCTTAGTTGTTGGTGTTGGCACAACACTGTAAGCACTCACAGTTACTCTTGGTTGGTGCTGGAACGCCCTGCTGTCAACTATTATATCAGGAATTTTAATTACATATAATTGTTGAACAGTGGTAGTAAAAATTGGGGCTTTGATGGTGGTGCTGGTGCCACAACACTGTAAGCCCTGACAGTTACTCTTGGTGGGTGCAGCAATGGGCCCTGCTGTGAATTATTAGATCAAGAATTGTAATTACATGCCCCTTTTGAACAGGGGCTGAAAAATTGGGCCTTTCGTGGTGGTGGTGGTGGTGGCGTTGCCACAACACTGTAAGCCCTCAGACTTACTCTTGGTGGGTGCAGGAATGGGCCCTGCTGTGAATTATTACATCAAGAATTGTAATTGCATGCCCCTGTTGAACAGGGGCTGAAAAATTGGGCCTTAGGCACTGGTGGCACAACACTACAACCCCTCACAGATACTGTACTTGGAGCACAGCAATGAGCCCTGTTGCAAAGTATTGCTTCAAAAATTGTAATGACACGCCCCTGTTAAACAGGGGCTGAAAAATTGGGCCTTAGGCACTGGTGGCACAACACTACAACCCCTCACAGATACTGTACTTGGAGCACAGCAATGAGCCCTATGGCAAATTATTGCTAAAAAAATTGTAAGTACACGCCCCTGTAAAACAGGGGCTGAAAAATTGGGCCTTAGCCACTGGTGGCGGCACCCATAAACAAAAATGATCTTCCAAGCTATCATCATCAATCGTATCATTGAGGACTCGGAGGAGGAGGATAGCCAGTCAACATAACAGCACAGGCACTCAGCATCAGCATCAGTCTTGAAGGGACGTGACATGTTAAAATCAATTAGTCTGTTATATCAGCATCAGGTGTGTGGTAGCTGGTGGTGATCCAAGACTGGTTCATCTTGATGAAAGTCAGTCGATCAACCGAGTCGGTGGACAGGCGCACCCTGTGATCCGTGACAAATCCTCCAGCAGCACTGAATGTGCGTTCCGAAAGAACGCTGGATGCAGGACAGGCCAGTAGCTCAATTGCATACTGTGCAAGCTCTGGCCAGTGATCCATCCTCAAGACCCAGTAAGCCAGAGGATTTTCGGTGGGGAAGGTGTCCAAGTCTGACCTTGCCCCTAGATATTCCTGCACCATGTTTATCAGACGCTGGCGATGGTTGCTGGAACCAATCATACTTTGGGGCTGCGGACTAAAGAATTGTCTGAACGCATCGGTCAGACGGCCACCTTCCCCACCGCTCCTTCTTTGACTGGCCGAAGCCTCAGCAACTCGTTGTCCTGGACCAGGAGTTTGTAACCTCCCAGTCTCTGGGAACGCGTTGCACAGACCTTTCTGCAAGGCCTCCCGGAGTTGTCTCATCCTCTGCTCCCTCTGCGACGGTAACATAAGGTCCGCAACCTTACCCTTGTACCGTGGATCAAGGAGAGTGGCCAGCCAGTAATGGTCCCTCTCCTTGATCCGAAGAATACGAGGATCCTTCCGCAGACTTTGCAGGATCAGGGAGGCCATGCAGCGTAGGTTTGCTGAGGCATTCGCTCCGGAGTCCTCTGGGTCACTAAGGACGACATGATCCGCAGTCACCTCCTCCCAGCCACGTACAAGTCCACTGGTTTCTTGGGACTGTAAATCATCCCTAAAAGACTGCTGCTGATGATGCTGAGTGCCAGCCTCCACCTCCATGCTGACACAATCCTCCTCCTCCTCCTCCTCCTCCTCTTCCTCTTCCTGTGCGATGGGTGGGACAGAAGGAACACTGTCTGGGTAAAGGGGGCCTTGAGAGGCAAGGAAGTCCTCCTCTTCCTGCCTCTGTTCTGCCTCAAGTGCCCTGTCCATTATTCCACGCAGCGTGTGCTCCAACAGGTGGACAAGAGGTACAGTGTCACTGATGCATGCACTGTCACTGCTCACCATCCTCGTGGCCTCCTCAAATGGTGCCAGGACAGTGCATGCATCCCTGATCATGCCCCACTGGCGTGGAGAAAAAAAACCAAGCTCCCCTGACCCTGTCCTGGTGCCGTAGTCGCACAGGTACTCATTGATGGCCCTCTGCTGCGTGTGCAGCCGCTGCAGCATGGCCAACGTTGAGTTCCACCTGGTGGGCATGTCACATATAAGGCGGTTCTTGGGCAGGTTCAACTCCTTTTGCAGCTCAGCCAGGCGAGCACTGGCATTATAAGATCTGCGGAAATGCACACAGACTTTCCTGGCCTGCCTCAGGACATCCTGTAAGCCCGGGTACCTGCCCAAGAACCGCTGCACCACCAGGTTAAGGACGTGAGCCACACAGGGCACATGGGTCAGTTGTCCCTGTCGGAGGGCGGAGAGGAGGTTGGTGCCATTGTCGCAAACCACCATTCCTGGCTTAAGCTGGCGTGGCGTCAACCACCTCTCGGCCTGGCCCTGCAGAGCAGACAGGACCTCTGCCCCAGTGTGGCTTCTGTCCCCCAAACACACCAGCGCAAGCACGGCATGGCATCTTTTTGCCTGCGTACTTGCGTAGCCCCGTGAACGGCTACGGAGCACCGCTGGTTCATAGGACAAACCACAGGAAGAGGCCATGGAGGAAGAAGAAGAGGAGGGGGTGGAGGAGAGAGGTGTGTCACAACCAGTAGTAGCATTTTGGAGGCGTGGCGGTGGGACAACCTCCAACACTACTGCACCTTGTCCTGCATCCTTCCCAGCTGCCAAAGAGTGACCCAATGGGCCGTGAAAGAAAGGTAACGTCCCTGTCCATGCCTGCTGGACCATGAGTCAGCGGTAATATGCACCTTACCGCTGACCGCCCTGTCCAGCGAGGCCAAGACATTGCCTTCCACATGCCGGTAGAGAGCCGGAATAGCCTTCCGTGAGAAAAAGTGGCGTTTGGGAACCTGCCACTGAGGAACCGCACATTGCACAAACTCACGGAAGGGGGCCGAGTCTACCAACTGAAAAGGCAGCAGTTGAAGCGCTAGCAATTTAGCCAAGCTAGCATTCAACCGCTGGGCATGTGGATGGCTGGGAGTGAACTTCTTTCGACTGTCCAGCAGCTGGGGCAGGGAAATTTGCCTGCTAGAATCGGACGTCGGTGTACTGCTAGCAGAGTGGCCGCAAGTACTTGGCTGTGACACACCTAATTCTACACCTTCATTCCTCTCAGTGCATGTTTCAGAGAGGACTGAAGTTATAGTGGGGTTGGAGATCCCAGCTGATGCGGTGCAAGGAGGGGTCCACTTTGTTCTTTGGTGTGGGTCTTTGAGGTAGGCTTGCCAACGAGCTGCATGGCAGGTCAACATATGTCTGGTCAGGCATGTGGTACCCAAGCGGCTGATGTTTTGGCCATGCGATATACGCTTGAGACATATGTTGCAAACAGCAGCTGTGCGATCTGATGCACTAGCCTCAAAAAAGGCCCACACCAAGGAACTTTTTGAATGACGGGCAGAGGCAGCGCCCTGCACAGGCGGAGCTCTGCGGTGTGATTCCGTCGGTGTACTGCCCTTACGCTGGCCACCAAAGGGCATCCTGTCTCGTTGGAGATGTGCCTCCTCCTCATCCTCCTCCTCCTCTCTCCTATTAGGCACCCACGTGGAGTCAGTGACCTCATCATCCCCTCCCTCCTCATCACTGGAGCCAATCTGGCAGTATGCTGCAGCTGCTGGAACATGACTGCCAGATTGGTGTCTTTCTTGAGCATCCCCTCTGTCTGCTCTCACCCTACTGCCTTCCTGTAGCTGGGTTTCATCATCAGACCCTTCGAAACGCTGGGCATCCTCCTGGAGCATGTACCCAACACTGTGCTCAAACAGTTCGGGGGACTCCTCAGGAGGAGGACATGGTGGGTCTAGGGAAGGAGTGACTGATGATGAGTCTGACATTGATACCAGGGAAGAGGACGCTTTGGCAGCTGCTTTGCCAGTACCCTGAGCCTGGGTGAGAGAGGATGAGGAGGAGGAGGAGGGCTTGGTCATCCACTCTACCAAGTCTTCGGCATGATGTGGCTCAACATGTCCAGCTGCCGAAAAGAAGGACAAGCGTGTCCCATGGCCATGTGCTGATGACAATGCACCGCGTCCACGACCAGCACTGTTGCCCCCAGACACAGAGCCTGCTTGCCCTCTTTTATTGCCTCCTGACTGTCTGCCTCTCCTTGTTTGCCTTCCAGACATTCTAATAGATGGCCTGCAGGGAGATGGGAAAAAAGCAATAAGGGCTACCTTCAGGTGTCCTTCTCTGTCCCTTGAAACAAGGACTTGCACAGTGAAAGAAACTGACACTCTCCCTACCTACAGTTTTCTGTCCCTAGAAAAAATGTTTTTTTTAAGCACAATTTAGCACAAGGAGAATTCACTCACTGTCCTTCCAGGTCCCTAGAAACAAGGACTTGCACAGTGAAAGAAACTGACACTCTCCCTACCTACAGTTTTCTGTCCCTAGAAAAAATGTTTTTTTTAAGCACAATATAGCACAAGGAGAATTCACTCACTGTCCTTCCAGGTCCCTGGAAACAAGGACTTTCACAGTGAAAGAAACTGACACTCTCCCTACCTACAGTTTTCTGTCCCTAGAAAAAATGTTTTTTTTAAGCACAATATAGCACAAGGAGAATTCACTCACTGTCCTTCCAGGTCCCTGGAAACAAGGACTTGCACAGTGAAAGAAACTGACACTCTCCCTACCTACAGTTTTCTGTCCCTAGAAAAAATGTTTTTTTTAAGCACAATATAGCACAAGGAGAATTCACTCACTGTCCTTCCAGGTCCCTGGAAACAAGGACTTGCACAGTGAAAGAAACTGACACTCTCCCTACCTACAGTTTTCTGTCCCTAGAAAAAATGTTTTTTTTAAGCACAATATAGCACAAGGAGAATTCACTCACTGTCCTTCCAGGTCCCTGGAAACAAGGACTTGCACAGTGAAAGAAACTGACACTCTCCCTACCTACAGTTTTCTGTCCCTAGAAAAAATGTTTTTTTTAAGCACAATATAGCACAAGGAGAATTCACTCACTGTCCTTCCAGGTCCCTGGAAACAAGGACTTTCACAGTGAAAGAAACTGACACTCTCCCTACCTACAGTTTTCTGTCCCTAGAAAAAATGTTTTTTTTAAGCACAATATAGCACAAGGAGAATTCACTCACTGTCCTTCCAGGTCCCTGGAAACAAGGACTTTCACAGTGAAAGAAACTGACACTCTCCCTACCTACAGTTTTCTGTCCCTAGAAAAAATGTTTTTTTTAAGCACAATATAGCACAAGGAGAATTCACTCACTGTCCTTCCAGGTCCCTGGAAACAAGGACTTTCACAGTGAAAGAAACTGACACTCTCCCTACCTACAGTTTTCTGTCCCTAGAAAAAATGTTTTTTTTAAGCACAATATAGCACAAGGAGAATTCACTCACTGTCCTTCCAGGTCCCTGGAAACAAGGACTTGCACAGTGAAAGAAACTGACACTCTCCCTACCTACAGTTTTCTGTCCCTAGAAAAAAATGTTTTTTTTAAGCACAATATAGCACAAGGAGAATTCACTCACTGTCCTTCCAGGTCCCTGGAAACAAGGACTTTCACAGTGAAAGAAACTGACACTCTCCCTACCTACAGTTTTCTGTCCCTAGAAAAAATGTTTTTTTTAAGCACAATATAGCACAAGGAGAATTCACTCACTGTCCTTCCAGGTCCCTGGAAACAAGGACTTTCACAGTGAAAGAAACTGACACTCTCCCTACCTACAGTTTTCTGTCCCTAGAAAAAATGTTTTTTTTAAGCACAATATAGCACAAGGAGAATTCACTCACTGTCCTTCCAGGTCCCTGGAAACAAGGACTTTCACAGTGAAAGAAACTGACACTCTCCCTACCTACAGTTTTCTGTCCCTAGAAAAAATGTTTTTTTTAAGCACAATATAGCACAAGGAGAATTCACTCACTGTCCTTCCAGGTCCCTGGAAACAAGGACTTTCGCAGTGAAAGAAACTGACACTCTCCCTACCTACAGTTTTCTGTCCCTAGAAAAAATGTTTTTTTTAAGCACAATATAGCACAAGGAGAATTCACTCACTGTCCTTCCAGGTCCCTGGAAACAAGGACTTGCACAGTGAAAGAAACTGACACTCTCCCTACCTACAGTTTTCTGTCCCTAGAAAAAAAGTTTTTTTTAAGCACAATATAGCACAAGGAGAATTCACTCACTGTCCTTCCAGGTCCCTGGAAACAAGGACTTTCACAGTGAAAGAAACTGACACTCTCCCTACCTACAGTTTTCTGTCCCTAGAAAAAATGTTTTTTTTAAGCACAATATAGCACAAGGAGAATTCACTCACTGTCCTTCCAGGTCCCTGGAAACAAGGACTTTCACAGTGAAAGAAACTGACACTCTCCCTACCTACAGTTTTCTGTCCCTAGAAAAAATGTTTTTTTTAAGCACAATATAGCACAAGGAGAATTCACTCACTGTCCTTCCAGGTCCCTGGAAACAAGGACTTTCACAGTGAAAGAAACTGACACTCTCCCTACCTACAGTTTTCTGTCCCTAGAAAAAATGTTTTTTTTAAGCACAATATAGCACAAGGAGAATTCACTCACTGTCCTTCCAGGTCCCTGGAAACAAGGACTTGCACAGTGAAAGAAACTGACACTCTCCCTACCTACAGTTTTCTGTCCCTAGAAAAAATGATTTTTTTAAGCACAATTTAGCACAAGGAGAATTCACTCACTGTCCTTCCAGGTCCCTAGAAACAAGGACTTGCACAGTGAAAGAAACTGACACTCTCCCTACCTACAGTTTTCTGTCCCTAGAAAAAATGTTTTTTTTAAGCACAATATAGCACAAGGAGAATTCACTCACTGTCCTTCCAGGTCCCTGGAAACAAGGACTTTCACAGTGAAAGAAACTGACACTCTCCCTACCTACAGTTTTCTGTCCCTAGAAATTTTTTTTTTTTTAAGCACAATATAGCACAAGCACAAAACACACTGACACTCTCCCTACCTATCCTTCTCTTTCCCTAAACTAAAGGAATCCAGGTTAAGCAAGAAAGAAATAAAAGTCACTGTCCCTGCCTATGCTGCTCTATCCCTGCTCCGGAACACACTACACTAGGCCGCCGTGCTGGCGGCCTTTTATAGTGTGGGGCGTGTACTAAACACCCTCAGCAATAATTGGCCACAGGCATCCTGCCTGTGGCCAATCATTGCTCTCCTCGCTGCCGGCGCTGTGATTGGCCAAGCATGCGGGGTCACAGTGCATGCTTGGCCAATCACAGCGCCTGGATGACACTGCGATGGCGTAGTGCATTGTGGGCCGTTCGCGTCACTCGAATTTGGCGCGAACGGCCCAAATCGTTCGATCTTCGTCGAACGATCGAACAGCCGATGTTCGAGTCGAACGTATGTTCGACTCGAACACGAAGCTCATCCCTAGTGGCCAGCCAGTAATGGTCCCTCTCCTTGATCCGAAGAATACGAGGATCCTTCCGCAGACTTTGCAGGATCAGGGAGGCCATGCAGAGTAGGTTAGCTGAGGCATTCGGTCCGGAGTCCTCTGGGTCATTAAGGACGACATGATCAGCAGCCACCTCCTCCCAGCCACGTACAAGTCCACGGGTTTCTTGGGACTGTAAATCATCCCTAAAAGACTGCTGCTGTTGATGCTGAGTGCCAGGCTCCACCTCCATGCTGACACAATCCTCCTCCTCCTCCTTGTCCTCTTCCTGTGCAATGGGTGTAACAGAAGGAACACTGTCTGGGTAAAGGGGGCCTTGAGAGGCAAGGAAGTCCTCCTCTTCCTGCCTCTGTTCAGCTTCAAGTGCCCTGTCCATTATTCCATGCAGCGTATGCTCCAACAGGTGGACAAGAGGTACAGTGTCACTGATGCATGCACTGTCACTGCTCATCATCCTCGTGGCCTCCTCAAATGGTGCCAGGAGAGTGCATGCATCCCTGATCATGCCCCACTGGCGTGGTGAAAAGAACCCGAGCTCCCCTGACCCTGTCCTGGAGCCGTAGTCGCACAGGTACTCATTGATGGCCCTCTGCTGCGTGTGCAGCCGCTGCAGCATGGCCAACGTTGAGTCCAACCTGGTGGGCATGTCACATATAAGACGGTTCTTGGGCAGGTTCAACTCCTTTTGCAGCTTAGCCAGCCGAGCACTGGCATTATATGATCTGCGGAAATGCACACAGACTTTCCTGGCCTGCCTCAGGACATCCTGTAAGCCCAGGTACCTGCCCAAGAACCGCTACACCACCAGGTTAAGGACGTGAGCCACACAGGGCACATGGGTCAGTTGTCCCTGTCAGAGGGCGGAGAGGAGGTTGGTGCCATTGTCACAAACCACCATTCCTACCTTAAGCTGGCGTGGCGTCAACCACCTCTCGGCTTGCCCCTTCAGAGCTGACAGAACCTCTTCCCCAGTGTGGCTCCTGTCCCCCAAACACACCAGCGCAAGCACGGCATGGCATCTTTTTGCCTGCATACTTGCGTAGCCCCTTGAACGCCTACGGAGCACCGCTGGTTCCGAGGACAAAGCACAGGAAGAGGCCATGGAGGAAGAAGAAGAGGAGGGGGTGGAGGAGAGAGGTGTGTCACAACCAGTAGTAGGGATGAGCTTCGAGTTCGAGTCGAACTCATGTTCGACTCGAACATTGCCTGTTCGCCGTTCGCCGAACAGCGAACAAATTGGGGTGTTCGCGGCAAATTCGAAAAATCTATGGGAGAAATCTAAAGTGCTAATTATAAAGGCTTATATGCAAGTTATTGTCCTAAAAAGTGTTTGGGGACCCGGTTCCTGCCCCAGTGGACATGTATCAATGCAAAAATAAGTTTTAAAAACAGACGTTTTTTCGGGAGCAGTGATTTTAATAATGCTTAAAATGAAAAAATAAAAGTGAAATATTCCTTTAAATTTCGTACCTGGGGGGTGTGTATGATATGCATGTAAAGTGGCGCATGTTTCCCGTGCTTAGAACTGTCCCTGCAAAAAATGTCATTTTTGAAAGAAAAAAAGTCATTTAAAACTCACTCGTGGCTATTAATGAATTGTCGGCTCCCGGCAATACATACAAAAGTCATTGATAAAAAAAAAAAAAAAAGCGTGGGGGTTCCCCAGAATTCAATTACCAGGCCCTTCAGGTCTGGAATGGATATTAAGGGGAACCCCGCCGCAAATTTAAAAAAAAATTGACGTGGGGTTCCCCCAAATATCCATTCCAGGCCCTTCAGATCTGGCATGGATATTAAGGGGAACTCCACCCCAAATAAAAAAAAAAATGGCGTGGAGTCCCCCTAAAAATCCATACCAGACCCCTTATCCGAGCACGCAACCTGGCCGGCCGCAGGGGAAGAGGGGGGGACGAGAGAGTGGTTGTGGGGGTCTGCGGGCGGGGGGCTTATCGGAATCTGGAAGACCCCTTTAACAAAGGGGACCCCCAGATCCCGGCCCCCCCTATGTGAATTGGTAAGGGGTACATTGTACCCCTACCATTTCACGAAGAAAGCGTAAAAAAATGTTTTAAAACAACACACAAACACCTTGAAAAAGTCCTTTATTTAAAAAAAAAAAACATTCCAGCGGTGAAATCCAGTGTCCCGCGGCGATCCCGATGTCCAGCACTGTCCTTCATTGGTTGTGCCTGAGCGGACCTGATGGGGAACTCCCTCTCAGTATTTTAAATGTATAGACCCGCCCGTTCCCCATCAGGTCCGCTCAGCGGACCAGATGCGGAACATGAGAAGGGGCGGGTCTATACATGTATTACTAAAGTGAGAGCAGTTCCCCATCAGGTCCGCCCCCTCGGTATGTCGGACCCGCCTACGTCATTGGCTTGAGCGGGGAACTTCCTTCACTGTGTAATTTAAATTTACATAGTGAAGGAAGTTCCCCGCTCAAGCCAATGACGTAGGCGGGTCCGACATAGACCCGCCCCTTCTCATGTTCCGCATCTGGTCTGCTGAGCGGACCTGATGGGGAACTTTAGAAGGGGCGGGTCTATACATTTAAAACACTGAGAGGGAGTTCCCCATCAGGTCCGCTCAGGCACAACCAATGAAGGACAGCGCTGGACATCGGGATCGCCGCGGGACACTGGATTTCACCGCTGGAATGTTTTTTTTTTTTTAAATAAAGGACTTTTTCAAGGTGTTTGTGTGTTTTTTTTTAAACATTTTTTTACGCTTTCTTCGTGAAATGGTAGGGGTACAATGTACCCCTTACCAATTCACATAGGTGGGGGCCGGGATCTGGGGGTCCCCTTTGTTAAAGGGGTCTTCCAGATTCCGATAAGCCCCCCGCCCGCAGACCCCCACAACCACCGGGCAAGGGTTGTGGGGATGAGGCCCTTGTCCCCATCAACATGGGGACATCCTCCCCATGTTGAGGGCATGTGGCCTGGTACGGTTCAGGAGGGAAGGGGGCCGCTCTCTCGTCCCCCCCTTTTCCTCTGCGGCCGGCCAGGTTGCGTGCTCGGATAAGGGGTCTGGTATGGATTTTTAGGGGGACTCCACGCCGTTTTTTTTTAAATTTGGGGTGGAGTTCCCCTTAAAATCCATGCCAGATCTGAAGGGCCTGGAATGGATATTTGGGGGAACCCCACGTCAATTTTTTTTAAAATTTGCAGCGGGGTTCCCCTTAATATCCTTTCCAGACTTGAAGGGCCTGGTAATTGAATTCTGGGGAACCCCCACGCTTTTTTTTTTTTATCAATGACTTTTGAATGTATTGCCGGGAGCCGACAATTCATTAATAGCCGCGAGTGAGTTTTAAATGACTTTTTTTCTTTCAAAAATGACATTTTTTGCAGGGACAGTTCTAAGCACGGGAAACATGCGCCACTTCACATGCATATCATACACACCCCCCAGGTACGAAATTTAAAGGAATATTTCACTTTTATTTTTTCATTTTAAGCATTATTAAAATCACTGCTCCCGTAAAAACATCTATTTTTAAACTTTTTTTTTGCATTGATGCATGTCCCCTGGGGCAGGACCCGGGTCCCCAAACACTTTTTAGGACAATAACTTGCACATTAGCCTTTATAATTAGCATTTTAGATTTCGAACGTTCGAGTCCATTGTATTTAATAGAGTTCTAAAGTTCACGCGAACATTCTGTCTGTTCGCAGGTTCTGGTGCGAACCGAACAGGGGGGTGTTCTGCTCATCCCTGACCAGTAGTAGCATTTTGGAGGCGTGGCGGCGGAACAACCTCCAACACTACTGCACCTTGTCCTGCATCCTTCCCAGCTGCCAAAAGAGTGACCCAATGGGCCGTGAAAGAAAGGTAACATCCCTGTCCATGCCTGCTGGACCATGAGTCAGCGGTAATATGCACCTTACCGCTGACCGCCCTGTCCAGCGAGGTATGAACATTGCCTTCCACATGCCGGTAGAGAGCCGGAATCGCCTTCCGTGAGAAAAAGTGGCGTTTGGGAACCTGCCACTGAGGAACCGCACATTGCACAAACTCACGGAAGGGGGCCCAGTCTACCAACTGAAAAGGCACTGTAAATGCACAAGGTTTCAAAGGATGTCAAAAACACTCTCCCTGCCTATCAAGCTCTTTCCCTGCACGCCGGAACACACTACACAAGGCTGCCGTGCTGGCGGCCTTTTATAGTGTGGGGCGTGTACTAAACCCCCATGAGCTATGATTGGCCACAGGCATCCTGCCTGTGGCCAATTATGGCTCTCCTCGCTGCCGGCGCTGTGATTGGCCAAGCATGCGGGGTCATAGTGCATGCTTGGCCAATCATCAGCCAGCAATGCACTGCGATGCCGCAGTGAATTATGGGCCGTGACGCGCCACTCGAATTTGGCGCTAATGGCCCATAACGTTCGATCTTTGTCGAATGATTGAACAGCCGATGTTCGAGTCATACGTGTGTTCGACTCGAACACAAAGCTCATCCCTATCCAAGGGCATAGAGCCAAGTGGGGGCCATCTTGCCCTCACTTGACTTCCTGGTTATCTATTGGACAGATATCGCTTCCGGGTTTACCCGTGACTCCAGTTAACCTGGAAATGACTGGAAACCAGCGGGGAGAGGGGCACTTCTTCCGCTGCCTCTAAAAGTGATCCCGTGGCGATTACGCTGCTGGGATCACTTTTATCCTATGCCAAATCGCACACAGAAAATAATGATACTTGGATTATGGCAGCTAGCTGCTGCCATAATAACCCCGGTATTAAACTTCAGAGTAATGACGTATATATACTGTGGACGGTCGGCAAGTTAACAGGACTGCATAATGTGTAATATTAATTATTGTAATATACACTGTGTGTGTTTATATACACTATATATACTGTATAACATCTTTAATCAAATTCCTGCATATGACACTTTTCCCACACATTGGAGATTTCCAAGTACAGAGTTATTTTCCTCCACATCCCTTGTATTAAAATTCACACTAGAGTTCTGCAATGCCCTGACCCCTCCATACACCACATGTAATGCAGATCCATTACGTTATACATATAAATGGAAAAAAAAAACTAGAATGAGAGATTTTTTTTTTCTCTAGAAACACAACAAAATTTAAACATACTGTATAAACCATCCAGCTCTTGGATGAGATGAGATAAATCAGTGTCATTTATCAGGCCCTGTAGGGAATTTTATAAATTCAGGTGTATGGGAATTTTACAGTTTAGTTTATTGTCTGAATATTTACTGGTTATACACATGAACCTAGCCAGCATTAATATTAACCCCTTCACTTTAACAAATCATGTTTGATAAATGTGTAGCACACAGACCCCTTTTCTCCTGCTTTCCTCCACTTGCAGAGTAGGGCACACCATGACACATGCCCGTGTCCTCCTGGTATAAGAGGTTGAGCGGTGTTCATACAATTTTTGGGTCCTGCAGCGAGTTACCTCCTTCCGTTGGTTCTCATCCCTAGAGTGTAAGGAAAAGTCTATTCTCTTTCCTAAAAGAAGGCCAATGTCCAGACTGTTTAAACTCCAACAGACAAGTTTATTTTTCTTGCTTGGAACTTAGTGGGAGAAAGTTGAAGATAGAGATAGAGTTGGGTAGGTTCAGGCACGTGGCACCCATTTACCCTATTCTCCTCTCAAGCCTGAGTGGGTATTGCTCACCTGGATATATCCCTCTCACAGTTCTAGCAGCCGGAGTGAAGCACGAACAGTTACTTTAGATTTCGTCCCCTTCAAAGACAAGTTCAGGAGAGCCTCTGCCACAGAATCCTTTAGTTCCTGAATCTAGAACTCTCTAGCGCCTGCAACTTTTATAGATCATAAATGCCAGTGGGGCACATCACAGGAACTATTGTGCAACTCACGGAATCCTTCCCTCTGATAGGCAACCAGGCCTCTCCTGAGACAGTGACTTCCTTCACCGATCCTCCGGACAGGTCCTCCCCTGGTTTCCTCTCTTTCAGAGCGGGCCACCTTCCCACGGGTACCCTGGGACTCCGATGGTTTGGTTGTAGACCCAGTTGAAGGTACTGGGCCTACCTGGAACACTATAGCCTCGGGCTGATGGTGCCCAGAGACTTCTCGACCAATTCACGCACCCCTGGCCAGCAGGGCCAAAGGGCTCGGCTCTCGCCACCAGGGGTCCCCCTTGGAATCCCCCGGCCAATCTCCCCACCTAATGGCGTCTGCCCCTTATGTACCCTCTCCCAGCATGCACAGCAGGTAGACCATGCCTACTGCACAGCTGCCGAGAGAGGACACTCAATCACGCTACAATGCCACCTGTGGTTCGAACCAAGACCTGGGCAACAGCAAATATTTTGCAGTGTTTTCTGCATATCTGGAGGTGTGTGATACACAATTTATATATTTTTCTTCTATTGTGCTATTCCAAAAAAATTTTTTTAGGGCAAAAACATTTTTTTGAATAGCATTTTCTGCAGGTTTTGAGATACACCGTTTACATACTCTGGGTGTATTCTGCTATTGCAAAAACACACATTTAGTGCAAAAAAAAAAATTTGCAGTGTTTTCTGCATATCTGGAGATGTGAGATACCCAATTTATATATTTTTCTTCTATTGTGCTATTCCAAAAATTTTTTTTTAGGGCAAAAGCATTTTTTTGGAAAAGCATTTTCTGCATTTCTGTAGGTGTGAGATACACCATTTACATACTGTGGGTGTATTCTGCTATTGCAAAAACACCCATTTAGGGCAAGATCCTAAATTTGGAAAATATGAGGAGAACATCAAAGAAGGGACGTGGCCCCGGTCGTGGTGCTGCTGGTGGAGCTCCTGTTGCAGGGAGAGGACGTGGTCGATCTGTGACAGCTACACGCACAAGTGAAACACCTTCCTCAGGTGCGAGTAGGCGACAGAGCCTGCAGCGGTATTTTGTTGTGCCTAATGAGGCTGTACGAATGTTGAGGCCAGGACAAGTACAGGCGATAGTAGATTGGGTTGCTGACAGTGCCTCCAGTTCCTTCACATTGTCTCCCACCCAGTCTCCTGATGAAAGATCAGAGTTGGTACCTGCAGCCGATGTCCATCAGGCTTTCACCTCACCCCCTTGCAAATCAGCCAAGCAGTCTGGGGCCAAATCATGCAGCAGTCTCTTCTGCTTTTCGATGACTCTGTTAGCAGGGTTTCCCAGGGCCATCCACCTAGCCCTGCCCCAGAAGTGGAAGAGATTGTGTGCTCCGATGCCCAACCACTTATGTTTCATGATGAGTACATGGGAGGACCATCGCAGCACGTCTCGGATGATGACGAAACACAGGTGCCAACTGCTGCTGCTTTCGCAATTGTGCAGACCGACAAGGAGGGCAGGGGTGAAGACTGGGTGGAAGATGATGTGGAGGACGATGAGGTCCTCGACCCCACATGGAATCAACATCATGCAGGTGACCAGTGTAGTTCGGAGGAAGAGGCGGGGGTCGCACAGAGCCACCAGCACAGCAGAAGAGGGAGCAGGGTGCAAAAAAAGAGCGTCCGTCCCCTAGACAGTACGTCTGCTACTGCCCAACGCAGCAAGGGACCGAGCACACCAAAGCCAGGTCCAAGGAGCTCCCTAGCGTGGCAGTTCTTCAGACAATGTGCTGATGACAAGACACAAGTGGTTTGCACGCTGTGCAATCAGAGCCTGAAGCGAGGCATAAACGTTCTCAACCTGAGCACAACCTGTGTGACCAGGCATCTAAGTTCAAAGCACGAGCTGCAGTGGAGTAGACACCTCAAAAACCAAGAAAGGTCTCTGGCTCCTCCTGCTTCCTCTTCTGCTGCAGTCTCTGCCTCTTCATCCACCTCCGTAGTGACAGTGGCACCTGCCAACCCGCAAACAGAGGATCTGCCAGCAACACTAGCACCTGGATCACCAACCATCTCCACAATGTCCCATGGAAGCGTTCAGCTCTCTTTCTCCCAAACACTGGAGCGGAAGAGGAAGTACCCCCTAGCCACCCGCGATCCCTGGCCCTGAATGCCAGCATTTCAAAATTCCTCGCCTTTGAAATGCTGTCATTCCGTCTGGTGGAGACGCAGAGTTTTAAAAGCCTGATGGCATTGTCTGTCCCACAGTACGTCGTGCCCAGCCGCCACTACTTTTCCAGGCGAGCCATCCCTTCCCTGCACAACCAAGTGGGGGACAAAATCAGGTGTGCACTGGGCATCGCCATCTGTGGCAAGGTCCACCAAACCACGGATGCGTGGACCAGTAAGCACGGTCAGGGACATTATATCTCCCTAACAGCACACTGGGTAAATGCAGTGGCGGCTGGGCCTGAGGCAGATAGCAGTTTGGCGCATGTCCTTCCACCACCAAGGATTGCAGGGAGCTTCAGTTTGCCTCCTGTTGCTAACTCCTCCTACTCCGCTTCCTCATCCTCTACCGCCTCCTCATCCGGTCAGCGTAACACCTTCACCACCAACTTCAGCAGAGCCAGGGGTAAACGACAGCAGGCAGTTTTAAAACTTTCCTGTTTAAGGGAAAAACCCCACACCGCGCAGGAGTTGTGGAGGGACATGGAACAACAGACCGATGAGTGGTTGGTGGCAGTGAGCCTCAAGCCCGGCCTGGTGGTGTGCGATAATGGGCGAAATCTCGTAGCAGCTCTGGGTCTAGCCGGTTTGACGCACATCCCTTGCCTGGCGCATGTGCTGAACTTGGTGGTCCAGAGGTTCCAGAAAAATTACCCCTATATGCCAGAGCTGCTGCAGAAAGTGCGGGCCGTCTGTGCGCACTTTCGGTGTTCTCACCCTGCTGCTGCTTGCCTGTCAGCGCTGCAGCATAACTTCGGCCTTCCCGCTCACCGCCTCATATGTGACGTGCCCACAAGGTGGAACTCCACCTTGCACATGCTGGCCAGACTGTGCGAGCAGCAGCAGGCGATAGTGGAGCTTCAGCTGCAGCACGCACGCGTGAGTCGCTCTGCGGAACAGCACCACTTCACCACCAATAACTGGGCCTCCATGCGAGACCTGTGTGCCTTGTTGCGCTGTTTCGAGTACTCCACCAACATGGCCAGTGCCGATGACGCCGTTCTCAGCAATACTATCCCAGTTCTATGCCTCCTTAAAAAAACGCTTCGGGCGATGATGGAAGAGGATTTGGCACAAGAGGAGGAGGATGAGGAGGAGGAACCGGGATCATTTCCAAGGCTTTCAGGGCAGTCATTCACAAGTGGCTATGAGGGTTGGTTCCTGCACCAACAAACGCCAGGTACACAATTGTCCGGCAGTAAGGGCACAGTTCTGGAGGATGACGAGGTGGAAGATGAGGAGGAGGAGATGGAGGAGGAGGAACCATGTTCACAGCAGGGTGGCACCCAGACCAGGTCATGGCCATCACTGGTGCATGGCTGGGGGGATACAGAGGACACAGACGATACACCTCCCACAGAGGACAGCTTTTCATTGCCTCTGGGCAGCCTGGCACACATGAGCGATTACATGCTGCAGTGTCTCCGCAACGACCGCCGAGTAGCCCACATTCTAACTGGTGCTGATTACTGGGTGGCCACCCTGCTGGATCCCCATTACAAGGACAACGTACCGTCCTTAATTCCCTCACTGGAGCGTGATCGTAAGATGCGCGAGTACAAGCGCACGCTGATAGACGCGCTGCTGGTGGCATTCCCACCTGACAGCGGGGGTACGGTGGAAGCACAAGGCAAAGGCAGAGGAGGAGGAAGAGGTCGCCAACGCAGCCGGGGCACCGCCAGCACCTCATAAGGCAGGGTTAGCATGGCCGAAATGTGGAAAAGCTTTGTCAGCACGCCACAACAACCAGCACCACCAGCTTATATGGAACGTCTTAGCAGGAGGCAGCATTTCACCAACATGGTGGAGCAGTATGTGTGCACACGCCTACACGTACTGAATGACGGGTCTGCCCCCTTCAACTTCTGGGTCTCCAAATTGGGCACATGGCCTGAGCTTGCCCTTGGAGGTGCTGGCCTGCCCTGCAGCCAGTGTATTATCTGAACGTGTATTTAGCACGGCAGGGGGCGTTATCACAGAAAAGCGCAGCCGCCTGTCCAGAGCCAATGTGGACAAGCTCATGTTCATTAAAATTAATCAGGCATGGATCCCACAGGACTTGTCCGTACCTTGTGCAGAATAGACATGTATACCAGTGTTCTGACAAAAACTGTCCTGCCATCGGATAGTGTCCGGCCCGTACTGCGCAGGTGCAGCACTTGCGCAGTACGGAGGACAAGGAGATTCACAAAATCTCCGAAGATGAACGGCGCCTGCGCTGTGAGTGCAGGTTCAAGCCCCACCATCCAAGTGGACATACGGTAGCACATAGTAACAGGGCCCCTCATGGGCTCGCTTCGCTTGCCACACTTCGGGCACGGCCTCGCTTGGCTCGGCTTGAACCTCGGATGGTGTGGCTTGAACCTGGACTCACCGCGCAGGCGCCGTTCCTCTTCAGAGATTTTCGAAATCCCCTTGTCCTACGTACTGAGCAAGCGCAGTACAGGGTGGACACTATCCGACGGGGGACAGAATTCGACACATCACCGGCCTTACCCAACCATTGTTGTATTTTTGAACCAGTGTTGGCTACCTCGTCCTCCTCCACCGCCGCTTCCACCTACACAGCCACATCCACCGCCACCTCAACCTCCTACTCCATATGGACCTCCTCCTCCTAGGTCAAGATAATAATTTTTTTTTTTTTATTTCAAAGTATTTTATTTTCCCACTAGCTTATCCATTAAATTGAATAATTTTTCCAGAAAGGGCGTATTCTGGGACATTCCCACCATATGTGTGGCATCGTGCCGTTGAGTTTCTGAGGTTCTTAATGACTTCCTGTACCTCTTCTGCTGAAAAGGGGGCCTCCAGCATATTTTTTTTTTTTTATGTTATTTTAAGTTATTTCCCTATCCACATTTGTTTGCAGAGCACTTGCCATGCTCTTAACAAAATTTTGCTGCCATTTGCAGCCCTTTCCATTACTTTTTTAGAGCAATTTTAGTCCTCAAAAGTTCTGGTCCCCATTGACTTCAATGGGGTTCGGGGTCAAGTTCGGGTCAGGTTCGGTCCTGACTTTTTTCCGAAGTTCGGCCGAACCCGTCGAACCCGAACATCCAGGTGTCCGCTCAACTCTAGTTATAAACTCACAAAAAAAAAAAACTGCAATACAAAGGCATAATGAGCTAGTATGCACAGCATACTAGCTCATGATGAAAAACTCCCCTTAGATTGAAGCCTCCGGAGCGGTCCCCGTACACTGCTCCAGCCGGCGACATCGCTCCCTGAGTTATTTCCGGGTATCGCGGGCTTCGGCGCTGTGATTGGCCAGAGCCGCGATGACGTCACTACTGCACATGTGCGTGGGAGCCGCCAGTAATGGCACGTCCGCTGAAGCAACGGCATGAACGAGCCATTGCTTCAGTGTGCATGTGCCAATGACGTCGGCACGTGCTGATACAGGGGATATGTCTTAAACCGTGCAGGTTTAGGAGATATCCGTGGTAGCTAAAGGTAAGCCTTATTATAGGCTTACCTGTAATAAAAAGTGGATTGTAAGGGTTTACAACCACTTTAAATAGGAACACTGAATGCCAATATGCACCCTTTACATCAAGCAAGTTACTTTCTAGTATAAAAAGAGGTATAGGGGTTGATTTACCAACTGAAAATAGGTTAAACGCTTTGCAAGGGAAGCAGTGCCGGATTACCAATTAGGCAGGGAAGGCCTATGGGTCCCACACCATTTAAGGGCCAGTGACAACAGATCAAAATAGTATTACAATGAAGCTTTCTTAAATTGCTTACAAAAAATTGAAAAAAATTATTCAATTTAAAGAAACAAAAGCTATACCTTAAAGACAATAAAAAAGAGAAAAAATAAAATAAGAGGAAATACTGTAATAATGTAATATACCCAATAACAACTTACAGTGCATAAACCATGGACATCAGGTTCACATTACAGTCTGTCTCTTAAAAGCTCATCTACTTTTAGCTGTCAGTCTGTAAAAAAATTTGGTGCAACCTACGTACGTGTAATATACAATAGTGGTCATCTCCATCCAGTGTCTGATGTGCACACTTCTTGGTTCAACGCTATCCCACTAGAGTGCACATGAGAATCCTTCAGACACCTGCAAGGGGGGACCAACAGGTTTCGACTGCCTAGGAGCCTCTACAAAGTTTAATCTGGCACTGAAGAGAAGTTTCACTTTTCAAGGGACTTTGCCCCAGAGCTTAGTGAATGTGAAGTTTCACTTTGCAAAGAAAATGTAATCACTTGCAAGGAAAGTAAAAAAAAAATATTTTGCTTGCCCATGATTACAGTAATACCTCAGTTCGCAAATGCTTCTGTTCACAAACAACTCGGTTCGCGAACAGAAGAGTTCACAAAAATTTGCTTCGGTACGCGAACTCCACTTCGGTTCACGAACAAGAGCCACGACCATCTTCCCTGCTCTAACACGGGGTTGCGACTTCCTGTAGGCGAGATTCTGGTCACAGAGAGACACTGAAAGTGTACTGTGAAGACACTTACAGTGTTGAGAAGCTTTTTGGTGTGCTTTTTAGCACATACTGTACAGTACTGTACTGTACATCCCGTTCCACACTTGCTTTAAAGCAGTGGCGGTGCGTCCATAGTGGGCGCAGGAGTGTTACCCCCTCTCTCCTGCACCCATCAGTCAACAATACATAGATTCAGGCATTGCATGAATCTATGTATTAGGGGTGCGCATCTTCGGTGGTCTCACGATTCGATTCGATTACGATTATCATGTCAACGATTCAATTCGATTCCGCGATGCATCACGATGTATCACGATTAAAAAGATGGAGGAGTCTGGAGATAGGGTAGGAAGAATCCATGAATAGGAAAGGAAGAATGGAGTAGTCTGGAGATGGGAACTAGAAGGATGGAAGAGTCCGGGGATTGGGAAATAGGAATCCATGAACAAGGAAAAAAGGATGGAGGATAGGAATGGAAGGCTGGTAGAGTCCAGGAATATTATTAGATGGAAGAGTCTGGTGGGGTGATAGGAACTGGAGGATGGAGGGGTCGGTCCAAAGATAAGAATCGGTGGGACCTCAGATTGTTCAGGGCTGCATGGGGTGGGGGTTGGAGCCTGTGAATGTAGGTGAGGTGGGTGAGGGCTATGCGGTGGCCATTGGTTTGAATAGGGAGGTGGAAGAGGAATGGGCTGGGAGCCATATCCGTCTGATGTGTCGTTTGGGTGATCTGGGGTTAGTGAACAGGAGTAGTTTGAGAGATATAGATATATATATATATATATATATATATAAGGTGGAGGGGGGGTTGGACGAGAGATAGTGGGACCTGAGGGGGGAGGAAGGGGCTGTGAAGGACATTAGGCAGTTTGACAGCCAGCTGGGGAACATGCCGTCATATCTGAGTTAAAAACAAAATAAAGTGGGCGCTGTATGATTAGTTGGCAGCTAGCACTTTAATAGACCATAAAACAAAAAATGGTGTGCAGTGCTTTGCGGTGATAAATGTACAAAAAAGTAGTGAACAAATATAGTCCTGAAATATATTTAGATATAAATCTGATCTGATTGAAAGAATTCTTCTGTGTATTCAAAGTAAGTCCAGTGCTGAGTGTGCTCTGCTGTGTTCACCAGAAATCAGGAATGATTTGAACACAGCAGAGCACACTCAGCACTGGAATTACTTTGAATACACAGAAGAATTATTTCAATCAGATCAGATTTATATATAAATATATTTCAGGACTATAATTGTTCGCTACTTAATAAGAGACTCTTTTGTACATTTATCACCGCAAAGCACTGCACACCATTTTTTGTTTTATTGCCCTATCTGCATTCTGCATACAGTCTGCCTTACCATGTCAGTCCTCAGCAGAGATGACATCGAGGGAGCGGAGGGAGCGTGGAGGACGATGCCGCTGACCCAAGGAAGGTAAGTGCCGGGCTGGGGGGAAACTGACTGCATTTGGGGGCACAAACTCGCTGCATTTGGGGGCACAAACTGGCTGCATTTGGGGGCACACTGGCTGCATTTGGGGGCACAAACTGGCTGCATTTGGGGGCACACTAGCTACAATTGGGGGAACAAACTGGCTGCATTTGGGGGCACAAACTGGCTGCATTTGGGGGCACACTAGCTACAATTGGGGGGACAAACTGGCTGCATTTGGGGGCACAAACTGGCTGCATTTGGGGGCACAAACTGGCTGCATTTGAGGGGGCAAACTGGCTGCATTTGAGGGGGCAAACTGGCTGCGTTTTATGGGCACAGTGGCTGTGTTTAATGGGCACAGTGGCGGCAATTGATGTTTTTTTTTTCAGTTTGTTTGGGCCCCCCAAAAATTTTGAGCACCAGTCGTCACTGCTGTAAAGCTTTTTTGTGTGCTTTTTAGCACATACTGTACTGTACCAGACATCATGTATGGCTCCAAAGAAAATTCAGAGCAAGTATGGTGGTTAGAAGAAGGTGCAGAGCAGTAATGAAGGTGACAAGACTCTTCAGAGCAAGCATGGTGGTAAGAATAAAGTGCAGAGCGGTAATGGAGGTGACCAGAATGTGCAGAGCGGTCATGCAGGTGACAAGAATGTGCAGAGCAGAAATGCAGGTGACAAGAATGTGCAGAGCAGAAATGCAGGTGACAAGAATGTGCAGAGCAGAAATGCAGGTGACAAAAATGTGCAGAGCGGAAATGCAGGTGACAAAAATGTGCAGAGCGGAAATACAGGTGACAAAAAAGTGCAGAGCGGAGATGCAGGTGACAAGAATGTGCAGATCGGAAATGCAGGTGACAAGAATGTGCAGAGCGGAGATGCAGGTGACAAGAATGTTCAGAGCAGGAATTGTAAGAATAAGGTTGTGATGAAAATAACCATTGAGCTGAAGAAGGAAATTGTAGAAAACATGACCGTGGAATTTGTGTGACTGATCTGGCCTCGGAGTACAAGATGGCAAAGTCGACAATCTTGACTATTTTGAAGAAGAAAGCTGCCAAAAAAAGGAGCTGATGTGGCAAAAGAAGTAACAATGTCAACCAAGCAGAGGACACAAGTGCTGGAAGAGGTGGAAATATTTTTGTTAGTGTGGTTGAATGAGAAACAGCTGGCAGGTGATAGCGTTAGTGAAGCTTTGACCTGTGAAAAAGCCAAGAAATTGCCCAGTGATTTACTGCAAAAACAACCCTCTACAGGTGCAGCAAGTGAAGAATTTAAAGCCAGTACAGTGTGGTTTAAAAAATTCCGCAAGAGAAGTGGCATCCACAGTGTGACAAGACATGATGAGGCTTCCAGTTCTGACAAGGCCACTGCAAAAGCCTACAAGAAAGAATTTGCGGAATTCATTAAGACAGAAGTATACGTCGCTCAACAAGTGTTCAACTGTGATGAAACAGGGCTCTTCTGGAAAAAGATGCCGAAAAGAACCTATATCACGCAGGAGGAAAAGGCACTGCCGGGGCACAAGCCCATGAAGGACAGATTGACCCTTTTGCTGTGTGCGAACGCAAGCGTTGATCTGAAGATTAAGCCACTACTGGTGTACCATTCCCAGGCCCCTTGTGCATTCAGGGAATAGAATGTGAATAAGGCCAGACTGCCTGTCATGTGGAGGGCCAATACGAAAGCTTGGGTCACAAGCCAATTGTTCATAGAATGGCTGCACGAGGTGCTTTACGAAAATATCTTTCTGACAACCAAATGCGGCAGGCCAGAAAAGTATGTGGTCATTTCCGCCAGTCAAACAATGCCAGTGCTTGGCTGGCTGACATGCAAAGGAAATGCAACCTGCCCACCAACCGTCTCATTTGAATTCAACGTTGGCAATGCTGCAGCGGCTGCACACACAGCAGAGGGACATCAATGAGTACCTGTGCAAGTATGGCAGCAGGATAGGGTCAGGGGAGATTGGCTTATTTTTGCTACGCCAGTGGCTACTGATCAAGGATACATGCATTGTCCTGTCACCATTTGAGGAGGCCCCAAGGATGGTGAGCCGCGACAATGCATGCATCAGTGACACTGTCGCTCTAGTCTTCCTGCTGGAGCACACGCTTTGTGGAATCATGGACAGGGCACTTGAGGCAGAACAGCGGGAGGAAGAGGAGGACTTCCTTTCCTTTCAAGGCCCCCTTTATCTAGATAGCATTCCTGCAGGGCCACCAAACACACAGAAAGAAGGAGGAGGAGGAGGATTGTGTCAGCATGGATGTAGAGGATAACACGCAGCAGTCTTCAAGGGATGGTTTTCAGTCCCCAGAAACTCAAGGAGTTGTACGTGGCTGGGAGGAGGTAGTTACGAATAATGTGATCCTTAGTGACCCAGAGGACTCAGAATAGAATGCCTCTGCAAACTTACGCTGCATGGCCTCCATGATTCTGCAAAGCCTGCGAAAGGACCCTAGGATTCGTGGTATCAAGGAGAGGGATCATTACTGGCTGGCAACCCTTCTTGATCCACGTTACAAGGGTAAAGTTGCAGAACTTTGCCGAGGATAAAACATCTTCAGGAGGCCTGGAAGAAAAGTTTGTGTAACGCATTTCTAGACCCTGGGAGGTTACCACTTCCTGGTGCTGGGCAACGTGTTTCTGAGGCTTTGTTTGGTCAGAGGAAGAGAAGTGGAGAAGGTGGCCGGCTGACCGATGCCTTTAAACAATTTTTCAATCCTCAGCACCAAGGTCAAGCAACCATCACCAGCGTCTGCATTATATGGTGCAAGAATATCTAGCAGCAAGAGCATACTTGTAGACCTTTCCAACAGAGCATCCACTGGGTTACTGGGTCTTGAGGATGGACCACTGGCCAGAACTTGCTCAATATGCAATTGAGCTATTGGCCTGTCCTGCATCCAGCATGCTTTCTGAACGCACATTCAGTGCTTGTCACGTACCTGACGGTGACGAGCCCGGATCTGCAGAGGGAGGCCTCTCTTACGGCTTCCACCGGCGGCCCCTGGTACTGAAGACAGGAGGCACGGAGGTAGAAGGGGTACGAGTGCCTGGCAGGATGGATCAAGGTAGAGTAGAGTCTGAAGACTGGGACGGATCCAGGCACCCAGGAAGTATGGCAGGCTGAACCGGAACCAGGAACACAGCAACTGGACTGGAACTGAAGAGACTGGCTGGACTGGAACCAGGATACAGCAACTGGACTGGAACCAGGAACAAGCAGCTGGACTGGAACTAGGAACAAGCAACTGGACTGGAACTGATGAGGCTGACTGGACTGGAACCAGGACACAGCAACTGGAGAGATTGGTCGGACAAGCCGGGTCGGTAGTATTGGCTGACGGCAAGATACTGGAGGATCGGGCAGAAGATTGGTCAAACAAAGCCGGGGGTCAGAGGCAGGCAGGAAACTGGAAGGGTCAAGGCAAGCCGGGTCAGATGCAGGTAAATACACGAATCAGGTCTCTTTGGGTACTACACGCTGTAGAGCAGACAGCAGGGACTGTCTGCCACAGGCATGTTTAAATAGCTCTTCTGGCGCGCTTTGCGGAGCGTGCGCGCGCCCCCGCTAAGCGCGTGCGCGCGCACGTGCCCGCCATCGCGCGCGCGCGTGCCCGCGCGCGTGGACGTGCCCGAGATTCGGAATCAGGAAGTCCAGGAATCCTGTAGCTGACAGGATTTCTATGACATTGCCCCCCCCAAGGGGCAGCCTCCGGATGCCCAGCCGGGTGAACCTTCCAGGGTGAGTCCTTTTGAACGCCTGTATCAAACTCCTGGCATGGATATTCTCCTCGGGTTCCCATGAGTTTTCCTCGGGTCCGTAGCCCTTCCATTTAATTAGGAATTGGTTCTGGTTATTTCTTCTCCTGAAGTCCATGATAGCTTCTACTTCGAATTCCTGCTCACCGTCAATAATGATGGGATCAGGGTGATCCGGCTTCCGATCTGGAAACGGATTAGAGACTGTGGGTTTTAGGAGAGAGACATGAAAAACTGGATGGATTCTAAGAGAGTCAGGAAGTTCCAATTCATAAGCTACTTCATTAATTTTCCTCTTAACAGGGAATGGACCTAAAAATTTGGGGCCCAGTTTTTTAGAAGGGCATGCCATTCTTAGGTTTGTGGTAGATAGCCATACTTGGTCGCCGGGTACCAACACTAATTCACCCCGTCTCTTCTTGTCATAAATTGTCTTGTTGCGTTCTTGAGTCTTGGTCATGGTCTCTTGTAAAAGCTGGTTATTGACCGAGAAAAAATTTAACTTTTCCTGGACTGCAGGTACGGGACACTCAGGAAGGGAGTTAGGCAGAAAAGTAGGATGAAAACCATAGTTTGCAAAGAAAGGAGTCTGGCAGGTAGCGGAGTGGATGGAATTGTTATACGCAAACTCGGCCAACGGAAGTAGGGAAACCCAGTTGTCCTGAGCGAAAGAGGAGAAGCATCGCAGGTATTGCTCGAGCGTCTGATTCGTTCTCTCCGTCTGTCCGTTGGTCTGTGGATGGTAAGCAGAGGAAAACGATAATTCGATTTTCAAGGTTTTGCAAAGGGATCTCCAGAATCGAGAGGTAAATTGAACCCCGCGATCGGAAACAATATTGGCTGGTACCCCGTGGAGTCTGACTATTTCTCTGATGAATACCTGTGCGGTTTCAGGAGCGGAGGGAGTCCCTTTCATAGGGATGAAGTGTGCCATCTTGGACAGACGGTCCACAATAACGAAGATGGTGGAATGGTTCTCGGCCGGGGGTAACTCGACAATGAAGTCGATGGACAACATTCTCCAGGGCCTATCTGGAACGGGTAAGGGTTTTAGTAGTCCCCAGGCCTTGGATCTGGAACCCTTGTTTCAGGTACAAGTTGTACAAGAATCTACAAACCTCCTACAGTCTTCACGTACTCGAGGCCACCAGAAGGTGCGCTGTACCAGGTCAGTGGTCTTGGCAACGCCAAAATGCCCGGCCAGGGCGTGGTCGTGGCAGAGTTCTAATGCGGTTACTCTTAGTTTCTCAGGTACGTAGATTCTGTCTTGGTACCACAATAGTCCATCCTTAACCTGCAATTCCGGCTCGGAGAACTGTCTCTGCCCGGTGGAAGCTTGTTTGATTTGAGTGAACAGGTTCTCCTGTAGAAGAAGGAAATTTCCGGGGGCAAGGATGGTATCAGGCGGAGAAGTCTCCTTGGACTTATGGAACATCCGAGACAGGGCGTCAGGCTTAATATTCTTGGCCCCAGGACGATAAGTAACATGAAAAGAGAACCGGGAGAAGAAGAGTGCCCACCTGGCTTGCCGTGGATTCAATCTTCTCGCGGCTTTCAGGTACTCCAGGTTCTTGTGGTCAGTGAATATTAGGATCGGATGAGCCGCGCCCTCCAGCAGGTACCGCCATTCTTCTAGTGCAGACTTGATCGCTAGTAGCTCCCGATCCCCCACGTCGTAGTTCCTCTCTGCTGCAGAAAGCTTGCGGGAGAAGAAGGCTACTGGGTGGAGCAAGGCTTTGACTCCCTGTCTTTGGGACAGTATTGCTCCTACCGCTATTTCGGAGGCGTCTACCTCAAGTACGATTGGTAGTGAGGAGTCTGGGTGTTTTAAGATAGAGGCTGAGGTAAATAGGGCCTTCAGGCGTTCAAAAGCTTCTTGGGCTTCAGGAGACCAGTGAAAACGTGTTCCTTGCTTGGTGAGTTGAGTAATGGGTGCGATAATAGCTGAAAACCCCCTGATGAACTTGCGGTAGAAGTTGGCGAATCCAACGAAACGTTGGATTCCCTTCTTGTCCACCGGTTCTGGCCAGTCCAGGATTGCGGTAATCTTTTGAGGATCCATCTTGATGCCCTCGCTGGAAATGATTAACCCCAGAAATGATATACTCTCTTGCTCGAACTCGCATTTTTCGGCCTTCGCATACAGGCCATGCTGGCGGAGCCGACCCAACACATTCTTGACATGTCTGCGATGAGAATCAAGGGAGGAAGAAAAAATTAAGATATCATCAAGATAAACAATAACAAAGAGGTCTAGGAAGTCCCGTAGAACATCGTTGATAAAATACTGGAAAGTGGCAGGGGCGTTACACAACCCGAATGGCATTACCAAGTACTCAAAATGTCCATACCGGGTACGGAAGGCGGTCTTCCATTCGTCACCTTCTTTGATACGGATCAAGTTGTAGGCTCCGCGGAGGTCAAGTTTGGTAAAGATGGTGGCAGTACCTAGTCTCTGAAATAACTCTGGTACCAGGGGGAGAGGGTAGCGATTTTTTACTGTAATTTTATTCAATTCCCGGTAATCCACACAAGGTCGAAGGGTGTGGTCCTTTTTCTCTACAAAAAAGATGCCTGCGCCTGCTGGGGATGTGGAAGGGCGGATGAACCCTTTTTGCAAGTTCTCATCAACATAATTTTTTAAAGCCCCTTGTTCTACCTCCGTTAAAGGGAAGACTCTACCGAACGGAATCTTTGCTCCAGGAAGTAGGTCGATGGGGCAATCGTAGGCCCGATGGGGTGGTAGAGTCTCTGCCTTTTGTTTACTAAATACGTCAAGAAAGTCGTGGTAAACTTCTGGGATGGATTGACGGGTGCCATCTTCGGTGTCAATGCATAGTAGCGAGGCCGGCCCAGGAGGTTTATATGAGCCACAGGACTGTTGGCAATAGGAAGAAGGAAAGGCAACTATTCCCGTAGTCCAGTTGATAGTGGGATTGTGGGCTTGTAACCAAGGCATACCAAGGATCAAGGGAAACAACGGGGAAGAGATGATGTCCAGACACAAGCATTCTTGGTGGGTTCCAGAGGTGGTAAAGATGGTAGCGGGTATAGGAGTGGTCTCCTGGGTCACAGGTCCGGACTTAATGACGGAACCATCAGCCAGATGGACACGAAGTCCGTGGGTCTTGGTACGAAGGGGAATTTGGTGTTTAATGGCAAAGGCTGAGTCCATAAAGCAGCTGCATGCTCCGGAATCAATAATGGCGGGTACTTGCAAGGTCCTTCCTGGGAGCTGTAATGAAACAGAGAGGGCAAGGTGAGATGTGGTTTTGGCTTGTAGGTTAGTCATGTTAGAAGAAACTGAAAGAAACTTACGAAGCTTCAGGGGACAGGTTCTAACGAAATGTCCGGAGTCCCCGCAGTACAGGCACAGATTATTTATTCGGCGGCGCTGGCGTTCCTCAGGAGCGAGGGATGGACGAAGGAGCCCTAGCTGCATTGGTTCAGGCGTGTCAGATGTGGGAGTTGGAGGTGTAGCAGGAGCCGAGTACAGGTGACTAGGAGCCCGAGGAAGCATCCAGGTTGGGCGGGAGAAGCCAGTGGTCCTCTCAGCCCTCCGTTCCCTCAGACGTCGGTCAATCTGGATGGTTAGATCAATCAACAGGTTGAGTGTCTGTGGTACACCAACTCTAGCTAGCTCGTCCTTCAAGGAATCGGAAAGTCCTAAGCGAAACTGATGGCGGAGGGCGGCATCATTCCAATTGGTATCCGCACTCCACCGCCTGAATTCTGCCACATAGTCCTCCGCTGGTCTGCGTCCTTGTTGAAGGGAACGCAAGGCGGCTTCTGCGGTTACTGAGAGTTGGGGATCTTCATATAGCTGGGCCAGGGCATCGAAAAAAGCAGCGAGGTTGTTTAGTGATACATCCTTCTGTTCAAAGAGACGGTGGGCCCAGCTCTGAGGGTCTCCAGCGAGCAAAGAGACCACAAAGCCCACCTTGGTGGCCTCTAGAGAAAAGGTACGGGGCTGTAGGGCAAAATACAGTTCACACGAATTCCGGAAGGCCCTAAACTTGCTCCGATCCCCGGAAAATCTTTCGGGTGTAGGAACCTTAGGTTCAGGAGGAAGCATGACCACTGTGGGTGAGGAACTTGTTCCGGCTGTGGAAGCAGAGGCGTGGGGCCCCTCTTGGATGGCAGAGGGATTGGTGAGGACCCGCACTTGTTCTTCCAAGCGGGTGTATCCTTGTTGAAGACTCTTGACTGCTTCAGACAAACCTGCCAGGTGCCGACAGAGTTCCTCCATAGGTGAGGCTCCCTGCCCGGGCTCAGACATGGCTGTCTGCTACTGTCACGTACCTGACGGTGACGAGCCCGGATCTGCAGAGGGAGGCCTCTCTTACGGCTTCCACCGGCGGCCCCTGGTACTGAAGACAGGAGGCACGGAGGTAGAAGGGGTACGAGTGCCTGGCAGGATGGATCAAGGTAGAGTAGAGTCTGAAGACTGGGACGGATCCAGGCACCCAGGAAGTATGGCAGGCTGAACCGGAACCAGGAACACAGCAACTGGACCGGAACTGAAGAGACTGGCTGGACTGGAACCAGGATACAGCAACTGGACTGGAACCAGGAACAAGCAGCTGGACTGGAACTAGGAACAAGCAACTGGACTGGAACTGATGAGGCTGACTGGACTGGAACCAGGACACAGCAACTGGAGAGATTGGTTGGACAAGCCGGGTCGGTAGTATTGGCTGACGGCAAGATACTGGAGGATCAGGCAGAAGATTGGTCAAACAAAGCCGGGGGTCAGAGGCAGGCAGGAAACTGGAAGGGTCAAGGCAAGCCGGGTCAGATGCAGGTAAATACACGAATCAGGTCTCTTTGGGTACTACACGCTGTAGAGCAGACAGCAGGGACTGTCTGCCACAGGCATGTTTAAATAGCTCTTCTGGCGCGCTTTGCGGAGCGTGCGCGCGCCCCCGCTAAGCGCGTGCGCGCACGTGCCCGCCATCGCGCGCGCGCGTGCCCGCGCGCGTGGACGTGCCCGAGATTCGGAATCAGGAAGTCCAGGAATCCTGTAGCTGACAGGATTTCTATGACAGTGCTGCTGGAGGGTTTGTAAGGGATCAAAGAGTGCGCCTGTCCACAGACTCCGTTAATAGGCTCACATTTATAAAAATGAATCAGTCCTGGATCAGCATTCAAGCACCTGATGCTGATGTAACTGATTCGATTTGCAATGGATCTGAGATCCCTTGAAGACTGCCTATGCTGCTTATCCTATTCCTCCTGAATCTTGATGCTATCTTCCAACAATATTTTTGGTTTAGGGCACCACCACCCCCCAATTTGTCTGCCCCATTTAACAGGGGCATGTAATTAAAATTTTTGAAATAATATTTAACAGCAGGGCCTGTTCCTGCGCCCAACAAGAGTAACTGTGAGGGCTTAGTGTTGTGGCACGACCACCCAAGGCCCAATTTTTCTGCCTCTGTTTAACAGGGGCATGCAATTACAATTTTTGAAATAGTATTTAACAGCAGGGCCAACAAGAGTATATGTGAGTGGTTACATTGTTCTGGCACCACCAACACCTATTTTTTCTGCAGAGTATATAATGCAGTCTAAATAGTATATATGTAAACAGTGCAGCGCTAAACATAAATCATATACATATCAATAAATATGAGTCATTGGTTATGAATATAAATCATTGAAGTAAAAAAGTGTATAATATATACAGTATATATAGAGATAAGAGAACTCATGAAAATTGGACCCTATTTAGCATATACCAAATGGGTCAAACAGGCAATGGTGTCAAGACACCTGAATATGGAGACTTCACTGGAGGAATTTTTATACATGGACCTTGTGATCTTAAGACGATACCGACAGCCACTGAAGCCAATGTGATGTTATGCGAACTTGTAAGGCCTTTCAGAGTCTGGAGTCTTCTCCTCAATACTCCGTTAGGACATGAATCCAAGGAGAAAGTATAGAAGACTCGACATACCATAGATAAAAAAAATTGTTTTTAAAAGGTAAATCACTACCTAATTTAATCACCTGTCCATGTGGCAAACAATATGTTGGCAGAACCATTCG
This sequence comes from Rana muscosa, assembly GCA_029206835.1. Taxonomy (NCBI): domain Eukaryota; kingdom Metazoa; phylum Chordata; class Amphibia; order Anura; family Ranidae; genus Rana; species Rana muscosa. The sequence goes on along the minus strand of CM055123.1, from coordinate 248,132,250 downwards.
TTCATTCTCTATACGAGTTAACGAACATATAGCCAACATAAAAAAGGGATTAACTAATCATAGCGTTCCAAAGCATTATCGCAAACATCACAAGGATCCCAGTGGCACCCAATTTTTGGTTATTGACCATTATATACCACCTTGGCATGGAGACTTGAAAAATTCTGGATTTATCAATTGCGTTCCTACTCTCCGTTCGGAATGAATGTGGAGTGGGATATTAACTCCTTTATTAACCAAGCATAAAATTTAATATTCTCATTTTTCATTTTTTAACATCTTTATTAATCATGCATAAAATATCATTTTCTAATTTTTAATTTTTTAATATACATGGTTCAGGGGTTTTTGTTCTTGATTTTAATATAATGTATGATACTTAGGTGGTATTACTGTTCAGGTTCCCTCTTGGACTTATTACCTTCTTAACTGTATATGGATGTTGTTTATGAATGTTTCTATAGGGAGACATGTCTTGCAGCAGAGGCGCTATTTAGACTGGTATTTGCCTTGATTTCTGGACGAGGCTTGACCTGTCTGTTAGTTATCGCCAGTTGCATTATCTTGTCTCTCCACATGGGGGCTAGAGTGATGCGCAATGGGCTGTTTTTGGCGCTACGTGGGTCGGTCTATGCCTTGTTTTCTAAGCGAGGCTTGATCTGCATCCGCAATGTCGTGATTTCTGGTTTCTCGCCTCTCTTTCACATTGAGGTTTGATGTGCATGCCTTACTTTCAGATTGAGGCTTGACGCGCACGCTTTGGTGCCATTTTACTGATGACCTTGGAAATGTTTGGACAATCAGATGCTGCGTTAGGCAGTGTGCTTATTTGTCCTAGGGGTTATATAGTATATATATATTTAGGGGGGCAGAGACATCAGGACACCCCAGATGATGTCTGACTGAGACGCCACATGTCGCGTCTACTGTCCTGTCCATGCCACTACTACTTGACCTTCCATGCTTTTGATTTTTTACTGAAATGTGAGTGATTTTACCTTTTACATTTTTTTTTTTTTTATCTATGGTTTTACACTTTCGAGTCATCTATCCTTTCTCTTTGGATTCATGTCCTAACAGGGTATTGATGAGAAGACTCCAGACTCTGAAAGGCCATACAAATTTGCATACAGTCACTTTGCCAACAGTGGCTGAAGGTAAGATCATAAGGTCCATGTATGAAGATTCCTCCAGTGAAGTCTCCATATTCAGAGTCCATATTGGACTTTTTTCAATTATGAACTTTTCATGAGTTCTCTTATCTATCTATCTATCTATCTATCTATCTATATATATATATATATATATATATATATATATATATATATATATAGATAATGTAGCGGGGGTACCAAATTTAGGGACTGCTACAGTATGCCAAATTTAAGGGTGATTCGAGTGGTAGTTGGCTCGAATCTTAAAATTTTGCTGGACTCTGCCTTGCTGTTGTTTTGCCTGGTGTGCAGTTCCCCTTAGAAGTGTGGGTGGCGCTGTCACCTATACTCGAGGTTGAACCACAGGTAATAGGGCAGCGATTTGGTGTCCTCTCTCGGCAGCCATACGGTGGGTGTGTGGTTGACCTGCTGGGCATACTGGGAGAGGATACATAAGGGGCAGACGCCGCCTAGGAGGGGTTCTGTTCGTTCCTGGTTCCAGAGTCGGAGTCCTGGTGTGTGGCGCGTGGCCCTCCAGGCCATGGGGCAGCGTGCACTTCAGTCCCAGGCACTTTTAGTCCTGGGACTGTAACTTCATCCCTGGGCCCAGCACCTTTAGCTGGAGCCCACTTCAGGAGGAGGATTTCCAGGGTGCCGCCTTGCGAGGGGACCCGTTTCTAGAAGAGGAGGCTGGGGGAGGACCGTTCCGAAGGACTGGTGAGAGATCACAGTGAAGGAAGGGGCCCATTAACTCTCTGGAGGGATGTCATCCATCCGGAAAAAGGGATCTAACCAAAAGGACCAGTAGGAGGTTTGGGGCACTATAGATTCTGTGGCAGAGGATCTCCTGAACGCATCCATTAGGGAATCAAATAGACTGTTCGAGTTACACGCCGGCTGCTAGTGCCTTCGGGTGACTATCCGGGTGAGCTGTACCCACTCGGGATCGAGTGGCGAAGAAACAAGAGTGCCTGAACTGATCTGTCTTCCTAAGACCTTTCTCTTCTCCTCATTTGTGGATGTTCGTGCATAAAGAAATAAACTCTATGTTGGAGTTGATGCTGGTGTGGACCTTGGAGTTACTTGGGGCATAGAGACTTTTGTCCTTACACTATAGGGACAGAAACCAACCCAGGAGGCCTGCTGCAAAGACCCGTAAGTGAAACAAGTGTGCTTAACCTCTGCAAACCAGGGGGTACGGGCATGGTGGAGACTATGCGCCTTCCTCTCCAGTGAACGAGCCAAAGAATGGAGAAGGAGGGTGGCGTTGTTGCTACATACATACATTATATATATATATATATATATATATATATATATATATATATATATATTGTGAGGGGGTTAACTCAGCAGCGGGTGTGTGTGACCCCCTGGATGGGTTCACCACACAAAAACAGGCACAGCAGACAGTGGTAGGAGAAACAAAAGGTTGTGGTTTTATTTGCACTATATACAGACAAAAAAATACAGCAAAAACAAAAAGAAACAGGAAAAGAAATCCTGGTCAACTTGACCGCTCACTACACACGTTGGTGTCCCTAACTAACAACTGGGTACAGCCTTGTGCTGTCCCAGTCCCTAGCTCCCTGCTTTTAGAAATTCTTAGCAATAACCACACAGGCTTTGGCTCACCACACAGAGATCACACTCCCCAGACTATCCACACAGATCTGGTTCCAGGTTGGAGCATCTCCCTTAGCATGCTGGGAGTTCTTGTAGAGGCCCTAATGAGCCCACTTACTTCAGCTGGGCTCATTAACTCTTCCCCTGCAAGACTCCCAGCACTCCCCCTAGTGGTATAAATCGGCATAAAGCCTGAATCTAGGACATATATACCTTCCATCCTGGATGCAACCTGGTGATTTTACCTGCCTGCTGTCACAATATATATATATATATATATATATATATATATATATATTTATATTACACTTTTTTACTTCAATGACTCATATTCATAACTAATGACTCATATTTATTCATTTATATGTATATGATTTATGTTTAGCGTTGGACTGTTTACACCTAATCTTTTGCACAAGTTGTCCCTTGTAGTGCTGGCTGCTTTGTATTCATTAGTATATCCCTTAGACACTAAGTGCGATTTAACACTATACCACATATAGTATACAGTATATACTGCAGTTCAGGAAACCCCCGTGACGTGTTAGAGGGGGCTGGGTTACCCGTCCCGCCCCCTCTAACGTGTCATGGGAAACCCACATGACATGTTAGAGGGGGTGGGGTTACCAGTCACGTCACGGGTGGCCCCGACCTCGGTTATAAAAGAACCGTCAAGACGCGTCATTAGCCGGGAGGCTGCAGTGCAGGGAAGATGTGCGTCGTTCATCGCTGGAGACTCGCTGCATCGCTGGAGATTCATGAATGGACAGTTGGACAGACTGCATTACAATGCTGGAATGGATTTTTTTATTTTTTATTTTTAATAAAGGACTTTTCACAACGGTGTCTGTGTGGTTTTTAAATTTTTTGACACTTTCTTTGGGAAATGGTAGGGGTACAATGTACCCCGTTAACAATTCACATAGGGGGCGCGGAATCTGGGGGTCCCTTTTGTTAAAGGGGGCTTCCATATTCCGATACCCCCCCCCGCCCACAGACCCCACAACCATCGGGCAAGAGTTGTGGGGATGAGGCCCTTGTCCCCATCAACATGGGGACATCCCCCCCATGTTGAGGGCATGTGGCCTGGTACGGTTCAGGAGGGGGGGCGCTCTCTCGTCCCGCCCTCTTTTCCTGCGGCCTGCCAGGTTGTGTGCTCGGATAAGGGTCTGGTATGGATTTTTGGGGGGACCCCACGCAAATTGTTTTTTTATTCTGGTGCGGGGTTCCCCTTAATATCCATACCAGACCTGAAGGGCCTGTTAATGGAATTTTGGGCGACCCCCACGCATTTTTATTTTTTATTTTTCAATGACTTTGAATGACTTTTCTCTGTATTGCCGGGACCCGACAATTCATTACAGAGGCGAGTAGTTTTAAATGACGTTTTTTCCTTCAGAAATTACATTTTGTGCAGGGACAATTATAAACACGGGAAACATGCGCTACTTTACAGGCATACTTTAGACACCCGCAGGTATGAAATTTAAAGGAATATTTCACTTTTATTGTTTCAATTTAAGCATCATTAAAATCACTGCTCCCGAAAATACGTTTTTAAAACTTTTGTTTGCATTGATACATGTCCCCTGGGGCAGGGCCCAGGTCCCCAAACACTTTTTATGACAATAACTTGCATATTAACCTTTAAAATTAGCACTTTCGATTTCTCCCATAGAGGGTGTTCCGCGGCTTTTCGAATTTGCCGCAAACACCCCAAATTGTTCGCTGTTCGCCGAACGTAACAGCCAATGTTCGAGTCGAACTCATTATACTCATAACCTCTGCCTATACTGTGGGGGAGCGGGCCACTATGTACGTTCCTGTCCAACCAAGACACGTAAGTGGCGGATGATTTCTTCAGTTAATAACTTTTCTTTACCTACCAATGCCACCAACCTAACCCTTCCCATCTCTTTTCAGCTGCTAGAAAGGGAAGTGGCAGTTACCGCGATCATTGATTCCGGGGCCTGCAGTTGCTTCATCGATCTAACCTTTGCAACACAACAACACATCCCCTTGAAACCTAAAGCACAAGGACTTTCTGTTTTTCTAGCTGACGGGTCATGTATCAAGTCTGGACCTGTGACCCAAGAGACATTTCCCTTACCCGTGTTGGCTTCCTCCCAACATAAGGAAATCCTAAGCCTTGATGTCATTACCTCCCCGCTATTCCCTGTTATCCTGGGCCTACCCTGGCTTGAGGCGCATAATCCTCAAGTTGTCTGGGCCACAGGGAGAATCAACGTCCACTCAGCCTATTGCCAGGAGCACTGCCTACCTAAGTCCCCAGCTTCTTCTACAACACTATTTTGTGTGGACTCTGAGTCTGAGGTGCGGTAAGTCGTACCTGAACCCTACCATGAGTTCCTGGATGTCTTTAGTAAGCGAGGGGCTGACATTCTTTCCCTGCATCGGCCATACGCCCAATTGAACTGCTTCCAGGGTCTGAAATCCCTTTCGGTAGAATCTTCCCCCTCGCTGAACGAGAACAGGAGGCACTAAAAGAGTATGTCCAAGAAAACTTGAAAAAGGGGTTCATCCGACCATCTACCTCCCCAGCAGGAGCAGGAATATTTTTTGTTGAGAAAAAGGACCACTCCCTATGACCTTGTGTGGACTATCGGGAGCTCAACAAAATTACAGTTAAAAACCGATATCCTCTCCCTCTAGTACCCGAACTATTTCAGAGATTAAGGTCGGCAACCATCTTCACCAAACTAGATCTATGGGGGGCCTACAATTTAGTCCGCATCCGTCAAGGGGATGAGTGGAAGACGGCCTTTCACACCCGATTTGGCCACTATGAATACCTAGTGATGCCCTTTGGACTATGCAATGCCCCGGCTACTTTCCAACACTTTGTCAATGATATATTCCGAGACTTCCTGGATATATTTTTGATTGTTTACCTAGATGACATCCTGATTTTTTCCATTTCTCTAGACTCTCATCGAGGTCATGTCAAAAGGGTGCTGAGCCGGTTCCGCCAACACGGACTATATGCTAAAGGTGAAAAATTTGAATTTGAACAAAGCAGCATCCAATTCCTGGGACTGATAATCTCACCTGAAGGTATCAAGATGGACTCTGAAAAGGTCTCTGCTATCTTAGACTGGCCTGCACCTACCAACAAGAAGGGGGCGCAGCGCTTCGTAGGATTTGCCAACTTTTACAGGAGGTTCATTAAGGGCTTTTCCGCCATCATCACTCCTATCACACAGCTGACTAGACAGAACCTTTGCTTCCATTGGACACCCGAGGCACAAGCCGCATTTGAAACATTGAAGAGACTGTTTACTTCAGCACCTGTTCTTGGTCACCCGGACCCGTCTCTGCCGTATACACTAGAAGTAGATGCATCTGAAGTCGCTATTGGAGCAGTCATCTCCCAACGCTAAGGCCCTAAGGATCTGATGCATCCAGTAGCCTTTTTCTCCCGCAGGCTCTCCCCAGCAGAGAGAAACTATGACGTTGGGGACCGAGAATTACTGGCCATTAAGGCAGCTTTAGAAGAGTGGAGATACCTCCTGGAGGGAGCAGCGCATCCTATATTGGTCTATACTGACCACAAAAATCTTGAGTACTTGAGGACTGCTAAACGTCTAAAGTCACGTCAAGCAGGTTGGGCCCTGTTCTTTTCCCGATTTGTGTTCCACATCACTTATCGGCCGGGCTCGAAGAATGTCAAACCAGATGCACTGTCTCGTATGTTCGATGATCCCAAGGAACCACCAGTAGCAGATACCATCTTGTCTGAAAATAACTTCTTACTTTTACAGGGCAACCTCCTCAACCGAATGAAGCAGGCTTCGACAGACGTTCCTAACCCTCCAGGGGTCACGCTGACACTCCGGGAAGGATTGCTGTTTAACGGAAGCAAGGTATTTGTGCCTGAATGTTTACGTATGACCATTTTGGGTCTTTCTCATGATCATCCCCTAGCAGGTCATTTTGGGGTCCACAAGACGCTTGATCTCCTGAAATGCACATTTTGGTGACCGGACCTAGAAGAAACCCGTAAGAGGTACGTGAATTCCTGTGCAATCTGCAACCGCAGCAAGGGTACAAAGAACCGAGCTTGGGGTCTACTTCGGCCACTGCCAGTCCCTGACAGACCATGGAAAATGATAGCCATGGATTTCATTGTGGAACTTCCCCCATCGGAAGGATGCACAGCCATCTTTGTAATAGTGGACCGACTGTCCAAAATGGCCCATTTCTTGCCTCTGAAGAGTACTCCCTCGGCCATGGAGACGGCTCAAGTATTTATCAGAGAGATTGTGAGGCTTCACGGAGTCCCTATGAACATTGTCTCCGATCGGGGGGTTCAGTTCACTTCCAGATTCTGAAAAACTCTGTGTGAAGCCCTTAAAATTTAAAGATCCTTGTCCTCCGCCTACCATCCCCAGACAAATGGACAGACAGAGAGAACCAATCAGACATTGGAACAGTATATCAGATGCTTCACCACTTTTGTCCAGGATGACTGGGTATCGCTGCTGCCACTGGCGGAGTTCGTCTACAATAATGCCACTCACTCTGTCACAGGTCAGTCACCCTTCTTTGCAAATTATGGTTTTCACCCATCCTTCTTGCCCGACTTTATTCCAGAGACCACAGTTCCTGCTGTCCAAGACACAGTGGATTTCCTAAACCGCAACAATAAGTTGCTTCAACAAGCGGTTACCAAGGTGCAAGCAGCAAGCAAGATGGCCTTTGACAGGAAAAGGAGGGGTGAACTGATTCTCCACCCGGGAGACCAGGTATGGTTGTCTACTACGAATCTCAGGTTGGCATGTCCCTCAAAGAAACTGGCACCTACATTTGTGGGACCATTCAGAGTCAAGAGGAAACTTAATGAGCTTGCTTATGAATTATCTTTACCTGATTCACTTAAGATACATCCTGTCTTCCATGTTTCTCTCTTGAAACCCGCAGTCCCTGACTCTTTTCCAGATAGAGTATCCAAGCCACCAGAACCTGTGACCATCAATGGCGAAGAGGAGTATGAGGTGGAGGCTATCATAGACTGTAGGAGAAGAAGGAATCAGGTAGAGTACCTGGTTGAGTGGAAAGGTAATGGCCCGGAGGATAACTCTTGGGAGGTTGAACAGGATGTGCACGCCAGAGATCTTGTTAATGCCTTTTTTCGCAGAAATCCACAGAAGAGAGACCTGTTGGGCACCCGGAGGTTGCCCGTAAGGGGGGGGGGGCAATGTCATGGATCTGCCACCTAAGGGTTAATAGTGCAGACTGATTTCAGTGATTGGCAACAGGCTGCCTTATTTAAACACCTCAGCAGCACTGTGTCTTCGCTGCCTGATCTGAAGTTCATACCTGTTCCAGTGACTTCATGTTCCTGTGATCTGATCTGTTTCCTGTGTTTGACCCAGCTTGTTTGACTACGATTGATCTCTGTTATCCTGATCCCGGCCTGCCTTGTAACCACTCTCAGCTCTACACTGCTTGATTTCCTGTTGCCGAACTTTGCCTGTATCTTGACTAGGGATGAGCTTCGTGTTCGAGTCGAACATACGTTCGACTCGAACATCGGCTGTTCGATCGTTCGACGAAGATCGAACGATTTGGGCCGTTCGCGCCAAATTCGAGTGACGCGAACGGCCCACAATGCACTACGCCATCGCAGTGTCATCCAGGCGCTGTGATTGGCCAAGCATGCACTGTGACCCCGCATGCTTGGCCAATCACAGCGCCGGCAGCGAGGAGAGCAATGATTGGCCACAGGCAGGATGCCTGTGGCCAATTATTGCTGAGGGTGTTTAGTACACGCCCCACACTATAAAAGGCCGCCAGCACGGCGGCCTAGTGTAGTGTGTTCCGGAGCAGGGATAGAGCAGCATAGGCAGGGACAGTGACTGTTATTTCTTTCTTGCTTAACCTGGATTCCTTTAGTTTAGGGAAAGAGAAGGATAGGTAGGGAGAGTGTCAGTGTGTTTTGTGCTTGTGCTATAGTGTGCTTAAAAAAAACATTTATTCTAGGGACAGAAAACTGTAGGTAGGGAGAGTGTCAGTTTCTTTCACTCTGCAAGTCCTTGTTTCCAGGGACCTGGAAGGACAGTGAGTGAATTGTCCTTGTGCTATATTGTGCTTAAAAAAAACATTTATTCTAGGGACAGAAAACTGTAGGTAGGGAGAGTGTCAGTTTCTTTCACTCTGCAAGTCCTTGTTTCCAGGGACCTGGAAGGACAGTGAGTGAATTGTCCTTGTGCTATATTGTGCTTAAAAAAAACATTTATTCTAGGGACAGAAAACTGTAGGTAGGGAGAGTGTCAGTTTCTTTCACTCTGCAAGTCCTTGTTTCCAGGGACCTGGAAGGACAGTGAGTGAATTGTCCTTGTGCTATATTGTGCTTAAAAAAAACATTTTTTCTAGGGACAGAAAACTGTAGGTAGGGAGAGTGTTTTTTTTCTTTCACTCTGCAAGTCCTTGTTTCCAGGGACCTGGAAGGACAGTGAGTGAATTGTCCTTGTGCTATATTGTGCTTAAAAAAAACATTTATTCTAGGGACAGAAAACTGTAGGTAGGGAGAGTGTCAGTTTCTTTCACTCTGCAAGTCCTTGTTTCCAGGGACCTGGAAGGACAGTGAGTGAATTGTCCTTGTGCTATATTGTGCTTAAAAAAAACATTTATTCTAGGGACAGAAAACTGTAGGTAGGGAGAGTGTCAGTTTCTTTCACTCTGCAAGTCCTTGTTTCCAGGGACCTGGAAGGACAGTGAGTGAATTGTCCTTGTGCTATATTGTGCTTAAAAAAAACATTTTTTCTAGGGACAGAAAACTGTAGGTAGGGAGAGTGTCAGTTTATTTCACTCTGCAAGTCCTTGTTTCCAGGGACCTGGAAGGACAGTGAGTGAATTGTCCTCGTGCTATATTGTGCTTAAAAAAAACATTTTTTCTAGGGACAGAAAACTGTAGGTAGGGAGAGTGTCAGTTTATTTCACTCTGCAAGTCCTTGTTTCCAGGGACCTGGAAGGACAGTGAGTGAATTGTCCTTGTGCTATATTGTGCTTAAAAAAAACATTTTTTCTAGGGACAGAAAACTGTAGGTAGGGAGAGTGTTTTTTTTCTTTCACTCTGCAAGTCCTTGTTTCCAGGGACCTGGAAGGACAGTGAGTGAATTGTCCTTGTGCTATATTGTGCTTAAAAAAAACATTTTTTCTAGGGACAGAAAACTGTAGGTAGGGAGAGTGTTTTTTTTCTTTCACTCTGCAAGTCCTTGTTTCCAGGGACCTGGAAGGACAGTGAGTGAATTGTCCTTGTGCTATATTGTGCTTAAAAAAAACATTTTTTCTAGGGACAGAAAACTGTAGGTAGGGAGAGTGTTTTTTTTCTTTCACTCTGCAAGTCCTTGTTTCCAGGGACCTGGAAGGACAGTGAGTGAATTGTCCTTGTGCTATATTGTGCTTAAAAAAAACATTTATTCTAGGGACAGAAAACTGTAGGTAGGGAGAGTGTCAGTTTCTTTCACTCTGCAAGTCCTTGTTTCCAGGGACCTGGAAGGACAGTGAGTGAATTGTCCTTGTGCTATATTGTGCTTAAAAAAAACATTTATTCTAGGGACAGAAAACTGTAGGTAGGGAGAGTGTCAGTTTATTTCACTCTGCAAGTCCTTGTTTCCAGGGACCTGGAAGGACAGTGAGTGAATTGTCCTTGTGCTATATTGTGCTTAAAAAAAACATTTATTCTAGGGACAGAAAACTGTAGGTAGGGAGAGTGTCAGTTTATTTCACTCTGCAAGTCCTTGTTTCCAGGGACCTGGAAGGACAGTGAGTGAATTGTCCTTGTGCTATATTGTGCTTAAAAAAAACATTTATTCTAGGGACAGAAAACTGTAGGTAGGGAGAGTGTCAGTTTCTTTCACTCTGCAAGTCCTTGTTTCCAGGGACCTGGAAGGACAGTGAGTGAATTCTCCTTGTGCTAAATTGTGCTTAAAAAAAATATTTTTTCTAGGGACAGAAAACTGTAGGTAGGGAGAGTGTCAGTTTCTTTCACTGTGAAAGTCCTTGTTTCAAGGGACAGAGAAGGACACCTGAAGGTAGCCCTTATTGCTTTTTTCCCATCTCCCTGCAGGCCATCTATTAGAATGTCTGGAAGGCAAACAAGGAGAGGCAGACAGTCAGGAGGCAATAAAAGAGGGCAAGCAGGCTCTGTGTCTGGGGGCAACAGTGCTGGTCGTGGACGCGGTGCATTGTCATCAGCACATGGCCATGGGACACGCTTGTCCTTCTTTTCGGCAGCTGGACATGTTGAGCCACATCATGCCGAAGACTTGGTAGAGTGGATGACCAAGCCCTCCTCCTCCTCCTCATCCTCTCTCACCCAGGCTCAGGGTACTGGAAAAGCAGCTGCCAAAGCGTCGTCTTCCCTGGTATCAATGTCAGACTCATCATCAGTCACTCCTTCCCTAGACCCACCATGTCCTCCTCCTGAGGAGTCCCCCGAACTGTTTCAGCACAGTGTTGGGTACATGCTCCAGGAGGATGCCCAGCGTTTCGAAGGGTCTGATGATGAAACCCAGCTAGAGGAAGGCAGTAGCGTGAGAGCAGACAGAGGGGATGCTCAAGAAGGACACCAATCTGGCAGTCATGTTCCAGCAGCTGCAGCATACTGCCAGATTGGCTCCAGTGATGAGGAGGGAGGTGATGATGAGGTCACTGACTCCACGTGGGTGCCTAATAGGAGAGAGGAGGAGGAGGAGGATGAGGAGGAGGCACATCTCCAACGAGGCAGGATGCCCTTTGGTGGCCAGCGTAAGGGCAGTACACCGACGGAATCACACCGCAGAGCTCCGCCTGTGCAGGGCGCTGCCTCTGCCCGTCATTCAAAAAGTTCTTTGGTGTGGGCCTTTTTTGAGGCTAGTGCATCAGATCGCACAGCTGCTGTTTGCAACATATGTCTCAAGCGTATATCGCGTGGCCAAAACATCAGCCGCTTGGGTACCACATGCCTGACCAGACATATGTTGACCTGCCATGCAGCTCGTTGGCAAGCCTACCTCAAAGACCCACACCAAAGAACAAAGCGGACCTCTCCTTGCACCGCATCAGCTGGGATCTCCAACCCCACTATAACTTCAGTCCTCTCTGAAACATGCACTGAGAGGAATGAAGGTGTAGAATTAGGTGTGTCACAGCCAAGTACTTGCGGCCACTCTGCTAGCAGTACACCGACGTCCGATTCTAGCAGGCAAATTTCCCTGCCCCAGCTGCTGGACCGTCGAAAGAAGTTCACTCCCAGCCATCCACATGCCCAGCGGTTGAATGCTAGCTTGGCTAAATTGCTAGCGCTTCAACTGCTGCCTTTTCAGTTGGTAGACTCGGCCCCCTTCCGTGAGTTTGTGCAATGTGCGGTTCCTCAGTGGCAGGTTCCCAAACGCCACTTTTTCTCACGGAAGGCTATTCCGGCTCTCTACCGGCATGTGGAAGGCAATGTCTTGGCCTCGCTGGACAGGGCGGTCAGTGGTAAGGTGCATATTACCGCTGACTCATGGTCCAGCAGGCATGGACAGGGACGTTACCTTTCTTTCACGGCCCATTGGGTCACTCTTTTGGCAGCTGGGAAGGATTCAGGACAAGGTGCAGTAGTGTTGGAGGTTGTCCCACCGCCACGCCTCCAAAATGCTACTACTGGTTGTGACACACCTCTCTCCTCCACCCCCTCCTCTTCTTCTTCCTCCATGGCCTCTTCCTGTGGTTTGTCCTATGAACCAGCGGTGCTCCGTAGCCGTTCACGGGGCTACGCAAGTACGCAGGCAAAAAGATGCCATGCCGTGCTTGCGCTGGTGTGTTTGGGGGACAGAAGCCACACTGGGGCAGAGGTCCTGTCTGCTCTGCAGGGCCAGGCCGAGAGGTGGTTGACGCCACGCCAGCTTAAGCCAGGAATGGTGGTTTGCGACAATGGCACCAACCTCCTCTCCGCCCTCCGACAGGGACAACTGACCCATGTGCCCTGTGTGGCTCACGTCCTTAACCTGGTGGTGCAGCGGTTCTTGGGCAGGTACCCGGGCTTACAGGATGTCCTGAGGCAGGCCAGGAAAGTCTGTGTGCATTTCCGCAGATCTTATAATGCCAGTGCTCGCCTGGCTGAGCTGCAAAAGGAGTTGAACCTGCCCAAGAACCGCCTTATATGTGACATGCCCACCAGGTGGAACTTAACGTTGGCCATGCTGCAGCGGCTGCACACGCAGCAGAGGGCCATCAATGAGTACCTGTGCGACTACGGCACCAGGACAGGGTCAGGGGAGCTTGTTTTTTTTTCTCCACGCCAGTGGGGCATGATCAGGGATGCATGCACTGTCCTGGCACCATTTGAGGAGGCCACGAGGATGGTGAGCAGTGACAGTGCATGCATCAGTGACACTGTACCTCTTGTCCACCTGTTGGAGCACACGCTGCGTGGAATAATGGACAGGGCACTTGAGGCAGAACAGAGGCAGGAAGAGGAGGACTTCCTTGCCTCTCAAGGCCCCCTTTACCCAGACAGTGTTCCTTCTGTCCCACCCATCGCACAGGAAGAGGAGGAGGAGGAGGAGGAGGAGGAGGAGGATTGTGTCAGCATGGAGGTGGAGGCTGGCACTCAGCATCATCAGCAGCAGTCTTTTAGGGATGATTTACAGTCCCAAGAAACCAGTGGACTTGTACGTGGCTGGGAGGAGGTGGCTGCGGATCATGTCGTCCTTAGTGACCCAGAGGACTCCGGAGCGAATGCCTCAGCAAACCTACGCTGCATGGCCTCCCTGATCCTGCAAAGTCTGCGGAAGGATCCTCGTATTCTTCGGATCAAGGAGAGGGACCATTACTGGCTGGCCACTCTCCTTGATCCACGGTACAAGGGTAAGGTTGCGGACCTTATGTTACCGTCGCAGAGGGAGCAGAGGATGAGACAACTCCGGGAGGCCTTGCAGAAAGGTCTGTGCAACGCGTTCCCAGAGACTGGGAGGTTGCAAACTCCTGGTCCTGGACAACGAGTTGCTGAGGCTTCGGCCAGTCAAAGAAGGAGCGGTGGGGAAGGTGGCCGTCTGACCGATGCGTTCAGACAATTCTTTAGTCCGCAGCCCCAAAGTATGATCGGTTCCAGCAACCATCGCCAGCGTCTGATAAACATGGTGCAGGAATATCTAGGGGGCAAGGTCAGACTTGGACACCTTCCCCACCGAAAATCCTCTGGCTTACTGGGTCTTGAGGATGGATCACTGGCCAGAGCTTGCACAGTATGCAATTGAGCTACTGGCCTGTCCTGCATCCAGCGTTCTTTCGGAACGCACATTCAGTGCTGCTGGAGGATTTGTCACGGATCACAGGGTGCGCCTGTCCACCGACTCGGTTGATCGACTGACTTTCATCAAGATGAACCAGTCTTGGATCACCACCAGCTACCACACACCTGATGCTGATATAACAGACTAATTGATTTTAACATGTCACATCCCTTCAAGACTGATGCTGATGCTGAGTGCCTGTGCTGTTATGTTGACTGGCTATCCTCCTCCTCCGAGTCCTCAATGATACGATTGATGATGATAGCTTGGAAGATCATTTTTGTTTATGGGTGCCGCCACCAGTGCCTAACGCCCAATTTTTCAGCCCCTGTTTAACAGGGGCGTGTAATTACAATTTTTGAAGCAATACTTTGCAACAGGGCTCATTGCTGTGCTCCAAGTACAGTATCTGTGAGGAGTTGCAGTGTTGTGCCACCAGTGCCTAAGGCCCAATTTTTCAGCCCCTGTTTAACAGGGGCGTGTAATTACAATTTTTGAAGCAATACTTTGCAACAGGGCTCATTGCTGTGCTCCAAGTACAGTATCTGTGAGGGGTTGCAGTGTTGCGCCACCAGTGCCTAAGGCCCAATTTTTCAGCCCCTGTTTAACAGGGGCGTGTAATTACAATTTTTGAAGCAATACTTTGCAACAGGGCTCATTGCTGTGCTCCAAGTACAGTATCTGTGAGGGGTTGCAGTGTTGTGCCACCAGTGCCTAAGGCCCAATTTTTCAGCCCCTGTTCAACAGGGGCATGTAATTACAATTCTTGATCTAATAATTCACAGCAGGGCCCATTGCTGCACCCACCAAGAGTAACTGTCAGGGCTTACAGTGTTGTGGCACCAGCACCACCATCAAAGGCCCAATTTTTACTACCACTGTTCAACAATTATATGTAATTAAAATTCCTGATATAATAGTTGACAGCAGGGCGTTCCAGCACCAACCAAGAGTAACTGTGAGTGCTTACAGTGTTGTGCCAACACCAACAACTAAGGGGCCTATTTCTGCAGAGTATATACGGCAGGTCCCTACTTTCAAACATCCAACTTACAAACGACTCCTACTTGCAAACGCAAGAAGACAACAGGAAGTGAGAGGAAATCTACCACTAGGAAGGAAAATTCTCTCCTGTAAGAATAAATATGGGAGAAAGGTGTCTCCTCTGTACTGATGCTTTATCAGCAATCCTTGTTTCAAGAAAAACACCACATTTCAAAAACAGTTGTCATTGGGACGCAAAGTGAGGTGAAATGTTCTGAACAGGGGCACAGACAGCAAAACAAATGTTACAGGGGTGATAACCCTTCCCTATGTTTTCCAAAAAGCTTAAAAATAGATTTTTTGGCTGGAGCTACACTTAAACAATGTACCTGTTCAAAATTACAAACAGATTCTACATAAGAACAAACCTACAGTCCCTGTCTTGTATGCACCGCCTGTATAGGGCTGTTCAGAGTATATAGGGCCTTTTTTATTTTATGTGCGGGGTTCCCCTTAATATCCATACAAGACCCAAAGGGGCTGGTAATGGGCTGGGGTAGGGGGGGGGGGTCATGGGGTAGCTATGCCATTTTTCTTAAAGAATTTCATCCATATTACCGGGACCAGACATTACATTAAAGCCGCAAGCAGTTTTAAATGGCTTTTTTTTCCTTTAGAAGTGTCATTTTGTGCAGGGACAGTTCTAAACACGGGAAACACGTGGCACTTCACAGGCATACTTTAGACACCCCCCAGGTACGATATTTAAAGGAATATTTGACTTTTTTTTTTTCACTTTATGCATCATTAAAATGACTGCTCCCGAAAAACGACCGTTTTTAAAACTTCTTTTTGCATTGATACATGTCCCCTAGTGCAGAACCCGGGTTCCCAAACCCTTTTTAGGACAATAACATGCATAATAGTTGTTATAATTAGCACTTTAGAATTCGAACGTTCGCATCCATTCTATTTAATAGGGTTCTAATGTTCGTTCGAACTTTCGGTCCGTTCGCGGGTTCTGGTGCGAACCGAACCCGGGGGTGTTCGGCTCATCACTAATCTTGACCATTCTCTGCCTGTCGTCTATACCTACATCTGATCGTCTGTTACCAAACCCGGCTTGTCTGACTACGTATTCAGTGTCTCCCCAGACAGTGCACCTACCAGCCTGCTTCCTGTTCCCTGCTGCACCAGCTGAACTGAAAAGACCAAAGGCGAACCAGGCACCCATACACCGCCAGGATCTTGCGGCCACTGTTGCAACATCGGTGGCCCTTGAGCCGGGGTTGTACGAGAAGCCTTCCCACTGCACGTCAGGCTCATCCGGTAGGTACGTAACAGAATTGGAGTCACTGGTCTCCAAAAAGTGTCAGTTATTGTCCCGAATGTCTGCCGCAATATTGCAAAAATAAATAATACATTTCCCATAGTTTGTAGACACTATAACCAATCAATATACGCTTATTGGAATTTTTTTCACAAAAATGTGTAGCAGAATACATATTGGCCTAAATTGATGAAGAAATTATATTTTTAATTTTTTTTTATTGGATGTGTTTTATAACAGAAAGTATAGCGCAAAAAAAAAAAAAAGTGCAAAGGTGATCAAATACCACCAAAAGAAAGCTTTATTTGTGGGGAAAAGAAAAAACCTGGATTTTATTTGGGTACAGCATTGCATGACAGCGCAATTGTCAGTTAAAATAACGCAGTGCCATATTGCAAGAAATGGCCTGGTCATGAAGGGGGTACATCTGCCAGAGGTCAAGTGGTTAAATCAAGAAAATAATAAGGCCCCTTTCACACTGGGGCGCTCATACCGTCGGCGGTAAAACACTGCTATTTTTACCGCCGACGCTATGGGCGCATTTGCGGCGCATTTCGGCTGCTAGCAGTGCGGTTTTAACCCCCACTAGCGGCCGAGAAAGGGTTAAAACTGCCCGCACACCGCTGCTACAGCAGCGGTGTGCGGGCGTATAGCTGCGCTGTCCCATTGATTTCAATGGGCAGCAGCGGTAAAGGAGCGCTATACACACCGCTCCTTCACCGCCCCAAAGATGTGGCTAGCAATACTTTTTTTCTCGTCCTGCCAGCGCATCGCCTCAGTGTGAAAGTACTCGGGCTTTCACACTGAGACTGCAGGGCAGGAGTTTTTCAGGCGGTATTTAGGCGCTATTTTTAGCGCTAAAACGCCTGAAAAACTCCTCAGTTTGAAAGGGGCCTAATGCAAAGCAAAAGTTTATTTAAATGCAGAAGCATCTTGCATATTTACATATACATTATATGCTCATTTGCCAATGGGGTTGTTTTGGATAAAATATATATATATGCACACACATAATTTATTATTTTATTTATCAAAGGTATTTACAGTATCTCACAAAAGTGAGTACACCCCTCACATTTTTGTAAATATTTTATTATATTTTTTCATGTGACAATGTAAAGTAGGTGTTAAATTTGGTGTTATCGCTCTCACTCTCTCATACTGGTCACTGGAAGTTCAACATGGCACCTCATGGCAAAGAACTCTCTGAGGATCTGAAAAAAAGAATTGTTGCTCTACATAAAGATGGCCTAGGCTATAAGAAGATTGCCAAGACCCTGAAACTGAGCTGCAGCACGGTGGCCAAGACCATATAGCGGTTTAACAGAACAGGTTCCACTCAGAACCGGCCTCTCCATGCACAAGAAAGCCCACAAACAGTTTGCTGAAGACAAGCAGACTAAGGACATGGATTATTGGAACCATGTTCTGTGGTCTGATGAGACCAAGATAAACTTATTTGGTTCAGATGGTGTCAGGCTTGTATGGTGGCAACCAGGTGAGGAGTACAAAGACAAGTGTGTCTTGCCTCCAGTCAAGCATGGTGGTGGGAATGTCATGGTCTGGGGCTGTATGAGTGCTGCCGGCACTGGGGAGCTACAGTTCATTGAGGGAACCATGAATGCCAACATGTACTGTGACATACTGAAGCAGAGCATGATCCCCTCCCTTCGGAGACTGGGCCGCAGGCCAGTATTCCAACATGATAACGACCCCAAACACACCTACAAGATGACCACTGCCTTGCTAAAGAAGCTGAGGGTAAAGGTGATGGACTGGCCAAGTATGTCTACAGACCTAAACCCTATTGATCATCTGTGGGGCATCCTCTAACGAAAGGTGGAGGAATGCAAGGTCTCTAACATCTACCAACTCCGTGATGTCATCATGGAGGAGTGGAGGAGGACTTCAGTGGCAACCTGTGAAGCTCTGGTGAACTCCATGCCGGGGAGGGTTAAGGCAGTGCTGGAAAATAATGGTGGCCACACAAAATATTGACACTTTGGGCCCAATTTGTATATTTTCACTTAGGGGTGTACTCACTTTTGTTGCCAGCGGTTTAGACATTAATGGCTGTGTGTTGAGTTATTTTGAGGGGACAGCAAATTTACACTGTTATACAAGCTGTACACTCACTACTTTACATTGTGGCAAAGTGTCATCTCTTCAATGTTGTCACATGAAAAGATATAATAAAATATTTACAAAAATGTGAGCGGTGTACTTACTTTTGTGAGCGATGTCAATTTATGCAGCAATTTACATATATATTGTACATTCACATCAGTCCCTGCCCTGAAGGAGCTTACAGTCTAAGGTCCCTAACTCACATTCATATATACACATACTAGGGCCAATTAACCTACCAGCATGTCTTTGGAGTGTGGGAGGAAACTGGAGTACCCCAGAGGAAGCCCACACAGGCACAGGGAGAACATGCAAACTCAAGGCAGTTAGTGCTGTGATTGGGATTCAAACAAACAACCCTAGTGCTAGGCAGAAGTGCTAACCACTTAGCCACTATTAATGGTCTGAGGTACCAGGCAAAAGGCCTTCTGAAAAATTTCCATCATTCACCTTTGATTTTTCTTGTCTCCGCAGCTAAAACAACCCTTGATTTGTCCCCATGAACCATTAGAATATTAAATGAACATTTTAAAATAAACATTTTTAACCACTTCAACCCCAGGCTTTTTTTACCACCTCAATACCGGGCCTATTCTGGCACTTCTCTCCTACATGTACAAAATCATAATTCTTTTGCTAGAAAATTACTCAGAACCCCCAAACATATATGTTTTTTTTAGCAGACACCCTAGGGAATAAAATGACGGTCATTGCAACTTTTTTTCTTGCACGGTATTTGCGCAATAATTTTTCAAACGCCTTTTTTTTGGAAAAAAAAAGGGATTTTTATAACAGCTTACCTGTAAAATCCTTTTCTTGGAGTACATCACGGGACACAGAGCGACTTAGTCATTACTAATGGGTTATATAGATTACCTTCAGGTGCTGGCACTGGCCACTTCCAAACCGGAAGTACCCTCCCCTATATAAGCCCCTCCCATCCGGGAGCACCTCAGTTTTGTAGCAAAGCAATAAGTGTCCCAAAAAAGAGGGGTGGGAGCTCTGTGTCCCGTGATGTACTCCAAGAAAAGGCTTTTACAGGTAAGCTGTTATAAAAATCCCTTTTTCTTTTTCGTACATCACGGGACACAGAGCGACTTAGTCATTACTAATGGGACGTCCCAAAGCAATGCCCAATGAGGGGAGGGATACACTATACATAAGCTGGGCGCCATCAGGCATGAGGCTCTTTTGCGGCCTGCAACACACTGCGCCCAAAGGCGACATCCTCCTGACTTCTGACGTCTACCTGGTAGAACCTAGTAAACGTGTGTACTAAGGACCATGTTGTGGCCTTACAGACTTGAGCCAGGGAGGCTTGGTGATGCACTGCCCATGAAGTTCCAACTGCTCTTGTGGAGTGCGCCCTAACTTTGAACGGAGGCGGTCTCCTTTTCAAGCCATAGGCTTGCATTATGACCTGTCGAATCCACTTGGCTAAAGTAGATTTTTGATGCTGCCTGACCCTTTCTGGGGCCTTCCGGCAGAACAAACAAAGTATCCGTTCTACGAATCTGAGCAGTGGCTTTAAGATAAGCTTTAACTGCTCTTACTACATCCAAAGAATGGAATAACTTTTCCTCTACCGAGCTAGGTTTGGGGAAAAAGGAAGGAAGAACCACATCTTGGTTCAAATGGAACCTCGATACCACCTTAGGAAGAAGGCTGGATGAGGACGTAACACTACTCTGTCCTTATGGATAACCAGATATGGCTCCTTACAGGACAAGGCGGCTAATTCCGATACTCTTTTAGCCAAACAAATGGCTACTAAGAAAATCAATTTCCTGGTGAAAAGAACCAAGGAAATGTGCCACAATGGTTCAAATGGTTGTTTCTGTAGAACCGACAGAACCAGGTTTAAGTCCCATGGACATATGGGAATACTAACCGGAGGGCTAATACGCCTCACTCCTTGTATGAAAGCTTTGACTAATGAATGCAAAGCCAAGGGCCCTTGAAAAAAATATTGACAAGGCCGTCTGACCCTTGATAGTAATCAAGGCAAGCTTCCTATGTACAGCCCACTGTAGGACGTCCAGAATCCTACCTATTACGTACTTACGTGGATGCCATTTCCTGGCCTCACACCACGTGATGTACGCCTTCTAGATCCTATAATAGATCTGCCTGGATACCGGCTTCCTGGCATTGATCATGGTAGATACCACAGGATTAGAGAGCCCTCTCTTTTTTAGAATGTGGGCTTCAATAGCCAGGCCGTCAAACCTAGGGCTGGTAAGGAAGGGTAGTATATCGGTCCTTGCGAAAGCAGGTCCGGACGATGTGGGAGGGTCCAAGGACTTCCCACTGACATTTTTACAATCTCCGCGTACCATGCCCTTCGGGGCCACGCTGGAGCCACCAGAATCACTGGTTTCTTTTCTACCCTGATTCTGCGGATTAATCGCGGTGGGAATGCCTATATCAGCTTGAACTGATCCCAAGGGAACACTAGGGCATCCGAACCGCAAGCTAGGGGATCCTTTGTGCGAGACACAAATCTGTCCACCTTTGCGTTGAATCTGGATGCTAGCAGATCTACATCCGGTGTTCCCCACCGCTGGCATATTGCCTGTAAAACCTCGGGGTGAAGAGACCATTCCCCGGGCATAATTGCTGGCGACTTAAAAAGTCCGCTCTCCAATTTTCCACTCCTGGGATGAAAACCGCGGATATGGCTGTGACATACCTTTCTGCCCATTCCAGGATGCAATTCGCTTCCCTCTGGGCTGCACGACTCCTGGTGTCACCCTGGTGATTGATATATGCCACTGCTGTGGCATTGTCTGATTGAATTCTGACAGGTGACCCTTGGAGTTTGGATGTCCATGCTACTAGGGCATACCGGGCTGCTCGTATCTCTAAGAGATTGGTGGGCAGGGCCTTCTCTGCTTCTGACCACTTGCCCTGGAGAGACCATTGCTCCAGTACTGCCCCCCAGCCTATGAGGCTGGCATCTGTAGTGACCACCTTCCAAGAAACCGGACTAAAGGGTTTCCCTTTTTCCAGATTCTGGTACCAACCACCAATGGAGGCTCTTGCGAACGGAAGGGGACATTGGTAAGTCTAAAGCCTGAACTTTTTTGTTCCAGGCTGACAGTATGGCCCTCTGCAAGTTCCTTGAATGGAATTGACCGTAGGGTACTGCTTCGAATGAAGCCACCATTTTTCCCAGCAGCCTTATACACAGGCGTATGGATGGTTTTTCTTTTTTGTACCCACTAAGTGGGTCAAATCTTTCAAAGACGACACCTTCTCTGGAGGTAAGAAAATCTTTCTCTGATTTGAATCCAGTCTTAGCCCCCAAGTATTCCAGGCTTTTGACTGGTTTTAGGGCTGACTTGTCTCGGTTGATAATGCAACCGTGAGATTCCAGATACTTGATTATCTTGTGAACGACCACTTCTAGTTTTTTTCACTGAGTGGTCTATCAGCAACAAGTCGTCTAGATATGCCATTATCGTTACACCTTGTGTTCCTAGTTTGGCCAATCGTAGGGCCAGGATTTTTGTGAACACTCGTGGTGCTGTGGCCAGACCGAAAGGTAAGGCTCTGAACTGAAAATGGCGCCCTTCTACTGCAAGGCGTAGAAATTTCTGGTGGGCCGGACAGATGGAAATATGCAAATAAGCATCCCTTATGTCGATCGAGGCTAACCATTCCTGCCCTTGTAGGGCGGTGGCCACCGATCGGATCGACTCCATCCGAAAAAAGTCCTGATATGTAGGAACTTGTTTAGCCCTTTTATATTTAATATGGGCCTCATGTCCCCATTTGGTTTGGGGACTGTGACAAGGTTCGAGTAAAACCCGAACCCGTTTTCTTCCAGGGGAACCTTCATGATTACACCTTGGAGCAATAGTTGTTCTAGTGCCAGAAGGAGGGATCCTCTCTTCTGGGGATCGCTTGGCACGTTTGACCTTATAAAATGGGCAGGAGGAATGTCTTTTAACTCCAGCCTGTATCCCAGACTTACTGCGGAGATCACCCATCTCTGATGGTGTCCCGCCAGGTCTCTGTGAACAACTGAAGTCTTCCCCTCACCCGATTGAGTGGGGGCAACCCTTCAAGACTTGGGGGGAGGTTTTGTACCTCTCTTGACCCCGGGTTTCTTTTACCCTGTGATTGTCCCTGATTTCTGCCCCCTGGATTTGACCGCAGAGGCCGTCGGAACTGTTTCACAGCCGATGTGCCAGGGACTGGAGAAGTAGGCCTCTTAAAAGAAGGACTTCTACCCTTGTTCTTAACCGGCAAGAGTGTACTTTTACTGGCAGAAGTTTTCTGGATATATTTGTCCAGATCATCTCCAGATAAGCGTTCTCCATGAAATGGGAAGCTAATCAGCAATTTCTTACAGGGAGCTTCAGCAGACCAGTTTTTTGAGCCATAGAAGCCTACGCATATGTCTACAGACAGCGTAAAGCGGGATGCCTGTTGGATTGTATCCTTTATGGCGTCCACCGCAACACAAGGCTCTAGGTAGGTCAGCTAGGGCAAGAGCCTGCTGATCTGGTAAGTCCCTTAAGGCTTGTTTCAACTGATCTTTCATTGCTTGGCAGACTCCAATCGCTGCTACTGCAGGTTGTGTCACCATGCTTGCTGTAGAGAAAGCAGATTTTAGTAAAGACTCCAATTTTTTATCTATTGGGTCTTTGAACATTGGAACATTATCTACTGGACATGTCAGTGATTTATTTACACAAGAGATGGCTGTGTCCACTGTAGGGACCCTCCATTTTTTTTTTTTTATGAACTTATCCTCCATGGGATAGATCACCGGAAATCTCTTGGGGGGAGTAAATATTTTACAGGATGCTCCCAATCCTGGTAAATAAACCCTTCCAATAAAGGGTGGATTGGGAAGGAACAGACAGTCTGGAGAGCTTTCAGCGACCCCAGCGAGGAGACAGTAGTGGTTGATGGTTCCGCCAGAGGCATTTAAATGCTGCTCGGACCATGTTAGTCAGAGACTGAACCCATAATCTTTCAGCCTGAGATGCTGAGAAAGGTTCTTCCACTGTTGATTCCTCTATAACTTTATCAACCTCACCTGATCCCCTTCAGGTAGGTCGATCTCTGGGACTGTTCCTCCACTAACAGGCACTCTGCAGGAGGAGACGGAGATCGGACGCGCTTTTCCTGTGACAGGGAAGCAGCGATCAATGCTGTTAATCTCTCTTCCAATCCTCCCAGAGTTGAGGATAAAACCTCCTCTGTTATATATACAGGAGCAGGTGGACTGGGGACAGCCGCAGTACCAGGTACTCCTGCGGGGTTCCTATGGCTACTGACCTCTGAAATTTCAGGGGAGATTGGCGCAGTACAGCATGCCCAAAATCCTCAGAGCCCGACGGAGACCCCTTTCGCTTCTTGGAAGATCTATTTCCAGAGCGTCTGGACGACATATCCTATAAGCACAAAGCTGAGGTATTCCCGTCGTCATACACCAATTTTGCTGGTAATAGTCTAACATAGTTGCTGCTATATACCAGCTGGTGTCCACTAAAGTGCCTTTCTATGGGGATGCCTGCATCAACCGCCTCTGTGTGCCACTGTTTGTTGCTAGCTCTGTTTGCATCCAGCTGACACTTGTACTGTGTCTTTATACAAGCCGGGACGCCTGCACATGCGCAGAAGCGCCGTGGCGCGCATCGAGCGTCATCCACCCGCCCCGCCCTTTTTTTTCATAGGAGGCGCGTGCACGCGCCCACGCGCGCGCCCGTGCGCCATTGGCGCCCTTTTTGAAAATCAAACAGGGACTAGGAGCCAGGGCCCTTTTTGCCGGAGGGCCTGTGCGGTGGATGAGCGCAGCAACAGGGCAGAGGAAGTGGATTCCCAGAGAAAGGGCAGATGAAGTGGATTCACAGAGAAACTTACCAACTGCCTGGATCTTTTGACTTGAGAAAACCAAAGATCCACATGACAAGAAAAATGGACCACAGCGGCCTCTAGTGGTTTAACACAGGTACCGCGGTCCCTTTTTTTTTTTTTTTTTTCTTGACTACTATTAAAATTTTACATTTTCAGTAGTTACAGGCATACACAGATATTAGCGGGAATACCGTTAGGTAACAGACAGAAAGACAAATTAGGCTTGGGGGTCCCCCAATAGAACCAAGTTCCTGGGGGCCCCCACTTACCTGATCCCCGCCGCAGGACTTTGTTTGGTCCACAGAAGCCCAAACTTCACCTATCACGGCAGGCATTGTAATTAAACCTTCAGGGACCGGGTTCCCAAGGATTCCACTCCCCTGGACCTGTATAGCACCCTGCACAGACAACATCTTGGTCGTGGGTATGACCAGAGCTCTGGATCCCAGGGTCCAGCCCTCCTAAGAGAGGCATTACAGGCAAAACCTTGCTCTTCTGCTGCAAGGCCCGGGTACCGACCGTTTAGCTATGAAGCTTTTTTGGTGGGATCCGGAACAGCTTACTAAGGCCCAAAAGAACCTGTACGCAAGCCCAGTGAAAACACATGTTACTTCTTGGCCAACACCTTAGACACTGGCAAAAAACTGAGGTGCTCCCGGATGGGAGGGGCTTATATAGGGGAGGGTACTTCCGGTTTGGAAGTGGCCAGTGCCAGCACCTGAAGGTAATCTATATAACCCATTAGTAATGACTAAGTCGCTCTGTGTCCCGTGATGTACGAAAAAGAAAAATGGTTTCATGAATTAAAAAATAACAAAACAGTAAAGTTAGCCCAATTTTTTGGGAAAATATGAAAGATGATGTTACGTAGAGTAAATAGATACCTAACATGTCACGCTTTAAAATTGCGCGCACTCATGGAATGGCGGCAAACTTTGGTACTTAAAAATCTCCATAGGCGACGCTTTAATTATTTTTACAGGTTACCAGGTTAGAGTTACAGAGGAGATCTAGTGATAGAATTGTTGCACGCACTCTAACGCACGCGGCGATACCTCACATATATGGTTTGAACGGCGTTTACATATGTGGGCGGGACTTACGTATGCGTTCGCTTCTGATCGCGAGCTACCAGGGACAGGGGCGTTTTAATTTTTTTTTATTATTATTTCTTTTTTTATTTTACTTAATTTTTTTTATTTTTACACTTATTTTACTTTTTTTTTTTTTGATCACTTTTATTCCTATTACAAGGAATGTAAACATCCCTTGTAATAGGAATCTGTGTGACAGGTCCTCTTTATGGAGAGATGCGGGGTCAATAAGACCCCACATCTCTCCTTCAGGCTGGAAAGTATGAGATCGTGAAAACATTTTCACTGATATCATGTTTACTAGCCGCAATGGCGGCTTTGTTTACATCTGAGGACCCGGGCGTGACGTCATCAAATCGCGCCCGGGCCTCCGACGGTCATAGAGATGACTGGTGACCATCTGGTCACCAGTCATCTCTATGCTTCCTATCGTGCGCCGGACTATTCATTCTCCGGGCCCCCGATGGCATGGGAGAGCCCAGAGAAGCACCGGATGGCGGCGGGAGGGGGGGATGTCCCCTCCCGCCGCCTATAAGAACGATCAAGCGGTGGAACTGCCGCTATGATCATTCTTATGGTACACAGAATCGCCGGCACAACAAAATGATATCTGAATGATGCCTCTAGCTGCAGGCATCTTTCAGATATCCCCCTACAAAGCCCAGGATGTCATATGACGTCCACCCAGGATGGGAGATCCCATCTGTGGACGTCATTTGACTATGGCTGGGTAGGGAAGTGGTTAAACAAAATTTTAACTGTGGCCAACTTCAGCCTAAATTGCTTGCTAATGTGTAACAAAACAAACATAAGTAATACACCATAAATACTAAAACAATATATTCGAATGCGCTATGAAACATGTAGGATGAAGACTAGGGATGAGCCGAACACCCCCCAGTTCGGCTCGCACCAGAACCTGCGAACGGACCGAAAGTTTGCGCGAACTATCGAACCCCATTAAAGTCTATGGGACTCGAACGTGCGGAATCAAAAGTGCTAATTTTAAAGGATTATATGCAAGTTATTGACCTAAAAAGGGTTTGGGGACCCGGGTCCTGCCCCAGAGGTCATGTATCAATGCAAAAAAAGTTTTAAAAACTGACGTTTTTTCGGGAGCAGTGATTTTAATGATGATTAAAGTGAAAAAAAAAAAGTGAAATATTCCTTTAACCACTTAAGGACCGGCCCATGTACATTTACGTCGGCAGAATGGCACGGACAGGCACAATCACGTACCTGAACATTGCCATTTAATGCCTGGTGAGTTGTCCTGCCCGCGTGCCGGCGGCGGCACGCTCGCGACCCTGCCCCCTTCCCCATGAGTCGGACTGCGGGTCCCGCGGACTCGATCGCCGTGGGGATCCCCGCGATCGTCTCACGGAGGTTTAGAGCAGGGAGATGCTTGTGTAAACAAGCATCTCCCCGCTCTACCTAGTGACAAAGACACTGATCTCCGCTCCGTGTACTCGGAGCGAAGATCAGTGTCATGTGACACACAGCCCACCCCCCCTACAGTAAGAAACACTCAATAGGGAACACTTAACCCCTACAGCGCCACCTAGTGGTTAACCCCGTCACTGCCAGTGTCATTTTCACAGTAATCAGTACATTTTTATAGCACTGGTCGCTGTAAAAATGACAATGGTCCCAAACATGTGTCAAAAGTGTCCGATGTGTCCTCCATAATGTCGCAGTCACGATAAAAAAAAAAAAACTCTGATCGCCGCCATTACTAGTAAAAAAAAATTATTAATAAAAATGCCATAAAACTATCCCCTATTTTGTACAGTGGGGATCGAAAGTTTGGGCACCCCAGGTAAAAATGTGTATTAATGTGCATAAAGAAGCCAAGGAAAGATGAAAAAATCTCCAAATGGTATCAAATTACAGATTAGACATCTTCTTATAATATGTCAAAAAAAGTTAGATTTTATTTCCATCATTTCCACTTTCAAAATTACAGAAAACAAAAAAATGGCATCTGCAAAAGTTTAAGCACCCTGCAGAATTTATAGCATGCACTGCCCCCTTTGCAAAGCTGAGACCTGCCAGTGTCATGGATTGTTCTCAATCATCGTCTGGGAAGACCAGGTGATGTCAATCTCAAAGGTTTTAAATGGCCAGACTCATCTGACCTTGCCCCAACAAACAGCACCATGGGTTCTTCTAAGCAGTTTTCTAGAAAACTGAAACTGAAAATAGTTGACGCTCACAAAGCTGGAGAAGGCTATAAGAAGATAGCAAAGCGTTTTCAGATGTCAATATCCTCTGTTCGGAATGTAATTAAGAAATGGCAGTCACCAGGACAAGCTCCCCTGACCCTGTCCTGGTGCCATATTGGCCAACGTTGAGTTCCACCTGGTGGGCATGTCACAGATTAGGCGGTTCTTGGGCAGGTTGTATTCCTTTTGGAGGTCAGCCAGCCGAACACTGGCATTATATGACCGGCGGAAATGCACACAGAGTTTCCTGGCCTGCCTCAGGACATCCTGTAAGCCCGGGTACCTGCCCAAGAACCATTGCACCACCAAGTTAAGGACGTGAGCCAAACAGGGCACATGGGTCAGTTGTCCCTGTCGGAGGGCGGAGAGGAGGTTGGTGCCATTGTCGCAAACCACCATTCCTGGCTTAATCTGGCGTGGCGTCAACCACCTCTGAGCCTGCCCCTGCAGAGCTGACAGAATCTCTGCCCCAGTGTGGCTCCTGTCCCCCAAGCCCACCAGCTCAAGCACTGCATGGCATCTTTTTGCCTGCGTACTTGCGTAGCCCCTATGGAGCACCGCTGGTTCCGAGGAAAAAGCACAGGAAGAGGATATGGAGGAAGAGGAGGGGGTGGAGGAGAAAGGTGTCAGAATCACCACTAGTAGCATTTTGGAGGCGTGGTGGCGGAACAACCTTCAACACTACTGCACCCTGTCCATGCCTGCTGGACCATGAGTCAGCGGTAATATGCACCCTACCGCTGACCGCCCTGTCCAGCAAGGCCAAGACATTGCCTTCCACATGCCGGAATTGCCTTCCGTGAGAAAAAGTGGCGTTTGGGAACCTGCCACTGAGGAACCGCACATTCTACAAACTCACGGAAGGGGGCAGAGTCTACCAACTGAACAGGCAGCAGTTGAAGTGCTAGCAATTTAGCCAAACTAGCATTCAACCGCTGGGCATGTGGATGGCTGGGAGCGAACTTCTTTCGGCGGTGCAGCAGCTGGGGCAGGGAAATTTGCCTGGTACAATCTGACGTTGGTGTACCGATAGCAGATTGCCCGCAAGTACTTGGCTGCGACACACCTAATTCTACACCTTCATTCCTCTCAGTGTAGGTTTCAGAGAGGACTGAAGGTTTAGTGGGGTTGGAGATCCCAGCTGATGAGGAGCAAGGAGGGGTCTGCTTTGTTCTTTGGTGTGGGTCTTTTAGGTATGCTCGCCAACGAACTGCATGGCAGGTCGACATATGTCTGATCAAGCATGTGGTGCCCAAGTGGGTGATGTTTTGGCCACGCGAGATACGCCTGAGACATATGTTGCAAATAGCAGCGCTGCAATCTGATGCACTCGTCTCAAAAAAGGCCCACACTAAAGAACTTTTGGAACAGACAGCAGAGCCCTGTACACGCGGAGCTCTGCGGTGTGATGCTGTCGGTGTGCTGTCCTTAAGCTGGCCCCTGGAGGGCATCCTGCCTCGTTGGAGATGTGCCTCCTCCTCCTCATCATCATCCCCTCCCTCCTTGTCACTGTAGCAAACCTGGCAGTATGCTGCAGCTGGGGGAACATGACTGCCAGATTGCTGTCCATCTTGGGCACCCCCTCTCTCTGGGCTCACGTTACTGCCTTCCTCTAGCTGGGTACAATCATTGGAGCCTTCAAAACGCTGCGCATCCTCCTGCAGCACGTACCCAACACTGTGGTCAACTATTTCGGGGGACTCCTCAGGAGGACATGGTGGGGCTAGGGAAGGAGTGACTGATGCAATTGATCCGAGGGAAGAGGCCGCTTTGGCAGCTGCTTTGGCAAAGTACCCTGAGCCTGGGTGAGAGAGGATGAGGAGGATGAGGATGGCTTGGTCATCCACTCTACCAGGTCTTCGGCATGTTGCGGCTCAACACGGCCACCTGCCGAAAAAAAGGACAAGCGTGTCCCACGGCCACATGCTGATGAGGATGCACCGTGTCCATGACCAGCACTGTTGCCTTTAGACACAGAGTCTGATTGCCCTCTTTTATTGGCTTGTGACTGTCTGCCTCTCCTTGTTGTCCTTCCAGACATACTAATGGCCCGCAGTGAGATGTAGCTGCACAAAGCTGGGATGTATATATATATATACTGCTTATACTGCAGCTAGCAGAATCAACTGCTTGCCTGTAGTTTTATTAGTATGGGAACACCAGCAATTGTCTTCAGGTAGCTTTAGGTACACACTGTGTAAATGACACAGTACACTAACTGTAAATACTGCAGCTGCCTGCCTGTGGTATTAATAGGATCAGAAGAACACCAGCAATTGTCTTCAGGTAGCTTTAGGTGCACACTGTGCGAAGGACACAGTACACTAACTGTAAATACTGCAGCTGCCTGCCTGTGGTATTAATAGGATCAGAAGAACACCATCAATTGTCTTCAGGTAGCTTTAGGTGCACACTGTGCAAGGGACACAGTACACTAACTGTAAATACTGCAGCTGCCTGCCTGTGGTATTAATATGATCAGAACACCAGCAATTGTCTTCAGGTAGCTTTAGGTGCACACTGTGCAAAGGACACAGTACACTAACTGAAAATACTGCAGCTGCCTGCCTGTGGTATTAATAGGATCAGAAGAACACCAGCAATTGTCTTCAGGTAGCTTTAGGTGCACACTGTGCAAAGGACACAGTACACTAACTGTAAATACTGCAGCTACCACAATCACCTGCCTGCCTGTCAGTATATTAGGAAGAGAATAACAGGAACGGATCTAGCTAAACTGAATACAGTGTATATACCATATTTATCGGCGTATAACACGCACAGGCGTATAACACGCACCCTAACTTTAAGAAGGAAGTTTCAGGGAAAAAAACTTTCCACAGCCCCCTGCGTATAACACGCAGGCACAGTTTACCCTCTATTTTCACGGTAAAAAAGTGAGTGTTATACGCCAATAAATATATATATATATATATATATATATATATATATATATATATACTGTAACACCTAGGATGCATATATATCCTCCATACACTGTAACTGCAGCTAACTGACTTGCCTGCCTGCTCTATCTAACTTAAATCAAATGACATTGTCTCTCTGTCTATCTCTCTCTACCGCCGCAACACACTACACAAGGCTGCCACGCAGGCCGCCTTATATAGTGTGGGGCGTGTACTAAACCCCCTGAGCCATAATTGGCCAAAGCCACCCTGGCTTTGGCCAGTTACGGCTCTCTGTACAGACGGCGCTGTGATTGTCCAAGCATGCGGGTCATAGTGCATGCTTGGCCAATCATCAGCCAGCAATGCACTGCGATGCCGCAGTGAATTATGGGCCATGACGCAACACTCGAATTTGGCGCGAATGGCCCATAATGTTCGCAATTCGGCGAACAACCGAACAGGTGATGTTTGAGTCGAACATGGGTTTGACTCGAACTCGAAGCTCATCCCTATTGGTGATCAGTGGGAAGAATGCCTCTTACGTTGGTAATCAGTGGGAAGAACGTTCCTTACATTGGTGATCAGTGGGAAGAATGTTCCTTACATTGGTGAACACTGGACAGTGAGAAGAATGCTTCTTACATTGGTGATCAGTGAGAAGAATGTTCCTTACATTGACAGTCAATGAGAAAAATGCTCCTTACAATGATTGTCAGTGGTCAAAATACCACCCATAGTTTGTAGATGCTATAACATTCATGTAGACCAATCAATATGCGCTTATTGTTTTTTTTTTTTTTTTTTACCAAAAACATGTAGCAGAATACATATTGGCCTAAATTTATGAAGAAATTAGATTTTTTTATTTTATTTATTTGATATGTTTTATAGCAGAATGTAAAAAATATATATTTTTTTCAAAATTGTCGGTATTTTTTTTTTATAGCGCAAAAAATTAAAACTGCAGAGGTGATCAAATACCACCAAAAGAAAGCTCTATTTGTGGGAAAAAAAGAACATACATTTTATTTGGATACAGCGTCGCATGACCGCTAACGCAGTGCCGTATCGTAAAAAATGGTCTGGTTATGAAGGGAGAGTAAATCTTCCAGAAGTCAAGTGGTTAAAAATGTAATTAGCATATTGATTGAGTTTAAACTGCAGCTTTAAATTAGAACTAAAAATGTTTACTTTCACTGAAAAACATGGGAGTCCTGAGACATGTAACCAATGCCAAGGCATCAATCACATGATCTCTACCAGAAGTTTGTGGGGCTATTTTGCTGAAACAGTCTCCAAACATTGAGCCCCAGGATCCTCTACAGCAGCCGAGACCACAAAGTCAATGCCAAGAGGCCAGACCTTCCATGGATTTAAAATTCTCTACTATTCTCTATTACTTTATTTGTAATTATAAGGTCTGCTTCAGTGTTATATTGTTACATTTGAGTTTAGTTCACAATCTAGCCTTTCTCAAATATAACACGGAGGAACCCTTAAAATAACTTTCCAGTTTCAGAGAACCCCTGCTAAATATTACTATACCTACTCATGATACATTAGTGCAGGGCTTGAAAAATGCACTCGCCCGCTCGCCAAATGCGAGCATAAATTGCCGTTGGGCGAGTGCTCAGGTGCCACACACTGGGGGGTGTCAGGCCGGCTCCCCCCCGCGCCCTCCGTGAGTTTTCCCGCAGTTTTCCCGGGGTAGCGAGAGCAGCCGATCGCCCCCCCGCCGCGCTCCCACATTATAACAGGAGAGCGGGACAGCTGCGGGCTTCATGTGCTTGAGCCTGTCCGTCCCGCTTCTCCCTCTGTCAGAAGCTGTGGACCGGAGACAGGGAATGAAGCAGAGCAGCGCTCTGTGTTCCTCCCTCCCCACCCCCGCCTGACAGACCCGTGTAACACACAGCCGAGTGAAGTGTTGTGGCTGTGTGCTGGGTCTGATAGCCGGAGACTGCACTGTGATGCACCGCTGGATCCGCCGTGATGAATAAGTTCTGTCATCACTGGTGAGATTGAGAAAAAAACGTGGAGAGATTCGAAGAGAAATGGTGGTACAGAGGTGAACGTGGATGGGGGTACAAAGGTGGATGGCTGGCTACAAAGGTAAATGTGGATGGGGGGTACAGAGGTGGAGGGGGGTGTACAGAGGTGGATGGGGGGCTACAAAGGTAAATGTGGATGGGGTACAGAGGTGGATGAGGGGGAAAAGAGGTGGACGGGGGGGTACAGAGGTGGACGGGGGGTGTACTGAGGTGGACGGGGGGTGTACAGAGGTGGACGGGGGGTGTACAGAGGTGGATGGGGGGGTACAGAGGTGGATGGGGGTACAGAGGTGGATGGGGGGGTACAGAGGTGGATGGGGGGGTACAGAGGTGGACGGGGGTACAGAGGTGGACAGGGGGTACAGAGGTGAATGTGGATGGGGGGTACAGAGGTAAATGTGGATGGGGGGTACAGAGGTAAATGTGGATGGGGGGTACAGAGGTGGACGGAAGGATAGAGGTGAGACGTGGGTGAGGGGTACTGAGGTGGACGGGGGATACAGAGGTGAGCTGTGGATTGGGGGGGATACAGAGATGAGCTGCAGGGGAGGGGAGTTTGCTTAATTATATGCAAGGGGAGGCTCTCTGGGGACACTGATGTATGGGGGGCTCTCTGGGGACACTGATGTAAAGGGGGGCTCTCTGGGGACCCTGATATTAACGCTATTGCTGTTATGTTTAAATTGAATAAAGCTATGTTATAATTGCATTTTTTTATATTTTGGATTCTTTATTCTTAAGAAAAATGTAATTTCATAAGCTTTAAGGGGGGCGGGGCTTTAAGGGGGCGGGGTTGGGGGACGGACCTGGGAAAGGTTTGGTGGGGCAACTGGTGGAGAGTAAGGTTTTTGCCTGGCTAGTAGGTCTAGACTTGAAATGTTAAGCCCTGCATTAGTGTGATCTTCAGTGGAAGAACGCTCCTTACACTTGTGGTCATTGGGAAGAATTCCCCCTTAGGCCTCGTACACACGACCGATTTTCTCGTCGTAAAAAACACGTCGTTTTTTTCGAGGAGATTCTTGTTAAGCTTGTCGATTTTCTCGTCAAGCTTTCTATGCGTACACACTGTCATTTCCCAATTTCCTCGTGGTTCTCTGCGCTCGCGTCCAGCACGTACGACGGCACTATAAAGGGGAAGATCTTTTTTCTTGGCGCCACCCCTTGGGCTGCTTTTGCTGATCTCGTGTTACCGCGTGTGAAGTAAAAGTTTGGGAAGAGACGATTCGCGCTTTTCAGTCTTCGTACTTTTCAGATCGTTTTCTGCCGTTCAGTTTGTGCTTGTGGGTTCGTATCTTGACTTTCAGGGCGTCTAGGCAGGTCGTATCTGTTTTACAGTGCGTTATTGCCTGTTCGTTTCTGAATTTCAGTTCGTTATTCATAGGCCTTGCTGTTCTAAAGTGCGTTCTGTTCTGTACGTTCTGATTAGACGACCGTTTCCTAGCCATGTCGCCTGGACGTTCTCGTCGTCGAGTTCGTGCTGTGCGTGCGCTTGGTGTTGGTCTGCTTGTTTTGGACCAAGACCAGTCCATGAATGGTGTGAGGAGGAGTTCATGGACCAAGAATTGGTTGCTCCAGCGGGACCAATTCTGCCACATGCCTCTGCTGTGGGAGATCGTCGAGAATAATCCTGAGGACTACAGGAATTTTCTGAGGATGTCTGACCCCGTTTTTCAGGAACTGTTGGCTTTGGTGTCCCCCTATATTACCAGGAAGGACACCGTTATGCGGGAAGCCATCAGTGCTGAGCAGAGGCTCATCGCCACGTTGCGTTACCTGGCGACAGGGAGAAGTCTTCAGGACTTGAAGTTCACCACAGGCATCTCCCCCCAGGCTCTGGGCCTCATAATCCCAGACACCTGTTCTGCTATTATACAAGTCCTGCAGGAGGACTATATTAGGGTAAGTTTTCTCCCTTCACATCACATTTTATGTATTACATGTATGCTAATGTATTGTATTTCTTTCATCCTTTCCTAATTACCATGATTGTAATATGCTGAGAATGTCCCCTTTGTCCCCATGCATGCTGGAAGTTTTTAAATGCCCCTTTTTTATCCTCCCTAAATATTTCCCCTCACTAACTTTTCCAGCAGGGGCGCCTGTTGCTCCAAATGTTGGGGGGTTACAACCCCAATTTCGGAAATAAACTTCCTCCTTTTTTGCTCTGTTGCCTAATAAACGCCCCCAGTTGTCCCCTCCAATGCAGCCATTTAGTCCCCTCTATTGCAGCCAGTTTCCCCCCAGCCCTGCACTTACCTTCTTGTGGTCAGCGCCATCCTTCTTCTGTCCTTGATGTCTTCTCCTTCCCTTCATGTTGCATCAGCCAATCATGTTACCATTAAACAGACTTGGTGAACATGATTGCCAGAGCTGCCTGTCAGTGTTTACACAAGGAATGCCCCCTCCTTGCGTCCCCGATTTTTCTTTGAGGAAGCCAATTACATCCCTCAGGTTGTAATTTGCAAGACTTTTTTAATACCTGTTTCTGCTCTGCAATTTTAACCCCCTAAATGACGCAATTAATCATATGTCGGTCGCTTTACAAGAGGCCATCCACCTGAATAGTGTGCGGCATAGACAATACATAGGTTCATGCAACGCATGAACCTATGTATTGTTCTGAGTGATGGGCACAGGAGAGAGGGGACAGTGCTCCAGCGCCCACTCTGGACGCACCGCCACTGCAATGCTATCCTGTGGCCAAACACATCTCCCCCCCCCAAAATAATTTAGTAATGGCCCATCAGAGGGGGTGATGAATATGATAAATGAGCCTTCCATTATACTTTTTTTACACACCTTAATAAACGTATAATTAGATTGATGTTGGTCTCTAATTTTTTGGTCTTGAATTTGCTTGTAATGTATGCCTTTGTTTTTCTAATATTATTTCATCTTGTTTCACTCCACAGCTTCCTTCAACGCCACAGGAATGGCAGACTGTGGCATCGGAGTTTGCCATGCGGTGGGACTTCCCCAACTGCGGTGGTGCCATAGACGGGAAGCACGTCCGCATCGTGCCGCCACCCCGTTCTGGATCCTACTACTACAACTACAAGGGGTTTCATAGCATTGTGCTGATGGCGGTGGTGTCAGCACGGTATGAATTCCTCTATGTTGATGTAGGGAAGAATGGCCGGATGTCCGATGGGGGATCCTTCATCCAGACGGAGTTTGCCCTCCGTCTCCAGAGTGACGACCTTGCATTGCCACCGGATGCAGGGAATATTGAAGGACTCCCCTTTGTTTTCTTGGCTGATGAAGCCTTCGGACTCGGACGGCATCTTATGAGGCCATTTCCACAGAGGACCCTGACCCCAGAGAAGAGTGTGTTCAATTACCGGCTGGCCAGGGCCCGAAGAGTCGTTGAAAATGCCTTCGGCATAATGGCCAGCCGGTTCCGCCTTTTTATGACTTCCATCCACTTGGCGGACTACAAAATAAACTATGTAGTGTTATGCTGCTGTGTGCTACACAATTTTCTTTGCCGCAAAGCGAATTCATATATGGCCTCAGTTTTGCCAGAGGCTGGACTTTCCCCTGCAAATCCCCTTCCGGGCCTGGAATCTGCCCGTCTTGGCTTGCCCCCCCAAAATGCCGTGTGGTTCGGGACAAATACATGGAGTATTTCACGGGTAGGGGGGCAATTCCTATGCCAGCCTATGTCTAAGTATCCCAATAAAAATCTTCTTTAAACATTTAATTATTTGTTCTTTCCTGTCTCCTAGTTTGTCTTTGTGCATTTGTAGTGGCAAGTGTATTTTACTTTAGTAAATAACAACCAATTTCACTATGTTACCTTACAAAAGAACCAAATAAGCTTAGAGTGTATTATAAAAAGAAGCTACACGTTGTTTGTGTTCAAATATTTTACTCTCTGCACATTTTTTTTTGTTTTACTTTGGGGTTGGCCTGACCGCAACCCGTCAAATTTTGGCTTATGAAAATACAAAAATACCACTTGCATTTCTAAAATGACAACATTGGATACCTCTGAGCAATCTGAGACATTCAGTTACACAAACTATGTCTCTATGTGCCCGTCCTAATATGGGGTCCTGCCACCCCTTGCCCAGCCAAAAATTCAATATGCACACATTTTTACTTTTTTGCAAATAGGAAGTTTACAATCCTGATCCCTATTGTCAACATGTGCTATCTGCCATCAGGGGTGATCAATGGATGTGTTTTGGGGGTGCATCCCCTTCCTCAGTTCACCGACTTTTGATACGAGGAAGGGGTTGCACCCACAAAAGACGTACATGGATATCCCCTGATGGCAGATAGCACATGTTCACACACTGTGTGCATATTCAATTTTTGGCTGCTTTGTTACTCAAAAAATTAGTAAAAATATAAAAACAAACATGTAAAAACAAATGTGTTTGGATGGCTTATTGAATTCTCCCCAAAACATCGAGAATGTCTTTAAATGTTTGTTCCATCACATGGATTCTTTGTTTAATTAGGTCCAGTTCCGTGCTACATTCCATCACTTGCTGGATGAGGCGGAGGGCACTGTCAGCAGAGAACGGTGTGCTATCCTTCACAACATTTCCATCCCCTAAAAACCATAAAAAAAAATTATTAAAACTCTGCAGGCCTACCTCGCTTACCTTAAGCTGTGGTGTCAGATACTGACCTGTTGTGGTGACCAGATCCACAACGTCATCCACCTCTCCTTCCTGCACTTCTCCTTCCTCCACCTCAACTTCCTGCACATCTTTCGGTTGTGGATCTTTGGGAGTTTGGGGTTGCTTGGAAGTTGTGGGGTGCATGTGCTCCCTGGAGTGTCCTCCTCCCAGTCTTCTCTCCCCTATGAGAATAAAACCAAAGGTCTATTTATCACACTGTAAAAATCTCATTTTTAAACTTAAAACAGGCTAAATTGTTTGGAAGTGGGGTACAAGTGTGTGTTTGTGCGGAATTTAAAGAAAAATGCATTCTTTATGACCCCAAATATGTTTATTATTCACATTTGGATGTAATTTTTTGGACATGGAGGCACCACAAATAAACTCTGATGCACCTGTGTGGGACACCCAAAAAAGGCGGGTCTGGTGGCCCACACTATAGTGCTCCAAAGTACAGATGTGGAAGCAGCTGCTGAGTGTCCTCTCCTTTACACTGATTAAAGTTTGCATTTCATTCTCCTTACAAACACATCATCTAGACTTAAAAATTATCCACAATACTTGATCAAAAATGGCAGATGTCTAATTACTTTTGGGGGTCTTAAATAAGCCAAAACCACGGATAGTGGCCGAACGAAGTGTCGGTAACGTAACGAACGATTACTGTGCCCAACCTAGTTCAAAATAATACATTTTGGAAGGGAGTCCAATATGCTTTAAAAAAAAAAAAAAAAGTTTCTAAAAAGATTAATAGCAGAAAGGTCGTCATTTTACTTACTTTTAGCGA
Organism: Rana muscosa; assembly: GCA_029206835.1. Classification (NCBI taxonomy): domain Eukaryota; kingdom Metazoa; phylum Chordata; class Amphibia; order Anura; family Ranidae; genus Rana; species Rana muscosa. The sequence goes on along the minus strand of CM055123.1, from coordinate 248,094,179 downwards.
GCATCCTCTTTATGCTCCTCAACTGGTCTGGCTCCCTCAGTTTGAGGTCTGACCACCTCTTTCTGAGCTGCTCATTTGAGCGTTTCACCCCGAACTTCGCCCTCAGACTCTTCACAACTTTAGTGAGGATTTTGGCCTTCCTTCTATTTGGTTTGCTATACGGCCCATGCTTGGCATCATAATCAGCCTTGACCAAGATGTCCACCATCTCCGCCATCTCCGCCAAAGACATATTCGATGCCTTGAATCTCCTCCTTGATCGTGACGTGTCCTCGGTCTCCGGGCTTGTCTCCTCGCTAGTTGCGGAATTATCAGACACCTGCTGTAACTCCGCCATATCTGTCTGCACGCCGAAAGAGAAGGGGCGGGGAAAAGATGTTAGTTAGAACGTCATGGGCGGGCGACGTGTGCGGAGCGACGTGTTCCAATTTGGACGCATGCGTGGTGTGTATATAGCAAACACACATGTGACTATAGTACGTTCGGTGTGCGGAGAGAGGAGTTCAAGTGACGGACGTGCGAACGAAGGTATGTGATTTTGTGAGACTTGTTAAAATTGTTGGCCTATACTGTCTTGAGATTGTTGGAGGATATATATGGTGACTAGGATGTGAAGGAGGTTAGACTGTTTGCCTCACATTATTTAAATATAATTTATTTTACTTGCAGATACAATATGAATGTATTTATTAGCGACAAAGAGTTCCTGGCGGAATTTATTGACCGGGTAAGGGAGCTGCCGGCTCTGTGGGAGACCAAAAACCCCATCCATAAAAAAAAAGGGGTGAGAAAAGCAGCGCTGGAGAAGCTGCTCCCATTTGTGCATACCAAGGTGCCCACAGCCACAGCAAAACAAGTGGACACTAAAATTGGGAGCTTGAGAGGTACCTACAGGACTGAACGCTCTAAGGTGCTGGCTTCTCAGAGGTCAGGAGCAGCAGCAGATGATGTTTATGTCCCGGTTTTGTGGTACTACAGCAGGATGTCCTTCCTGGATGACCACATTGAGCCAAGGCCATCACTCTCCACTCTTCCCCCCAGACTTCCCTGCAGCCAACCTGAGCCTTCTCTGGAGCAAGAGGAGGCAGCCATCCTGGATGATCCTGATTTGGCCATCTGGAGCCAGGTATAGTATTAACTGAAAATGTATTGGGATAAACTTAATGTTTCCCAAATATGTCAGGATGAGAAACATACATTATTTTGTATTCAACAAGTGAAATCATGATCTGTAGACATTATTCTGCACTTAATTGTGTGGTAAATAGTCAAGCTGATGTAGTGGTAAATTTAAAGCAAGGATTTATGCATTTACATTCTAATTGCTTCCATCAGGATTACAAAGTTTGATGCAAAGATTAAACCAACATATTAAACTATGTTTCTTTTTCATACACAGGATGAAATCAGCCAGGAGGAGGGTCTGGAAACTGTCAGGCAGGAGGAGGAAGGGCCCAGTGGCAGCCAGGAGGTGTCAGGGCCCAGTGGCAGCCAGGAGGTGGCAGGGCCCAGTGGCAGCCAGGAGGTGGCAGGGCCCAGTGGCAGACAGGAGGTGGCAGGGCAAAGGAGAAGCAACAGATCCCAGGTGCCTCCCATCAGGCTTCACAAAAGAGGCAGGAGGGACAGGACCACCAGTGAGGCAGCAATGGCCCTTATTAAAGAGGCCCATGCCACCCTCAAGGAGCCCACATCCCCTGAAGAGGCCATTGCCGGCCTAGTGGAGGCTAAGTTCAAGGTGATGAGCATGGAGCAACGCCTCCTATGCGAACCCCTGCTCATCACCTTGCTCAACAAGGGGGTGATGGAGCAAATTACCCCCAATACCGCCATATGTGAGGTGGCCCAACTGACCCAACCTCAACCTCCACCTCCACCTTCCTCTTCTGCCCCACCCCCTTCTGCTACCCCTCCACCTTCTGCCCCACCCCCTTCTGCTACCCCTCCACCTTCTGCCCCACCCCCTTCTGCTACCCCTCCACCTTCTGCCCCACCCCCTTCTGCTACCCCTCCACCTTCTGCCCCACCCCCTTCTGCTACCCCTCCACCTTCTGCCCCACCCCCTTCTGCTACCCCTCCACCTTCTGCCCCACCCCCTTCTGCTACACCTCCACCTTCTGCCCCACCCCCTTCTGCTACACCTCCACCTTCTTCTTCTGCCCCACCCCCTTCTGCTACACCTCCACCTCCTCCTCCTGACAGGAGTACCCCTCCAGTGGGCCAGCCTCCAGCTAAACGAAGAAGGAAGGCTTCAGTAAAGGCTGCAGGGAAGGTTGCCAGGAAGAAGAGGAAGTGATGGCCTTGCTTCATTGTGGTCGCACTGGTCGGACAGAAGGCAGCCTGTTGTAGTACCACACACTTGGGACATATATCTCACCTGCTGCTGTTCCTGACCTCTGGGAGGCCAGCATCAGATTGTGTTCTGAAATGTGGGCCTTCTCAAGCTCCCAATTTTAGTGTCCACACAGGGTTGCTGTGTGCTCTGGGGTCCCTGGGATGCACAAATGGCAGCAGCTTCTCCAGCGCTGCCTTCTCTTTATTTAATTTATAAACATGAATAAATGTGTTTTTTGTTTAAGTTCATACTTGACTATGTGTATTTTTAAATAAAAAAAAAACAAGCTTTGGAGTAAGCAGATACATTTGACTGACAATAAAAGGCACAGATATCACCCCCCCAAAAGAATAACTAAATCTGATTAGCTCAAAAACATGGTGTGAAATTTTAAAAATATAGATTAGAAAATTAAATGGGAGATCGCTATCAAAACATTGAGAAATTATAATTAACATCATTTTGAAAAATCTAACCATTTAAATTATTCCTAAAAACTTGCACGATATAATACACATAAATCTTATAAAGAGCAGCATGAAAAAGGTTAAAAATAAGGCATAACTCTGTGTGAATATCAGCAGCAAAAGAAAGTCTCTCGTTTTGATTAATGTAACATTCTAACGAAGAATTCAATGCAGAACATTTAAACGATGAAATATTTATGAGCGTGACGAATGTGCTCTCTCCATTATGAAGGCTTGTTTTACCAGAAGATGCGCTCCCGTCTCATAGTTGCTTGTGAGCATGCGCGCTTTTGGAAGAGTCGTAAAAGCATACACACGAACCATTTTCTCGTCACAAAACAGGCCGACGAGAAACACGACGAGGAAATCTGGACTCCTGATGAGAAAATAGAGAGCAGGTTCTCTATTTTCTCGTCGAGATTCTCGTCAAGTTTCTCGTCGTAAAACCATACACACGAACGTTTTTCTAGACAAAAAAACTCTCGCGGCACTTTTCTTGACTGTTTACGACGAGAAAATCGGTCGTGTGTACGAGGCCTTACAGATAGCTAAGAAGATGAATGGTGTGTAAGTGGGAACTTATCTACTTATCTGAGAGGCAGAAATTGCTTAATTCTCAAGGAACCCATGGCAACCTCTGGAGGAACCTTGGTTGAGAAGCCCGGTTTTAGAGATACTTAAAATGCAGAAAAGCCTTTTACTTATTGTTTTCTTTTATGGTTACTTGTCTGTTGATGCAGACCATCCAGCAGTGAAAAACCAACTATTTTCTGGCCTTTTCTTTTAACCTCTGTTGTAGTTTTGTCACTCAGCACTCAAGTGAAAAATTATGTAAGAGGCACTTGGGGGCCACAGTCAGTTCAGATACTTAAAGTGTTGGAGGGTGGGCCATGCCGAAGTATATGTTCAACAATCAGAGGAAATGTTGTATTACATTGTAAGACTATTCTGGACACTGACAGGACATCTTGTGCTCATTAATTAGCGGCGTGTCTCAGCACTTTCAAGCGTTCTTTTCAAAGCGGCGAGTTTTCTTTCAGCGACTCTTATCACAGCAAGATATCAGACAAACATTCCATACAGTTTCCAGACAATAGTTTGAAAAATAAAACAGTCAAGGTACTGCAAGATGATTCATTCCCAGTCATTAAAGGGGTTGTAAAGGTACATGTTTTTTCACCTTAATGCATTCTATGCATTAAGGTGAAAAAACATCCGTGGATTAGCGCCCCCCCCCCCAGCCCCCGTTTACTTACCTGACCCCTCAAAATTCCCGCACCATGAACGCACTGGCTTCTTGGCCGGGCTTCTGGCTCATTCGTTGGTTGATTGAAAGCAGCACAGCCATTGGCTCACGCTGCTGTTAATCACATCCAATGACGCAGCGTGCCTGGGGGCGGGGCCGAGTAATACAGTGAGCGGCTATGGCCGCCGGCTGTATCACGGGAGCGCGCCCACAAGAACTTTCCACCATGCGAGAGAGCTCGCATGAACGTGGAAAGTTCTTGCGGGGGGAGCCGAGACAGCCGCCGAGGGACCCCAGAAGACCAGGATCGTGGTTACTCTGTGCAAAACGAGCTGCACAGTGGAGGTAAGTATAACATGTTTGTTATTTTACAAAAAAAAAATGTTTTCCTTTAAGAAAAAAAAGTATCATGCATTTAAAGCAGGCCTCTCAGTAACTTTACAAATGTGCATTAATAAACTCTTGAATATACAGCAATACTATCAATTTCCAGAAAAGCTCTACCTTTTATTATTAAAAAGCCATCCTTATAGATGACCTTCAGGCTACACCCTTTTATTTTATTTTCTATACCCCCCGCTTACTGGCAGGCAATGTCTGCATAGTTTGGATACTTACAGTGGGGAAAATAATTATTTGATCCCCTGCAGATTTTGTAAGTTTGCTTACTTACAAATAAATGAAGAGTCTATAATTTTTTATCATAGGTGTATTGTAAATGATAGAGACAGGAATATCAAGCAAAAATCCAGAAAAAACACATGATACAAATGTTATTATTGAGTTGCAGTTCAGTGAGTAAAATAAGCAAGCAAAACATGACTTAATACTTGGTGGTGAAACACTTGTTGGCAAACACAGAGGTCAGACATTTCTTGTAGTTGGTTACCAGGTTTGCACACACCTCAGGAGGAATTTTGGTCCACTCTTTTTTACAGATCTTTAAATCCTTAAGGTTTCTTGGCTGTCGCTTGGCAACTCAAAGTTTTAGCTCCCTCCATAAATTTTGTATAGGATTAAGGTCTAGAGACTGGCTATTCCAACCCATGATCTTAATGTGCTTCTTCTTGAGCCACTCCTTTGTTGCCTTGGTGGTATGTTTTGGGTCATTGTCATGCTGAAAGACCCAGCCATGACCCATCTTCAGTGTTCTGGCTGAGAGAAGAAGGTTCTCATCCACGATTTTACAATACGTGGCCCCATCTATTGGCCCCTCAATGCGGCAAAGTCAGTCTGTACCTTTAGCAGAAAAACAACACCAAAGCATAATGTTTTCACCTCCGTGCTTGACAGTAGGGATGGTGTTCTTAGGGTCATAGTCAGCATTTTTCTTCCTACAAATACGTTGAGTCATCCTCCTCAAGAAGGCACATGCACAATTATGCCAATGAACATATAATTGATTCAGAGAAGGATTGGCAGAAAGTGCTGTGGTCGGATGAGACCAAAATTGCGCTTTTTGGCATTGACTAGACTCAGCGTGTTTAGAGGAAGAAAATGCTGACTATGATCCTAAGAACACCATCCCTACAGTCAAGCAGTTTGCTGAAGACAAGCAGACTAAGGACATGGGTTACTGGAACTATGTCCTGTGGTCTGATGAGACCAAGCTAAACTTTTTTGGTTTAGATCAGTGATTCTCAACCAGGGTTCCGTGGAACCCTAGGGTTCCTCCAGAGGTTGCTAGGGGTTCCTTCAGCATTGGGCAATTTCTGCCTCTCAGATAATTTCCTACTGACACCATTGATCTTTTTAGCTATCTATAAGGAGGTAATTCTTCCCAATGACCAAAAGTGTAAGGACCATCCTTCCCACTGACCATCACACTAAGTTTTCATGAATTGTAGATCTGTAATTTTTAGCAGGGGTTCCCCGAGACCGGAGAACTTTTTTAAGGGTTCCTCTGTGTTGAAAATGTTGAAAAAGGCTGGTTTAGATGGTGTCAAGCTTGTGTGGCAGCAACCAGGTGAGGAGTACAAAGACAAGTGTGTTTTGCTTACAGTCAAGCATAGTGGTGGGAGTTGTCATGGTCTGGGGCTGCATGAGTGCTGCCGGCACTGGGGAGCTACAGTTCATTGAGGGAACCATGAATGCCAACATGTGTTGTGACATACTAAAGCAGAGCATGATCCCCCTCCCTTCGGAGACTGGGCACAGGGCAGTATTCCAACATGATAATGACCACCAAGACGACCACTGCCTTGCTAAAGAAGCTGAGGGTAAAGATGATGGACTGGCCAAGCTTGTCTCCAGACCTAAACCCTATTGAGCATCTGTGGGGTATCCTCAAATGGAAGGTGGTGGAGCGCAAGGTCTCTAACATCCACCAGTTCCGTGATGTTGTCATTGAGGAGTGGAGGAGGACTCCTGTGGCAACCTGTGAAGCTCTGGTGAATTCCATGCCCAAGAGGGTTAAGGCAGTGCTGGAATATAATGGTGGCCACAAAAAATTGTCACTTTGGGCCCAATTTGGACATTTTCACTTGGGGTGCACTCACTTTTGTTGCCAGCGGTTTCGATATTAATGGCTGTGTGTTGAGATGTTTTGAGGAGACAGCTAATTTACACTGTTATACAAGCTGTACACTCACTACTTTACATTGTAGCAAAGTGTAATTTCTTCAGTGTTGTCGCATAAAAAAATATATAATAAAATATTTACAAAAATGTGAGGGGTGTGCTCACTTTGTGAGATTCTGTATATAAGGGACGAGGTGGGGATAGTAGTGACATCATTGACCCAATATAGCCATGGCCATTACTTGGTCAATGCCATTACCTAAAAGTGGACAGTGATCATATTTGGGCAGTGATGTCACTGCTATCTCCGTTCCTTTACTTACGTGGCTGGGGTTTCACGGCCATATATGTGCCAGTGACAGCAGCGGTTTGTAGGGACCCGTTGCTTTCTTAGGAACCTTTGGTAGCGGGAAGTTGTCATATATAGAAGCAGAAATGCCACTTCTATATAATGCATGGCTTCACCTGAACATGGGGCCAAAGAGGCAAATATTCAGGCATTCATCCGAACACCTGGACAGCCAAGTTCAATCCAAGCCTAGATTCAGACCAAACTGTCGGCTCATCCATATTAAAGAGGACTTGTACTGTGGAAGCTGTGGCCAAAAAGGCAATACATAAGACTAGTCACCAGTATTCCTACAGCTGATCTTTTACAATTGCTGATTTACCATGCCATGTTCTGCACTGTTTCTCAGGAGTGGGCCATCTTAGAAAATGAGTGGGACTTTGTTTCCCCTTGTTACAGCTGCCCACCTGATGATGGTGAGCTCATGACTGGTGAATTGATGACTGGTGATCTAATGACTGGTGGGGTAATGATGAAGGAGCAGCAGGAGAGGTGGCACAAGAGCAAACACACAAAATGGATGAAGCAGAGAAATCCTTGCACTGCAAGTCCTCAGGTACAGTTACCGTACAGTTACCGCTCCAGCACGGAGAACATTAGGCAGCACAATAGTGACATCACCAAATCTCACTACAAGTCTCAGAGTGCCTTACATCAGGGATCCTCAAACTACGGCCCTCCAGCTGTTGCGGAACTACAAATCCCATGAGGCATTGCAAAACTCTGACATTCACAGACATGACTAGGCATGATGGGAATTGTATTTCCTGAACACCTGGAAGGCCGTAGTTTGGAGACCCCTGCCTTACATGATCTCACAAGGCAGATATACAGCTATGAGGCTAGAGTGCCTAGGCACAGGAAGTGTACTGCTACTTATGTGGTGCTACCCCCTAAAGGGCAGCTGGATTTTAGGTCCCCCTATTCCTGCACAGCCAGGCAACACGCATGTTCTCACTTGCATCCAAACACAGAAGCCAGTCCTTGGCTTGTTTTTGTTGTTTTATTAGGGGAATAACAACTTGGATAGGGATGAGGGGGTTATAGGATGCCCAAAACTGAATACAAATATATGAGAGGACACACTTCTCTATATACTGCTTTCAGAAAAGAAAAATGGATCCCAGACTGTACTCCCTCCGGAAGAGTTTCAGTCCTTACAGAATTAGTAGCTAATACCCCAACTGCTGGCAGGAGCTCTGTAGTTCTTTGTCCCACCTTTCTGCCTTGAAAAGTGTCCCAGAGCAAAGTATGTAGGTTAGCTATGACACTGTCCAATGAAAGCTTGCTAAATATTGCATCTGGCAGCCTTCTCCATTGCTGGCCCAGCTGTTCAGGCCTCCTGCTGTACAGGTCTTCCCATGCTAGACAGATCCCTCTCTCCAGCTTCCTCTCCTTCCTTTCTCAGCTCCAGCCTGGAAGCAGAGCCCCCCAGCCCTTAGGTTCCCTCCCAGGCCTCATGATCCTCAGCCCAGCCCTCCATCCTCCAACCAGAAACAACAACCCCACTGGCCAGGCTCTTCAATATTTAAAGGCCCATCCAACCACCTTGCCAGGCCTCCTGCCCAGGGATAGGTCTGATTCTCATAAATATGCAGATTACTGTCCCGTCACCCCAGCCCACTAGCTTCTAGAACTTTCTGGTAGTTTCTAGAACTAGAGGGAGGTGCCAAAAGCCTGACCTGTAGAGCCCTCCAGCCAGACCTAAATCTGAACCCACAGCAATTACCCAAACTCACTTACCCAAGCTACTGTGAGTCAGCTGAATTTTCCTCACAACACGCTAGAGGGTGCTACACTTATAAGGAGGAATTCAGGACACAAAGATTGATTTTTGTGCATATGCTAAGGTACAATTGTGATTTTTAAATCTTTCCTATAGGTCAGAAAATCTTCACATGTTGATCTCAGGTCCACTTTGAGGTAAATTATGTGGACTTCATGATTTTGACACTGCTTACCGGATAACAGATAGCAATAGCACTCCACAGATTACCTGGAATTGTTTTTAACTTTAACGGTTTAGGCCCCTGGTGCCTAACCGGGGGCCCTTTGTGTGTGTGGCCCTTGGGGTCCCTGCAGACACCAATCTGTGTTTCTCTATAGCCCTGTTATAGCAGTGATTTCTAGCAGTCTCATGTAAGGTGTTTCCAGTCTATGTCTGTCTCCTGAAGTATGTCCCACTCCTTTAGCATTTTCAGTCTCAGGCCTCGTACACACGACCGATTTTCTCGGCAAGAACCAGCAAGAAACTTGCTGGCAGAGAGGTCTTGCCGAGTAAATCGGTCGTGTGTACGCTGCTATCGGGTTTCTCGTCGAGAAAACCGCCAAGAAACCTCGACGAGAAAATAGAGAACCTGCTCTCTATTTTCTCGTCGAGATTCTCCTCGGCATGTTTCTCGACGAGAAAAGTGAGTGTGTGTACACTTACCTGTCCTCCCGGAAGCCCGCGCATGTTCGAAATGAATTTGACGCATTCGCGGTAGCTTCCTAGGCATACGTAGGGTATACCAAGATGGCGGCGACGGCATCGAATGTGACGAGCGCATGCTCGTCGTAGTCGATGACGTCACCGCGTACGCTCCATTCAAAGAACCGCGGGTTCTTTGAAACGAGCGTGTGTACACTCGGCCGGGACAAGTTTCTTGTCCAAGAATCTCGTCGAAAAAAACGACATGTTTTTTTCAAGGAGAATCTCGGCCGTGTGTACGAGGCCTCACTCTCTGAACATCTCCTGTATCATAAAGAAGGGGAAGGAGATAGCCTAGTGTGAAACAGGCTCAAAGGGGTTACTCTTAGCAACAAAAATATGATCAAGGCCGAAATAATCTAAAATTCATCATGTTTATTTCGATATCAAAAGTTAAATATGTAGAGAGAGATTAAAAAGTGCAATTTAATGAACCAAATGAAAAAGTGGTATTAGATGGAGAATGATTACCATGAACATAAATGTCAAACAGGACACACAATGACAAAACATGAAACACAACACTAGTCCGGACATTATAGTCCAGCCTCAAGTTTTGCACACCCCATTCCAACTGGAATAGTATTGGGCCCTAAAAAGGGAATCTGGGTAATTAATTAAGTGAATAAATTAAATTATCTTATTATGGTCAATGTGTGCGACTTACAAGGGGCTGGACCTGGTGTAGGGAGGGGGAGCGGGAAGATGGGAGGTGGGGAGCATCAAAGTTCACCTAGTAGATTATAGGTTTCAAACGCTGCGCATGCGATCATGAATAATAAATATCACTTCATAATTCCAATTACTGAGATACGTCCTGATAAAGGCAAAAGGATAGTATATCAATTGTCCACTAGGGCGGACAAGGTTGCTGAAGTTTCAATTTAGGTAACTTATTGGTCACACATGTAAACCTTCAGTGAGTGTTATTAAGTTAGTCCATCATTGGTGTAAATAAATTCCAGGATTTGATCATTAGGTCAGTAATCATCGGTTGCCTTGCAAATAATCGGCTATGAGTTGAGAGTGACAGCAACACAGGGTTGGCAATCTTAAAACAGTTCAATCTGCTAACAGCGTGTGCTAGTTAGTATGTGCGGTCATACATTACCACTGGATTACCCTGTGTCGCTCACGATGGTATTGGCTGGTTGTTGATGCTGCAACTGGGTAGGATTTTGAAGGGGGAGGAGGAGGCAGTCCCGGGTCTCCGCTAGTAAACTTGAATGTATCCAGGCGGAATTCAATGTGACCCGTCCCAGCAGGGGGATTTGTTTAGGCGGCCGGTCATCTCCCAATCCAGTAATCCAGCAAGTGTTCGTCTCAGCTCAATAGCTGCATCCCATCACCTCCGCTAACTTCGCTAGCTCCGCTCACTTGGCACCAAACAGCGTCACGTGACTGTGCAGGATGGTGACGTCAACGCGTTTCGCCGCGCTCAGTGGCGTAGCTTCGTCTCGAACGTTCAGTCTCACCAGCAGCCATACTAACTTATGTATGGATTGGCCAGTGATCAGCACCAATGGAAAGATGAAACAATTTTAAAAAGAGCCTGGTCCTGCTTGAGGAAAAAGACAAGTAGTCCATAGAGTAACTCTCCTTGGTTCAACGTTGTAACTGTGCCATTCACATTCACAGTGAAAGAAGGTACACATCAATTAAAGCGCCCTCTATTATTGTTTCGGCTCGGGACAATGTAGTAGCCATTTGCTGTTCTTACTAAATGGGGAGGGGGGGGGCGGAAAAGAAAGGGGTGTTTTTTGGGTAACACAATACACAAAAACACACAGAAGTAAACATATAAATTACCCATAACATAAAGTCCAATGCATATTGAGTAGGAGAACGATAGTTGTGGACGGAAGATAAATCAGAAGAAAGTCTTATCTGTCTAGTACTTGGTAAAGTGCCATTTCACAGGGGTTTGCAACATAGAAAAATAGAGGAAAGAAAAGGAGAATAGAGTATGGAATACAGGTATATTTGGCCACTTATCTTGAGTATCTAGATGCTAAATCAGGTATATTACATGAACTGCATTAGTTTGGTTTTTAAGTCTCCAAAAAGACCTGCAGGTTTAGCTCTGTATTTAGGCCAATCGGTACAAGAAACTTTAGCCGGTATACCCACCATTTTTCTTTTTGTAAAAGGATGCGATCAAAATCCCCCCGTCTATTGGGTAGTTTTAGGACATAGATCCCCTTGACTGTAAGGCCCTTGGAACTCCGGCCGTGACACTGTGCAAAGTGTTTTGCCAATGGTTTTTCAGGGATCTTCTCCTTGTCATTTATCTCTCTCAGGTGCTCCCCTATCCTTATCTTAAGGGGTCTTTTTGTCTTTCCTACATATATCTTTGGGCAGGGGAGGAGATCACGTAAATGACTCGGGAAGTGGAACAGTTAATTAAGTTCCTAATTTCGAAAGTCCCGTTGCCCTGGGCATCAGTAAAGTTGGACGTTCTATGAACAAACGGGCATATCTGACACTTGTTACATGGGAACATACCCGTTGTACATGGGTATTCCGACAGCCATGTAGTTTCTGGTTCCCTAACAAACTCAGATTGGATCAGCATATCACCGAGGCTCCTGGCCCGTCGTGCCATGAGCATGGGTGAATCACCAACAATTTTGGCCAGATCAGACGTGTTGGTCAGGATACCCCAGTGTCTCTCTAAGACAGAGCGAATGGAGTCCCACTGTGACCCAAAGGAAGTAATAATCCGTATTGGATCGTTAGAATTTTTTGTAAGCTCATCAGCCGATGGATTTTTAAGTAAAAGGTCTGAACGGTCTCTGATCGCTGCCCTTTTTTTGGCCCTTTTTAGCTGCCTGTGCGAGTAACCGCGCTTGCGGAACCTCGCGTACAGATCTTGGCTTTCACGTCTATAGTTGTTTGCGTTTGAGCAATTTCTTTTTATGCGCAAGAACTGTTCGACTGGAATCCCATTTTTAAGCCAGTGGGGATGGTGACTTGTCGCTTATAGGAGGGTGTTAGCTGCTGTATCTTTGTGATATGTGCAGGTACTAAGTTGGCCCTGTTTCAACTAAATTTGTAAGTCAAGGAATGACAATCCTTCTTGATTGAAAGTATAGGTAAGACGTATGTTGCGTTGGTTCCTGTTGAGTTCCAACAAAAACTGGTGCAGTGAGTCAGGGGTACCCCGCCATAGCATCAGAACATCGTCGATCTAGCGCCACCAGGTAAGTACATGGTGGCGGTACATCGACGAGGTGTAGACGTCCTCCTCTTCCCATAGCCCCAAGTGGAGGCAAGCGTAGGCCGAAGCCCACGCTGCCCCCATTGATGTGCCACGAATTTGGTGATAGAATGTGCTCAGGAACTGGAATAAGTTGTTATGCAGAGCAAAATCCAGTAGCTCGATTATGAACTCATTCTGAGGTCCTGAAACTGGGTACGTGGAGTCGAGAAAACTCTCAATAGCATGTATGTCAACCAGATGGGGTATTGATGTATAAAGTGATTCAACATCAATGCCCACTAACAACACCCCATCTGGTTGTTCACAGACGCCCAGTTCATCAATCCTTGCTGACACATGTTGCGTGTCCTGCACAAATGATTTTAGGTCACTGACCATCTCTTTCAAGAGGGAGTCCAAGTATTTCCCTATTTTTTCAAGAGGACCCTGACAGGCTGAGACGATTGGGGGATTCCGTAGGTTCTTGTGGACTTTAGGGATGATATAGAATGTTGGTACATTAAATTCCCGAACATTAAGATAGTTGAACTCCCTTGTAGTTAGGAGGCCCTCATCCCTAGCTACCTTTAACTTACGGTTTAGCTCATCA